>OY998176.1:63873047-65115873 GCA_963921935.1 Galeruca laticollis | reverse complement strand
GAAAAGCGCGAAATAAACGTAAAATAGATGAAGGAGGTGCGAATTATTGTGGTCTGACTGCGGAGGAAGTCCAAAACATTTCAAATGTTCTGAGTTCTGATGAAGACGAGCCCGAGGAACCCTTTGCTGATAGTGGAAGTGAATTTGTTCCCAGTTCGGACAGCGATTTATCAGAGTCTGAACAAATGTCTGATGTTGATTCAGATCAAGAGCAGGACTTGGGGCATGTTATAGAAATGGACGAGCAAATGGATTCTACAGCAAATAAGACACTTGAAATACAGTGGACGGACAAAGAGTTCATTCCGCAAGTATTTGTATTTGATGATAGTAATAGCGGGTTAAAAAACGATAATTTGAATAGTCAGAGTAGCGAAGTAAATTTTTTTATGAGTCTTTTATCTGAAGATGTCATGAACATCATTGCCGTCGAGACGAATAGGTATGCCCTTCAGAAAGCTGCACCTAAGTGGAAAAACGTTGACGTTCCGGAACTTTACGTATTTTTCGCTGTGACTCTGCTTATGACACGAGCGAAGAAACTAAATATCAAGGAGTATTGGTCACAAGATATTCTACTTAGCACACCTATTTTTGGAAAGACTATGTCAAGAAACAGATATTGCGAGATACATCGCTACCTTCATTTTGCTAATAATGATGAGGAACAGCCTCATGATCGATTAGGAAAATTTGGAACTGTTTTGAACACACTAAAAGAGAATTTCAAGTCACAGTTTTATCCTTTCGCAAATTTGGTTATAGATGAAAGTATGGTCCTTTTCAAAGGTCGCCTCAGTTTTAGGCAATATATAAAAACAAAACGCCATCGATTTGGAGTCAAACTATATGTATTATGTGACTGTGAGACTGGCATGGTGTTGGACTTTATAGTGTATGTTGGCAAAGGAACAAATGTACAAGGAGACCCTCGAGGATTAGGTGCTACAGGTGAAATAGTCAATGATTTATTGAAACCATACCTGAATAAGGGCCATACCCTTTTCACTGACAATTTTTATACCAGCCCAACATTGTCTACATTTCTTTTCGAAAACAAAACAAATTCATGTGGGACTGTAAGACAAAATAGAAAACAAATGCCAATTCTAGAAAAAAAACTAAAGAGGGGTGAATGTGAGTGGAGAAGCTGTGAACACATTTTGGTGGTTAAATGGAGAGATCGTCGAAATGTAGTTATGCTGACTACACTACATGAAAATAAGATGGTCACTCTTCCAAAAAAAGATAGGGTCACGAACGAAAACCGTCAGAAGCCATTATGTATTCTGGAATATAATAAGGAAATGGGTGGTGTCGATCGATCTGATATGTTGATCAGCAGCATTGACTCCACACGCAAGACCATCAAATGGTACGAAAAATTGTTTTTTCACACCATTGATATAGCTTTGCTGAATGCTCATGCCATGTATTTGACACAACATTTCAACTTGCAGTGATTAGACAGTTGTTGGAAACGTACAAATGTTTTTTTTGCAATATTTCTATACTTATTTATATATTGTTTTCAGGTTTGAAAAATCACCATCGAGTTCTGTTCATGTGGATCTTGGAAATAGAAGACTTACCCAAATACACTTTCCCGATCTATTCCAGTCAAGGAAGGCGGTAAATTGAGCTATAGGCGATGCTTTGTATGTTCCCACAGCAAAATAAATCCCAAGAAAAGAAAAGAAACTAGATATATTTGTAAGGAATGTGATGTCGGATTGTGTGCAGCTCCCTGCTTCAAAATATATCACAAAGAAGCTAATTTTTGAAGCCAAGCTTTTTTTGAATTTTTTTATACGATACCTACATTCTATTTTGGTTTTGATCGTTATTTCTCATTTTCTAGTAAGGTTTGTCTGTGTTTTCTTTATTTTGATGTAATAAAACTAGAATTAAATTGTTTTATTATTCCGTCGGATATAGCCGACACCGGGGCATCTGACCATCCAAAAAGGCTGGTCCACCAGGCAAATTTCGCAGGGGACACGTCGGTCCCGAAAGGGTTATAAAGCACTTTACAACACAAATTGTGACAATTAAAAAATCTTTTTGATTTGTTGTTGATTCATTGTCAGTACCTAGTAATAACCCAAGGACATTGATAATTGTTCGAAAAAAATTTATAACAGATTTCGAAAGCTTGTTGCTTGGAAACAGACCGACGCCGCAGGCGGAGGTCTCTTGCCTATAAGCAACAAGCTTCAGAAAGTTGTTATAAAATTTTTGACCATTTATCAATGTTCGAGAGTTATTCGGATAGAAATTTTTTTGCTAATTATAGAAAAGAAGTACAGAGCTTCTATAAATACATTAATATTCTAGTCAGTATTATGACCAAATCGTGACATTTTGAAATATTAAATATTTGAAACGTCAAACTCGAAATAAATAATCAAATTGTATCCATAGCAACGTGATAGAGTGAAAACAGCCCATGGGATCTGTTTTCAGTATAATGCTGTTCTGATTGGTTGTGTTCAATCAAATGACCTCAAATTAACTGATTTCATTGGATTCTTACTAGAGCAAAAAATGTTCAGTATAAGAAGTTCTCAAATATAATTAAAATGGGTAATTGTGCCGATAACGGCTTTCGGCCAATTTTGCAATTTTTTAAAAACGGCTTATATAGACACTAAATATAGGTTTCCCTGATCATTGTTTAACCACCGCTGTTCTAAAAAAATATTCTTTAAAAATTGTACATCACTTAAAAATAAGTGCAGAAAATATGTTTTAGTAAGTGTATTAGTGAATTCTTACTGAAATATCCCCGCCCAGCACCCCTATTCACTCCACAATCCCGTAAGTTTGTTAGGTTAAAAACTAATTATTTAGACAATATTTTTGAACAGCGGTGGTTAAACAATGATCAGAGAGATCTATATTAAGTGTCTATATAAGCTGTTTTTGAAAAATTGCAAAATTGTCCGAAAACCGTTATCGGCACTGTTACCTTAAAATGAATTACCATGCAATATACTATAGTTAGTTAAACCACAATATATTCAGTATTCCCACCTTTCACTACTTTGATTATATTTAGGCCAGAAGAATTCTCTTTTTTTTAATCCAAGCCAACTGTACTTCATTGCCAGTATATTTGTAATTAACTTCTCCAGCAATCGTTTTCTGTCATGAGTTTGTGGTTTGACCCCCCAATTTTCGATAAACCAGTTGATCTCACCAAATTTTGTTTTATTATCAGCTATTTCCAAGTATGTATCCAAATCTTTCAATTCACCAATAGTTTTAAGGGGAAAATTGAACTTATCCAAAATCGATTCTTCAATTTGCTGGGTTTCATGACCATTGATATTATTTCTGAACAATTTTGCAAAATCTTCTGTGAGTTGGTCTAGTTTAAAATGTATTGCACAGTTACACTGATCTTAATTGGAAAAATTATATCCAGGATATCACCATAGGGCTAATAATATCTAAGCTTCAATATTTGTAATATCACATCTTCTTCTTTTTTCTATAAACATATATTAAGTCAATCACAAGTTAGGTCACTTCTTGGTCTAGCCAAAAATAACTACTAAACATCAGGTAGGCATCAAATGAAATGTAACTTCTGTCATTCTGACGATGATATTGATTTATCGAAACAATTGTCAATTTTTTAGAATTTTCAACAATTTTTATTATATTGTGGTATTAACTAGAAACCGTGAGTTTCATTTAAAACAATACCGCGTTATTCAATTATCTGCTTACCTCTATCCATAATATCATCATTACTGAGAGTTGATTGTTGTTCTTTTAGTTCATTATCTACATCGGCTTCCGTACCTCGAACAGGTTGACAATAAAAGAATTTAATTTGGGTATTTTTTTCAATAACTTCTCCATTTGTTCTTGCTTTTCTTTTTCAGCCTTCTTCCTTTTCCACCCACTAAGTTTTCTACTTCCTCCACTTCCACTCATTGTTTTCGATAAAATGATAAACAAGACAAAAATACCGCAACTCATAGATATTATTTTAATTGACGATTACTCGATTACTGCCAGCGACTGAACTAACTCAACTGACTACCTTCAATTTTTAAAATAAATGTTTACCAAAGTTTACCAATTTTTTTTGTAAACTTTGACGTTGCGTTTCCAATCACCCGTTGTCGGTTTTTTTTTGTTTTGGCGCACGTGGCGGTACTTTGCATATTAGCATATTTATCTCTGGCGGCATCCCATCACTGCCGCAAATCAGCAAAAAGAGATTTGTCTATAGTTACCACAATACCGCATTGATAATCAAAATATATACATATAAAGTGGTGCTTTCAATCTATCCAAGTATTCAAACCCAGCTGTCTGAAATAATGATGTCTCTATTCACTAATGTTGTCAATAAAATTTTGTTTAATATTGGTGCTTTACAACACATTCGATCTCCACGAAAAAAATACGTATACAGCAAAAATGATTTGCACGAATTGTGACTATCGTTAGTTGTTAGTCCAGTCAGTCGGCGCCTATTTCTTTCACGGCGCCCTAGGCTATAGCCTAGTCAGCGTATTGGTTAATATGGCACTGAAATTAGGTACGTTTTCCTTATTAGGTTCCTCTCCTCTATATTTTGTAAGTACTATAATATAATAGTTTAAATTTGTATTTTACTGTGATTTTTCAGATTTTCTTAGTAGGTTGCATTTGTTAAGCCTATACTTAATACATATAATGAAATTTAGTTGGTTTTTTATCTTCTTGCTTCGGTACGGCCCTGTTGTCAACTCTACTTAGTTTTTCATTGTGTCGTTTTTGATTTAAAAAATGATCTGTAACAGTGCCTGATTCAGTTACTTTATAAATCGTCGTCAATCTGATTTCTCGCGAAAACCGCATTTCTGCATTACCTATCAGAAATTACATAATTTTCAAGCATACATATTTATTTAAAACAACGCGCTGACACTGAATATGTAAATCTTTGTTTTTAAAATCGGACCTATCATCAGTATCAGTTATTGTCAATTAATTATACTGTTGCGCCAAATCAAAAGATTCCCGCAGTAGATCATTTCAAATGGTCTCCAAAAAGCTATAACTATTGAATTACTAATTAATTATATTTATAAAATTCACTGAGATAAAAATATTTTTGAAAAAGCATTTGATTCTCTATATCCGAATTTATTGAAAACAAATTATGTGCTAACGAAGGTAAGTAGAATTTTAATAGACTGATGTCCTATTTAATTTTTTTACAACTTAACAACCAACTTAAAGTATTTCTGAGTAAAATTTTATATTTGAAAATAAATTATAATTTCCATTATTACTGAATGGTATAAAATGCAAACATAATATTTATTAACAGACCGTTTCTCCGTAAATTTTTATATCCTATAAAAAATTAGTTAGTACATTTTAATAATAAAATGGCAAATTTTCTTTTCGATCTTTTTACAATTTCTTCATTAGCGCCCATGTTTATTATGCTAGTATAAATACGAAGATTGCAAAAACATTTAGTCTGTTAGTTAATAAACAATAGTTGTTACTTTTATTTTTGAATTAGTGCCCGAGAGGCAAGCACCAAGTGAGTGAAATAATAGTCACGTCCTCTCTCGATGCAGAGTGATGGTAAAGACCAGCAGATAACTAGTTTTATTAGTAATTTCGTGGTTTCTTGTTGTTCGTTTAAGCATTGAACATAAAATTTAAAACGGCTTTATAGACATTGGCATCCTCAGTCATAAAGGATGTTGGGAAGATTACAGTTCTACTATTTTATAATTACGAACACGTAAAAAATGTAACTGCTAAAAGCAATTTTCCTGCGAGTATTTAAACAAAAAAAAACAACAACAACAGAAAAGTTTCTGTTGTACGAGATGGCACTCAAGCAGGATGGAAAAGGATAGAAAAATGTATAAATACAGCTGCAAACAAAAAAATAGGAACGGTGGTAAACAGAGAACAGAAGGAATGGCTCGATGAAAAATGCAAAGAAATGATTGGAATGAAAAAAGAAGCATGGGCAAAATGGATAAGGACGAACAGAAATGGGACATATGGTGAGCAGGTAAGGGAGCAATAATATACTCAATGGTAGAGAGGAAGCCCTTAAGTAAGAGAAGAAGGGGAAGACCAAGGATAACTTGGTTGCAGGAGGTAGTAGGTGATCTCAAGACTATGGGAATTAGATA
This sequence comes from Galeruca laticollis, assembly GCA_963921935.1. Lineage (NCBI taxonomy): Eukaryota > Metazoa > Arthropoda > Insecta > Coleoptera > Chrysomelidae > Galeruca > Galeruca laticollis. The sequence continues at coordinate 65,109,703 of OY998176.1, read as the reverse complement.
CTGGAAAGAGAAAACGCAGGACAGGAAGCAACGGATACAAATAGTAGAAAAAATTTGAAAAATAAATGTGGTCTGATCCACCCTTAGGATCTAGAAAGCTCGTAAGAGCGGAGCTACTCCCACGGGAGTGTTATATATATATATATATATATATATATATATATATATATATATATATATATTGTTGTTGCAAACATTATGAAACACGAAATACACTAAATTTAAGTATTAAAAGAATCGGGCTAGTTCCCACAAGTAGTAAAGTGTTTTTAATAAGCATACATTCAAGAAGGAACTTTAGTTTTATGAAAAGAGGACAACGTGCCTTCCTTGAAGTGGCCAATGGCCAGAATTATTAAAGTCATACCTGAAAAGGATGGCAAGGTCAGAATCTGCGACGTCCAAACAGTTTCTGGAACGTATCGGAAACCAGTGACCAAAATGGCAATTTATAACTAATAATTATAAATAAATATATGTTCAAAAAAAATGTATATATATATATATATATATATGTGTATATACATTTAGAATAATAAGTTGATATATAAAAGGTAATGCACCTAAAATTATTATATATTATATTTAACAAAAAAATGTTGCAACATTTAGTAAGACTTCAAATAAGTCATCAAAATTATTATTTTGTAAAATTCGGGCTTGTACCCACAATCATTTTAATTACAAGCGAAATGCTTCGTAAATTTCGGGCTTGTACCCACAATCGTTTTAATTACAAGTGAAATGATTTGTAAAATTCGGGCTTGTACTCACAATCATTTTAATTACAAGCGAAATACTTTCTAAAATTCGGGATTGTACCCACAACATTTTAAATATAAGCAAAGTGCTTTTTAAAATTCTTTAGTTAAGAATAACTACTGTTTAAATAACAATAATTAATAAAGCTGAGAGCATATGGTTTCAAAGAAGCCTGAGGCCCCAGCATGTTGCAAACATTATGCAACACGAAATACACTAAAATTTATAAGTGTAAAGTTCATATCCTAAATGTCGTCTGCGGCAAGCATCTGAGGTTGAATCATGCGCGGAGCAAAAAGATAGCCTGCGGCAGTATAACTCAAAACATGGTGCAAGCAAGAGCTCTCGCGTACGAATGCGTTGTACCTACGCTGTACCATAATTTTAAGTATTAAAAGTATCGGGCTAGTTCCCACAAGTAGTAAAGTGTTTTTAATAAGCATACAATCGGGCAAGTACCCATAAATAAAAAACCCTTTCAACAGTGCAGTTGATGTGTAAATATGTTAGTGTAAATAAATCAGTGTAAATATATGTAAATAAATTGTACATATCAAGTAACATCGAAGGAAACTTATTTATTTTAACACAGTCCACAAACTCATGAGTGATATGTGCGTAATCAAATTGTACATATCAAACATATATATTAATACAGATCCTCTATCTAAATTCTAAAGAAAACATTAAAATAAGGAAAATATGTATATTTGGATGTAATACTTGTGATACACACTGTATAATCAATAATTTGAAAGATTCAATATACAAATAAAATTTGACATTTCCATTTCGGATGACATTAATGCAGAATATACTTAATGATAGATAGTTTTTATAACGATTTGAAAACAAAAATACAGATGTCTCTGCAAGCAAAATTGCAATTATAATAAAAGAATAAAAATCTCTCTTTGTTATAGGAAAACATAAATTTGTATTTTAAAAAAAAAGAGTTTTTGGTAACCAAATGAGAAGAGATTTATTTATGTAGAAAGTTTAGGCAGTTGAATTTGATATCCCCCCGAGACAACATCAAAATAAGAGTTGTCTCAAATTTATTTAAGAATATAATAGTAATTATATGAATATATTATCAGATCATAAAAACCTTGCATTGTAAAGCCAGTGCGTGTATAATTCACAAAAGAATTGCATCGTTAAAGTGCAAGTGGTTTCCCGGTTTCTAAATTATAAATTTAGAAAGTGTTGCTGAATTCTAAATACGTTTTAGAATACGAACGAGTTAACCAGTACCTAGTTGGTGAGTCCTGTCCAGTTTATTTACATTATTTCTCGAGAATTAATAGGCCTTTATTAAATATATTTCAAAAATAGATGCATCTTATGATAATAAATTCGATTTAAATCACAGTAACGTTGCTCATATAAAATTCAACGTCAAGTGAAGAAAATTTTGGAATAGACAATTTGCACGGAAATGTGCGTATTTGACATTGATATACATCAAGTATAAAATCAGACATTTTGAACTTTTGATAAAAATATTTAGCTAGTGGATTTCTAATATAGGTTGTTTTAGTATTAAGGTTGATAGAAAATTCTATCTTTGTGTTTCGTTTATAATATCTTTGAAAAGTTATAATTTTTTTTGTAATTTGTTATCTGATCATATATTATATAAATTTGAATTCCAACTCACTTTGGTACTCATTTCATATCTATTCTCATTGTGTTTGATAATTTTCATGCTATAGAAAATTTGATATAATAAGTGACATTTAGTTAATTTCCAGTGACAGTAAAATCATATGTCATAAGATAATTTAAGTGTCTTGTAATATATTGAACAAACAGTTACTCTAGATTTGGAATAGTGTAATACTTAATTTGGAGAATTCATTGAAATTTATAAATTTGAATTATTATTTAAAATCTTTGATCCCTCCCTGAGATAAGAGTGAGTAAGTCGATTGTGTATTGATTTATCTTTCAAAGTACAAAATTTAATATTCATCTGAGCCGGGCATATTAATTTGACAACTGCTGTCAAAATTCAAATAGGTTATATTCAGTGGTAAAGGTGTGTTCACAATAGTGTAGTTACAATCACAAATAATAAAAACGTCAACAATTAATATTTTATATATCATCTATTCAATTATAATTATTATAATTATTAAAACATATAGATATATTATAATTTGGCGCCGCAAAGTGGGGCAAATATAGTTTTATCATTATTATCATAAATATAGAAAAATATTATAATTTGACGCAGCAATTTGAGGTGATTAAAAATTTACACATCAGCATAAAACATTATTGAAATTCATTGACTATATAAGAAATTAAGTATCAACCATGGAAAGAAGAATGACATTAAGGGATGGTAAACAGGTAGGAGTTGAAAGTAGATCTTACGAAGAGAGGGAAGAAAGGAGTCATGGAAGAGGAGATTTTCAGGTGCAATACTTGGAGCAGGGAGGACAAGAGGACAAACAAGAATCAAAAGAAAAAAGGAATGGACGTAATGAGTATGTTAGATATATTATAATATATATATATATATATATATATATATATATATATATATATATATATAGCTCTGATCTCTTGCACTTTACTATAAAATTTAACAGCATTAAAATCATAATTTGTCCGTACTAACGATAAAGTATAAAAAGGAAAAATATTAATTATGATAAAAAAAGTACAACTAATCTATAGAGAGACCAATTTGTATTCAGTTCAATGTCCAAGCAATGCGTGATAAATATGTACCTGTTCAGAAATTGTTTTGTCTTTCATGTGATATCTGAAATAATGAAAGAAAGGTAATAATTTATATTGTTTTCGTGTAATTTGATTTTATAAATATTGACAGAATTTTAATTTATACATGTAATAATTTTAGATTATTTTATTAACCAGAAGATGACTTCATAAGTCGAAACGTACGTCGTTATTAAATGTTTTTTTAAGTATATTTGACCTTTAATCCAAGAAAGTAACCAAAATATATCTTAAGTGGTCAATAAAGTAAATAATTTAAATATATAGGTTGGGATTGATTATACAACCAAGTAAATTGTTACCAAATATGACGAACTATTACAAGGAGTTAGAAGAAAATATCGGTATACACAACACCAAAAAAATGAAGGAGTATGCACACACCCTTAAGAAAATTGCAAAGGAAAAGAACAGGCGAATTTTTCTGGTAAGGTGTAAGAGTTCAGAGCTGGTACCTACTTTTCTTAAAATTAACAAAACATTTAATTTTAAAAATAAACAGTCAACAATCAAATATCAGAGTATCTTACGCATATTTTATTTCAAATTACTTCAACTGTTTATCAGTGACTCACTTACACATTTTAATCATCTAAATAAAAACCTGAATGAAATTAAAAACAGTCTCGAAAGAAATATTCCAACTAATATTCTCAATGACTTTGTAAAATATCAACAAAAATCATATGAAAACATTTTCAACAAAACCAAAAATAAACAAAGAAATAAAATTGATAATCTAACATCCAAACAAAAATCACGTTTATGTACAAAACCAAATCAAAACTGGATCACAAACTTGAGTAATGAAATTATACCGGATGATGTTTTATTTACACTTAGTCTAGGCCAAAATTTTAATTACAGAACAAATTATACACACACAGAATTACTAATAGCAAATTTGGAAGCTGGAATAAGTAACAGTACGGCTGAAATCCAAAGTGACATAAGGTATAAAGTGAACAACATAATTTTAAATTTTAATAATAAAAAAAATAAACAATTTGATAGTAATTCATCATTTTTTAACAGACTTTTTAGCAAGACGAGAACATTTTTGAAAGAAAATAGTAATTTGTTGGTAACATATGCAGATAAGATAAATAAAACAGTAATATTGAAAAAATTAGATTACAGAGAAAAAATGTTACAACTACTTAACGATACTTCTACCTATAAAAAAGAAAGATTCAACCCCACTGAGAAAATTCAAACAGCTGTTAATAAATTAGTCAATAGTTGGTTTCAATCAAAATTAATAGATAAAATAACAAAAAATAAATTAATGATACATAATTCCCAACCTCCTGCAATCTATGGATTACCAAAACTTCACAAAAATGGTATACCTTTAAGACCAATTGTAAGTAACGTGCAGGCTGCTACCTACAATTTATCTAAATATTTTGCCGACATACTATCAAATATAATAGTCAAAAATAACTATTACACAAAAGACTCATGGGAATTTGTTAAATTTATACGAACTCAAAATGTCCCTAAAAATCACGTATTAATTTCCCTGGATGTCGCATCATTATATACGAATGTAGACACAAAACTAGCTTTGAAAATAATTGAAGAAAAATGGGATCAACTCAAAACATACACTAACTTAGATTTAAATGAGTTTCTCAGTGGTGCTGAATTGTGTTTATCCTCAACATATTTTCAATTTGAGAACAATTTTTATTCTCAAATATTTGGAATAGCAATGGGCTCTCCCATGGCCGCAACGGTTGCCAACCTTGTTATGGAATGCGTTGAGGAAGAGGTTATTCAATCACTTAGTTTTCAACCAGTATTTTTTAAAAGATATGTAGATGACATAATAACTTGTGTACCGAAGGACAAAGTTAATGAAATATTAGATAAATTTAATACCTATAATTCGAGATTAAAATTTACCGCTGAAATGGAAACAGAAAATACAATAAATTTTTTAGATGTGTCTGTCTCATATGACAATAAAGGTAACATTTTTACAAATTGGTATTCAAAACCACTTGCTTCACACAGGTACACAAGTTATTACTCTAATGCTCCACTAAGCTATAAAAAAAATGTTATTAAAAATTTAACTGACAGAGCAGTTAAGTTGTCGCATCCTAAATTTAGAAAAGAAAATTTAAACAAAATTCGCAAAATATTGTTAGAAAATAATTATCCGTTAACTTTTATTAATAAACACATTAAGAAGAGAGTTCATGCTATATTCAATTCTAGTCAACAAATAAATCAACAAGAGATATACATGTCATTACCATATGTTCATGGACTATCAGAAAAAATTACTAAATGTGTAAAAAAACAAAAATTATCAGTGTCTCATAAACTAAAAAACACAAACCAGCAATTCTTTTCAAAAATGAAACCAAAAATTCTAATAAACAAGCAAACGCACACAGTCTATCAAATTCCATGCAATGACTGCAATTGCACCTATGTTGGTCAAAGTAAACAATACCTTCAAAAAAGAATTCAAGCACACAAATATGCAAAAACCGATGTCACAGCATTATCAAATCATTGCAAAAATACTGGACATAGTTTTAACTTTAACGATGTGAAAATATTGGCCAGGGAAAAAAATGAAAAAGTTAGAACGTTTTTAGAAATGATTAACATTAAAAAAGATCCTAATAGCATAAATAATAGAAGCGATATTAGTAATTTAAACATCATCTATGATGGTATTTTGAGAGAATGATATTAGCTCTGATCTCTTGCACTTTGCTATAAAATTTAACAGCATTAAAATCATAATTTGTCCGTACTAACGATAAAGTATAAAAAGGAAAAATATTAATTATGATAAAAAAAGTACAACTAATCTATAGAGAGACCAATTTGTATTCAGTTCAATGTCCAAGCAATGCGTGATAAATATGTACCTGTTCAGAAATTGTTTTGTCTTTCATGTGATATCTGAAATAATGAAAGAAAGGTAATAATTTATATTGTTTTCGTGTAATTTGATTTTATAAATATTGACAGAATTTTAATTTATACATGTAATAATTTTAGATTATTTTATTAACCAGAAGATGACTTCATAAGTCGAAACGTTCGTCGTTATTAAATGTTTTTTTAAGTATATTTGACCTTTAATCCAAGAAAGTAACCAAAATATATATACGAGTATATATATATATATATATATATATATCGGCAAAAATTTGACACTTTATTATAAAAACTGACAAAAAATTATATAATTAAATAATTTTAACTTGAAACATGATACCTTCAGCTAAACATTGCATGCTTTGGCGAAAAAATTACTCAGGCAATGTGGTTAAAGTTACAATTGTGACAAATACCGTATAATGATAATAATTATCACAAAAACTTCACCTATACCCACATAAAATAAATATTCACACACAATTCCATTTTCGTTCTTTATTTTCAATTTGAAATTATAATTTTATTTCGAAGTAGGTAATTGTTACTTTATTTTTCGATATAGTATATATCTATATATTTTACGATAGCGATTACCAATGGCCGTGTAGACGTTTAAAATTTTATGTTCGGTGCTTCAATGAACAACGAGATACAACAAAAAATAATTTTACATGAAACGAGTACCTACTTTCGTTGCCTAGCTTTCAACGTAAGGCGGTACCCGGCTAAAGTTTAGCTCCTCCTATCCGCGCTATAAAACATATTATATTACTACAGGACACTGAAGTAAGTACGTGTATCACCCACCTCAATTAGTGGGAAATAAATATTGTGCCATAGAGTAGAAATCGTTTATTGTGTGTGTATGCCGATTTTATTTTCTGCCAGCCTGACATTTTAACGATGCGATGGCGGCCGCGTTGTTTACACTAAAAAAAATTGTATGGAATATATAAATTAATAAAAAAATGCAAACACCTGTAGAAATTCAATCCTTGTGGACAATTTCTAGTCACTTCAAAAATAAACATAATGAAATAACAAAAATTGTCGCAAATGGTCAAACATTCACGGAGAAATTTAAAATCTCAAAGGCTTTTGGAGAGTATTTCTGAAACAATTTCGCAAATAACACACCAAGCACGCAATAACAGCATAACACAACACAAATAGTTCAAGATCTTACCCAACACACATAACAAACACAAAAAATATAGCTTCATTTCATGAAGTTTATAACACAATTTAAACTTTAAAAAATAAAACAGCACCGGGTAAGGATGGTATACTGAAAGTCCTGCTAAAAAATCTTCCAAAAAAAGAGATAGTTTAATTAGCTTATCTAATCAATTACATAATGAAAACAGAAAACTACCCTGCTATGCCCAAGGTTGCTAACATTATCCCGATTATCAAAGCCAACAAACAACCATGTTATGCGGATAGCTACAAGTTTATCTCCTTATTAAACAACATAAAATTTCATAAAATACGAGGTGTTTCTATATGAAAAATAAATTTCGGTTTTCTACTTCATCTTCGTTTTACTGGTTCTACAGGTGTATGGAAATCTGAAGACTTAAAAAACGCGATGATAGCAACACAGTCTGGAACCCTGAGTGTAAATGAAGCGGCTAGACAATTTCAAATACCTAAAAGAACTACAGAAACAAGATGACAAAAAATATATATTGAAAGATGCTGAAAAAAAATTAGCTAACCGCATTAAAAAGCATCAGAGAGTTATTTTTACGAAAACAGACAGATATATCCATAAGAAATTGATGCAGACTGCTAGACCAAGTACTAACTGAAAATAATCTTCACGGAATGTCAGATATATCGACGAAAGTGGACTTCAGCTGCATACTAAACCCACTAGCGTACTAGCCGAAAAAGATTATAAAACAGTTCCTAGCAAAAAAAAGGTGAACCAATAAGAGTATTTAATGCAGAAAGATTTCTTCCGCCATACTGAATTTTTAAGTGCGAAAATAAGAATTCCTAGATGGTATGCCACCTGCCTCTGGAATACGTAGGAATGTCAGAGGAATCAGCATATGTTACATCTGAATATATTTTTCGAATGGCCTCAGACACATTTCCTACCTAGAAAGGTGCCAGGAAAAGTATTCCTGATAGCAGACGGGCACTCTTTCCACGCAACTAATTTGCAGATGCTTGAGTTTCTAGAACGCAATGTGTCTGAAGCCTTTCCATGCAACATATTTCCTCCAACCCTTGAATCGTGCTTTTTTTAAATATCTAAAGTCACATTATTACTAAGCTTGCAACTACTTTATAAAAGCAAATTTAAATCGCAGGTTGACCAGACTGACGTTTGGCAAACTTCTTGGAGAAACCTGGGAAAAATCTGCAACTGTACAAAATGTTGTGTCTGCATTCAGATCAACAGGAATATATACATTTAATCCGGGTGCTATTCCTGAATATTCTTACTTAATAAATATTTCCAGTTATCAAGTTCAGCTACCTACCCACGAATTGGGTCCCTCATGTCCTAGGCAAAATTAAAATCCCAATAATAGCAGCCCACAGTCAGCTACACTACAGCCAGTGCCTTCCTACATATTCCAAAAGTCTAATGTCAAGCCTAAAGCCCACGACAACTTAATCCTTTGCCGGAAATTTCTCCCATGTACTAGATTTTTAACGACAGGTAGTTCACAACCAGGGCCTTCATCCACTTGTCAAAATTATGATACAAACAATGGCTCGGAACCAGGCTCCCTTCTGCCAAGCGCTTCGGTGATTAGTCAACATTTGCAAAAGTACAGTGTTAAAGCTACCCAGGGAAAGCCTTGGTTAAAATTCATCGTATAATCTCTACAGTTACAGTTGGTCAAAAACGTGTTAAAAATATTGCTATACTTCTTACCTCTGAGGAGCATATTGCAAAGTACAAAAATGTCGAAGAAAAAAAGAAACTAAGAAAAAAATAGCGGTGAAAAAAACTAGAAAAATGTTGAGAAACCACGAAATGATACGAAGACAACAAAATCATCAAAACATAAAAACCTATCTTCCAACTAAGAAGATGAAAAAGTAGAGGAAGGAACAGTCCTAGACAACTCATCTGATGAAAATCTTTCTCTCGCAGATTTCGGAATCGAATGCGTTGGATGTGGCGAAGATTACAGTCACCAATAAAAAAGACGACGTTCTTCTTCCAATGCGTTCTTTTCTTTTTTATTCATAATTGACAACCTTGACACAAGACGTAAGAACCTTTGCAAGTTTTCCTTTTATTTGACTCGTGCAGAAGTTATATTCCCGTTCACTATTTTTTTTACATTTTGGTCTCAAAATACCCACTCGATCAACAAATTGGCAATGGCGTTCCTCCCGTAACCGATTCATTCTGAGATATTTCGATTACCCTACATACCCCTATGATTAGGGCTGCCATCTCTAAATCCTGCTCTCCAGGACCGGAAGCGCAATTTGCCCGGATTTTGGAGCTTTCTCTCCGGACATTCCAATACTTTTTTCATTCACTTCACATCTTGATTAAAATACGTATTTGTAGAAGAAAACTTTAATTTTAAGCCTCTTTTGTTGCATGAAATAGTGTGTTTAAAAGTTTAAACGTTCTTGTGACGACAAGTGGGTAATTTGGTTTTATTTATTAACCTTATTAGGTATTAAATAAATAAACCCAATATTAGTTTCTCAGTCAATAAAATTAAATGATAACTTTTTATTTTTCCATACAATTAACAATATTTACTCTAGTTTTCAAAGAATCTTAAACCAAATTCAGAAAGTTATAGTAACTTATACTAAGGAACAATTTCAACTGCCTCACATGTCTATTTCTTTATATTACAAAAAACAAAACACAATTTGTTACAAATACTGTAGTTTTATTTAAATAAATTAAATCAGTATTTAATTTGTATTTATTTATGTCAAATAATGCCTTTAATGTTTTGGTAATTCGGCGCAGAGGTTCTTTCTATAATGTAAACAGATAATAAGAAAGGTTTTAAGAAATTCCCACTGGAACGAAGTCTCGGACATCACCTAGTCTACTTATATTTATCGGATTTACGACTAGCTTTTACAACTTATTTCTTAGTTAATAAAAAATTATAGAATTTGGTGCAATCCTTATAGCCTCTGAAGTTGAATTTAATTTTGAGTAGTGAAGAGACAGTTTCAGGATTATTTTATCCACTGTTGCGTTATGAGAAAATATTCTTTCAACAAACGCATTATGCGCAGGGGTGGACAAAAATATTGAGCTAGTTTTAGTAATTCTGATTATAATGGGCATTTGGAGTTCTAAAGATTTGTAACCATAGTTGATTAGCATTTAATAGCTTATCTTCTGCGCTGAGATTTTGGCAAAAATATTTTAAATTCACCCACTCATCTATCAATTTCGTGTCGTCAATTGCTATATTCTTGTCTTTCAAAAATGCAATAGTATCTTTGATAACAGCCCATTGAGTCTTTTCATTTATATTCGGCAAAAACATCCAGTCAAATTTATCAAATTCTTGAAAAGGCTGATTCCAATTTCCAATGTACGTTTTAATTTCATTATAGAAACTCAGAGTACAGTTTTTGAACTCTTGTTTAATGTTCTCGTCGTGTTTGTTTAAAATGCTTCTAATACTTAAAGACACAAAGCTTTCTTTGATTCTATCGTCTATGCTTTTTGTTATAGATCCAAGAATGTTTCGAGTTTCTAAGACGGAATTATCGCTTTTTTCTAATTTTTCTATTTTGCTATGCAATATATGCATAATGGAGTGGACTAGAAGCAAATAAGCCTCTGACAGCGGATTTTGGAAAAAAATTGATCAGGACAGGTGGTTTTTGTATATTTTCGAAGTTCTTTCAGTGGAGTGAAGAGCTTCAGAAGTCTTTCTATTGCAGGAAGAGACTAAGCCATCTAGTTTTGGAAAGATATAGAAGCTGTTTGTATTCGACATCAACTGTCTCACAGAACTCTTTGAGGGATTCGGTTCGAACTGTGTATATAGAAAAATAATTGTAAATTTTCAAGACAACTGGCAGTGAGTCACATCCTGATGAATAGCGTTGTTAATAACGTGTGCAGAGCAACCAACACCAACAAGGTTAGGGTTCAGATTTTGTTTTAGCTTATAGAAGACATTGTTGACTCCTCGTCGTTCTATTCCCCCAAAGTTTGTATTGCAGTTACCTCCTCCAAACGCTACACCTTAGACAAAAGATCATGTTTTCGAAGTTGGTTTATGATCAATTCAGAAATGGTCTCGGACGTTTCATTTACTGTAGTCTCTACTTCGAGGAGTTTCGTAGTAATTCCTCTATTTCTTACATCGACATATTGAACTACCAAAGGAAATAGTTGCTCACTGCCACGGTTGCTATAATCAGTATCGGCAATTATAAACGGAATGTTTTGTAAGTCATTTTTTAGTTCGGCAATCGACAAAGGACTTAAAACTCCTATAGCTATTGCATGAATGTTTTTTAGCTATTTCTGGCCCCGTTTTCGCGATTGGCGCAAGTACAATCCAGAGAATTGAAAGACATGTGATAGCTGACTGTATGATAAATCAGGGCGCCTTCAGCTGCTCGAATTTGAAGGTCTTCCGGGTTTGATGTTACAAAAAATGTGGATATTTTTGAAGAACTTGCTTGATTTTTCATATTAGTTTTGCGTTTCTGTGTGTTCAAATGTTCATTTATATCAGAAACAACTTTGTTTGCGATCGAAATATTAATTGAACAAATGGTACAGCAAGCCTCCCAGTCATATTAACCTTTTATTAACATTGGAAATTTATTTTGCAAATCGCTGTTGAACAGGCATTTCCGTTCAGGCATTGTAGTTGTTTCTAGCAGTCTGCCTATCTGAAACGGATAAAGACTTTAAAGTAGGTAGGTTTTCAAAAATTGTACTCTATGTCATTTAACTCATTAATAAATAGGTTATGATGTTTTTTGGATAAAGTACTGTCACTTTTTGTGAAACATCGAATATTTATACTCTCTCTAGTGGTTATGTATTCGGTTTCGCAAAATAAGGTGAAACTTACCTGGCAGAAATTACGTCCGCTCCGTTTTGCCGCCAACCTGCCGCAGCTCACACACGTCTACACATCTAACGTTTTACTACGCGACTAAATTCACAAAATAGGATCTGTTTTCTGTGACTAAATTAAATAGATTGCTCGCGCTCGCCATTCCCCAAATCCACACCATGGGTCGGTCAAGTACGCTCCACCCCCGCTCGCGTAGTAAATTAGCGTCGGCAGCGTGTGCGGTGAAATACCTAACCCGTAGCTTTTGTTTACATAAATTATGGGAACGGGATCTGATCGAGAACTTTTATTGTAGTCCGGGTTGTACCCGGACTACAATTCAAACCTCGCCCGGACGCTCCCCGGACGCCTTAAAAACTAGGACAAATCCGGGGAAACACGGAGGGATGGCAGCGGTACCTATGATCAACCAGCCCCACTTTGCCCTACTATGAATATTTTATCTAAATATCAATTTTTACATGGAAGCTTTACCTTGTATGTGTTCTACCAATTACCCAGATTTTTCAGTATTATCTTTATTGACGCCAGATAAATTTTATACTGAAAAATATATTTTCAACTACAATATGTTTACAGAACAAAAGCTAGAAACTGTAAAACTGGAATAAAATTGTTAACTAATAGCATAGGTAAAGATAGGTTTATAATTCTTAATAAGAGGTGTCAGGTTTTTAGTTTAGTTTAAAATATTATATTGTTTAACGAGTGACGAAAGTAGCATTTGCTGCAAACGAGATAACAGTTCTCAAGTTACAGAAACTGCTTTTCGACGAGTATAATACTATTCTTTGTCTATGACCATGGCTCACTACATAGAATATACAAGAAGTTGAATTGCCTATAAAGTGATCTTGACGAAATCTGCGATTTATAATGCTTGTTTTGGAATCTACTTTTATATTATAATTGAACGTTTTATATACTATGTATATCAGATGCCTTTGGACATGCTACAGTTAATTCATACCGTTACAAAATTAAATTGTCTACCGGAGATACATGTGACTATGACGGAAGTTTCGACGATCTCAACCATTGGATGTTTAACTGTAGGTATAATAGAGAAGCAACGGAATATTTACTTAATTCCTATAAAAAAGAATTATATATCAGCTATACTCGATAGTCGAAATTCTGTAAAGTGAGTCAGAGCTATCTAATCAACACTTTGGTTAAAGCGCAGTTGCCATATGTATTCTAGAGAGAAATGCTGTATTTTATAAATACACTTCAAATCCATTGTGTCAATATTTCAGGTACAAAAGATGCAATGTAATTAAGTCAATACCAATTTAATATATTTATTTCAAATTTCAAGCAGACTAATAATAATTAGTTTACTTGAAATGTGAAATAAAGTGTTTATGTATATTTCTTGAACGCAAAGTTTGTTGTGAAAAACTCGCCGATTTGACAATGTTGGAGAGTCGCTTCAATGTTCCGGCTTTGAGAACGAGATAGATAGATCGAGCTACGCGAATGAGACAGTGATAGTAAACAGTTATGTGAGGTGTTTATTCTCTTCATGAACGTAACATCAGTATTTGTGTTGTGGTTTTGTGTGATAAATCGGTTATTATTGGTATTTATTGTAATATTTATATCGGTATATTTAGTGACAATAATGGCGGAGTGTAGCGGTGTTGGCGATAAAAAACGGCGTCGTAACAATTTAATTTGGGAAGAAAAAGTCCTCATATTAAATGTGTACGAAGGACTGCGTGCCATGGTCAAACAGTTGGGTGTTAGTGACGCTGTGATTAAGTGCAGTTATTCAACTAAAGTTTCTGAGAGTACTATATACAATATTCTAAAGAAATCGCGGGACGGATCTTTGACAAGAGAACGAGGTGAAAACTGTAAACCGGAAAGTAGGGGAAGAAAGAAAATTGTTTTGGACGACCAAACACGGAATGCTATACGTAGGGAAATACATTCTTTTTATTTTAGGAATGAAATCCCCTCGGTAGCTAAATTGAGCAAGGTAATAGAAGCTGATGATACTTTACCAAACATCAGTGATAAAGTTTTGAGACGAACTTTAAAATTAATGAATTTTCGTTACCAAACAAGAAGTAGAAACAGTGCCTTAATTGAACGAAATGACATTGTGGAATGGAGGAGAAATTATTTAAAACAGATACGACAGTTTCGTAACGAAGGACGGCACATATATTATCTTGACGAAACATGGTTAAATGAAGGCCACACTGTGTCAAAAGTGTGGCAAGACATGAATATACGAAGCAATCGACAAGCCTTTATGGAGTGTTTCTCTTCCGGTTTAAAAGCTCCCTCTGGGAAAGGACGTCGACTGATTATCACTCACATTGGCAGCGAGGAAGGATTTGTAGAAGGTGGATTACTAAGTTTTCAGTCCAAAAAAACTGTCGATTACCATGAAGAGATGGATGGTAACCGGTTTGAAACATGGTTTAGATCAATTTTAACAAAGGTAACTCCTGGTTCAGTGATAGTTATGGATAATGCTTCATACCACTCTCGTCGACTGGAGCAAATATCTACTTCAGCTAGCCGCAAGAGGGTTATAATTGATTGGTTAGAGAGTAAAAGCATTCCGCACAACGAGGCAATGCTAAAAGTTGAATTATTATCTCTCGTACGGAAACATAAAAGCAGTTATATTAAGTACGTTGTCGATGAAATGGCGAAAGATTTCAACGTCTCAGTTGTTAGACTTCCTCCCTACCACTGTGAGTTAAACCCCATCGAGCTGGTTTGGGCCCAAGTGAAAAATTATGTTGCGAGAAAAAACAGTACATTCAAAATGGCTGACGTTGAGAAACTGTTTGACGAGGCGCTGCATACCGTTACTGCTGAGAGTTGGCGTAAATGTATTCAACACGTATTAAAAGAAGAAATAAAGTTTTGGGATTTAGACATACGTGTAGAAGTAATGACGGAACCACTCATTATCGATATAGGAGGAGAAAGCGATGATTCTGAGGAGTCGTCAGGGAGTGATACCGCTTCCAGTTAGTCAGACATTTTACAAGTGACCTCGCAACATACCTATACTTATTGGTAATTTATTTTGGTCTTGACAAACAACTTTTTTTTAGTTTTAGTAGTAGTAAGTTGGAATTGACTTTTAAACATTTTTTTATTTTGTTTTAACTTACTTATGAACAACTTGTGATAAGTTATTATTTCAAATGTTAAAAATTGAAATACATCTTATTATAGCTCATCCTTAAAAATGTGTATTATTCTTGGTAACACCCTGTATATACATAATGATACCTACCATAATAATTTCGTATTTCTGTTCTCTCAAATTTAAACGCCAGAGCGTACAAGAACATTTTCTATTTATTTTTTATTTAGGACTATTAAGAACCCTTCAAAAATGATGCGCTCATGAAGTTCGCTTCTGCAACTGATTTTATGGACAGTAAGAGCGATGAGTCACTTTACAGAATTTCGACCTACGACTATAAGAAGATATCTTTTCCTCAAAACATAGTTTCTCTCTTGTACATAAGCTCTCAGAAACCTATCATAAGGGATATTTTATGGGAATTCCTTAAACGCACCAAACGAAAAATATAATATTGCAATTTTTATTTTGTTTTGTGTGAATGCATATATGAACATAGTATGAACGATTTAGATTTGGTTCCCTCTGTTTGTCCTTTTGTAGCAAATCACTTTTAACCATTGCCTTTCTTGTATGTTTATTCAAAGTCGCTATGACGGGCACCTTATCGTGAAGAGAGTGTCCCTGTTTATCCTATTTGTTTTTCTTCTCTAATTTTCTCCAGAATTTTGGAAGTTTAGGAATATTTGCATGAAAGATAGAGTGACAGTATAATAATTAAAATGTAATAAAACAATAAACTCTCGTGGCTAAATGGGGTGGAGTCCCAAAGCCAAATGGCCTCCGGGCCAGAAAGGAAAAAATTGAACGTTTCTAAACATTTGCTATATACATACTGTATAAAATACTAACAATGAAATCTACGACTGCAACAATAATTTTATTCAATTATTAATTTACAAAATTTGAATAAGTTAATACTAAAAAAATTTGTTGTGTATTTGAAACTTTATTTTTGATTCACATGTTGATTCATAATTATGTAGTGATTTAAAGTGATTGAACTGTAAAAAATTTAATATCTGAAATTGTAACCAATTACTTTCGTTACTAGAGACGAAAGCTAACTTTATGGGTTATCTATTCTATGACTGGTGTCGGTTTGAGTAAAACGTTACGAAAGTTGTTGATTTTTAAATAGTTATAGAAAATGATCTTTATTGCAATAGTTTGTATAATCCCTATTTACAAGTTACGCTAGAGCAATACATGATAAACCGAAGATCTGCCAATTCTGCATCCCTTTTTCGACCGAAAAGTAGCTGAAAATCATAGTTTCAAATTGAAACGTAGGGTTAGTTTGTGAGAGACGGCAACATGGCAGATGTTGGTAGTAATAAATGTTTGTTATTGCTGGGTAATGATATAAGTTTTAGATTAGGAGCAACTAGGTTAACCCCTACTTAGTTATGTTTGGTTGCAAGAAATAAACAACCAATTGCGTTAATAACGAACCATGCAGAAGCCTGTAACGCGAAAAATCGCCCGACCGTTGAAAATTAAATTTGGCAAGACTGTCGCTGGCTTTGACGAGAGGCCAGTGTAACGAGAACGAGAACTAGTTCCCCATCAGACGTCGAATAGACCACGTTGCGGGAGTTTTAAAAAATTCGTGCACTTAGGCAACCATTTTACGTAGAAAGTATATTACCTGATTAGGGAAGGAAAATACGATGTGAGTTAGCATCTAGGGGAGTCCGACCCGGCGTTTTGCTGTGGAAAACCATTCCGATGAGCAACGAGTTCCAGGATTTTTGCAGGATTTAAACAACCACGTAGATATTTTGTTAGACGTTTTGCTCGAGGAACTCAATATTTGGGGGGGCTTTTTTTATTTATCTTGGATTTTATGGATCTATCCGCCGATTGAGGAGTATAGTCAGCCAGACCACTCGCCTGGATCAGTAGCCAGGAGGGCTGGAATATTTTTTTGAAGCGTCGACATCGAGGGATTCGATTGCTGTTCTGAAGCAGGAAAATCATAGTAAACGTCATTTTATTTAATATTGTTATATACTTTCAACGTTTATCCATTTTTTACCGTCAAAATTTTTATTATATGGTTTTTTCTATGTCATATTTTTGCACTAATTAAGCGATATTACTCGTTCAACGTTTAAAACGTTAAACATTTTATTTGAATTTAAATTGTTGGCTTTAAACGCTAGGTATACCACGGTACGTACCAGGGTGCTGCGATATTAAGGCATATTTTTCTGTCTTTGACGATTTTCATTTATATATCTAATGGCATTTATAAATATTTAAACTCATATAGTTTGCGGTAATGTCAACCCAATTTATTGAATCAGTTGTAGTTTTGGTGTTAGAGTTTCACCGAATTTGAAAAATTGTGCATGAACCATTTGTTCTTTTCCTGTAATTGAACTGTAATTTGAGACATCTGTGTAGATTGAGGCCCTCAGCTCTTCTGCACCCTGAGTTAGTAGCCTTCAGCTCTACTCAGGTATCGTAGAAACTGCTTGTTTGATTTACAAATTGTATTTTGGAGTTTTTTCGCTTGTAGCTGCTAATTTAGCGTACGAATTATGTTTTTATGTAGATTTCGGCCTTCAGCCTATCTACATACTGAAGCTACAGCCTTCAGCTGAGCTCAGGTATTAATTTCATTATTTTTTGTTATTGTAAACTTGTACCTCATATTTTGAAAAGAGACATTAGTCCAATAAAATATTAAACATCAATCGGGGGATATTTGCTGACTTTCATTTTTAATATTAACTCTCCTAAAACCTTTTCAGAGTGTTTGATTAGTGCTGTTAACCCACTGAGGAGTTGTGGGCTAACTGAAGAAGTCTTGGGTGCTTGCCAAAACTTCTCTGGCGCCCTTTTAGTAAACATTTAAGTTTTGAAGAATCCACCCCTTCTTCGACTCGAAGCTAGTCGACTGGCGAGCACGGGTTGTACTACGGGAGACAATCCGCGTATCTATAACGAGCACTGAGAGGTTGAGTTTTCCTCGTTATAAGCCTACACGCACTATCACGAGTATCTTCTGCGCGACCGGCGTCTTTGAGATTATCGCAAAGATACTTGGGGAGACAATGATTATAAAAATTTCTCGATATTTTTTATATGAAGTCCTTGATAATGGGTATATCGGGTTGTTCGTGTAACCATGAGGTTCCTGGAAGTTTGGGGTAGGATTTTGTGTATTTGATTGCTATGCGAAGACCTTGTTTTGCACCACCTGATGCAATGTTTAGAAGCTGTGTTTAGTTGCGTTGTAATATACCTACTGGAGCGGCGGATGTGAGTATTGGTCTGATAATCTATTTGTATCTTAAGAGTTTGTTTATCGTTGAGAGACAACTTGTTTTGTTTTAAAGTAATGAATTTATTTAAATAATACTTTTCTCAAGCTAACAAGTGAATATATTTACAATTCAATTATATGCATAAGAAGCAGTTATCTATAGGAAACCTACAGCCAGAATGAATGCGTTTTACAAAAATATGGTTCAGTACAGACCCTTAATATGGGTGGTCAATTAACATCTGGCTCGCCTTAATGACGTTTCTTGTTAGATAGAGCATGAAAATACAATTAAGTTTTAGTGTCAATTTCTATATTTTAAAGAAGTGAAGGGTGTAAACACAACTATTTTTGCAAATCATGGGGTATAGTGTTGTTCAAGATTAGAAAATCTTGAATTATATTGTTTATGATGCTTTTAAAAATATGTAAGATATTTGTATGTTAGTTCTTTTCGTCATTGTATATATTTAAAGCGTAAATTCATTCCAGTTGCTAGCGCTGTAAAAATGTGTTAAAGAATTGATAGACCTTTTGTATTGTTATGAATTCAAAGGGTAGTTACACTTTATTCGCAGCTTTTGTTAAATACCTTTAAAATATCACGTTTTGCAATAATTTTTGAGCATTGAAAGAACAAATTTTTAAAGTCGACATATTGTCGCATTGTGTTTGAAATCCTATAGTTAAAAATTTAGGAAAATGTCATGTTTCGCACTATTATCTATTGTATTGTAATAATCCTAAAGCAAGACTATAATTGTAACTTATTGTCACTTTGTGCGTGAATTTTTATGGTCGATGTTCGGAAGATTGTAAGAAATGTTTGAATAACCTTTCTGAGTAAAAAGGTTACAATTGCTATTGGATTATTCAATAGAAATTGAAAGATCTATTGGAGGCGTCCATTGTTGATTCTTGTCGATGAATCCTACGAGTCAAATGATACTGGCCAATAGGAAAAGTTTATTTCCGTTTGTTCAACCCAATCCACGTGTAAACACGCCCCTTGTAGATTTCTATTTAACACGTCTTACAAAGTGAAGAAATCAGTTTTCAATACTCATCGAAGCGAGCTTACAACTCGAAAACGAAATCAGTGCTACTACTCATCAAAGCGAGTTCAACACTCGAAATCAATTCAATACTCAAGTTAGTTCATAACTCAGTTCAACACTCAATCGAGTTCATCGAGTCGTCGTTACATATCGAAGTAACTTCACTCAAGGTTAAACAATCAGAGATACTAAGTCTACGTTACTTAGTTTCTATACGCGCCAAGTGATATTCATCAAATCGAAACATAAAAGTGTCTTCCGATCTGAAACCACCGAAGTTCAGCATTCATAACTTTAAACCATTCTTGTAAATCTGTACAGGGTTTTTCATTATATATGGACCCTTCCGTATCTCACTTATTATTTGTTACAATTAAAAATGTCAAAAATAAGAGTTGAATGGTTATTAAAGTAGTTTTTAAAATCCAACAAAAATATTATACAGAATGTCCCAAAAAAGAGGGTCAGAGCCAAAGTATTCTTTCTTAAATGCGACACCCTATATATTTTTATATTTTTAAACTGTTCACTTCAATCCGAATTCAACAATATATAATTGTTATAGTCTAACCTTAACAGTTCAGAAAATATATACGACACAGTAAGATGTAGTAATCTATCGTTTGGAATTCAGTAAATTTGTTTACAAAATAAAGTAATCTCAAACTAAGTAAGCCCAAATGAAACTATAAATATTCTTCAAAATGACCCACCATATTGTCAATGCATAGTTGGTATCTTTGGCGTAAATTCTCTAAACATTTAGAAATAATATCAGCATGATTATTTAAGTTATTAATTTCGCCTTGAATCTTTTTCTGAATTATCTCAAGATTGTTATTTTCGCCAAAGTTAACTATATCTTTCAGCATCCCCCACAAAAAAGAATCTAAGGGAGTTAGGTCGGGGCTATTAGGAGGCCATAGAATTGTCCCATTATTTCCGATCCACTCTGGAAACTGATTGTTGAGATGTTCTCTCACCTCTAATACATTAAGGGGTGATGGCCCATCTTGGTGCCAGATCATAGTATTTAATTGGTCAGCTGTAAATTCATTTTCTAGTATTTCACTTATTTTGGGTATTATGCAGCTCAGGTAAGTTCTTCCTGTTATCTTATAATTGAAAAATATTGGCCCAACCACTTTATTCTGGAATATTCCACACCAAACTTTAATTGATTTCCGTCCAGATTTCTTTATTTGTTGCACTTTCCGCTGTCTATTATTTTTATTTTCCCATGAACGTCCTATTTTTTCTATTAACCACGCCAGCTGTAGAAAAACTGGATTCATCTGTCTAACAGATTTTCTGAAGGATATCTGGAGTTTCATTCAAGCGACGAAGCATTTCCTGACAAAATATTAACCGTTTCCGTTTGTGCAATTCAGTAAGAGCCTGCACGGGAAGTATCTTATATGGTTTATAATTGTGTCTTTTCAGAGTCCTAAAAATTTTCATAGGATGTTTTTGTAATATATTGGAGCTGGTTACTAACGAGTCTTCAGAGTTTTCTGCAAAAAAGTAGTAGCGCAAAAATTATTCCTTCTTATTCAACTACCATAAAATCCAAACCATCCTCCTCATTAATTACACACGTTCGTTTTTTCCTAGAAAAGTTCTTAGTTGTCATTACATGCTGGTATATTCTGTTGAACGTATTTTTGCTAGGCGCATGCCGATTTGGATATAATTCCATAAATTCTCTCCTTGCATCTAATTTGTTATTATTATTTTTTACAAATAGAGAAAATATTTCTATCTTTTCATCATCTGTATACCGCATTTTCCAAACTATCAAATACAATGTTTTATAATGGTGTAAATAACTACTTGTCAAATATGACAATGCTTTCATTGCCCGTTGTTTATAGTTGGTTTTCATCCCACAGAAAACGATTTTTAAATGAATATATTTTCTGAACTGTTAAGGTTAGACTATAACAATTATATATTGCTGAATTCGGATTGAAGTGAACAGTTTAAAAATATAAAAATATATAGGGTGTCCCATTTAAGAAAGAACACTTTGTCTCTGACCCTCTTTTCTGGGACATCCTGTATAATATTTTTGTTGAATTTTAAAAACTACATTAATAACCCTTTAACTCTTATTTGAAACATTGTTATCTGCATCAAATATTAAGTGAGATATAGAAGGGTCTATATATAATGAAAAACCCTGTACATAATAAATTATTAATTTCGACATTAATTTTGTTAAATTAAGATTATTTATCTAGTTGAATGTCTACGCCAGTCGACGAAGTTCAGCTAGAAATATAATCAAAAACAAGTGTATTCATTGCAATATTAGTGTTATGCACTTATTTGCTGATGTGAGCATTAACGTTTGTGTTCCCTTGTACCGTGTATCCAAAATATTTAAGGGTGCTACTGGGTGATATAATTTACCCATCAATACAGAGCTAAGTAATTTTTTCTTGCAAGTCTCCTGAGTAACAAGTACTCTGTACTGGATGCATTGATAGTTAGTTCGTTAAATGTGTTTGTATGTTGAGTAGTGCACTGTCTGATGTTTTTGTTGATGCTACGACAAAGCAAGTGTCATCCGTCAGTTAGGATTTGAGGAGAGATTGGTAAGTCATGGGCGAAAAGGTAGGTAATGTAGAAAAAGTGATAGATTGACCCATTGGAAACTCAGACTTGCATGGGGTATGGTCCCGCATAGCCTTCGTTAATATTAGTAAATAATTTGCGGTCGATAATGTAGGCGTGTATAATTTTAATTAAATTATTTGAATTAGTTTGTAAAGAAGTCCCACGTGGCAAACGGGATCAAAGGCTATTTGAATGTCAATACTGTCAATAGTGACCATCACGGATATGTTTGTGTCCCGAAATCTTTCTCTCATGTGTTTGGAGACTCTTATAATATATGCGATTGTATATGCTCGCTTCTGAAACTGTATTGTGAGGGTGAAGCTGGTATTTTTCATTTTTTTAAATTTTCATTATTAATATTCGATTTCGACTTTTTTATTAAGCAACGACATACATATAGGAAGTTTCTTGTAAAAATCCATTTTTCGTATTTTTCTAATTGAAAAACGTAAAAATAACTCCAAATAATTCAAAATTCCAACTTTTTTGAGGTAAACTAATATTTTTCTTGCATCGTAGAGGGTTCGCGGAAAAGTAAAAACTGATCATCGAGAAAGCTAGAATTTTTACTTACTCAAATCATCGAATTTTATGAACAATTTCACTGAAGATATTTTAACTCTATATATGAAAATAATTTCGCTAAGTTTTCAAATAAAAATATATGAAAATGATTTTTTCATTAATATTTTCCTAATATTCAAATTATTAACAACAACGCGAAGAAATCCGAATTGTACAAATCGGTCTGTCATTACATAATTGTTATGATCATTAATTATTTCAAATGAATCAATTAGTACATTTTATTCGTTTTTGTTTGCCGATAAGTCGTTTCCTGCTCATTTGGATACCATTGTTCGATTTTTCATACCTGCTTTGATATTCTATTACCAAAAGCTCAACACTTTTTTCTTTCTTTTTACACGCTACATATGTAAAGAGATTTTAATCACATTACTTTGAAGGTTTGGTCGATAGATGTTACTGATATAGTTAGTTACATTCGTTTATACGCAGTCTACTCAAAAAATACTTAAGTGTTAAGGATAATGAATGGGTCCTTTTTTATTAGAAAATTAGAAGACAAAAAGTCGCATCAACCATAGTAGGTTATTAGCGAGAGAACAGTAGGTAATTACCCTGAATTAAATACATTAAAATATTATTAGTTTATGATAATTTTAATTCTCAAATAAGGCTACAAAAGTGTTGAGTAGTTCACAAGTTTTTCTTTGAGCATTGTATTTAGGACATTCTATAGGGATATGTTCCACTGTTATATAGTTACATTATATACATATACAGGATGTTTCCAAATGACATTTACAACGTCTGTCTGACTGTCTGTAGCTCTCGTAAAATTGGGCAAAATGATATGAAGAAAAGGATGTAAAAACATTAAATATCCTGAAAACTACAAGATTTTCGCTATGTAAAGGTTCTAAGTTTTTTACGTGAAAACTGTTAAGCAATACAAAAAAGAATTAAAATTCATTTCAAATACCATGACGTAAAAAATGGTTGGGAAAAAGGGATATACGCTTCTAACTGTACACCGTTTAATTTTTAACCCGCTGTATTTTGAAAAGTACCTAATCACGTTCAACCACTACCACTAAACAAGAAACATAACAAGTCTTTTTTGTGATGTTATTTTTAGAGACTTTTCGTGATGTTTATTTAAAACGTTAATAAGATATCTCCTAGATGTCTTAATGTTATTACCAATTCTATTAACATCCATGTAATATATTTTTGATGTACACAATAATACTTGAATTCGCAGTTACATACACATCCTATGAACTTCTTTTTAGCAACTTCCTATAGGAAACATTCATACGATGTTAATTTGTATACTTCTCACTAATATCACATACAGGACGTTACTGTAATATTACATATTAACATGTTTCTAAGATGATCACATGTTGCAGTTACTTTCACATCTTTCGAAATAATTTTTAGTAAGTTCGTGTGATTACTTCTTTACGATGTTAGTTCATAAAACTCTCAGTAATGTCTCATATTAAACATCACAGTAACATAAAAAAGAAGAAAACAGAAGAGGAACTGATGAACGAACATTATCTGTGGAAACAAATGACAAGCATGAAATGGCGGATGGTTTTCAGTTTTGTGTTATATTTTATTTGCAGGAAGCACATTTTTTGCAAGAAGTACTTGAATGAATTGGTCTTCGTTTTCGTTAGTTCCTACTTAGCTTCAGTTTCTATGCTTAGTTATAATTCTTGTTATAATGGACGAACAACAGCTGTTATCGGTAAGAACCTATTCCAAAATCATAATTATTAAAATTTAATACCCATTCAAGACTTTAATCGGCTATTGTACATTGAAATTCCAGGTGGCGGAATTGTACACTAACCTTATATAATAGAGTTTACAAAATAACGGTTTTTTCAATTTTTAAAATATTTTAGTTAGTAAGTATATTTTAAAAAAGATTCACATTATTTTAAATCATAGATATGCATTATACCATACAAAAAACTTAATATTGCAATAGGGTAGATATTATTATTAATAATAAAACATGCTAATATGTTGGCAGAGAGTTGAATCTAGAAGAAAATATTTTCAATGTTCAAGATGTTTCAGAAGCTACTTTCGTAAATAAAATAAAAAAATTAAAAACAAATAGTTGGTAATTATGTAAAGAAAGGGGAATAACTATATCAGATAGTCTGATACAGACGGCGGGCGTAATTTCGGCCGGTAATCCCTTGGCCTACCTGCATAAATCAAAGGGTACCATTTATGACAGGGGTAATTTCGGCCGAGGGGTTGATGTTTACGATGAGATTAAAATATTGGTAATTACGCTTAATAGTTTCTGTAAAATATTAGTTGTGTATTTATTTGGAAATACCTAATCCTGTGTACCTGTCGGAAATACCTTTAATTTACTTATCTCTTTATTCTAATAACTATGTTGTACCTACTTAAGATTATTCCTTTAAATGTATAAAATTCACAAATAACAGGTATAAAATTATTATAGCTAGTCAGTATTATAACTTATCTTTAAGCTACTAGTCGATAGAAAGCATAAAATATATTATTTGTATACGATGGCATCAGTTTCAGTAATTAAGAGTTCACGCGGTTGTGACTTACTAGTTGTAGAAAAGTTTCAGTTTTGTAAACAGGACGTATTAAAAAGTGGTGAAGTACGTTGGAGGTGTATAAAGAAAAATTTAAGATGTTTAGCCAAACTGTACACTGTTGGTGCGGAATACACAGTTACTAGAAGTGAATTAATCCACAACCACGAGTCCGATGAAACTACGTTGGAGAGAAAAATAGTGACGACTTCATGCAAGCGCAAAGCTGAGGAAGACATATCGGAGAAACCTTCGAAAATTATTAAAAGCGTTCTTTCAAATCATTTGCCAGAGAATTTGTCATCGATAGATGTCAGTCTAATAAGAAGAAATTTGTACAACAGCCGCCGTAAGCTCTTACCAGCCCTGCCTAAGGATATTCACGATGTACATTCTGTACTCGATAGTTATGGACCGAAAACCACAACAGGTGAAAATTTTTTGTTTATTAACAGCACAGCTGATAATATCATTGTTTTTTCTTGCCATACAAATATAATAAGTTTATGTAAAATGAAAGATTTTTACATGGATGGCACATTTTCTTATTGTACAAAATATTTTTATCAGTTATTTACCATCCATGGACTGGAAAATGGGCATTATGTTCCTCTTTTGTATTGTCTGTTGCCCAATAAGACCAGTGACACATATATGAGACTTTTTCTGTTGGTAAAATCTAAAATTTTTGAACTTTATAATATTGTTTTTGAACGGAAGGAGGTATTTGTGGATTTTGAAATCGCAATTCATAACGCATTAAAAGTTGTCTTTCCCAAAACCAAACTAAATGGTTGTAGATTCCACTTGCACCAGGCGTGGTATAGGAAAATACAATCATTAGGGTTAACCCAAATGTATAAAGATAAAAACTGCGAGGAAAGCAAATGGCTTACTCATACTTTTGGGCTAACTTATTTAGACCCCTCTAAAGTTGAAGATTGTTTCATATTTGATCTCATGTCATACAAACCGGACCATAAACTTATAGATAAATACGCAGACTATTTATTAGAAAACTACATAGCGCCAGAATCTCATTTTCCACCAAATATATGGGCATATGAAAACCCATCAATTAAAAGAACCACAAATGCCTGCGAATCATTCCATTCGCACTTTAATTCTAGTTTTTATTCAAGTCACCCTTCTATATTTATTTTTATAGAAAAATTAAAAGATTGTCAGATCGATGCATATTTAAAAATAAAAAATTTAAATATTCCAGCAAAAATTAAAGACAAACAAGTAAAAAACAAACTAAAATTTATCGAAAACATGGTAAATATGCTTCGATCTGACAATATTTCTAGAATTAATTTCGTTAAATCTGTATCACATCAAAACGTTTTTTAAAAATTTATAGTTTACCTAAGTTATAGAAATAAGTTGATGTAATAATTTTATTGAAATAAAGAAATATTTTAATATAAAGCATTCTGTTATTTTATTTGATTTGCGGCCGAAAATACCTATGAGATAAGGAAGCAACTTAAAACCTCCGGCCGAATTTACCTACCGGCTTTTAGTACCTGCCCTTTTTCCGGCCGAAATTACATCCGCCCGATACAGATATTGTATTAAAAAATATTGAATGGAGTATCTCTAGTTCTAGTTTTTGTAGTAGCAGTCATAGCCATCAATATAGTATTGCAGGTTTAGAAAATTTTAACATTAATACTAACAATTCTTGTGAACAATTAGAGACTGTTTAAGACTTTAAAAACAGAAATTTCTGTTGAAAAGCTCATTTCCATTTGAAAATACACTGTCCAGTCAACAAACAGAATTAAATTATTTATTATTGTAGAAACACAGCTATTGGATACTCAATTGGATATAATTAATTATAAACTCATTTAACTTGATAATGTGTTCATATCTCTTCTTCATAAGTAGATTTTTTGTATACAGTGTATTAATAATGCTTAGTTTTCATTAAGTTACAATTCCACGATGTTAATATACAATATGTTCTAGGATGAAAATAACAAGATGAGAATAGTATATTATTTTATACAGGAAAGAAGTATGAATTTTCATGGCACATCTGAATTTACCTGCAAAACGGAGTGAGGCATGTAATAGAAGGTAAATCATGAAAAGTTACTTCTCGAAATAAAATATGTTGTTATTCCTTTGAAGAGCACCGCATGTACCTTGTTGAAAATGGGTCCCAATCAATTGGCTGAAAATCGAGTTTGATGTAGTTTATGATGATTGATCAAAGGTCTCCATGGGCACAATTTGATCTAAAGTAATTGTTTTATTACCTGTTGTTCAGAATACATTTAAATGTTTCACAGATAATTATTTTGAAGTGTACGTTATGGAATGGTTGAGGCACTCGAAACAGCGACTCTTACATAAGAAAAAGTAATCGTAAGTAAACGATAGAATTTTCTTTAATCAGATTGGATTTCTGTTGATTTAACGTAATGTTTCATAAAATCTTTATGGTGTAAAATTTTTATTAATTTTAATATCATTAAAAAACTATTCTAATAAATTTTCTGTAAACTAGCTGTAATGTATGTGTATCCGTTAAACTTTATTAATTTAGTTTCAAAGTATGTTGCATTATGGCAACTACAGATTAATATACCCTTTTTTGTTCTTTGCTTTCACTGAATGCGTTCAATAGTTTCCACTTTCCACACTTGTTATGTAATATGCTAACACAATTTTATTTTTTTTAGGTTGGATTCCTGGACAAGATATTTTTTTTTAATTTTGTACCTGTTTTTTCAAATTTACTGTACTGTTCATTAAAAGTGAATAAACGTTTTAAATCCTTTATTGCTTTTTTTGCTATTTTATTTTAAATGTACAGGGTGAACAACTAAGAACGGCTGTAGGCCACATCTCAGAAAAGAATCATGGTACAACTTTCAAAAAAATTACCTTTAGGTAAGTGATACTGAAAAATTGCTGGAAAATATTTTGCAGTCTCTAAAATATCCGCTAGGGGTGGAATGAACGGTCGAAAACATAATACTTCAAAAAAACATATTAAATGTGTCCTAAAAATACAATTTTTGAAATATTGATGAGATTATTAATAAATATAATTAAGGAGATTTTTTGCCATTATTCTTCAAATAATGGGTGGGGAAGGTTCAAACTTATGAACAAATGTATAACTTTTTCGTTTTTTAACCGATATTAATGATTTTAGCTGCATTTAAAAGAGTTTTTCTGTTTAATAAGACGGATAACAAAATTACATAATTTTGTTTTCACTCGGAAATTTCAAATGTAAATTGAAGCATCTGATAACGTAAATCCCTTTTCATCAGAATTTAAAAAATGTCTCATTACATTTGAAATTTCCGAGAAAATGAGAAAATTGTCGACTTTTTCACATAGCGTTGACAAAATTGTCCAGTTTTGTTATTTTTGTTAAGCATATATCTTATTAAAGAGGAAAAACTCTTAAATGACTCCAAAAACATTGATATCGATTTAAAAACAAAAAAGTGTTACGACATTTGTTTTTTAAGTTGAACCTTCCCCCACCCCTTATTTGAAGAATAAGGACAAAAAGTCCCTGCCTACATTTTTTCATAATCTCATCAATATATCAAAAATTTTATTTCTTGGATACGTTTAGTATGTCTTTTTTGGAGATAATCACAGTATTATGTTTTTAAGTGTTCATTCCACCCCATAGCAGATATTTTAGGAACTAAAAAATATTTTCCAGCGATTTTTCATGGTCATTTTCCTGAAGGTATTTTTTTAAAGTTGTACCATGATTATTTTTTGAAATATGGCAGACAGCCGGCGTTCTTAGTTGTTCACCCTGTATTTGCTGATTAGGCAGAGAAACATCTATAGGATGTCATCCAGAATGTTTGAGGTATATTATTTAGAGGTTTATTAATGTCCATACAACATCTACGAGAATACACTATATTGTTTTTGAAATGTCGCATTTAGATCATTGATAAGATGTTATTTTTTAGACATTGCATTAACATTGTCGAGAATTTAAAAGGGATTTCAGAATGTAACAGAAATGTTACTTCCTTTTGAGGAAGTTCTAGCAACATCACAGTAATGTAAAAAGGCAGCGCTTTAACATTGCTGAGAAGTTAAGTTGAAACATCACAAAAGTTAACAGCCACAAGCTGGGCATAAGCGGTTGTATAGATGTGCATGTGATGAAAACAAGAGGAAAAAAGGGAAAAACATTATCACAATGTGATGTTGAATTAACATAACTGTAATATTTATTTGCATAGTGGGCTCATTCCTTATATAATTTTGTCCACTTTTACGAGAGCTCTCTACAGGCAGATGTAACTGTCATTTGGAAATACCCTGTATGCTCTACTACACTTGTGAAGTACGGGCGTGTCGCTAGTTATCTATATAATATTTACAATAAGAGATGCAGAAGCTTCTGTAAAAAAATTAAAATCATCAGCAAATATAGATTATTTTTAGATTACTATATTCTCCAATAAAATTATAAACTTTGCCCGGTGTTAATTATAAACAATCTAACATTTGAAAATATAATTTTACTAAGATCGGAGGAATTGTTTTTTTATTTATTATATCCTTTTGCTTAAAACGATGACCCCATATTTTCTATAAAATTTCAGAATCGATATCACTGTAGTTTGTCTGAATTCATTTTAGGACGAAACGTATATTTATCAAAAAAATAATATTTTTACTGTATCAAATCAGCAAAGAGTAAAAATGCTTGAAATACAAAAATCCGACACACACACTCTCACCACATTGCCCGGAGCAAAGCGAGTCATGAAAAAGTATAGAGAAATATAAAAGTGAATGTTGGATCGGTGGGTCGCGATGGTATCTCCAGATGTCCAGTTGGTATAATTTGAGGGCGGCACAGCGGCACGCTCGCCACGTCAACCTCCACCATTATCATTGTAATGTGTCCTACGGCAGGGTATCGGCCCTTTCATCGTTCGCCGACACTCAGCACTGCTTTGCCATTATCTCCGACCGAAGGAAAACCGAGCCGTGATGGTGGTAGTAGCAGCTACATTCTCGATGTAATCGATACCATACCAGATAACCGAATTTAAAATTAGCATACCTAGTATAGATGCAATAATTGAATCTTGACAAAGTTTTATTCTAAAAATTTCGCATATACGATTTTAAGATGTTGACTGAAACTCCTATTTTAAATATAACTTATTGTAAGTACTTTTGGCAATGTCGAAAATATAAAATTTAAGATCTATCTAATACAGCGGCTCTCAAACTTTTTTGGCGACGGAAACCTTTTGGAAAGCGAAATTCTTGACGCAACCCTACAATAAAACAATTGTTTTTAAAAATGTATTCTTTATTAATAAGCATAATGTAATGTTTTTCTTATTTATTAAATCGTTTTTATTACGGGTGGGATAAATTCATACACACGATAGTTCACTTACTTAATTTATTTATTCACTACACTATTCACTAATTATATACACCGTATATTCACTTAAACTAATTTATATAAACACTTCACTAATTTATATTCACTTATTTACTGTCTATCTCACGATGTCAAATTATAAACTAAACTAACTCTCCCTGATCGGTCCTTTATATATTAGTGCCTTTTTTACTAGATAACTCTAGATTGCGGCTTAAACAATTCTAAGAAATCCCTGCGCATCCGCCATAATTTTAACATTCATACATGGCTTAGACAGAGTCGGATTCAGGGACTATACCAGTGTGCTGTTTCGTAACATCACCTTCTCCTTGAATGGAAGTTCCTCTTGGAACTTTTATGTAGCCGAGACTGGATGTTTGAATCGGCAACTGGCCCCATTTGTACACTTTCCGATCTTATAGAAATAGCAGGACACCGTCTTCATCGGATACTGGTAACGGGGTTGTAGCTGCAAATTAATATCTGGACACCGGTATCTCGAAAGATAATCTCTACCATGTTCCTGATAACTCGCCAATCCAAATGGTTACTCGCTATCTTAGGTATAGCCAGTTTCTTCACGCTGGATTCTAACACATGGTCTTGGAGGGTTCGAAGTGCTTCCCACACATCGCGGTAGGTAGATCGATCCTTAAATTCATTTTTAATTACCACGTAGAAAACGTACCACGAATTATGTCTTCAAGTTTTTCTAATTGTCCAAACTGCTTTCGAGACGGATGCCAACCCTCGTGCGTTCTTGAGACGGGCGGGGATGTTGTATTCCAGTGAATAATCTTCCGGGAGAGTAAACAAATCTTGTCGTTGTTCTGAAGTGACTCCATATCTAGCTTTCCCGGTACTTCCATACGCGCCCATAAATCCATCGAAGGTAGGGTCAGACACATCTCGAATATGGTTTACTCCTTTCTCTAGGTCATGGTCTCCTTCGAATGGCGCTAGTCAGTTTTGGTGAACTACTTTTGGTTTTCCGTTGGGGATGTTGATTATGCGATATATAACATCATTGATCCTTTTCTTCATTAAGTATGGAGCTTTCCAGGATTTTTGTAATTTTGGAGAAAATCCTTTTGTCCTCGTCGGGTTGTGTAACTTTGTCCCCTTCTTTAAAACCACTTTAGCGGCCTGCGTGTCGTACCGACTTTTCATTCTGTCGCTGGCACCTTTAAGATTTGTTCGAACTAATTCATGAATATCGTCCAGCATTCTTCTCAATTGGATCACGTAGTCTTCTCCTGCTGGATCTTCTCCAGGCCGACAGCCAAATTCCAGGTCACAAGGAAGCCTCATTTCACATCCAACCAGAATTTTCGCAGGTGTTTCACCCGTGGACTCATTGACGGCAGATCGATAAGCCAATGCGAATAGGGAAAGATACTGGTCCCAATCTCTCTGATGGCTGGAAACTACTTTGGACAGGAACTTTCCAATAGTCATGTTCATTCTCTCGACCATTCCATCTGACTGTGGATGTAATGCTGTTGTTCTGGTTTTCTTCATTCCGACCTTCTCGCAAATCTCCTGGAATAGATGGCTTCCGAAATTTCTTCCCTGGTCACTGTGGACTTCCAATGGCACTCCATATCGGCTGATAAATTCTTTCACCAATACATCCGCGACAGTTGTGACCTCTGGCTTCGGAATAGCGTAAATTTCCACCCACTTTGTGAAATAATCCATTACAACCAGTATGTATTTGCTAGCATTTTTTGTAGTCGGTAGGGCTTCCAACATTATACTGTTTCATAGGTGCCTTTCTCTTGGGATGTGGTCCATTACTCGTAGCACAAGTCGTACATTTCTTACACTAGTCATTCACATCGTCGGAGCTGTTCATCCAATAAAACCTTTCACGGACTCGCTGAAGGGTTTTCTTCACTCCCAGATGAACTCCCGATGAACTGTCGTGTAGATTCTTTAGTACTTCAGCTACTCCTGTTCTCGGAATAACTAGCTGTCTCCTCATCTCGGAACCATAATCGTTTTCAAGGACTCTTTTCAACAGCCCTTCTTCCAGGACAAGGGAGTCCCACTGAGCCAAATACGCCTTGAGTTTCGGTGAAAATCTTGACACTTCTTGCCAGGTAGGTCGCCGATTTTCTTCCTTCCATTGCCGGATCATCTTCAGGTGAGGATCATTCTCCTGATATTCTCTGATCCTGGTGGGTGACCATTCTTCATTGACTACTGTAATTCTTGAAACTGCAACTTCCTCAGATTTCGACTTGTTGCATTGTGAATAGTCTACAGGGCATGACCGTCTAGGCAGAGAGTTGGCTTTTCGGTGATTCACATCAGCTAGATGTTCACCCCTGTCTGATTTCCCCTGTGGCTGGAGTTCTGGGGTTACAGGAGTCTTGGGGCGCTTAGACGGACTGCGTACGTGCTCTAGCTCGCCACACTTCCGGCATTTGATCTTCTTCGGCTTCTTGTCTGCCATACCTTTCAACGAGTTGACGATCTGGTCAAGTTTGTCATCGTCATCTTCTTTCTGCATGGTCCTACCTTTGTTGTACCGCGAACTCTTCGTGGCTGCTTTGCATTTAAGAGGTTCTAGGTTTGCAGGAGTCGTAGGACGCTTACACGAACTGCGTGCATGCTCTAGCTCGCCACAATTACAGCACCTGATTTTCTTCGGCTTCTTGTCTACCATGCCTTTCAACAAGTTGACTATCTGGTCAAGTCTGTCATCATCACCTTCTTTCTGTATGGCCCTATGTTTGTTGTATCCGGATGCCGTCAATAAAGGCCTGGATGCCTAAACATTCCATCATGTTATTTTGTGCTGATGGATAAGCAAATCGAACTAGTCGGGCAATATCCAGTTCATACTCTTGAAGGGTTTCGTCACGTTTCTGCCTTCAGTTCTTCAGCTAGAATTGGTACAAATGTTCTAGATGTTCGTGACCATATCGCATATCCAACCTCTTCTTCAGCTGCTCGAAATCATCCGTTTCTTCCAGAGGTATCGTCTGAAGTACATCTAAGGCATCTCCCCGAAGCGCGATAGTTAAAATCACTGCTTTCTCCTTGTCGGATCAGTTATTCACTCTAGCGGCTGCTTCAAACTGTTTTACGTAGTTGGTCCACGACATTTTTCCATCGAATGTTGGGGCCTTGACTCGCGTAAAACTGCCAATATCATCTGTCTTGGGTTGTGTTTCTATATTAAATAAGAGAAAAATCTAAATAATGGGAGGTATGAAACTGTTTTTCATTTTTCATCAACTGGTTAACGTCAGGTTTGATAGAAGACAGTTGAAGTCTCATATCAGGTTCGGCGTCCATTTTATTGCGGTATTTTGTTTTCGTGGCTGCATAGGCTGAGAATCCTGTTTCGCACAAATATATTGTTGGGAATGGAAGAAGAAATTCAGAGCCACCCAATTCTGTACCAAAAATCGTTGAGAGGCGTTGTTTTAAACAGTGACTCCATACTTGTATCTGACGACATTTCTCATATATCTCGTTTGACATACTTTCGGGCTTTTGCAAGTTGGATAAAAAAGGAGTCGTTATCGCTAACAAACTCACTGAGTGATGTAAATCTTTCTATTTTTCTCTTACCAACGCAAATAATCCAAAAAATCAATTTTCTTTTGAAGGGTTATTTTGTTACAGACTTGGAACACTGTTGTCTGTTTACCTTGCAATGATAAATTTAATTCGTTCAGTTTTTGAAAGACATCCGCCATAAAAGACAGTCGGAATAACAAAGTTTTATCATACAAACGATCTTTCAAATTAAGGAAGTATCTGAAAGAAACATTTATAGCTCCAAGTAAGCTCTAAGTTCAAATAGCCTTGTTAAAGTTTTACCCCGAGACAGCCATCGCACTTCTGTATGGAGCAGCAGTGTTTTATGTTTGCTGCCATAATCTTCACACAATAATGAAAACAATCGGGATTGTAGTGGTCGTGATTTGGTAAAATTAATTATTTTACTGCTACATCCATAATTAATTTTAAATTTGTGCTTGTCTATGCAGGATACAATAGGTGGAACTACAATCAGGCGCTTTATTTTTTATTAGTGACACTGCTCCTACTGTTTTGTCCGTCATCGCCTTGGCCCCAGCTAGAGCCGTCTTTAGCAAAAGCGGGGCCTGGTGATAAATAGTTTTGCGGGTCCTTTATGTAGATACATAGCTCTCGACTCTTCTTTTCCATAAACTACCTACCATCATCGTTCTTTCTCATCTCCACCACAACATCGCTACCATTAAAAAATAAACATTGTAATGTGACTTATCTCAGTTAAAAAAACAGCTAAATATTTTGTCCTTAAATTTTTTTATTCTTATTAATACTAAACTAAAACAAATTTAAATCCGCTGAAAAGTATTGCTTTAAGAAAAATATTCTTACATTACGTAAACTTAATTTTTCTTACTTTTAATCCAGCGAAGTCGTCAATAATTTCTTCAAAATTGACTTAGGCCGTGGTGTCTGCTTTTATCGATAATGTTGGCAACGACGTTAACCTTTCTTGGCTCATTGATGATCTTAGGTAAGTCTTTATTAACTTTAGGCGAGAAAAACTCTTTTCTGCGCTAGCAACAGTCACAGGAATAGTAAGTCAAATTCTGTAGGCAATGAACGTGTTGTGATATGGATTTTGTCCTCTGTTCATAAATCTTAATACACCAGTAGCTGATTCAATTTCAGCGGGAAGTAGGTCACGAAGAACTTTTAGTTATGTGAACAAATCATTTCCACAGATATCCTTTTGCCCTTCAAAACTTAAAGAAGCTTCTAGGGCTTTGCACTTTTCCAACAATTGACCTGGTTCAATTGATTTTAATTCTTTTACACTGTACAAGAATCCAAACATAGTGTTGTAACTGGCAATTTGTTGAAATCTTCTTGAAAGGGACTGCAATATACAATCTACTGTGGTGGATACTTAGCAAGTGCCCCTCGTATAGACTTCTTTAACCATAGAACCATTTATCTTTGAGAAACACTTACCTCGTGAACCATTCTTTAGGGTTGAATGAATAACATCGTTTAAAACTCACTGGGATAACATATAATTATAAACTACCAACACAGATTATTGATATACAATACATACGTTTGTACTATTAAAAATAATAATAATGAATCATTCCTCAAAGTGTTGAACTTTTCTATTTATAGGAAGTAGTAAAGCTAACGCAGTCAGTGCCCCGTATTCTTGACCTTGAAGGTCGTGCGAATACGATATTTACAAAACGGACGTGTTTTGTTATATATTTCACTTGTCCTTATTTGGTTCACTGGCCGCTATTAATATTGAAATTATTATTTACACAAATCTAACAATGTCTTTTCTTTTGATAATGTCTTTTTGGATAATGTATTTTTGGGATCATCACACTACAATATAATAAAAATACTCAAGTCTGAAAATTTGTTCACCAGATTCTAAAACATGCTCATCTTCTCCTTCGTAACAAAACATTTCTCGTATCTTCCGCCGCTTGACTATTTGAAACTTTGGCTCTATGTCCTAAAGTTCGCTCATTTCTCTTGCAACCATTATTGCTGCAACAAAACCTTCATTTCTAAATTGCTCAAAAAACTGTACCAGTCCTTGAAGCAACTGCGATGCCATGCCTAAGTGCATTTTTTCAGCCTGCAAGTTACTTTTCATTCTATTGATTTTTATATTAAAATTCTTTAAAAAATATTTCTGCCTCTTTATTAAAGAGTCCATTACTTTTATATACATTTGAATAAGAAATTTCTATTGAATTAGTTATATTTCCGTTACATTTATTAGACGGAATGTTATAACTTCTGATTCAGTATCATTTTTTATTAATCTTACAAACTACTTCTAACGATAGAGGAAACCGATATCACTGAATAACAACGGTAAACGTATCATTTCACGGAAATTGTTGAAAACAATTAGAACGGATTCGATTACGATTCATACGACAATTTTTTTATTTAGAAATCGATTTTTAATCGAATGAAAGCGCGGCGAGCAACTATAAGAATAGCTAAACGTCATATTTCACGAGCGCACATCCGAGTCCTCTCATATAATAAAGGCTGCGGTAAATGTCTATAATTTTATATACACAGTTATTGTGCATTAATGCGAACTAACACCTGTGCCCTGGTCTTATATACACAGTACCGGATTTGAGAAATTTTCATTAATATAGGTAGTCGAGATATTTTGGATGTAACAGCAAATAATATAAAAATAAAGTTTAAGTTTAAAACTAACTTTTCCGCATCTGTAGCCCTGAACAATATTCTATTATAAAATTGTTACTTGTATACACTTCAGGGGATGTATCGTGCTAACAAACCGAAATTTCTCTAAAAATAACCAAAAATGTAGTATATCTGGATTTATAGGACCGCTGTACTCGCTCTAGTCAACTGAAAATCAATAGGGTGCATCTGTGAGACACCCTGAACAATATTCAATCATAGAATTGATCAATCGTATACTTTCTGGAGGCTGTATCGTGCTAACAAACTGAAAATTCTCCAAAAATGACAAAAATTTGGTACTTTAAGTACTATAGCACCCGTTGTACTGACTTTAGTGAGCTGAATATCAATACTGTCCATCTTTGAGACTCTCTGAATAATATCCAATCATAAAATTGATCAATCGTATACTCTCTAGAGGTTGTATCGTGCTCACAATCTGATAATTCTCCAAAAATGACAAAAATTTGGTATTTCAAGTACCATAGCACCCGTTGTACTAGCTTTAGTGAGCTGAATATCAATAGGGTTCATCTTTGAGATGCTCTGAGTAATATCCAATCATAAAATTGGTGACTTGTTGAACTCCCGAGGCTGTATCGTGCTAACAATCTGAAATTTCTCAAAAAAGTACAAAATGTCCAGTACCATAGCACTCGTTGTACTGGCTTTGGTGAGCTGAAAATCAATAGGCTTCATCTGTGACATGCCCTCAACAATATTCAATCATAAAATTGGTGACTTATTGCACTCCGGAGGCTGTATTGTGCTAACAAGACATGTAAGGAAAAGTGGCCGACGAGAACGACGACATACAAACACGATTTTTTTTCAAAAAACCGTTTTTTCGTGTTGTTGTTAATGGAAAACGTAAAAATAACTCAAATTTTTTTTTCAAAATTCCATTTTTTTTTGGGGTAATCCAATACTTTTCTCGCATATTAGATAAGTTGGGCGGAAAAGTAATAGGGAAAATAAACGGTTTAATCCTCTCCACCCGAGAAGACACGAGCGTGGGATCGCAATCGGCATCAATCAATCGTGAGAGTACCTCCCTACTTACCGGTGTTTTGTTTTAAATTCTATTCTAAGTCAGTAGTGTTTTGATTTTGAAGATGGCTGCGTTTTTTGACCGTAAGAAGCGTTCAAGTAAGTACCTTTTTTGTGTTTATTGCTCAGTGCTAAACATTGTTTTTCGTTTATTATGTTGTAAAGGTATTGAACAACACATTGCCACTTCATATTAGCATTTATTCGGAATAAATTTAGTCCAAAATTTTAGTCGTACGATCGTGATATCTCGATAGTAACTTGAAATTCGGATAATATTTTTTGCTGGAGTTTTTTATTAGATTTCATGTTTAGTAACTGAATAAATTATTTCCCCCTTTTCGATTTCAGGACTTAACTTCTTATCTGAATTATCTCAAAATGAAATTTAGGAGTTATTGGAAGATGGAACTAATTCCGATATTGATGAATTCCATGACGAAGGCATGGAAATAGAGTCGCGCCTTGTTAACACGTTAGCAGACGATGACAACGTATCTGAGAACGACACTGATAACAGATCTGAGAGAGACAATGATAACGGATATGAATGAGAGGATGTTGTCGAATCTGAGGGAATTCCTCAGATGAAATTGCCAATCCTGACGTACAATCTTCACCAAGGGTCCAGAAACAAAAGCAAAAATACTCTGGAAAAAAATCCTATTTCATGATAAAGAACAAGACTATCCAGTATTAAGTGCCAAAACAACCAACGGAATATTTTCGGGATTATTTTGATGACACATTCTATGAGGAGGTCGCTAGATGTACAAATCTTTACTACATGCGCAAAACAGGAAACAACTTAAATCAAGCAATGCCGAAATAGCAAAATTGTTTGGTGTTCACATCATCATGGGATATTTTCCCTATCCCATATTGCCCATGTACTGGCGAGCTAATACAAAGTTATTGTTAATATGTGAGAAAATTTCTCGTGACCGATTCATGGCTTTGCGACATGCTCTTCATGTCATAGATCACGACAGACTAACCGATGACGAAAAATCCAACCTATTGTGGAAAGTCCAACCTATGATTAACAAGGTAGGTACTCAAGACTTGCAACAGACTACAACGAGTTCTTATTACTCCATAGATAAACAAATGATCCCATTTAGTGGACGATGTTCTTTACGCCAAGTTGTGAAAAATAAACCGCAGCCGATAGGACTTAAAAATTTTGTGTTGACTACTAGTGAAGGATTAATGCTCGATTTTGCTATTTACAAAGGAGCAAAAACAATGTTTGAAGAAACTTTATTGGGTTTGGGTCCATCTGTAATTCTACCTTTCGCCAAGAGTGTTCCTCCAGGTAGCTGCGTATATCATGATAGGTATTTTACCACTGTCCCTCTAATAGAAGCGATGAAAAAATTGAGATTACACAGCTCGTTGTGCTCTCAAATTTAAAAAGGATAAAGATATGGATCGTGGAGAAAGTTAGCAGTATGTCGGGGAGCCCGTTGTGATCGTGAAATGGAAGGACAACAAATCCGTCTTCATGGCCTCAAATTGCACAGCGGCTGGGATTTCCAGCAATGTAAAGAGATGGAATGAGAAAACAAATAGCCACGTCGATGTATCTATCCCGAAGGTCATCAAACAATACAATAAAAATATGGGTGGGGTAGATATACGTCAGCAGCTTGAAATGAAAACAGACATTAAGGATATCCTTACTAGTACACACCAAATCACCATAGCTATCCAGTTTCTAAAAGAAGAGAACCTACTGAGTAAAATTTACAGACAGTTCATTATTGTTTGTAATTATTTCCACTACATAAAGTATTTATAATCTATTGTAAATTACTGTACCTTGTGCTAATGGCCATAGCTGTCTCAAGCACGTTAAATTGAATAAAAAAAACAAAAGAGTACTTATTTATTAAAAAATCGATTGAAAAATTCATTTTTGCTATCTTTAGAATGTATTGGTTGTCCCTGTAAAAGTTATGAATTGTTAACCTTTGGGCATGAGCCGCCCCTGGCCTTCAGATAGTAGTGTAGAATTATTTATTCCGTCAAACACACTACATGGACCAATGTTCCAATGTATAGTTTAGAAAATATACTTAAATATAAGTTCCTATTTCGCAGCTTTAAAGGCCTATAACTCAGAAACGAAGGGTCGTATGAGAAATCTTTTTTTGTCACAGCATTATTTTTACGTCATCTACTCACTCCCGATTTTTTGCATCAAGTCCCGGAAGACGTTGTATAGGTGTAAAATAATAGGGGGCGCAAAATTTGTCTTATGCCTACACTAAATAAATGCCTAGTTTCGGTTCTGAGTGTATAATTGCAAAAAAGTTAGTTTTAATCTTTAACTCTTTTCACCCGGATATTTTTTTAAATATTGATGCAAAACTTTCTAAAACCTTGTATTAGTTCTTAAAGGAAGTCCAGAAAAATAGAAAAAAAATCTTGAAAATACCTTCACGATCGTGAGACTTAGGAATAATTTGCAAATCGTACGATCGTGAGTTTTGCATTTTTCTATACCTATGTGTGAATGAAACATTAAACTTTCTTGATAATATTTATTTTTTTTTTATGGTTTTTGGTGGTACAACATAAAACAATTGTTATTGCGTGAAAGGCACACGTACACATCACGTTTGATTTTGGAATGACTACTGCATTCTTCAAAGAGGCAAGATTTGGGTGCTTTTATCTCATCAAAAATTGACAAGTGGTCATACCCATCATACCTTTTACCTAGAGATAGTTTTGTTGGTCTGTATTGTTTCTTTATTGGTGGCTGTTCAATTTCATCATTTTCAGAGTCGCGTGTGACACTCTCACGCTTTCTGTCAGGAAAAGCGGTTAAAGCATCCACAACACTGAGTCTAAAATTCAATGTTTTCTTTCGTGGATAACCATTCGCCAGGCAGTCTTTTTTATATAGTCTCCATGAATTTGCTAAGGTTAAGACTAAAAAAGGATACGGAAATTTCATTATTTACACTTACACCAGCGATTGTCGACATTCAGGATGCACTCATGGTGTATGTTAAAAAGAATTTTTTTTGACATTAAAACAAAAAAATCCATAGGTCTTTATTTATTAAAATAATATGGGAAAAGGACTTTGTTGAACTCAAAACAAACAGTAGAACATAAAAATATAAAAAATAAGAACAATATCTTATTTATTGCAACAACTTAAACTACCGTGACACTTCGAATTGCACAAAAGTTCCTTGCTGTTACAGATGCATTTAGTCGTGGAACACTTCCTTTTGCAGTTAGAACGTGTATAGACTTGCCCTCCACTTTTTGAATTAGCAGAAACTGCTTCTCTTAGCGACATTTCTTTTGTTGAAACTTCGTCCATGGAAAGTAACTTTTCTTTACAAATTACGAACTGATTACGGGTGAAAAGCTGCTTCAAGGTACCTTTTTTGTTAGCTAGTCTATAAAAGTCTGAATCCTCTATTCCAACAACAACCGCTAACACATTTCGAGGGTCTGTACGACCACGGTCGACATCAGGGACTTGAATTCTTACGGTATCACCAATTTGGGAAGGAGGAAACTTTTTTTCTGAGGTTCGCAACATTTTTGTTGCTTGAAGTAGAAGATTCTCTTTTGCAGCTACTCTTTATAAAGAAATTAGCGCGTGTTGTTCAGTCAGTGCTTGAGATGAAGATGTGTTAGGTGGCGGATCAGTCAGTGCTTGAGATGAAGACGTGCTAAGTGGCGGATCAGTCAGTGCTTGAGATGAAGACGTGCCAGGTTGCGGATCAGCTCCAATGGTATTTTCATTATCTATGTCTGTTTCAATATGGTCACTACCCAAAATTTCCTCAACATAAGCTTCTAGCTGTTCTTCAGTCTCAATGTTTGAAATTTGCCCGCGAGGGAGTGATGACGATGGTATACCCCTTTTTGGTTTAACGCCAAACAGGGCTTCATAAGGACTCTGACGTATTCCTTCGTGATAAGTTGTGTTTTTGGCGAATTGGACAAACGGCAAACCTTCTGATCACTTGTTTGAATTATTGTCTTGCATCCACGCAGTTAACATATTTTGTATGTCCTGATTGGCTCTTTCAACTGAGCCTTGTGTGTGACTGTGACGAGGCTTTCCGTGCAATATTTTAACATCTTTCCACATAGCGCATAGTTCAGATATGACTCGGTTACTGAACTCTTTGCCATTATCCGAACGCAATATAGCGGGAGCACCAAATGTTAAAAAAATTTGGAGTAGGTGATATGCTACTGTAGTCCAAAGGTGTACTACACTTACTTTTAGCAGGAATTACTTCAGAAACGATTTTAGAGTACTTTTCTTGTGAAAAATGAAAACAATTGTCTTCTCGCTTACTTCCAATTAAGGCATGTAACTTTTC
This sequence comes from Galeruca laticollis, assembly GCA_963921935.1. Lineage (NCBI taxonomy): Eukaryota > Metazoa > Arthropoda > Insecta > Coleoptera > Chrysomelidae > Galeruca > Galeruca laticollis. Next base: position 65,066,918 of record OY998176.1, on the reverse strand, counting down.
AAAAAACTTATCACGATTCACTGTAGTAGCCATTTAATACAAATTATAATTTCTAATAAGAAAATTAAATTAGGTTAGGGAGCGTTGCGTTAGACTGACGAAGACAAAGCTAACTGAAACAAGGGGCTGGAACCGTCTAAAAACTTGTCGCGACCTGCAGTGTCCGAGATTCACCGGACCTCATTTGTGTTTGTCGACATATACCGGTGAAAGTCCGAATGTATAATAGAATTAAGAAATGTTTTCACCAAGGCATTTGACATTTGTCGACATCCACCGGCGAATGTTGACGTTCACTACTTTCGGTCTTTCACGGTAACATGTATAATACATTTTAAATATACAACAATGAAAGTACAACCAAATTCATTTTTTTTATCCTTATAACTCATCTAAGTTACAACACATTTTACCACGATCGTGGTTGGTCCTTCGTAGTCAACAAACGTGAACAACCTTCCCGCATTTTGCGAAATCGCTAAAATACAACGAGAACGCGAAACAAGCATAATGAATATTAAGGTCGTAAAATAAATGGGCAAAGACACCGTATTTGTAGATTTGTGTAATTTATTTGTATAATAATAATACGTACCTTAATTTTTGTATATTTTATGTATATATTAATAATTAGATACATATCTAAAAATGTTCTCCATTCTTTTATTATTCAAATTAAAAAATATAGTTTTGTGCTGAATCAGCCCCTTAATAATGTAAATTTTATTCAGAGTAGAGACTCTCCCATCAATTTATTAATTCTCTGAATAGGTATTTCACTAACGATCGGGTATACTGAAATATTTCGCTGACAGCAACATCTAAATGTTATTAATATTTCATAAAGTATGTTATTTTGTTATGTCGTACTACATTTTTTTGTTTCGGTCTCCGTACATTAAGCTGCCTTGAGATACAATTCCTTTACGAACACTTCAATGACAGTCATTATTTAGGATATATACCGATAATTCTGTGTGCATCAAATGTTATTTATGAGGATCGATGGATGTAATAAATCTCAAAAAATTCCAAATTGTTGTTAAAATAATAGAAAATATTTAATAGTAGGTTTTATTAGATGGGACAAACCGTATATTTATCAATTTTCTGTCACAATTTTTTATTGCGGATGTAGCATAGAAACTATTGATGGCCAAGATTTTCCATTAATGTGAATTATGAAAGACATTTTAGACATGGACATTTGAACTCGAAATTGAACCTTACAAACCCGAAAAAACAAATTACGTTTCTGCCGATATTTATAACCAGGTCCTTTCGATTACTAACAACTTTCTCCTCCAACCCATTTTACAGGAAAACATCTCTAGACGACTGAATTCAAAATGACTAATAAACCTACCTCTAATGAGGGATGCGAGGAAGTGAATGTGAATGAGGGATATTAGTTAAACACTAAAGGAATTTTATTTTGAACGGATATTTATAAGTTGTTTGCTGAATTTTCGTTAGGAGAATCGTTTTGTACACCTTTCCCTTAATATTTTGTTTTCGATTTAATGTTTTCAATTTAAAATCTAATCTAAAACCAGTACTTTTCGTGTACTGTTTTTGTTAAATGAATAACCGGGACTTATGCCATGAAAACCACTACTGTACTGGTAAAATCAGTACGAATGGTCACCTCATTCTAAGCCAATAGAATAGCTTATAGGGGATGTTTCTAATTGTTGTTTTCCAATAAATAAAAGGTACTTTTCATATTTTAGGCTCGTATTGTGTATAAGCTACTAGGGGATTGATTAGAAATATTTAGCCTTCGGTTAATTTGAATGTTATTCCTGTTACCTATTGAGAATTAAAAAAAAATCGTTCAGAGTATTAGAAAGAGAAAGATAAAAACTTCACACGTGTTCCGTAATAATCTGTCTCATTAACATATTAAGATCCCGCTTTGAAAATGTTGCGCTCCGGTCGGGTTTATTAGACTTTTAAACTTGTTTATGAACGTTTAAATACTTTTCACACAAGGTTAGGAGAGTCTCTCTCAACTCATTCATTTGCTCGATTTAATGTGAAACTATTGTGAATATGCATCTCTGCTGCAACAAGATACACCGAAAGGTCTTTTGGCAAAAAATCGTCTTCTTTGTCGGTCGAACAAAAAGTAATCGTTTCAGTTCCGCTTTTATTTAGTTGTTTCGAATAGTTTTCTGTACAATTAAAGCAATATTTTATCTATAATGTCAATTTAATTATTTAAAATGGGGTAAAAATTAATTTTATATTAATTGAAATTTTTTTCATGACGTAATTCGTTATATCTTTAGTAATTTTTTCTACTTCCGTTACTAAAACCATATTATAAACACGCGTTTGACATGCGCAAAACGACTCTTTAAACACTAGTGTTTAAAATGCGAAAAGTCACATCTCGTTTATCTTTTGTCTTTTAAACGTCACATCACATGTATCATTTGAATTTTTAATTTCATATTCCGGGATAATTTTGTTGTTCTGTGTCATTTGATTTGTCAGTCAGCTGTCAGCCATTGTCTGCAAATCAAAATATAGGCCGAATAGCCTTGGCAGCTGAGGCCTTAAATGAAGGAAAGAAGAAGTTGTTATGGATATAATTAATATATACTATAATTAAGATCTATTTTTTTTTCCTGCAGGCATAGAAAAAGTATAGTAAGCACCTCGTGTTAAAAACGTCTTTAGTAACGTTTCTGACACTTGGTACTTAATATACTATTACGCAATGTTTATAAATTTTAGTGTGTGAAAGTTTTGAAGCACGACCGATCTTATAGTCATATTTACATTGTTGTCAGTGTATAACTTGGCTCAAGTTGTAAAATAAAATTAGAAATAATAACACGCTGTTACTACAAAAGTGATAACGTTTTTAACATGACATGCGTATGACATAATAATGTAACTACATACAAGGGTAAATCAGGGTGATATGGTGAAGAAAAATATTGAGCCTCATAAAATACAAGAAATCGTTTATTTGGACAAAATAAAAACATTCTATTTTCAAAGATTCATAGGCCATAACATAGGAGTGTCAAATATTCTACAACGCATAATCAAAATGGGATTTTCATAAAATCCACCATTTAACCCTTACATAAGGGTAAAGTGGCGAATGCACTTTGGGTGTAATGGTGAACTTACTTCTCCTGCTTTTTCCTACAAATATCACACGTGAATTCATATTTTGAACAGTCTTCGTGCAGCCAAAGTTGCCAACTAATACATTTGATCTAGTCCGCGTCCTTTTTACTGCAACTGTACAGATCACCGCACCCTACACAAGAGCACTCTTTATCATCCACGTCATCATCATCGTCATCTAAGTGAATATCTAGCGAAAAATCGAAATCAATGCCAGACGTAAAATCTGCTTGATTTTCCTTTCTTAGTCCCGTTGGTAATGTTTTTTCCTTTCGCCTCTTTTAAGATCGCTGCACTCTTCCTTGACTCGACTGTTTTGTTTAGTCGCTTTCTTCGTAGATTGACGATATTTAAAGGAGAATTCAAAACTTCATTTGAAGCTCTGGATTTCTTCCTTCGTACGATAAGTATCAGCGACATTTGATCCAAGAGTTTACTGTAGCCACTCTTAAAGTTTGATCGCTGGCTTCTGATGAGAGTTGCACTAGTGGTTGTATGTTTTCCAGTGGATTCTCGGCCTGTTCAAATTCCTGATGATTCTCTACTTCTGCAGTTGCTGCGGGACTCCATGCCAGTGTGAACAACCTGGTTGAGGTAAAATTGCATCGGGATTGAAGGGGACGATTCTTGTACTTCTGAAACCCGATATGGCATTCTCTGTCGTAGCACCCTTGCTTTTGTGAGCAATCCTCCAAACACGAGTCTTGAAATCTGTCTATTTCGATTAATTTTGATGTAGGAATTGCACGCATTGTAATAATAGGATTTGCGATGATTAAAAGATGCCCCGTCTAGTAGCTGCAGATAGTGGGTGGTGTGGCTCTCAAGCTTCCTGGATGTGAAATGGTTCTTTAGCAAAAGAAGGAAAACAATAGAACCCGGCGGCATGCCGTCCTTGTACTAGGCCTTTTCATTTTTGCCCTTAAAGACACATGCTGGACGTAAAAACAGGCCAACCCCTTTACAGCAAGCGATCACAGATATAGTTCCGCCTTTCTCACCAGATGTTATTGCTGGAACGCTCTTGGATCCCTTTGCTGCCAATACATAACCTGCTTTATTACTTAGCTGAAGTCCGGACTCATCTACGTTGAATATGTTTCCTGGTTTATCAAGAAGATTGTGCTCAATCAAGATGTTTTGCAGCAATGAAAAGTAGTCTGAAACGTTTCTCTTGTTTAAACCCTTGATCGTGCTTGTGAAATTCCCTCGACTTCATTATAAAGTGGTTGTCATCTTACTATACAAACATATTTGTTATTTTGCATATATTATACCATACTTTTGTTCTTATAAAATCAGTCCCGGACTAAGACCTGAAGGAACCCGGAGCTAATCAAGATTTGAAGGTCCCCTATTTCCCAAATAATATATACTCATTGTCTGTTTCAGTTTTTTGTACATAATAAGTATGGATTGGTATTTATTTAAACTCACCTATAAATCGATAAGTTCAACTATTCCACCAATATATTTATTTATTTATTAATTATCCAAACAGACCTTTTACAGGTCTAATTACAAAGATAAAAAAAGCAAATACACAGTACAATAGCATATCAACGGTTAGAACACTAAGACTAACATCATGAATAACTTACTCTTATGGAATACCTATATTTACACTGCCAATGATATTATGTGGTTCAATACCAAGCTACGAAAAGTGCTTAATGCATAATTAAATTATAATTCAATAAAGCTATTAAAATAATTTGCCAATTGACACATGGCTACGACAGGGGACTTTGAAGAAGATACGGTCGAAATATTGAACATAGTACAGTTACGCGTCCTTCTGGGTGGAACATTAAACCCCACTAAAGATAAAATCTGAAGTGCGTTAACTTTGTTGTTAATAATTCTGTGTAGAAATATTAGAATAGCTAACTTTCTATTTCTAAACTCAGATCTAAGATGAAAACTCCTAACTGTACTATAATCAGGGTAAACACCATACTTTTTATAATAAATATACCTTAAAAATTTATTCTGTATCTTTTCTAAGAGATACAATGTAGTCTGATACTCTGTGAACCAAATCTGACTTGCATATTCTAATTTGGGTCTAACTAAACTGAAGTAAAGAATTTTAATGGCCTCAATGTTGGTAAAATTTGAAGTTTGTCTGATTATGTATATAATAACCTATTAGCGGAGTTAGCTACAGTCATTATATGCTCCGCAAATGAAAATATATTATTGTAAATCTTTTACTTCATATTTACGTTTTAATGGGTCATCATTACTTCTATACTCAAAAATGACCGGATCTTTTAAACGTGTGATTGTTAAAGTAAAACATTTATTTACATTGAAATATAACTTATTAAGCACACTCCACTCATACACCCTATCTAAATCTTTCTGTACTAATACACAATTCCTAACATTACTGACACGTTTCAATATTTTAAAGTCATCCGCGAATATAAGACTCTCGGAGTTTTTTATAACGGAGGGTAAATCATTAATGAAAAAAATAAATAAAAGAGGACCTAAATTTGAACCCTGAGGAACGCCTGAGTTGGGTTCGAATTTACCCGATGTATTAGCATTATGATTAACAACTAAATATCTATTTTGTAAGTAACTTTTTAATAATAAAATAAAATCATTCGGCAAACCCAACCCATGGAATTTCCATAGCAGCCTATCATGATCTACACTGTCAAACGCCTTTCTAAAATCCAAGTATATAGTATCCAATTGCTTTTTATTCTGAAAAGTGTCTTATACGCTGTTACTAAATAAAAATAAGTTAGAGGTTATAGATTTATTTGAACAAAAACCATGTTGCTGAGGAGCTAAATATTTCTCTGCATACTTACATAGATTCAAGTAGATAACTTGTTCAAACAGTTTAGCACACATTATAGAAATCGGTTTGTAATTTTCAATATCCATTTTATTACCTGACTTAAAATAGGTACTGCCACTGCTGTTTTCCAAGCTGTAGGATATACCTTAGTTGCAATAATAAGATTGAATATATGTATTAACGGCTTTTTCAACCAATCACTACAAACTTTCACTATATAAGGCGGAATTCCATCTGTCCCAGCAGCTTTTGTAGGCTTTAACTTTTTTATGGCATTATTGAACTGTAATTCAGTAATATATGTTAATTTGCAGAAATCATTAATAACTGAATTTTCTTCTAAAATATTTAGTGTATAAGATGCGTTGTTAGTTGAATATATACCGATGAAAAAAATTTAGCAAATTTTTTCGCAGTATCCCCTTCCTCAACCTGTTCACCTTTCCAGATATAATTACTAAAGCTTGTATTATTATCATTTCTTCTATTATTGACATGATTCCAGAAATTCTTTACATCAGACTTAATATTTTGTTCCACATTTTTTAAATATTTACGTTCCTCTGCCTTAAGGATACTATTTAGTTTTCTAGTTTTTTTATACTGATTGCTATAATATTCCGATAGCGACCTTAATTTTCTAAGTTTATTTTTTTCTTTAAGCATCTCTTTAATTTCTTTTGAAAACCAAGATGGAAAGCTTTTGCTACCATCATAAACATTTAACTTTGGCACACAATTTTCAATAATATTATTAAATAAGTCATAGAATATCTGTAGTGTGCTACATTAACATCAACATTTTCATCCAAAACTGGTTGCCAATCAGCGTCCCCAACACTCTGACTCAGTTTAATAAAATCCGCTTTTTAAAATTATACCTTGTTTTTCTTGACTATTGATTTAGGTAATATATTACTAGACCAAATTTTTATACCAATATCTAATGCCGGGTGATACAGATTTTCTTTGATAAATGGAAGACAATCTTTACTTACCACACAGGAGCTAATGACTAGATCTAGCGTGATTTCATTATATAGTTTAAATCCATTAAATTGAATAAAGTCCTGAAGGGTTTCCATAATATTATTATTTCTAATAGTTGTATCATAATGTGTTCCTGTTAAATAAGAAATGTTAAAGTCACCAATTATATAAGTTTTGTCTACATCCACAATATTAGTATGCAAGAACTCAAAGGCAGCTTCGTATACGAACAATTTACTACCCGAAGGAACGTAAATTCCACAGAAAATATATTTGCAACCGTTAATTTTGATATTTAGGGCCACTACATTTTGCTATATTAATTATTTTGAATCTTTTTCTTATGGCGATCAAGACCCCTCCCCAGTAGATTTAACCAAATTATAGATATCTGTATTAACTAATTCACCATCCCTAATCCCCTCCTGCAGCCACGTCTCAACCGCAACAATAATGTCAAATTCAAAATCTGAAGAGTTGGTATAGAATTCGTTGCACTTAGTATTTAAACCACGACAGTTTTGATAATAGACATTTAGGTCCATTAACTTTATCATGTCATGATGTTAGCTGCGAGCTCTTATTATGTACATAATACAAAGGATAAAACTGATTAGCAGGATATTCTGCTTTCTTATAACTACTCCCTAAAAACGTGAAAATCTAGCTCCTATATAATAATTTAGACAATCTGTATCACAAAGAAAAATGTAATGTAATGTTTTTATTTATCGAATTTCAATTTAATGTCCATAAACTCTAGAAGTACTTATCTATTGAAACAAAAAACGTAAATACTGTCTAACACAATCAAAATATGAAACGTTCCTTTCCTATCATAGCAAAAACCGAATAAATACAATAAACAAGTTTCAAAAATTTTAGTCTAGTTCTATTGAAAATCAGCTGATACACGAATAATTTTTACATTGTTGTCGAGTTTAACACAAACTCTCCCATTAGATGACCAACCTTTCTCCTTACCATATTACTTTTCCGCCCAATTTCTATATGCGAGAAAAGTATTGGTTTACCCCAAAAAAAGTTGCAACTTAGAAAAAAATTTTTGAGTTATTTTTACGTTTTCCATCAACAACAACACGAAAAAACGGTTTTTAGAAAAAAAATCCTGTGTGTATGTCGTCGTCGTAGTTGTCGTCGGCCACTTTTGCATACATGTCTTGTTAGCACGATACAGCCTCCGGAGTGCAATAAGTCAGCAATTTTATGATTGAATATTGTTGAGGACATGTCACAGATTAACCCTATTGATTTTCAGTTACCCAGAGCCAGTACAACGGGTGCTATGGTACTTGAAGTAGGACATTATGTCATTTTTTGAGAAATTTCAGTTTGTTAGTACGATACAGCCTCCGGAGTTCAACAAGTCTCCAATATTATGATTGAATATTATTCAGGCCATCTCACTGATGAACCCTATTGATTTTCAGCTCCCCAGAGCCAATTCATCAGGTGCTACAGTACTTTAACTAAGATGTTTTTGTCATTTTTGGAGAAGTTTCAGTTTGTTAGCACGATACAGCCTCCGGAATATATACAAGTGACCAATTTTATGATTGGATATTACTCAGAGCATCTCAAAGATGAACCCTATTGATATTCAGCTCACTAAAGCTAGTACAACGGGTGCTATGGTACTTGAAATACCAAATTTTTGTCATTTTTGGAGAATTATCAGATTGTGAGCACGATACAACCTCTAGAGAGTATACGATTGATCAATTTTATGATTGAATATTGTTCAAGGTGTCTCACAGATGTACCCTATTTATTTTCAGTTGACTAGAACGAGTACAGTGGGTCCTATAAATTCAGGTATACTAAATTTTTGGTTATTTTTGGAGAAATTTCGGTTTGTTAGCACGATACATCCCCCGAAGTGTATACAAGTAACAATTTTATGATAGAATATTGTTCAGGACCACAGATGCGCAAAAGTTAATTTTAATCTTTAAAACCGTTTATTTTAATTTGGCTTCTTTCAGCAGGTTATACAGATATTTACTTAAATTATCATTAATAAAAATATCTGATTTCCTTAAATTCTTTCGAGAACTCAATATTTCATTCTTGTTCAGAAGCGATGTAAATTACACAATAACCGGCCTATGCATTGTTTCAGAGTTGGTTATGTTGAATTTGCCAATTCTATAGATGTTGAAGATTTCCCATTGCGAAATTTTTACTTTTAATCAGTCATTAAAAAGGGTTAGTACCTTCGCCAAAAGATTCTCGTTATCTTCATCTGGAATCGCTTTTATACTTACAGAATTTCCCTTCACCTTTTGATCCAACTCTCTTAAATTTTCGTTTAAAGTAATTGTCTCATCTTTATTGGAATGAACTTTTGCGTCTAATGCCTCGTATTTTGAGATAACCCCATTTAGCTTATCTTCCATTTTATCCATTTTATGTCCAAATTTTGTATATTGTTCTTTTATTTTAGCTGTCAGTTCAGACAACAATTTATTAACTATTGCCTGAACTAGGCTATTATCTGAAATAGCCGAATTTACCTTTGATCGGCTCATTTTAATACCTTACCAACAATCTCACTTGGTAACACTGTTGAGGAAAACCAGCAGTCTCTTCAAAAAATCAATTTTTTCGCAAGAATAATGTACTTAACGTACTACTTCTTGTTTATTCACTAGATACTAGGTATACCAACATTTTAGCACAAACAATTGATTTTTAATATGCAGTTTTACCGCTAAATACTTTAATAAACAAAGAGCTGACAGACTCGACGTGCTCACATCAACACACACATTGATATAGTTATCTTATCTTTACCTATCTTATCTTTACCTTGAAGCTGCAAGTTGAGACTTTCTTATCTTTTCGGTAATGTCTGCCAGAAAATAGAAATCTTGCAGCCAAACTGAGTCCTCTAGTTCAGGGACAGATTCACTACGTCTTTAAAAAAACTCTACTAGGACAGGAAGCAGCTCACTGAAACGATGTAAAGCTCTGCCTCCGCTAAGCCAACAACTTCAGTATGGAGCAATAGATATCACCCTGCTGGCAATCCTGTCAAGTGCATGTACTCTAACTTTGTTTACTACTTTAACCAATGTTTTCATTACGTTCTCCATGAACTTTTCACATAATGACTGCTGGTGTATTATGCAATGGTATGACATAAACTTTGGAAAGCTGATGTCTTTGCGACAAGGTTACGAATCCTTTTTCCTCACCTAGCATTGCAGGAGTTCCATCGGATGCTATGGCAACCAATTTCTTTACAGGAATATTTTCAGAGTTGATGAGAACTTTGACTGCTGTAAATATGAACTGTCCTGTAGTGTGCCTTGTAAGTGGTATAATTTTTACCAGTTCTTCTTTTATTTCAAAATCATCAAAAACCATTCTTACAAAAACTGCCAACTGAGCAGTATCAACTTCATTACTGTATTTGCAGAAAGCTGTACTGATTTAATAGCAGATTTTATTTCAGTTTTATTTTTGAAACTATCAAACAATGTATCTGCAGCTTCCAAAAATGCATTTTTTATCATCTCACTATCTTCGTACGGTTTCTTAACGAAACTTCAGTTGTACCTTTATTTTTGTTTATTGTTTTGAAAAAAGTTGAGTGTTAGGCATTGAGTTGGGCTTTAAATTGCCTTACCTTTTCTTTTCTTAAAGCAGAATTGAGTGGACAATTCTTTTCAATCCCGGAATCAACTGTTTTGAAGTGGCGTTCGACGTTCCCTTTCCTCCCAATTCATACACTTACATTGCACAGTAAACATACACATTTGTCCTTTACTTAGGTAAAAATGAAATCGTCTTCCCATTCTGAATGAATGACAAGTTTTTGATTTTTTGCTTGAACTCGCCATTATTAGAACAAGTGGCCTAGCTTGGTAAAAATGTTATTTAACTATACAAACATGAAAGATATACGCGTACTTAAAACATAACCTCAAAACATCGATAGGTTGTGCGAATTTGATTGACGGTTTGGCGACCTCTGGTCTAGAATGTACTTCGAATCTTCTAATTTGGTAACTTTCTTAAACGAATAATTTTTAAAAAAGCTTTTACCGAGCGTCAAAGCTTATTTTGTATGCGTATATTCTGTTATGTATTGTATATATTACACACAAGGACTAGGTAAAACTTAATAAATTGTTACTTAATATGTGCACTTCAAACACACTTTGTTAAGTTATTCAATTTTATTTTTGAGGCCTTAAGACATTATTGAAGTTTCTGAGATCCAATGCCAAAATTATTCATTTGAGGCTTTGTATTTTACGTTTTAGGTTTTGCGAGGAAGGGAACAGAAAAGTTTATTAATTTATAAAAGTTTCTACGTTAGCAAGATTTAAGTTATCGAGATTCTACTGTAGTATACAATTTATTATTTTGTTGTTTCCTTTAAATAAATCGTTTTCGTTCCGGCCTTGATATCGTATTTATTTTTGCAACAAAACACTTTGGAATTTGTAAAAATCAAGTAAATTGAACAACAGGTTGTTCCGTAACATGAGTAACCCCGAACAAGACAAATGTTAAAGGAGAAAAAGCGTAGAGTCGGAGAGAGTGTTGTCTTGTTGTCACCTCGCTTATAAATGTTGGGTACACGGTGACTACAAACAGTGCGCGGCCCATAAATTTCGAATTCACAGAGGGTGGGCCTGTAAATGGGACCGCCAAAGCGGCCGCTCATATACACTCACAATAGCCCGTATTATGCCTTATGGGCCGCCAAAAGAACTCGCCTGTGAAACCACCATCTAATGTGAGAGATCAACTTCTAACACTCAACGTATGACAAGCTGGTGTCCCATAGAGGAAGAAAAATTGAATAAGTAGGTATTTCCTCTTTTTTTGTCGAACCGTATATATTTTTTTCATTCATTCTTGCATAATCCTCACTATAGATTCGAAAATACGTAAATCAGTATTATATAAAATGACATTTTTGTGATTTTACGAACTTTTCAATTTATTAAAATGATAGGGATGCTGAGAAAGGTAATAAAAATAACAATATCACCGGAAAAATAAAATAATCTCGCATTGCATAATAAACATGGTAGAAATATACTAATATTGTATCAAAAATGTTGAAAAACATGACTATTCCAGATAGTTTGGTTCAGTAAAACATCACATCTAAGTGAGAACTAACTTTATTTCCATCCAGTCGACTGGTTAAAGTTTATAACAAATAATACAGCTATAGGCGGTTCGTTAATAAAAATAATAACAATAATAATAATATGTTACAGTTGATGACTCAATTGAAATAAGCACTTAGTATACCAAAATGATTGTAAGAAATTTATTTGAAACAAGAGAAAGAACGCGATACCATTCAAATAAAAAACTAACTGTGTCTGCAACTTTTTTTTTTTATAAAACATGCGCGTGGCTTTTCTACGATTACTGGCTTAGTTGTAAAACTACTGAATTTATCCAAACAACATTTTGCACGAAATTTCAGCAGCTACAAGCTCTCTAGATTTCGTTATTTGTTAAAATTGTCGTTTTTGAGGCTAAAATGCTTCAGAAAAGTGGTTGTCGCTCTTAACTGCGAACTTCTTGCAGCCACACCTTTGATTATTTATTTTTATGCTACAGAAAAAAAAATCCTGTGACTATAAATGTTTTTACCCTTGCATATTTTTCATAAAACTAATTCTAAGTCGCTTAATCTATAAATAAAGTAAATTATTGCAGAATTGTCTTTAATTTTACGTTTATCAAAATATTTATGTATCAATTTCTTATATTTTCATGGGTTTCGGTCAGAAATAAAAGCACTTACTTATAGTGGTAACGTTTCGGTCTATTTTATTTAACCAGTAAGCACTATATCAATGGTACTTACATTGGTCAATCTAGCCATTATATTTACATAAAAGAATTCAACAACACCAACAATCAGTTGAAAATAACAATGAATGTACTGCATTATCAAAATATTCACTTGATAAAAATCACTCTTTTAATTTCAACAACGTAGAAATAATAACTACAGAAAAAAATAATAGTAAAAGATTAATAAAAGTAATGATAAATATTACGAAGAATCCTGACTCAGTCAATTTCAGAACTGACATAGACAACTTAAGTTGTATATATACAAACTTACTATTATAAACGAATATCTACACCTTACCTAGTTATTAAAAATTAAAAAAAAGGTCTCTAGTTCTCATTTTAATTTAACTAGGACACTCTGTAATATACATGTCAACTATCTTTAACATAGTTCATTGTTTATATTGTTTGTTTTTATGTGTAATAATTGTTTTTTTTTAATTTAAGAAATACTACTGTACAGTAGTAGACAAGACTCTACGGAGGCATAATCAAAAAGTAAGTTTTAAAGAAATATATTTTAACTATATGTATTAAAATAAATGTATTGTGTTTTCAAAATTTTCAGAAAGGTTTGAAAATGGTTTAAATAAAATAGACCGAAACGTTACCACTATAAGCAAGTGTTTTTATTTCTGACCGAAACCCATGAAAATATAAGTATTAACGGTCATTAAAAATATATATATTTATGTATCAGTTTTTGTGCTGATTTTACTTTTCAGAAAAAGTGAATGAGTGGTCTTATTTTTGTTATAACTTCGTTAATTTTTATGCTAATGACATCAAATCAAGTTCATTTTAACGATTTTTCAAATACATCAAAAAATGTACGGGATAGTTTCTTTAAATACTGAAATTTTTCTATTTATTTTGCGTTGAATGCATGTAATTCAATTTCCGCCATATAACAGTTCTTCAAAGAGCCCCGTATCTCAGTTCCTGCTGCCCATATAGGAATGACACAAAACTTAATCTTTTCCTTTTTTGTAAGCTTTATTTTATTCCAAAATTTTATTATGTAGAATGTCAATTATCCGACTTATTTTTAATTAAAAATAGTGTTTGCAATAGCGAAGGAAATATCCTATCGAAAAATGTTCATAAGAAAATTCCACACCAAACATTTTCGATCAATTGAAAGCCTGTATTTTGTATCGTTACCATAGCAACTAAAAAAATTTCCGGAAATTTTTCTCCCTCTTGGGGGAAGGAACATGAAAATACACAATGTTAGGAAATAATTTTTTCCGCCTACCTCAATCCAAAATATACATTTCCTGACATCATTGTAGGGAGCAAAGTCGTACTTTTCCTCCCTAGGGAGGAAAAGTAAAAGTAACGTCATAGTACGCTATCAATAAAATCATTTTTGCAATTCCTAGACTAAAGTGGTTATTTTAGTCTCACATGTTAGAAACTATGTTAGACCCAAGGGATATGAAGAGACAGTTAAAATCCCAGGGGATTTTAAGTACAAATAAAAACGTACACCCTCGATGCCTAGCCAAGCATTTTAGAAGTCCGTCCTCCATGCCCAGCCAAGTTTCATAAAAGTCCCTCTTCGATACCCAGCCAAGCATTTTGGAAGTCCATCCTCGATGCCCAGCCGAGCTTCGTAAAAGTCCATCCTAAGTAGAATTTATTAATTTTTTTTTATTGATGCCTCATTTTACCTATTTAAAGCACACCTTATAGTCCGGTCAATTTAGACATTCGAAGTTACCTAAATTCCCACCAAGCTGAAAATCGGTAAGATTGTTTAAAATATCATTAAAAACAAAATTTGAAAGTTCCCCATCTTTCCCCTGTAAGGAAAAAATTTTATTCAAGGTCAAAGGTCGAAAAAATAAGATTTTTGCGATTTTCAGCAAAACGGTAAGTTTTATCATAAAAATACCTCAGACAAAAATTGTAGATCATAAAATTATCTACAAGAAATTTATTCATACTTTTTTTTCTACGAGCCACTGTTTTTGAGATATAACGATTCAAAAAGTTGTAATCGTCATAATATGCACACGTTTCCTCGCCACCTATGAGGTAGTGTACTTAGCGCGTTTTTTTAACGTGGTTTCCCCAGTAGGCCTATTCCACGGGTCAGTTTTGATCCTGTTTAATTTGAAACTATTGAAAAATAATGGATATTAGCAGAGATTGAAAAGATAAAAGCAATACTAAAAGTAGTGAAATTTAATCGTCCGAGTCGTAACTTTCAAAATCTTCTTCTTGTTCTTCTTCTTGATCTTCTTGTTCTTGTTCGTCTTGTTCTTGTTCTTCTTGTTCTTGTTCTTCTTCATCTTCATCCTGAGTGCATGTAAACTGCGTTAATAGCGATGTATCGCATGTTGCCTCGTTGGAATAAAACGGATCCTCTACTGTTAGTGATTCAATATTAGAGCACAACCGGCCTTGACAATGTGTACATGCCGGAGAACAGAACAGTCCGACTTTTTGCAACCACATTTAGCACTGCATCCCTTTTTGCAATTGCAAAAAATCGAGTTCAGCAGTTTTTCCGGCGCAGGTGGAAGTAAAGTGTGCACTGGTTCTAATGTATTGTTGACCAACATCCAACCCCAGTCTGTAGGGTCTAGTTGATAATCAAGCCACACTTGAACTTGGTAATATACCCTAAAAAGATGTTGATGAGCAGCAACTGAGGTTGGTGGAAGACAAGCTAATTGTACTTGTTTTTTACTTTTGGTGTTTTTAACGAAACATGCATATCTATACTTATCTAAGCAGGTAGTTTTTTTAGGAGCTCTGAACATAGAAAGAAGAAAGCGAATGCCGTTAGTAATAATTTCTTGTCGAGTGGAATTGCTATTTTTAAAAACTTCAGCACGTTCAATTAAATTTTGTTTCTCAAATAGTTTGAAAACTGTGTTAGTTTACCTCATCATAGCCAGTTATTGCGTGTAAAAATAGTACATGATTTTGACACTTTGCAAAAGTAGATAAACTTTTTGATGAATACATTTCAGATTGATGTTGAGCTTTTCCTGGTTTTAAGAAGAAGGGAGTGTGTTTCAATTTACCTGATATTCTTAAAGTTATAACTTATGTATATTTTATATTAGTAGTGTAAGTTACAATGACCGATAGAAAAATATTTTAACATATATTACAACTATAGAGATGTATATATACGTGGCGTACTCATGCATATTATGACGATTACAACTTTTGAATCGTTATATCTCAAAAACGGTGGCTCGTACAGAAAAAAGTATTGATAATTTTATGATCTACAATTTTTGTCTGGGGTATTTTTATGATCAAACTTACCGTATTACTGAGAATCGCGAAAAACTAATTTTTTTTTATCTTTGACCTTGAATAAAATTTTTTCCTTACAGGGGAAAGATGGGGAACTTTCAAATTTTGTTTTTAATGATATTTTAAACAATCTCACTGATTTTCAGCTTGGTAGGAATTTAGGTAACTTTACTCTTATTTTTTGGTCTAATTTGACCGGACTATTAGCGTGTTTAAATCGAACTTTCAAACACGCGCGTTTTTTAACAACTCGAAAAACGTAAGTATCAATGACAACTTTTTGATTATTGATCTGATAGCAGTACCTCGTAACGTCAAGTAAAAATAAATACTATTTAGGATTTAGGACGGACTTTCACGAAACTTGGCTGGGCATTGAGGGCGGCCTTATATGAAATGAAACTTGGCTGGGCATCAAGAATGGACTTCCATTTTTTTGTAGTAATAATATAATAATAATATTTTATGATTTCAAAGTGCACCAATAATTCGAGCACTCCGTCTGCGCCGTCGTGCTCGAAAAATCGCGCTCTTTATCCACTTATATTTTATTATACTATTGTTTGTTAGTTTCATAAATAAATTGTTGAAAATGTCGTGTTATTTGAGGGAGGCGGAAAAATCATATGTATAACATGGGTGTAAATTGCTTTTTCCTCCCTCGAATGATTACTGCCCTCCGCTACGCGTCGGGCAGTAAACTTCATCCTCGGGAGGAAAAGTAGCACTTTCCTCCCTTGTTATACAAATATAGTTTAATTACGATAAAAAGACGATGACGTTGCAAAACAAAATATTGTGATGTTGCCAAGCTGTAGTTTTTTCCTTTACTTAACGAAAACTAGAAAAGTCAATCTCATGTTAGATTAACAGTTCTTCTTTTTCATTGTTTCGTGCCTCGTAGGGCGTAAGTCAAAAATAAATATTTAAAAATAAAAGGCTTGTATGATAGGCTTGATTAATTTAATATAAATATTAATTCATGAAAAACTATGGATAAGATACAAGAAACAGTAACCAATCATTCTATATTCGAATTAATATTTAATTATTTTAGATAGAAGAGGGTTAAATGACGAACTGTAGGTCCTTATACCTTATTCTATGCTCTATAGAACTATCTTCAAGAGCACTGCAAGGGTTTACGATAAAAGGAATCAATACCAAGCTGTAAACATCTTCATGCAAATTTAAGTATTGTTTCTTTATACAATATCTATTATATTTATTATAATAAAAATAGAATGGAAAAGAAAAATATAGATACAGAAAATAAAATTTTGTTACAAGATATAAAAATAAAAAATCTCCCAATTTATCAGTATTATTTATGTAGAGATACTGTGGTCGTTGTTTCAATTTGTGTATTATAAAATAACTGTACCTAATTGATTTAATAATAGTAATTAGTAATTTTGAAAAGATAGAAATAAAGCAAATTGGTTAAAAATATACAAAAAATAAAACACAAGATTTCCACTACTCCACTATAAAATCATCACTATCTTCATCGTCACTGTCAAAATTAGTAATAAGTGGAGGCACATCCTATCTATCAAATACTACTTCTCTATCCCAGCCATCTTGTATAATTTTTTCAATGTGCTCTACTGTCTTTGACCAAATATCAGGAGTCACTTTTTGTAAAGAAGAAAAAATATATATATATATATTTGTATCACGTGTAAAATTTAATTTATTTTTGCATAGCGCGCTTTCAGCTCTCTAGACATAGAGCCATCATCAGTGCTTAATCTAAAAATACATATTCAAATCACAACCAATAGTGTTAAATTACTAAATAAAATTCAAGTTGAGAAAGTTAACAATAGTGATATATGAGTTTAATTTAAAGGCAATACAAAAAGATTTTAATATTAGAAATTTAATAATAAAAAATGATTTTAATTTCATTGAAGTTACTATTATTTAAATTTAGTATATGTGTCATAATGAGGTTTTTTGAAACTAAAAAAGAGAAATGAAACCAGATGTTAAACTTATTAGGTAGGTATAAAAAGTTATTTTATTAGTTGATTTTTAACGAAGAAAGGAAAACTAGATATGAAATTTAATTGCATACAAAAATATTTTTAATATTATTTATGATTATTAAAACTGAAAATATCGAATTGCTAGTTAAGTGAAAGTTTGACTAAGTTTTTTTTATTTTAAAGATAAAAAGGTTGATAAAAAATACGTACTGTCAGATTCTATATAATAAAATTTCCTGGCTTCATCGCCTCCATTGATAATTAAACAGATTAATACATTTTTTTACATTATACAAACTTGGACATCACATTTAAAAATTTTTAAAATCGAATTTTACTTCCAAAAAATTATTTTCTTAAACACCTGTCATGTTAGAACCTCTACAGGTGGTTGTGTCGGTTTGACTGACAAATATGAGAACTTCAACTGTCAATTGACTTTGTTCGATTGATTGTGAATACTCTGTTCAATTTGAGAGATCGAATGCAAAAATGATTATTTATTTAAATTCAGAAAAGTAATTTTAAAGAACAATGAAATCAATTATGTGTAATATTCTATTTAATTTAGTAATTGTAATGAATGATTAGCAATTTAATTAGGTTAGTAATTGTAGTGAATGATTACCAATTTAATTAGGATATTTAAAATTATTTAGAAGGTTAAATTGAGAAAACACACAAAAATAAATTTTAATGTGAAAACATCAGCAATCGCACTTATCTCACATTTTCGAGATGCCATTCCGGGCCTTAACTTACAGAAAAGACACAGGATGGAATCCCGGATGCGTGAAGATAGTTTCTATTCAGCCATAGTAAACCCAACAAGTCATCATTCGGTCATCACTTAAAATATAATAATCATAATTTTAGCCCCACAGAAAATTCAAAGATTTTAGTTAATATCAACTCTAAAAACTTTTCTTTACTAGATTTTCATGAAGACCTTGAAATCAGTAACGAGCTTAAAATTAATGATAAATGTCTAAACAAACAAGAGAGCCTAAATATACCCCTACATCGTCAACTCATGTAACCCTCAATGATGATAATGTCCTAACCTGCTTGTCACCAGATCAATAACGCTTGCTAAAATAAGTTAGTTTCGAGACAATACATTAGAACCTGCTTCAGGACCATGATATTAAACCATGAGCATGTTTTTTGTGTTGCCTTAAAATATAGTGTGAATACATCATTAGATCCTACCCTTCCAACATGAAGAAAATTAGAGTACTTCTATGGCTGGATAGAAACTATTTTCACACCTCTATAGAGGCATTCGGGATTCCGTCCTGTGTCTTTTCTGTAAGTTAAGGCCCAGAATGGCATCTCGAAAATGTGAGATAAGTGCGATTGCTGATGTTTTCACATTAAAATTTATTTTTGTGTGTTTTCTCAATTTAACCTTCTAAATAATTTTAAATATCCTAATTAAATTGTTAATCATTCACTACAATTACTAACCTAATTAAATTGCTAATCATTCATTACAATTACTAAATTAAATAGAATATTACACATAATTGATTTCATTGTTGTTTAAAATTACTTTTCTGAATTTAAATAAATAATCATTTTTGCATTCGATCTCTCAAATTGAACAGAGTATTCACAAACAATCGGACAAACCCAATTGACAGTTGAAGTTCTCATATTTGTCAGTCAAACCGACACAACCACCTGTAGAGGTTCTAACATGACAGGTGTTTAAGAAAATAATTTTTCGGAAGTAAAATTTGATTTTAAAAAATTTTAAATGTGATGTCCAAGTTTGTATAATGTAAAAAAAAATTATTAACCTGTTTATTAATGGAGGCGATGAAGCCAGGAAATTTTATTATATAGAATCTGACAGTACGTATTTTTTATTAACCTTTTTATCTTTAAATTAAAAAAAACTTTCATAAAAAAACTTAGTCAAACTTTCACTTACTAGCAATTCGATATTTTCAGTTTTAATAATCATGAATAATATTAAAAATAATTTTGTATGCAATTAAATTTCATATGTAGTATTCCTTTCTTCGTTAGAAATCAATGAATGAAAAAACTTTTTATACCTACCTAATAAGTTTAACATCTGGTTTCATTTCTTTTTTTTAGTTTCAAAAAACCTCATTATGACACATATACTAAATTTAAATAATGGTAACTTCAATGCAATTAAAATCATTTTTTATTATTAAATTTCTAATATTAAAACCTTTTTGTATTACCTTTAAATTAAATTCATATATTACTATTGTTAACTTTCTCAACTTGAATTTTATTTAGTAACTTAACACTATTGGTTGTGATTTGAATATGTATTTTTAGATTAAGCACTGATGATGGCTCTATGTCTAGAGAGCTGAAAGCGCGCTATGCAAAAATAAATTAAATTTTACACGTGATACAAATATATTTTTTCTTCGTTACCCTATACGAGTACACATCCACCAGCATCATTTGATGTCCTTCATACTTTTTCTAAAGACTTTTTCCATACACCTATTGCTTGTTCTGTTGAAGAACCATCAGTTCTCACATGATCTCTATAAAAATTTTTTAACTATGCCCCAAATATGTTCAATTGGGTTGAACATACAGTGGTAAGGGGGAAGTCGAAGCACTTTGTGACCATATTTTTCAGATAATATGTCAGCTTCATATACTGTTGGTGGTTTATTCCTACAAAAATGCATATATTTAAACAAAATAAGTTATCTAAGTATTACCATAATATATTGAAAAATGTTTATATCACCTTACTGTTGTACTAAATTCAATAATTGGGTTTTGAGGAAAGTACTTTCAAAAGGAATATCATTTTGTATCAACCAGTTCTGTATATCAGCATTTTTGGTAGCTGTTGTTGGTACTTTATTGATCACTGTACTGTGATAACTTGCATTATCCATTACAATTGTGGCAGGTTCTTCCAAGTTCACTAAAATCTGGTATTCAAATCAATGCAAAAAATTTTCTCGGTTCATTTCCCCGTGGTAATCACCATCTTGTTTTTTGGAAGAAAAAACCAGCCTTGCTCCAGGAATAAATCCAGAAGAAGAACCAGGAAAACAACTATTAATAATTATATAGATTTAAATAAAATAGTGTGACTATTAAATATTTGAAAAGGTCTTAAAATGGCAGGAATGTTAGTACATCATAAATTAATTGTTAAATTTTATTATTCAGTTACCTTGGACCACCAATTTTGGTTTTTTTTCACGCTTCTATGATTAGAATCTTGCCAAGAACGTCCAACAGTACCGTCTTTAAATATCCAGGTCTCATCCAAAAACACAAATTGATATAAACCTTACCTTTTTATCTTGACATATTCATGTAGAAAATGTACACGTTTCAATGCAATATGTGGCAACTCCATTAAACCACGACGAGGATCATCTTTTTGGTATTTGAATCCAATATTTTTCACTATCTTCCAGGATGACGTTAAACAACCATTAAAGAGTTCACGCTCCTGGAGTTTGTCTCTTAAAGTTTTCAAAGTTATGTGTTCTCTGAAAAAATATTGTGTTAGTTAATTGTGAATAAAATAAAACTGGAAATTCAATATACTCACTGTTTCCATACATTTCGTATATAACATTTTGGCAAGCATTTTGATCAAAGTTATCAATTTCAACAGTAGGTTTTATGCGTTGTCTCTTTTTAGGTGGGCTTTTAGGCTGTTCACCTCTATTATGCTTGGCGGCAATACGGTTAACAGTGGTAACGCTAAGTTGTAAAGCTTCTGCAACTACAATATAATTACTTCAATTTAGGAAAGAATAATATATTATCAAGTTTAATTAACCTAACCTAACACTAAAAACATTTAATCATTTACATTTAAATATGTAACAAAAATATTAATAATGATGAATACAAATAGCGAATACTATTACTTACGTCTCTTACAGCAGTAAGCGGGAGATGCGGGCCCCCATTTCGGTATTCTCGTTCAAAATAGCTCAACAAAGATGTTACCATCTCTTGACATTTTCTGTTCTGCTTCTTCGGCATTTTATTAACCACACACTGCAGATTTGCCTAAATAATTATTTATGAAAATAACTGTTTCTTTAATCTTAAAGTAGCAATGAATTTAAAAGCACCAAAAAAACTTGTAAATATTAGACGATAATCGAATGTCAATAAACGTCAAAACAAACTGGGAAATTTTACCAGTTGATTTGACAACGTCTTGAAGTTTTGCCAACCCGTTAGCTGTAAATTGCCCTGGCTATTGAGGATAATTGTATTCACGGTTGGTAAGTTAATATTTCTTTTGATAAGCGTAAATAAACTATAGCTATTAATTTACATATTTTAAACATTAGAAAATTAGCAAGGCACACAAAAATAATAAAGCAACTAACAAAGGTTGAAACAAATGTTTTCATATGCTTAAAAAAGAGACCCTTAAACTATTATAAACAAAAATTAACTTTAAACACTTAAAAATAAAAAAAATTACCGACAAGAAAAATACAGGTAACATGATTTTTAAATATAAAAAGTGTTTCTTAACAGTTAACAAGGTTAATGTTTATACACTCGTACTAAATATATCTTTGTCCGATTCTCAAGTTAATTGGTTTCGTTATTTTCTAATGGTCAGTGTTGCTCTTGAAAATAAACTTTTTGCAGGCACTCAAGTAGCTTGTATACTTAAAATATCACGAGCCATACTTGCTAAATTCGGATATATGTCGTCATTTATTCTCCAACACTTAAAAATATTTTGATTTCCTTCAGCTCTCTTAGACAAACAAATCAAACAATATTCATTTATTTCTTTTCCCACTCCTGCTCTGTTTTTACGTTGCTTTTTTCAAATAAACTTTGTAAATTAAAATAGTCGGTTTTGTCATCAATATCATAGTCACTAAGACGATGCGATGTTGAAGGAATATCGTTATTGGAAGTAGCATAATATTCTTCCTTATATAAGTTCTTGATTTTAGATATTGCTTGTTGCTTTAAATTTCTTCTCCAATTCGTAAAGATGAATGTCATGTCAGACTAAAATCGAGAGCAAACTACTATTTATACACACACGCGTTGCATCTTCTATTTTTGTTGTGTTGGAAGTTTCTAGGTCTATAACTTAGCTTATAATTTTCTATAAAATACTATAAAAAACGATTACTAATTAATTTATCCATCAATTTTTAACTCTTGTTTCTGTCTTTGAATATGTCTAATCAAAAAAAGACTTGTAACCATCCAAGAACAAAAACTACTCATTATGTTCAAATTATTATTGGTTTCTTAATGTCCTCTTTTTATCATATTTTTTTTTTGTTTCAGGTAAGCCTAGCCTTTTATCAACATCCACGATTGACAAACAGATAAACAGCGGTAAGAGTATCATTAAATCTCCAAATATCGTTATATTTTATTGTCACATTTGTCTCATGCAATACAATATATCCAGCAATTCGTATTTGGATAGTATTTGACGATTTTATCCCTTGCTGCTTAAACAGTTTCTATAATTTGTTCGTCGGTTGTTTCCCTATCTGGGCGATTGTCTAGCTCAAATGCCCAGGTTTCCAATTTGTAGAAAAGCATATTAAGACGACCATAGGTAGTGTACAGTATTTTTGTCCCTAAAATAAATCCGACAATGTTTTAAAAACTTTCAAATAATTAAAAATTCGGCTTACTAGCTCCAAATCGAGCTAGTAAGCCGAATTTTTAATTATTTAATAGTTATTTGTAAAACAAGTGTCACAATGTCTCGTTTTGTAGTACGAGTGAAGTTTGCACAACGAACCGCGAAGTGGTGAGTTGTGCAAATCACGAGTACTACAGAAAGTCATTGTAGCACAAGTATCTCTGTTTTTAAACTAGGAGTGGCTTGAATTTAAGTTGGCAATTTTGTAGATTCCTAATTGGTCAGATCACAGATGGTTTTATTCAGCACTTTTGACATATAACCGAATAATTGTGTAAATGGTAAACAAACTTTCATTTAAGCAAAAAGAGGATGATTATTTGTTTAAAATGAGCTTTTTCGTATATGCTCTTGCGATCTATTTATATTATATCATGAACAGAATTATTTCTGTAATACATCTTCACATAGATATCTGGTAATTTATCCCAAAAATCGAACGTTTTGTATACTTATATATTGATTCTTTACAATATAAAAATAAACAATTGACAAATCATTGATAAATAAACGTTAGCGTACTTTATTCATTAATATTTTTAATATATAGATCATTCTAATTTACCTTTAATATAATAATTTGCTAGCTAGAACAACGTTAGACCATTTTATTTATAATTTGTGTCAAGGCTAAAGTCAAATGTCAAATAAAAATATAACTAAATTCAATAACCAACTGTACACTAAAAATTACTAACAGTGTTCAAAGAGCTTCATTGTGACACTGTAAACAATGTTATAATGAAGTCTCTTTTATACGCGAATTATAAAAAAGTTTTTAAAACATTTTCGGATTTATTTCAAGGACAAAAATACTATACACTATCTATGGTCGTCTTAATATACTTTTATACAAATTGGAAACCTGAGCATTTGAGCTAGACAATCGCCCAGATAGGGATACAACCGACGAACAAATTATAGAAACTGTTCAAGCAGCAAGGGATAAAATCGTCAAATACTATCCAAATACGAATTGAAACAAAATAAGATAATCCTTTAAGTCGTCATTATGATCACACCAAATATTTCAGGCTTTTCTCATTCTGAGGGCCCAGTTTATTATTTAATGTTGTATTCCATCTCATTTTAACGTCAAGTACTGGTATCAACATTGTTAAATCTTACAACAGTTTATAAAATTAAATTCCATCTGCTCCGATCTTTTAATTTTTAGAGCTAGTAGCATTCTATTATTTACTGATGATACTACTATTGAGTTAACAAATTTCTGACATTAAAATCGGAATAGTTTTCACCGGTTCCGAGATAAAAATGTAGCGCTCTTCCACCAAATAATGAAGTCAGAACTGATTTTTGCCAAATAGATATTTCTGATCCTTTTTTGTCAACTTTCGATGCCCGATAAAATTATATTGAATGAAATGGAAACATTAAAATTACTACGCCAACGAATTGTAAATGAGTGTCGTCAAATAACTCCAATCATGCTGGACCATGTTAGAGATGGTTTTCAGTCAAGATTGTATTATTGTATGGAAGTCAATGGAGGACAATAATTTGAACATTTGATTTAAAAACGCAGTTTTGATTTTTTTGATTTTATGCATGATAAAACAATTAATTTTTTTAAGAATGTGATGTTTTTCATACACCGTTGTAAAGAGGCTTCCAAGACCTTTCAAATAAAGTATCACGCAACCCCTCTTCCCTATTCAATTTTGAGCGGTTGAAGCGCCCCCTCTTAGGGGGTTGCTTGCTCAAGCCTCAAATATACGTCAAAAGATGTCCCCCAAAGAAAATCATCCGACGTGTTTCGGGAAATTTTTCCAATCACTATGGGATAAGAAATATACGGGGTGGCTCGTCTGAGATGGAACACCCTGTATATACTGGACGTGGGAGTTAACGTGATATATTTTACCTTTCAGTAATTATACGATGTCAAAGATCCATTGTCTTCAAGGGGGTGTGTGGTTCAATGTATACAGCAAAATCGTAAATGATCAAAGATTTATACTTATTCAAAACTTACTCTTTAAGGACATTACATATAAAAGAAGCTAGAGATAATCCTAAACTGAAACAAGAGCTACTACCTTTATTCCTTGGTTAAGGTAGTTAGCGTCGTTTTTCCTGGAATAACCATGGAAACTTAAAAAATTGACAGACCAAATGAATTATCATTCATAGCGACACATTTCCTTTCATCTTTTCAGGTGTTAGTTATGTCTGCATTTATTTTCCCGCTTTCTGCTATCATATTGCTAAGTTATTCGTATGTCGTTACCCTTTGTAAAGTATTGTCCTTATAATTTATTTCTTTATATTTTGGTCCTTCTAATTTTCATTTATTATCATTGGTTATTATCATTTTCAATTCTTCTATCTCCGTTTTTGCATGATAATTCAGGAGTTCGCAATTAAAACCACGTCGTCGGCATTTAACATGCTACTCATTTGTACAGGCTCCATGTTTCTGTATCCAATTATTGTAATCATATGCAGTGATGTTCTCACCAATTTTTTTGAGAGTATACTATACGGGTGGCCCACTGAGGTCAACATAAAAAAATGTCATTTCGGGAGGTGGGCTGTGGCACAAAAATACAAAAAGAAAATAATAAAGATCTTAAATATAATAATTATTATTGCTGAATTATAGAGTATCCAGCAGGAAAGTTCTTGACAAAATATGGGCTTATTGCTACTTATAGTACGCTTCCTTGCAATTATTTTGATATTGTGGATTAGATCATATGAATTTTGAGGATCGAGGAATTTGAGGAATTTTAGTTCTGGAATTTTTATACTTTGTTTATTCAAACATCAAAGAAAATTAAATTATGTTAATTAAATATATTTATAAAAAATGTTTTTCGAGATGCATCGTCTTCTTTGTCTGCCTTCTGATGTTCTGTGACTTTACCACGAGGTGCTGAACTTGCTGATCGATGGTCTTGTAACCAAATCTTAACGTATGGTCGCGGATTGAAGTCTGCAACGGGAGGACCATTAATGGAGATGAACATTAAGTCTGACACATTTTCAATAGTTAGACGGGCCCTCAGATCGGTTATTGTGAGGTTCATGTCAGAGAATCCCCTTTCGCAATCAGCTGTTGTAGTTGGAAGGATGTTCAATATTCTTAAAAGAGTGGAAGAGGCATTTCGTGAACGAAAGTCGACTATGCTTTCAAATTCAGGTAACCCAAATCGACATGCCACTCTTTTGACTTCATTTTCGCCTTTGGCGTCATCACTAACTGTTTTGAAAACTTCGTCAACCACCTAAAATATTATAGTATTAAGTATTACAAAAATGTCAGTTTTATGACATTTGTCTCTCTTACCTTTAGGTCTTCCAAAATTGTGTTATTTGTAGGGTCATTGAACAAGCGCTGTCGCATTCTATCAATTAAACTCTGCAAAAATTGCAATCTATTGATCCTTTCTGACTTTGTTGCTTTAACAGCGACACCTTTAAAATATCCATTTTGAACAGCGCCTACAACTTCTTTTTCTTTTTCACCTGGTTCGGCTTTTAGGCTTTCCAGAATTCTGATAGTTCTACACATCTCTGTTTGAGCGCTCATAAGAGTCGTTGTTCTTGATTGAAGCATAGAAGATAAAATTCCTAGTTCACACAGAACATCATAGAAAAGTCCAAGTTCTTCTAGGAAAGATGCGGACTCCAATTTCCGTTTTAGCCCAGTTGCTGTGGCATCGCAAAATTGACTAATGTGTGCATGCATAGCAGGGTAATTATCCCAAATAGCCTTTACAGTTCTAAAACTGCTTGCAGACCAACGGACATTTAGGACACGACCTATTTTTTTCATTTCAATACCTATCTCCTTGCAAGCATCTTCCAGACCTCTGGAATTCTTTGGACTTTGATGATAATAAGCATACAGTTTGTCCATAAAACTCTGAAAACGGGAAACTCCGGTACAATCTTTTAAAACGTCGTTTACTGAAAGTTCGATGCGATGACATAAACAGTGCCAGAGGAAGAGGCGTGGTATTTTGTCACGTAGTCTAGCAGCGACTCCAGTTTTGTTCCCTGTCATCACACTTGCACCATCGCTCGCAAACGCAATCCAGTTTTTGAGCGCGAAAGACTTTGATATGCCTAAACGTTCTAAACACGACCACAGCGCTGTCTCTATAGTTTCTGCATCTTGACCATCGAGCTCAATCAAATCTAAAAACGCTACAATGGGCGCCTCTGCATCAAAATATGATGAAATATATACTATAAGCGTGCACTTACTACTTAATGTTGTTGATTCGTCCACCATTATAGTGAATTTTGAGTTTGACTGTACAAGGCGTGACATAAGTCGTTTCCGCATTTCTCTCGCTATGACATTAACCATCCTTGTAGCAGTTATTCGACTATGTAAAGAAAGTCCCATGTTTAATCCATTGATCTGCTGGAGTTCAACAAGCTCTTCAAATTGCAAAAAAGGCCGATGATTTTTTGCCATACAATATACTGTATTAAAAAGTCGAATGTTGGAGTCCATTACATTTTCAGAAACATGTTCGAACATTTTATCTAAAACTTTTTCATCGCCCTTTTTTAAAATATTTTCCGCAATCATGTGCGCTTTACTTTCTGAGTGATGTTTGATTTTAGTCCTCAATGAAGCCAATTGATTTTTTCTGTCACTTCCAGCAGCCATGATTTCAAAATCCGTCCACTCAGGCGAGATTCGAACTTTACAATCGGAAATAGATTTTTCAAATTGAATATTAAGTTTGGCTTTGATACACACTCCGCATCCTAGTTTTCCATTTTTGCAAGATAACCATGGATTTTTTTTCTGAAACTCCGCCGCCTGCTCAATAGTCCACAATGAAGGCCATATTTGGCATGTTGATGATATATCCTGGTCGTAATGAACAGTAAGATTGCTATCTTTCTGTGAGGATACACTTGGACCAGCACTAACCGTACCAACATTCCTACTACTACCAGCATTGACATTACCATCACCATCAGCCTCATTTTTACTTTTCTTAGCTTGAATCGTTGAGAAAAAACTAAAAAGTGTGCCACGTTTATTGGAATTCGAACTCATTTTACGTTTCAAATGAGGATTTGAATAAAAATTAAGTTACCGCACGTTAAGCAGACCGCACATTGTTCAGTGTACTACTGTTAGATTATCGAACGTCGAACCACGCCGCACCCAGGCATCAGTTACGTCATGCAGTCATCCCTTCCCTAATCGAGTTGCTTGTACTGGGGAAGTCGGTTGAGCTTTCTCTTCTCGTGTATCGTACCAGTGGCGGCGGAGTCTGAGAGTATACGCAACCTATTTAAAAAATGTTGAGAGTATACGGCGTATATGGAGTATACCCTATGGGAACACCACTGATCATATGTTCAAATTGTCTTTTTATGTTTTTGACTATCTTGTCCGTAAATATAAACAGTAATGGGCTTAAATTGTCCTCTTACTTTATTCTTCTGTCCATTAATAAACTCCTCTGTCTGTCTGCTCTGCAATTTGTATTCTAGCCCTTACAATCTTATCTGTGCAATTATATCTGTGCTTCTCAAATCTTGTATTAGTCCTCTTCTCTAGGTACTGTAACAGATGCTAAGAACCATTTTTTAGGTTATAAAATGGATAAAAATAAATTGGAAAAACTCAAACTTTCCTCAGATCCATATTTTTGGTTCCTACCTTTTTGAATTACCGATTTATCATGTTTGTATAAATCCTTTATTAAAATTTTTATAATACCACTTTTTAATTATCGTCTTAATGAAATAAATTTTGAAACGGAAAAAAGTGTATTTATTTTAATTAATAACAATTAACGTTTATAAGCGATATCACTGCTGGCATTATAAATACCAGTCAGAGCTCGATCTGGTAGTAAAGGAGTTTTCAACGTTCTCTCTAACGTCAAAGGAAGGACAAGAGGCTGTGAATACTTCATGTGATAATCAGGATATTTGATATACTGACTTGTTGGATCTATTGGGCATTGATACATATATTCTGACTTTTTGAAGTAATTCAGAGGATGCAATATACCTGGAATGGTATATTATTAATATAATATTGTATATTTTAATAATATCCTAATTAATTTATTGTCTCAACCCTTACTTTGTAGAATCTACTCATATAAGTGTTTTAAATGAAAAAAATCTGATTTTTAACATTTTTCAATAAATTATAGAGTTAACTAGAAAGTTTCATTTAAAACACTAATTTATAATACGTTTTTTTGAAAAAAGAACAATTAAAAATGTTATATAAACATAAAAATGACTTGATTTCACCGTTTGATTACCCAACTTTTGAAAGTATTCAAGTACTACCAATAAAAATAAATTTAAATAGGTATAGAGAACATTACATAATAAAAAAATCAAGTATGGAGTGAATTTTTCAAGTTTACGTCTAACAATAACTCTGCAATAAGATTTATGTTTAGACTGAAATTCAAATATTTTCTTATCATTTTTGTTTCTTCTCTATTTAATTATGTTATTGGCCACAAACCAAGAGGCATTTTGTTGATCAATTAAATCTTATGATATGATTAGATTCAATCTTTTCATTATTTTCCTCAATATCTTCTTCATCGGACCCCTTTTGGGAAAAAGTCTGCTCTTCTTCATCTTAGGAGTCAACTTGAGGGAACCCATTCAGGCAGTTCCCCTGGCAATTTTGGCATGCTAATGAACATTTGATGCTTCCTTTTTTGCAGTCAGACTTCGCGTTAAGCATTGTCCTTCGTGCATCTGCAGAAATTTCAATTTCAAGAATGACATATACCTGTGGGCATTGTGGGAGACCTCTTTCCCTGGAGCCTTTTACACACCTCAAGATGCAGGTTTCATCTCCCTTTTGTACTTGGGCAGTGGTAGAGGAAAGGTTTGAATAGATCGTTGCTGCTTTCTGAACCTCTAGCGACTTCCAATACGACTTCGCAAATGCGACCTTGCTTTTTTGAAATGCGGAAGATATTGTGTCGCATTCTATATCAGCACGTCTTTGAAACCTTGTTGCTGAAGCTCTTGGGATGAGAAGAAGGAATCCCTTATCTTTGGGATATCCTCTGTAGTTGGCTGGGTGTTTTCCCTGGCAGTTGGCACATGTTGCTGGACTGTCTTTTGGTTGTTTCTCACTGTAACCGGATCGGTATCTTCCTCCGCATCTGACACATCTTGTATCCATGTGGCAGTTCATGGTGGTAGCTTTGGCAGCTGTAACACTGCGTTGGTCCGTTGCTTCTTCTAGGGTTTTCAGACTTCACCTTGAGGCTGAGGATGAACTCCACTTTCTTCATTTTTTCCAGGTCTTCTTTGTTGATATTCACCATGAAGATTGGAAGTCTTTTTTCTCCGAATCTGTAGTAGAGTCGGGTAATCCTCTTGACCTGGATTCCCTATCCTTGGAGGTCTTCTATGTCCTCGTCAAGAGACAGTCTTTTGATGACGGTCTTCGCCGCCTTTTCTTCAGGATCGGTGAAGATGTATCAGTTCATACGTTGGCCTTCTCATTTTTCCAGGTACAGGTTTTCTAGGGTGACTTTGATACCTACTCTTTCATTGAATGTTATCTTCAATTGGATTTCCCTTGATTGGGTTTAACAATTATTCATTATCAGAAATTATTTTGTAACAATGCTAAAAGTAATTACATGTTTGATGTTATGCGCAAAAAACGTTGGCTGACTAATTTGAGAGCAGCAAGTGGCATGACGCTGCAAATTGGAGTGGTGGGGGTGGTCTGGAACTTTCAACTACATATCTATCACTCAACTATTTGTTAAAACACCTAACTAATAACATGTTAAAACATTCACATTGCTCGTATACTAATCTCTCTTTCCATTATGTCTCTATTTTATCTATTTTGTAATTTAGTGTTCTAAACAACTTATTTGTTTAGTATATTTTAAAAAATTTTAGTATGTATGTAGATCAGAAAAAAAGTTACATATTACGAATTAATGCCAGAAAAGAAACTTTTTGGCAGCATAAGTATCGTACACATTTTTCTTCATACCCTAGCCTAGATGAAGAAAAATATAATTACCTGAGTTATCTTTATACTGATCCCTATGCAGCTGGCACATAAGATAGTAGTCATCTATCTGTTGTGACCGTTCTCTATCTATGACGCTAAACTCTGATCTGGGAAAATTATTATGTTTGAAGGTATTTTTAGCAACCGAAACGTCCGGCGATGGAGTGTAGATACTAGACATTCCACCCCATTCATAATGAGAAGGGGGAATTCGAGATAGTACTTCGTTTCTGTAATTGTTGAAATGGTCGATACGATAGTTGGAATTGTACTTAACTGGAGTCGCTGCAGGTATATCCATGTGATCACCTTTTAAAGATACCGGTGTTAATTCTACAGCCATTTTAAAGTTTACTTATTATTGAAGATTATTTCACTGAAATTTTGCGAGTATTTGAGAATTACATTTAAAATTTAGACATTATTAAGTTTAACCTAAAAATTTGAGACGTTAAAGTCACTTTTGATGATGGTAATATGAGTTTGTTTCTGTCAAAACTGTTTTCGTCAATTATATTATCATTTTTAAAGTGAATTTAAAAAAATATTAATTATTTATGGATCTCAGGTGTACCACAGTATAAAAAATGATGAAATTTTATATGAACTTTGACATCAGGTGGTATATCCGATGCCCCCATATCATTGTCAATATAATCGCCAATAGTTATGGGGGTTCATAAATCACATTATCGACACATTAATCGAAATAAATAATGGCGGTTTTTACATCTTTATTATAATAATTTATTGCAAAAAACATGGTTTCCGATCAGTTCTTTTTATCTATCTACATCTGGAAGTAATAATAAATAAACTTAGACAATATACATTTAAATCAATGGTACTCGAACCACTGATGGTCCGCTATTTCAAATTCAAATTTCGCAGGCGATACATCTCCAGAAGGCTTTCTAAGGGTAATATGTTGAGTAGATTATATAAACTGAGGGTAGAGGTTGAGATTCTTCTAGCTGACAAAGTTGCTGAAGTAGTTGCTTGATAAAGAAAAGCAATTTCTGACACGAAAATTAGAGAAATCGCCTTGCGCCTTTTTTTATTTTTGCGAACAAGGTTTTTCTGCTTTGTCATAATTAAAGTGAAGGCCAAGAATCACTTCAAATTGTTGAATTGACAGAATATATCATCCCATAAACAAAAGGTTTGCAGTACATCGTAAACAGTGAGCAGTGTTGTCAAGCAGGTTACTAAACATATTTCAAAATGCAAAAATTAAGGGAGAAGAACTAAATAAGAAGAAATTGGCTGAATCTATCAATACAGTAAACTACCTAAAATATCGTACAACTGTGTGTAGTATATTTGATAAGCTGGTTATTTACAGTTTAGCGTTTTTAACGGTTCTTGTGAACACATACTTAGTTTTAATATTTGTCGCGAATGTTTCTTTACTTGACATAAAAATTTTCTACGTTGTCATTAATTATCTTGAATTATGTCGAATAAAGTTCGTGTATTGAGAGTTCAATTATTTCTTTTCAGATCAGTTTATTCGACATAATTTTCAACTATGGATCGATTTCTTCGACCGGAGAAATTAGAAGTAGATCCTTCGTCTCCAACTGCTGTCAAGGAATGGATTTATTGGCTGAGAACATTTGTGAACTTTATTGGAACGGTAAATGAGATCACTCCAGAGATAAAATTGGATTTACATGTTAATCATATTTCATCGTCAGAATACTCCTACATAAGCGAATCTACAGATTATGACACAGCAATTAGTACTCTTAAAGCTATATTTGTCAAGAATATGAGCGAAATTTATTCCAGGCACAAACTTGCAACGCGTTCTCAAATACCAAATGAATCAGTTGATCAATATCTGTGTGCATGAAACTCATTGGCTAAAGAATACGACTTCTAACATGTAACTGCATTCGAGAATAGGGATGCGTATATATGAGACTCTTTTATAAGAGGGCTAAGCGAACCGAAAATTCGACAAAGAGTTTTGGAGAATACATCTCTTACTCTTAATCAAGCTTATTCTCAGGCAAGATCGTTAGAAATGGCAGTTCTTCAGCCGAATTCATTCACTTCTGGCACGTCACCTATAAACTTGAATGTGATATGCGAAAATTATCTTCCTGAAAACGCTATCGAACCTCAACCTCAAGTTAATTCGGTGACTTCAACGAGTAAGTGTTATTTTTGCGGAAGGTCTCAATATCCTCGTAATATTTGTCCCGCACGTGAAGCTCTTTGCAGAAATTGTAACAAAATGGGCACTTTCGTAATGTCTGTCGCTCGTCTAAAAAAATAGTAACTGCTAACAGTTTACCTGTTGAAGAAGAAACATTGACAAATACTTGGAAGAATTATTACTTAGCCGCTACAGGGCCTACTTGCTTAAATAAGACTTTAATTGATGTAACTATCAATTCTCAACCTGCAACAGCCTTGGTCGACAGTGGCTCTTCTCTGAGTTTTTTAAATGAATCCTTTGCCAAAGCTTTGAATATAGATTTAATCCCTGAATATGTGCCGACGTCATCATTGGACATGATATTTTGAAGCAACATGAAGCTCTATATGTGAATTTTGGAGGATCTATACCGACTCTTACTATTTGTAACATAGCGGCTGCTGAAGTACCAGTTTCATCACTGTTTAGGCACTTATCGCCTGATATGAAACCTATAGCGATACAATCCCGTAGATTTTCAAATCAAGATCGTGACTTTATCGAAAATGATATATGAAGGTATTATAGAGCGGAGCAAGTCACCTTGGCGGGCGCAAGTGGTTGTCGTATCCGGAGAGAATAAAAAGAACAGAATGTGCATTGGCTATTCACAAACAATAAATAAATTCACTTTATTAGATGCATATTCTCAACCAAGGATCGAGGAATTAGTGAATAAAGTAGCTCAATATACGGCGTTTAGTACTATCGACTTACAATCAGCCTACCATCAAATTCCCATACAGAACAGTGACAAAATTTATACTGCGTTTGAAGCGAACGGCAAACTTTATCAATTCAGGCGGATCCCATTTGGTGTTACGAATGGCATTTCTGAATTTCAAAGAGTTATCGACAGGATAATCAAATTAACTGTCTCGACCCTTACTTCATGGAATCTACTCATATTATTCTGACGATGATATTGATTTATCGAAACAATTGTCATTTTTTTAGAATTTTCAACAATTTTCATTATATTGTGGAATTAGCTAGAAACAGTGAGTTTCATTTAAAAGGCTGACAAGATAATCGAAACTGAAAAGTTACATGGCACTTATTCCTATCTTGATGACGTAACCATTTGTGGAATGGATCAAGCAGATCACGATCGAAATTTAGAACATTTTCCTCAGGTTGCAAAGCAATATAAACTAACCTTAAATACTAAAAAAAGCTAATTCTCAATAACGCGCATCAAACTACTGGGATATGTTATTGAAAACAACACTATTCGACCTGATCCGTCTCGACTAGAAGCTCTTCTGCATTATACTCTCCCTACTAATCTTAATGCCATGAAACGAGTACTTGGGATGTTTGCGCATTATTCGAAATGTGTGCCACGATTTTCAGAACGGATTGCACCGTTAGCTTACTGCATGACGTTTCCATTAAATGACAAAGCTAAAGAGGCATTTGAAGATCTTAAAACATCGATTGCAAATTCGGCTGTCAAATGCATCGACGAATCATTGGAATTTGTAAGAGAAACTGATGCATCCGAAAACGCAATAGCTGCGACTCTTTCTCAACAAGGACGCCCAGTAGCATTTTTCTACCGAACTTTGTCTCCGTCGGAAAGAAATCACTCTCCCATCGAGAAGGAAGTTTACGCAATAATTGAATCGTTAAGGAAATGGCATTTCTTACTGAATAGACAGTTTAAGTTGATTACTGATCAACAATTAGTTTCGTTATGTTCAATTCAAAACAAAGTAGCAACATCAAAAACGAGAAAATTCTGCGATGGAGATTAAAATTATCTGAATATAAGTATGACATAATATATAGACCTGGCAAATTTAATTCTGTGGCAGAGGCATTCACTAGAATTGACTGTAATCTAGCAACTAACGGACAAACATTGGAACAATTACACACTACTCTCTGTCATCCTGGAGTTACTCGTTTATATCATTATGTTAGAAGTAAAAATTTGGCATTTTCAATAGATGAAATAAGAAGAATAACAAATATGTGTCCGATATGCTGCGAATTTAAACCACGATTCGTCAAGTTATCAGGAAGATTGATAAAAGCGACAGCACCGTTTGAGAGGCTTAATATAGATTTTTAGGGACCTTTACCTTCCACATCACATTATCGATATTTATTAGTGATCGTTGACGAATATTCACGATTTACTTTTGCCTTCCCATGTTCTGATGTGTCAGCAGCGACGGTAATACAGAATTTACATAAACTTTTTACTGTATTCGGAATACCATCCTACATCCATTCTGATAGAGGCTCCTCTTTTATATCTGATGAAGTTAAAAGATACTTAGATAAGTTTAACGTGGCGACCAGTCGCACTGCATCTTATAACCCTCAAGGAAATGGCCAAGTAGAAAGATATAATGGTACAATCTGGAAGACTATTATGTTGGCACTCAAGTCCCGTATGCTAAAGACCTCTCAATGGGAAATTGTTCTTCAAGATGCCCTTCATTGTGCCCGGTCACTTCTTTCTACTGCCACTAATGAAACTCCACATGAACGCATGTTTCAACATCCCCGGAGGTCACCGAATGGCGAGTCGATCCCATCATGGTTGTTGACTCCCGGAAAAGTACTTATGCGTCGTCAAGTGAGGTTATCCAAATACGAACCACTCGTCGACGAAGTAGATCTATTAGAAGCAGACTCTATTCATGCCCTTGTCCGTCTTCAGAATGGCCGAGAACTGACAGTATCTCTGAAACACTTAGCTCCTTGTGGCGAAGGAAAAGAAGTGCTAACAGTTACGGATAGCGATCAAACTGATGCAGATCCTCAAACACAAGGTGGCACCAATTACCCAGAATCTACACTACTACCAATGATATAATACAGTCTCTGAATATCTCCGACTCTTTTGAAATACCGCAACAACCTACAAATTTTAAAACGACTAGCACTGAAGCTGAGCTGAGAAAATCTAATAGAGAACGACATATTCCAAGTCATTTATAAGATTTCGTCATTTACTGAGGGGGGAAAGTTTGATAAGCTGGTTATTTACAGTTTAGCGTTTTTAACGGTTCTTATGAACACATACTTAGTTTTAATATTTGTCGTGGATGTTTCTGTACTTGACATCATGCCCTGCGATTTTTTATAGCCACTGCTAAACTGATTTTTAACGCCATCTATTCGCTTGGAAGGTTACTAACGACATTAAAATGTCTGGAGTAAAACAACAAATGGATCAGTAGAGACTTTGACAGAGTATTATTGTATTTGTCATTTTTTAAAGAGAAATAATTTTTTAACTTGTAGATGACTTTACTGTAGCACAAAGAAAAGCCAAGAAGACCTTTCGTCTAGTTCCGATATTTACAAAGGATGGGGATCAAGGATACGGAAAAAAATACAAGGTATATGTCCCATCACTCTAGTTCTTATTCAGACGAGAGTCCCTCATTAAATCAACATTTATCCTGTTTTTAAACCTACACCACAAACAAATTGTAAGTATTTAAAGAAATTAATTAGAATGTTTTGTGCAAATAATATATTTTTCAGTATTGTATAAAAAGTCGGGGAATTATAAATCGGGTAGTACTTCTCCAGAGATTCAAGTGGAATCTATTGCCGAAACTATAAGGTCTAAAGCTGACGGAATTTCACTTGAGCATAAAGAATCAAATGATATGACGAGATTTGCTGTTCCTAGAGGTAATTTGTTTCTTAAGTTAAATCATAATTTATAATAACCTAAAGTTTGCATATTAAATTTGACTTTTAGTATAAAAATACTTAATTTTATAATGTACCTTTTTTTAATTGTTTTACAGTCAAAACCTTGTGGCAGTAGAATCATATGATCACAAAAGAGATAAATCATCACCACAAATAGATACACTTGATGATCAAGGTGACTAAACTAAATAATTTTAATTAATTTTTATATTTTAAATTTATTTTAGAATTTAAAAGGTCGATGATAGATGAAATATCTCAATTAAATTTAAAAATCAACACTCTATTTGAAAGCGTTGGCACTCTCTTGAAAACACAAAGAATTCCAAGTAACCTGCAAGTAACATCGTTTGAAAATAATGTGAAAACGTTATATGAAAAAATTCCAGTAATTCGACATTCGACGCATATTTTTAAAATCCAAATTCAACGCACTCGATCAAATACTGTCCCTAGTATTGCAAACCGACATTACAGATCATTTCTCAACAATACTACAGATAGTACTGGAAAAGACCAAATGCCCCAAGGAACGAGGAATAGTAAAATACATAGATGAAACAAAACTTGAAAATACAATCAGACAAAAATCTTGAGATTTCTCATACTTGAATCCAGATCCTAACTATGCAACAAATACTTTAATTGAAAAACTTCAAAAATATATAAACGACTGTACATATACAAAAAAATTATAGAAGTATATAAACTCAACTTACAAAGGCAGATGAATAAACAACTTCAAGTAAAGTAAATATTGCAAAATGTCGTTGTAACATTTAAAATTTTATTGTGTTGGCAGTGT
This sequence comes from Galeruca laticollis, assembly GCA_963921935.1. Lineage (NCBI taxonomy): Eukaryota > Metazoa > Arthropoda > Insecta > Coleoptera > Chrysomelidae > Galeruca > Galeruca laticollis. Next base: position 65,028,412 of record OY998176.1, on the reverse strand, counting down.
AGAGTGATGTATAACAAGGTTTACTTTTCTATAGTTTTTTCTGTAATGGGTGAAATGTCGATATTGATCTGATGATTCTGAGTTTGTAATTTCAACGAGTTAAAATAGTTTTCTTTTTCGTTAACCAAGTATTTATTATTGGATGAAGAAAAGGTAAGTATTTCGTGCAGAATTTTAATTTATAAAATTATAGCAAAGCGCTTTCGACAAATAATGTCATCATCAGTGCGTACCTGTAAGTAAGTAACAGTGAATTGAATTTCAGAAATTATGATAATGAGAACGTTGAAAATTGAAAAAATTACTTACTCGTCAGGTGTACAAGAACCAAACCATAAAAAAACGATGTGTCCAGAGGACCTTGTAAATATTTAAAAAAGGGACATCATAAGAACAACATTTTAAAATATACTTATACCAGGATTAACCTGGATAAAAGCCAACTACAGCCTCAACAGATACTTGGTCAACACAAAAGATAAAATTGAAAAACTTTTAAAGGGTGGCATATGCAGGTTAAATTGTGATGATTGTCATGATGCGGCCTACATTGGAAGAACTTGCAGACCTTTGAGAGTCCGTATAACCGAGCATTTAAATCCCAACAAAATTTCAGCTTTTGGGTCAACATTTAAGATGTAACAACCACAATTCAGTCTCAACACTCAAGTTAATTTAAACAGAGCGTACATTCCCCTTCATAGACGTTTAAAATAGTAAGATCAATTTGTCTATTATCAATTTTCATAACACAGATCATTATTTTTATATGTCATGTTCTATGCCAAACTTCATTGTCAGCTTTTGACACAATGTCAATTTTCATTTGTTTATTTAGTTATATAGTGGACTAAGTTTCAGCAGACATGTGTTGCGCTTTTTGAAACTTTTATCCAGGTTAATCCTGGTATAATTATATTTTAAAATGTTGTTCTTATGATGACCCTTTTTTAAATATTTACATGGTCCTCTGGACACATCGTTTTTTTTATGGTTTGGTTCTTGTACACCTGACGAGTAAGTAATTTTTTCAATTTTCAACGTTCTCATTATCAGAATTTCTGAAATTCAATTCGATGTTACTTACTTACAGGTACGCACTGATGATGACATTATTTGTCGAAAGCGCTTTGCTATAATTTTATAAATTAAAATTCTGCACGAAATACTTACCTTTTCTTCATCCAATTACATTGGAACGTGCACACAGCTTGACAATTTTCACTTAAGTATTTATTATTCCTACCACCACCAGTCTCCACCACACAAAAAATGTAAAATGTTACTGAAAATACTATTAAATAGATGGCAACACGTAACCCTAAGCAATATTGTTTAAATTATATCATTCGAACAATAAAATATTATGAATATGTATGACATATATACAATGACCCGAATATCAATTATGCTGACTGAATAATTCAAAATGTAAGTAATTACTTAACCGCAACAGTCTACGGTTTTATTAAATAAATAGATACGAAATACTTAAAGTGGAGGGAATATAACCAAACTTTCCTCAACGATGGATTCTCGTCCTGATTTGGAATATATGGGAAACTTTTTATCTCAATATAAAGGGGGAGAAATAACGTTGTTAAAAGACCATTGGGACGATGGTATCGCGATGATTTGTATTAATCATCCAGAAAAAAGGAACGCTATTAGTGGTAAGTTTTATATTTTATTAATATAGGTACCCTCTGAGTTTTAAGTATAGAATGCTTCAATTATCTCGGAATCGGGTTGTACGATTTTTATAATTTTTTATTTGTAATATAATATTTACGTTGTTGTCATATCTTTCCTTTTTCTGGAAATACAATAAACCTTGTTATTATGAAGGGATCACCCTCTATTCAATTTTTTTAGGAAAAATGTTGACCGATTTGAATAAATGTGTAAAAGAGCTAGAAAATTGGGTGGACGGTAAAGCCGTTCTTATATTTAGCAAAGGAGTAAATTTTTGTTCTGGAGGTGATTTGGACTTTGCAAGAAAGGAAAATAATCCAACAGCTGGCTTTTACATGAGTTACTACATGCACGATATTTTGAAAAGGTAAAATAAGTTGTAAATTCGTGATTCGTTATTTGTTTTATATATTTTAAGATTCAGAAAACTACCTTTGGTAAGTGTTACATTAGTACACGGGGCGACTGTAGGAGGAGGAGCTGAAATATCTGTTTTTTCTGATTTCATCCTGGTCACTGATGACGCGAAAGTGGGATTCGTCCACGGAAAAATGGGAATAATGACAGCTTGGGGAGGAGAAACTAGGTAAATTTTGACCTCAATTTTGAACCTGTATATTTTCCACGAATAAGAAAAAGAAGAAACCAAATATGGTTACTAATTAAGATGCATCCTTCCTTTAACTTCATGTAGGATAATGTATTATGGGTCGATTCTACGGACACGACTCAAAAAACGTGGTCTGTTTTTGATTTATAGTTTTTCGGAAAATTCCGTTTTCATTAATTTTTATCAATGAAGAATTTATAAATGAAGAATCGTTTGGATAAACTACGTTTAAATTTAGTATACCAGCGATATTCAGTGGCTAAAATGCGACGTTCTTGAATAAAACCACGTCGAAAATCATAATTTTTTTGGCCCAAATGAAATTTGTAAACAACCACAAATATTCCTCACATATATCGTCAACTTTAGGATCACCAGTGCTTAAAAGATAATAAATACATCTTACTTAATATTCTTTCAGGTTAATTCAAGTTGTAGGTCCAAGAAAAGCTCTTGAGATTCTGCTGTCATCCAAAATTTACACTCCCAAAGAATGTCTAGAATTAGGTTTAGGTTACAAAATAGTAACGACGGATAATAGAATGGAAGAAGCGTTGGACTTTATAAAACATCTAACGACCCATCACAGTTCCATATCACGATCTTATAAAGCAGTAGCCAACGTTGCGATTGAGGAAAATTTTCAAACAACTTTGGAGTTCGAAAAAAACGAATTCTATCCAAAATGGGGTTCGGAATTGAATCGAGAAGCGTTAAAAAAAGGAATTAAACATGTTAAAGAATAAAGAATGTATTTATTTATACGTATTAGCTAGAAAAAGATATTTATGTAATTAAATATGTATTTTTAAACATTCATAATATATAAATAATTAATTTAACAAATTCTTTTGTTGGTTGACATTCGGGAATTTAATACCTTTGAGAATGCCCGCCGAAGACGTGGGCGAAACGTCACACGTATGACTTATTAACCAAAGCTCGAAAAAAAACAGTATAATATAATAATTAAGTGTACTTTCTCAGTATGCCTTTTGTTGGTGTTTTATTAGTTTAAAACTGAACCCAGGCGATGTTTTGAGTCGTATTTCTAAAAAATAGGTAATTATAAACTACCCACCCATTATTATGGTTATTATAATAAGTGTTGAATGATATAATTCGATTAAAAATATAACGATACAATAATTTTTTTTCAGGGTAAGTGAAATGTATTAATGGAATTAAACAACCAGTGAGATCCTAAATTTATTTTCTACGTAAATAAAATTATTCAGCTCCCCCTTCAACCCCATAGGGGTAATAACTATCCCTATAGAAACTTAAAAACAGAGGTATTGTGTGTTACTGCGCTTAAAAGAGTTATCAATTCTCTATTCATCAATATAACACTTTTTGATTTTTGGACGTGGATAGTCATTAAAATTTTTTATTTCAAACACACTTTTAGCCATTATGAAAATACTACAGAAGCTTGTGGAACCTTTTCTGTTTTTCTGCAGAGTTTCCGTTGAACGAGATCTTTTCTTGTGACCTATGTTTGCAGCAGTTAGTTTGTTAGAAAGAGGTATGTGGGGGCGCTCTTCTTTGATCTTTCAAAAGCTTTTGACTCGGTCCGTGCTGATATAGCAATAAATAAACTACGAGATTTAGGATTTCGGGGCAAATTTCTATCGTGGCTGAAATCATACTTAGAAGCCCGCAAACTTATTGTCAGAATTGGAGATCAGAAGTTCCTCCCCCAACCTGTGGAAATTGGCGTACCTCAGGGGTCAATCTTAGGGGCTCTGATATTTTTATTATACATAAATGATCTTTCTAAATATGTTAGCACTAATAATTCAATACTATGTGCAGATGACACCACATTGGCAAATGATTCTGAGTCTCCGGATGAGCTGCTATTAAAGATGAATATTTTATCAAGAGAATTTATCAGTTGGTGTGAAAGAAATTCTTTGATAGTAAATTCGACAAAAACCATCCTCATGCATTTTTCTACAAGAACATATATTCCTGAAAATAACTGTATCTCAGTTGGGGGAACTGATGTTTATTTTTCGAGCTCTACGAAATTTCTGGGAACCTACCTCGATAAGGATATGAGTTGGAATACCCATATCAACCACATTTGTAAAAAATTAAATAGTAGTTACTTTGCAATATTACAGCTAAAAAATATATTTGCAACTAGTCAACTGATCAATGTTTATTATGCAATAGTATACTTCCATATTTCCTATAATCTCATTCTGTGGAGGGGGGGAGGGGGGTGCGGTAAATGCCTCGAGGATTTTTATTTCTCAAAAAAGGATCCGTCCGTCTAATTTTTAATTTAGATTATAGAGAAACATGCAGAAACCATTTTAAAGATTTCGGTGTACTAACTTTTTATTCTATTTACATCTATACAAGTGCATATTATATGCAAAAAGTAATTTCAGTGAATTTAGTCCTAATTCTGATTTCCATGATTACCCAACCAGATCTGGAAAACTTATACGGCCACCGAAACATGAAACCTCATTGTTTGAAAAAAGTTCTGTCTATAAAGGAATTCAATTCCTTAATCATTTGCCCAGCTGTATAAGATGTGAGAGCGATTTCAATGTGTTCAAACAAAAACTTAAAATTTTTTTAATTGTCGAATGTTTCTATGATGTGTCAGAGTTTTTAAGCAAACGATTTTAATTTAAGTGTTTAATAAGTAAGTCGTTTTCAATGTAATATCCTCTTCTCTGTTTGACCTGTCCTATATCATGTACAATGATCAAAAAGGATGAATAAAGTATTATTATTATTATTATATCCATATGTTCATTTTTTCATCAAAGCCTTCGTTTTGATAATATTCAGGTAAGGTAGAAATACTCTTAAGAAATGTTTGAACCCACCACTTCTTTTAATTTTAATTAAGATTATCATTTGTTTTTCTTTCATATCATAAATATGCAAAATATTTCGCATCACACAGTGGAGTAATTTTCATTTCAAAAGTGTTACATATTTTGTATTAATGCCGAAAAACAAAATTCGATTTCCGGTAAGTAGAGCCATCTACAATATATAGACAGATCTATTATTAGTTGCACGACGGTATATATATATATATATATATATATAGTTAACTGTATTGGAATTCTACGTTATTCAACACAGTACTTCGCAGATACTCTACTAGATGGCGATAGTGAACACATAATCGTCTACAGTGCCTTTATACAAGACAGTGGCGACAATACGCGAGATTAGTGTGACGTCACAATTTGAAACTGTATCCAAACAAAAATTGTTACCATAGGAATTTGCATTTGAGTGTAGATTTCTGATTATTTACGCATTTCATACGTGTTTTTGAAAGAAATAAATTGTTGAAAAGTAAGTAATCGTGTCTACTCAATATAAAAAATAATAGTTTTGTTAATGTAAGTTATCCCGCAGTCCGTATTTTTGATTTTAAAAGCTATATTTGAGGTTATATTTACTGGATTATTTGATTAATGTGAAAATATGAGATAAATAATAGTTATTGTTTGTTCTAGTGTCATCAAAACATGTTTCAACATTCTCCTGAAACCATTTTTAATGATAATATGAGCGTGTTAGTGAAAAATGCTTAATTGAAGTGAAGTCTCCTTTCAAGTATCCGAATGACGAAAAATTAAAACCACTCTCAAGAGACATGAATTACATAATTCATTTTGATGAAGATATATTAGAGATAATTGAAAAATATAACTATTATCACCAGATACAAGGTGCATTACATATTGCATGAGAGGACATGCGATATTTAATATTATGGATACCAAGTGACATTATTGTGAGAATTGCTCGACATCAAGAATGCAAGAGAAATTTACATGTTTTAATAATATTCTATCTTTACAAACTTGTACCATTTATATTAACATAATAAAATGTTTTCATAATTATAAATTTTGATTTGTGGTAAGAAAATTAAATTGAGGAAACGCTGCAAATTTACATGATTGAAAATATGCCATTTAGTCTGAAAACTCAGAACATGATGTCACAACTTTGCCTCAATCAAATCATATTTGTACAAGGTTCAGAGTTTCTGTTGGTTGCTTTCAAATTTTATTTGATCTGTAGGCTCTTTTTTCATCTACATGTGTAAACATATTGAATTTTATCTAAAAACAAATAATATAAACAAAACGTTTCCAAATTTCTTTATTACACAGAGAAATATTTACTTGTAATACAATGGTTTACAGTTAATATAAAGAGGAAAGTAAGGTACAATGTGGAATTTCAATTTAAAATAGCAAACGTTTAAAAAATAATACAAAGCAACTTATAAATAATGTAAAGCGAAAGATGTGTAATGACAAATAATAATGTATATGTTATAGGGAGATCGATATATACAGTACATAATCAGTTTGCTTCTACCTTGTTTGCAAAGATTGATCATGTACAAAAAAATAGTTGGCTAATTTTCTTTTCTCCGTCCATAAAATAACAGCTACACAAAAAGTTCCGAGATCTGGTTCTATTGTTCTACAAATATTGTATAAACACACAAAATAAAATGTTATATTTATCATTATGTAGGTACCTTGTCAGCTTCATCCATTTGCTTCTTACTTTTGGATCCTTTGGAAATCTATAAAACTTAACAGTTCTCTCTCACATTATAATGATTACAGCCTGGTGGCCATTATTCTTTATGTGAAGAAACCTAAAATTAGATAATACAGATAGAAAAAGAATTAAAACAATTGCATTTCATAAGTTTATAATAGCATGTTTAGGTTAGATAACTCTTTTATTAAAATTATATTGTTATACTTACATATTTTGACTGGAATTGAATGTATCTCTTTGTAAAAGTCTTAGTGTATATCTAAATACATAAATCAAAAGGTATGTTCAAAATATAAGTGAATAATCTCTGGTCCAAAATCGCACCAATGGTATCTAAATGGCGAATTATGTTTGTTTGGATACAAAATTGACATAACCTAAGATTATGACGTCACCACTAATACCGCGTATAGAGCCTAAGCTCCGCCCAACCGCCATTAATCATCAAAATTTAAACGCCGGAATAGGGATTTTACATTGATATCGATATTGAATTTTATTTTATGGTTGTAAATCAGTTATACAATGTAATTATAATGCATACTATGGCATGACTATTAATTGAACTATGAAAAAATATTTTTGTTTGGTAATTTAAATCACTCATTTTGAAATGATTTGTAAATTCTTGTTACAGGTATAAGTAGACGATTTCAACACCTAGGTATATTTCCAAACGACCCATTATAAAAATAGCTAGAGTGAATAATTTGATTTAACAAAAAAAAACAAATTTTGTAGTATTTAAATCTGTAATTGAAATTTTAATTTTTGAAGAGGAAATAGGTAACACATATAATTATTATGTTTGCTATTGGTTGGTTTTTAATACAAAATTCGTCTATACTATTACATATTATTATGAAATTTACTGTGTCGACTCTTACTTTATGGAATCTACTCATATTATTGTTTTAAATGAAACTAACCGTTTCTAGATAATTCCACAATATATTGATAAACTGTTAAAAATTCTAAGAAATTTGACAATTGTTTCGATGATATTTTTAGTATTGAAACAGTTGTCAAATTTCTTAGAATTTTTAACATTTTATCAATATATCGTGGAATTATCTAGAAACAGATAGTTTCATTTAAAACAGTAACATATTATTATGTTTTATTACTGGGAAGAAAGGGAAAATAATAAAAAAAACATAAGATAAAGCATACGTTTAGATGTGTACAACAATACTTCTTATAATAACAATTTTAGGGAAGACAGAATTTAAGGCGGTGAACATTGAATATGTTGAAAAATAGTGATCATAATTATCATGAAATTTACAAAGTCAATAAACTTATATTAGAAGTGAGATAATTTCTGGAATTGTTTCTCTAGGCCGCTGTGATACTATTTGTCGTTTAGTAGGAAGCTTTCTTTCTATTTTTCCTTGATAAAAGTAAACATTGTAGAGACTGCTGTTAATTTTAATTTCCGACTACCATCATGCCTAGTTTTTTCCCCATTTCTGGGGCAAAGTATACCTTAAACATAAATACAGATGTAATTCATTACAGAATGTAATAATAACTGACAATAATTATTTTGGAGTACATCTAAGAAAATTCCAAACATTTCAATAACTATTTAGTAATTCATCAGGTAACTGATTTAAATTTTTATCATAAAAATAGTATGTATATGTAAGTTACATGTTAATAATAATAATTACAATAACTCTTTAATAGATGTTTATCCTTAATAAAAATAAATCAATACACTTTTTACCTCACACAGTTGCTGAATCATTCATTGGTTTCCAGTTGTCCCTTCTCCTTTTAATAGTGCATTCCTTTCTAGGAGTAGGATCTTTGGGAAAATACTTCATTACAAATCCCTTTGTAGAACAATACTTGTAGTTCAATGCTGAATAAACTGTCTTACTTACAGTCACTGCTTCTAAAACAAGTAACAGTAGTTATATCATACATTCACTTGAAATTGTAGTTTTTTGTACCTACCTTGTTGTCGACAAATATGATGATTTGTTAAAAGCGACACATAAATTGCAGCTGTATAATTTGTGCAGACATACCAAAACCGTCCCCATAACCGCAACGTAGGTAGGTATTACTCTTTTCAACAGTTGCAAACTATAATAGGTATGGTTAAAAATCCTGATCAGGGAGAAAAATTCGCAAACGAACTAATGAAATTAAGTCAACAAATTAAAAAAAACACTTTACTCTAGCTGTACAAAAAGATGTGAAAAAATTCGACGTGATTACAACTAAAACACAAATGTAAACAAATAAAATTTGATGATTAATGGCGGATTTCAGCCTGACCAATCAAAACACTGACCACGTATTGTCGCCACTGTCTTGTATAAAGCCACTGTAAATCGTCAAGTCATACATACTCCAACTTTAAGACTATGATAGAAATCAAATGTGGTCAGTTATGAAGATGCATGTTTCTTCTATCGAATGGTGTGAGAATGAAGTTTCGGAATGATAACATTTTGTATGGAGGCATGTCAAAAAAATGTTTGTGGTTTTTCACCAAAAAATTGGAAATTTGGGTTTTTAGATGGAAAAAATTATATAGGATTATGTGTTATATGTCATAGAATCCAAAAAATATGTGTGTTTTTCTATGTATACTTTTCCGGAAAATCCGATTTTTATTAATTTTGTCAATTTTTCACCCGTAATAATTCTTTTTTCAAACAATCGACAAATATTTGAAATCCTCGTATCAAAAAACTCTTTATATGTAAGAGTTTGTCACAATCGTAATAAAAAACTTTTGATTTTTATTCCATTGTCAATTTTGACGTTTTGTTACTCGGTTTGTATTGTCACTGAAAAGTTGCTGTATTTTTACTTTTCCGCCCAAACCATCTAATATGCGAGAAAAGTATTGGTTTAATCTAAAAAAAGTTGGAATTTTTACGTTTTCCATCAACCACAACACGAAAAAACGGGTTTTAGAAAAAAAATCCTGTGTGTATGTCGTCGTCGTCGGCCACTTTTCGTTACATGTCTTGTTAGCACGATACAGCCTCGGGAGTGCAACAAATCACCAATTTTATTATTGAATATTGTTCAGGACATCTCACAGATGAAACCTATTCATTTTCAGCTCACAACAGCCAGTACAACAGGTGCTATAGTACTTTAAGTACAACATTTTTGTAATTTTTGGAGAAATTTCAGTTTGTTAGCACGATACAGCATCCGGAGTATATACAAGTGACTAATTTTATGATGGGATATTATTCAGGGTGTCTCAAAGATGAACCCTATTGAGATTCAGCTCACTAAAGCCAGTACAACGAGTGCTATGGTACTTGAGGTACCAAATTTTTTTCATTTTTGGAGAATTTTCAGTTTGTTGCACGGTACAGCCTCCAACGTGTATACAAGTGACCCATTTTATGATTGAATATTATTAAGGGCGTCTTACAGATGAACCTTATTGATTTTTAGCTCACCAGAGCTAGTACAACGGGTTCTATGGTATCAAAAGGGCCACATTTTTGTCCTTTTTGAAGAAATTTCTGGTTTAGTACGATACAGCCTCCGGAGTGTATACAAGTGGCCAATTTTATAATTTTATATTGTTCAAGATGTCTCACAGATGTACCCTATTGATTTTCAGTTGACTATAGCGAGTACAGCGGGTCCTATAAATCCAGATATACTGCATTTTTGGTTACTTTTGGAGAAATTTCGGTTTGTTAACACCACACATCCCCCGAAGTGTATACAAGTAACATTGTTATCTAGAATATTAATCAGGGCATCTCACAGATGCGGAAAAGTTAGTTTTAATATTTAAAACCGTTTATTCTTAAGTGAGTTTTTCCTCTATTGTTGTTACCTTTTTGTTCAATCTGTCTTTGTATTGCATTTTAAATGTTATCTGTAATTTCCAATTTATTGTAAAACTATATTTTTATTGTTCGGTATTGTTTTTTGTAGGCCTGATGAAGGGGACGAATTGCACCGAAACGTTGTCAAAAAACTAGAAGAGTCAAACTAGTAATTCTTTTTATGTGCTTCAACTAAAACTAAAATAAAATTCTAAACCAAAACTAAACACGGGTGTTGCAAACGTTATGCAACACAAAATACACTAAAATTTATAAGTGTAAAGTTCATATCCTAGATGTCGTCTGCGGCAAGCATCTGAGGTTGAATCATGCGCAGAGCAACGCAGAGCAAAAGATAGCCTGCGGCAGTATAACCAGCGTTGCCAGAGCTGGTACAATTGTATCAATTTGTTACATTTTCACACTTCTTGTACAAAAATACAATGTCACTATTTTAGGTAAATTTTTTGACTAATAACGTTTTTAGATATTTCAGATGATAGAAGATTTACCCGAAATATTTTTGGTAATAACAGAAATTATACTTGTACTTAAATAAATAAAAAACAGTAAATAATTATCAAAGCTCCCGCGGTTATTCGGTTGCCTATGCTTGATCATTTGATTCGCGTGGGTCCATGTGTTGGCTGGGAATCCCCGGTCTTCGGAAAAGTTCCTAGAACTTTTAGACGATGTTCGGCAGTCAGGTGTCATGATTCCGCGCGAACGAATGTTTATGTTGGTTTTTATTTTTCAGTACAAAATACTGAATTCTGGTACATTTTCCAATAATATTTGGTACATTTTAATGAATGACAGTGGCAACACTGAGTATAACTCAAAACATGGTACAAGCAAGAGCTCTCGTGTACGAATGCGTTGTAACTACGCTGTACCATAATTTTAAGTATTAAAAGAATCGGGCTAGTTCCCACAAGTAGTAAATTGTTTTTAATATGCACACAATCGGGCAAGTACCCATAAACAACAAACCATTTCAACAGTGCAGTTGATGTGTAAATATGTTAGTGTAAATATATGTAAATAAATTGTACATAACAAGTACCATCGAAGGAACTTATTTATTACTTTTCCGTCAACCTATTTATATGCGAGAAAAGTATTGGTTTTCCCACAAAAAAGTTGGAATTTTGAAATCTTTTGTTAGTAATTTTTACGCTTTCCATCAACGACAACACGAAAAAACGGTTTTTAGAAAAAAAATCCTGTGTGTATGTCGTCGTCGTCGTTGTCGTCGGCCACTTTTTCGTACATGTCTTGTTAGCACGATACTGCCTACGGAGTGCAATAAGTCAGTAATTTTATGATTGAATATTGTCAAGGACATGTCACAGATGAACCCTATTGATTTTCAGCTCACCAGAGCCAGTACAACGGGTGCTATGGTACTTGAAGTACGACATTTTTTGAGAAATTTCAGTTTGTTAGCACGATACAGCCTCCGTAGTTCAACAAGTCACCAATTTTGTGATTGAATATTATTCCGGACATCTTGCTGATGATCCCTATTGATTTTCAGCTCACCAGATCCACTACAACAGGTGCTACAGTACTTTAAGTACGATACTTTTGTCATTTTTGGAGAAGCTTCAATTTGTTAGCACGATACAGCCTCCGGAGTATATACTAGTGACCAATTTTATAATTGGATATTATTCAGAGCATCTCCAAGATGAACCCTATTGATATTCAGTTCATTAAAGCTAGTACAACGGCTGCTATGGTACCTGAAGTACCAAATTTTTGTCATTTTTGGAGAATTTTCAGTTTGTTAGCACGATACAGCCTCCAGAGAGTATACGATTGATCAATTTTATGATTGAATATTGTTCAAGGTGTCTCACAGATGTACCCTACTGATTTTCAGTTGACTAGAGCGAGTACAGCGGGTCTTATAAATCCATATATACTAAATTTTTGGTTATTTTTGAAGAAATTCGGTTTGTTAGCACGATACATCCCCCGAAGTGTATACAAGTAACAATTTTATCATAGAATATTGTTCGGGGCCACAAAGGCGGAAAAGTTAGTTTTAATCTTTAAAACCGTTTATTTTTATTTTAACACAGTCTACAAACCCAATGAGTGATATGTGCGTAATCAAATTGTACATATCAAACAACGGGTATTAAAAACATTACTGTCCAAACAACACTCAATGGTTAAAATCATATATAAATAATACATAACCACAGAACTGGTAGACAACCAAGATTACGGTACAAGTGTGAAGTGTCACTGTTGACTCTTTCACTCTAGGACACCTATATGTGTCCTCGTTCTCTTGACGAGTCCCTAACAAAAGAAAAGAAATATACCGTTGCCGTAAACTTAGGCACATATGTCAAAGCTCTAAGTTACAGTTACCTTTTAAAATTTCAGTTTACTTCTATTAGTTCCTATATAAACCGATAGGTGGACTAAGGTCGCTGCAACCACAACATTTTTTCCGATAAAATGGTCTATTTAAGTATTTTACTGAAGCTGATTAGGAGTTTTGAAAATATAAAGTTTCAAACTCCAAAATTTTTTTCTGAGCTTCCGATCTGTAAAACAGATTTATAGGGTGGGTGAAAATAATCAAGTTAATTAAAAAAAATGTAACAAAATATATTAATATATATTCAAAAAAAAAACAACTGAATAATTTTTTTAGATTGTTTTCTGTTTTTATTTGTAACAAAGTTTACGATTTTGGGTTTAATGCGATTCCTTCGGGTATAATTTCTCTTGAAGGAGATTCAGATTTTTTGAAAATCAGTCTGTAAAGTAGTCCTCCGATAAATCCAGCTGCTAGAGGTCCAATCCAGTAGATCTGAAATAATGATTGAGAGGATATGTTATCAAAAAATATACTAAATTAAATACATTCAATTTAACAAAAACGTTAAGCGTGCTTTGTGCATGTAGAAAGAGTGAACGATAAATAACGAGGAAGATCTACAAGGTGATTCAAAAAAGTGGTGACTGATTATATCTATAATATTCTTACAATAAAAAAAGGTAGTTAGGGGGACAATTAACTTGCATTTTGTAAGAAAAATGTACTAATTGCTGTACAACAAATATATTAGCAACTACTGTTCTTATTCCATATTTGTGGCGTCTAAATGGAAAAGGCGTAAGTGCCAAGACACTTATTTGCAGAAAATCGGAAAACTTCTGACAATAACCCGGTTTCACAGCTTTGAAGCAACAGGTTATAACAATATGGCTGATGGCACTTTCTGCTATTTCTATAAAATAATTTCCAGTCATATATAGCGCTTACGATATGTTTTGGCCTCTCTTGGTACTAAAACCTCGAAGATAAACACTTAACACATTTCCCATTGAATTGGCGATGAATCATAGAACACTTTCCAATGAAAAAAACATTTTTTTCGAATTTTGGCACTTACAGCCTTTTCCATTTACATGTAATGTATTTTTTCTATTACTGCTAAGGAAAGTTTAATTTCATCTACAAAAAAACGTAAATTCCTCATTTCTGATTGATTTTTCACAAACTAAAGTAAAAGTCAACTAACGTAAACTGTAGCCTGTAGCGTTATAAAAATACAATAACTTTATTTATTGACAGTAGAACAATTCGGTTCATTTTATTCACTACTGGTGTGGAACTGATTATACATCAGTCTAGTATAGCTGGTTGCCTAAATGGGTTAACTTTGTTCCATGATATTTTTTGTAATAATGGGATTTCGATAATAAAAATTAGTCTTGAAGAATATTTTTATCAATCTGCTACGTTGTAATTTACAAATCAAAGAATATTTCGACATTTTATGTTGGGAATTTTGTTTGCTTGTTGTTGGTAGCACTTTATGTCAAATCAGCTGACGATATTTTTCATTTCCGACCGTTTCAAGTTCACTTATACGGGAAATGTTGATGTAGCTGCAAGCCCCACAAATTGTTATGCAGAAAGTTGCCGAATATTGTGTACAACAATAATATATGTTTGCCTACTCCAAAAAGTGCTTATTAAATGCTGTAGAACAACAAATGTACCGAAATATCGAAAAATGACCCATTTTTCGATACATTTGTGTCTAAATCTTTGAAACAAAGCCTTAAATCCAAAAAAAATTACTCTTTCTTTTTTGTTTATTTGACCATTTCCTATAAGGCTATGAGAAACGCGAATCGAAAACTTTAATTGTCCATGAATTATATGCGAAAATTAGTAAAAAATTATACGTAAACTTAGAGAAATTATTTCGGTAAGTAAAATTTGATAAATATTTATCAAATTTTCAGAAAAGATAGTTAAGCATGACAATTACGTAGAAAATTTTTTGTAATGATCGATCGCGTAGTTTTTCACTGCCACAATTATTAATTAACAAATTATAAAAAAGTTGATCGCGCGTACCTTGTTTAAACAACGGTGAAAAAGGAGCACGCTATTTTTAAGTTACTTAGTGTTATAACAAGCAATAAGCAATTATAAAAATATACATTTTACGTTTTAATAATTTTTTACAATTTTTTTAGATTTTGTCAAATTTTTTCCATTATAAATAATTTCTCGTTTACAGCATCGGTTCGATGTAATTTAAAAATTGTTTCCCATCTGAATACTGCTTTGCAAGCACTTTCGTTTTAGCCCAAAACGACGAAATTTGACCGTGTAGATCCGGCTATAGAGGCCCACAAAGTTAATAATAATGTGTGGCTTACTTAATCGTTAAATCAAAATTAAGAAATAGTCTCTTATAGCTGGTTGCAATTACTTTCTATATTCGTCTTGTGCATTATCGACAGATGAAAGCCTAATGAAAGAAAAATCGATGAAAATACCGTAATCAGAGGAGTTCGTCGGCCGAGCGGCGTGGGAGCAGGAGTGGGGATGGTGGAGAGCAGCTGTGCTGTCGCGCGGCCCGGTTGTTTCAAAATGTGAATGCGCGGTAAAACATGAGTTATCTCGGCAACGGTAGCACTTATCGAGGCGATTTTTTTTTAATTCTATGTAGCGAAATGAGAGGAATCAGAATATTCCATCAAAAAACAATAATACAAAGAAAGTTTGCACGAATTTCAAGATCAAAACTAGCCCGACTAGCCAATTAGGGATGCTGTCTATTTCAAAACTGCACAGCACATGCAGAACTTATGAAGAACATCCACCGGATGGCATAGCATAGAGCGTCCTTTAACGGTCGTCTGCTGTTTAGTCGAAAAGCGTCCTTGATAGTGTCAGTTTCACAGAAGTATTCTTAACGCGTATTTACTTGTATGCAGAGTGTGCAAATATTTGCAGATTTATATAATTTTCAAATGAAGGTAAGAAAATATCTGTCCATATCAGTAGTATTTTAGTATTATTTTTGTTTAAAAATTTAAGTAAAGTATATCTATTGGAAATGCTGTAACCTTCAAAATAAAATTAAATGGTTTTCTTTTATTCTTACAATATAGAAATTAATATTAAAAAGCGAAAAAAAATTATTTTGAAATTTTTATTATTGAAACGTTTAATTAGTTGCATGATTTGATGAACATTAAGCGACAAAATAATTTGTCAATCATACAACTGTTTTTTTAAAGCAAATGAAAATAGCATACTTTTTTGATCTTGAAATTCGTGCAAAATTTCTTTGTAATATTGCTTTTTGATGGCATATTCTGATTCCTCTCATTTTGCGACATCGAATTGAAAAAAAAATCGTCTCGATAAGTGCTACCGTTGCCGAGATAACTTATGTTTTACCGCGCGTTTGCATTTTGAAACACTTAAGCCGCGCGACTGCACAGCTGCTCTCCGCCATCCCCACTTCTGCTCCCACGCCGCTCGGCCGACGAACTCCTGTGACTACGGTATTTTCATCGATTTCTCTTTCATTAGGCTTTCATCTGTCGAAAATGCAGAAGACGGATATAGAAAGTATTTGCAACCAGCTATAAGAGAGTATTTTTTTAATTTTGATTTAACGATTAAGTAAGCAATAAATTATTATTAACTTTGTGGGCCTCTATCCCCGGATCTACACGGTCAAATTTCGTCGTTTTGGGATAAAATGAAAAGTGCTTGCAAAGCAGTATTGAGATGGGAAACAATTTTTAAATTACATCGAACCGATGCTGTAAACGAGAAATTATTTATAATGGAAAAAATTTGACAAAATTTAAAAAAATTGTAAAAAATTATTAAAACGTAAAATGGATATTTTTATAATTGCTTATTGTTTGTTATGACAATAAGTAACTGTTAAAAATTGCGTGCTCGTTTTTCACCGTTGTTTAAACAAGGTACGCGCGATCAACTTTTTTATAATTTGTTAATTAATAATTGTGGCAGTGAAAAATTACGCTATCGATCGTTACAAAAATTTTTGTGCGTAATTGTCATATGTTTAACGATCTTTTCTGAAAATTTGATAAATATTTATCAATTTTTACTTACCGAAAAAATTTCTCTAAGTTTACGTATGATTTTTTATTAATTTCCGCATATTATTCATGGAAAATTAAAGCTTTTCGATTCGCGATTCTCATAACCTTATAGGAAATCGTCAAATAAACAAAAAAGAAAGAGGTAAATTTTTTTGATTTAAGGCTTTGTTTCAAAGTTTTAGACATAAATGTATCGAAAAATGGGTAATTTTTCGATATTTCGGTACATTTGTTGTTCTACAGCATTTAGCAAGCACTTTTTGCAGTAGGCAAACATAGATTATTGTTGTACACAATATTCGGCAACTTTCTGCATAAAAATTTTTGCGTTATCAAACAACATCCATTTCGATTGCTCTATCGCCTGGACTATTATATTAATTATGGTGTGAAACCTCTTGCTGGTGGCAATGTAAGAAAGATTATTTTGTATATAGTCTCCATGTCCTAGTCATTGTTTTTTAGAGTTTTCTTACACGGATGCGTTTTTACTGATGTTCTTACTGGAATTTTTTATGAAACTTTAAGTTTTCAAATGTCAAGTCTGCATCATTGGAATTTTTATCAAGAGGGATTAATCATCGAAAAAATCGTATGTTCTCCACGGATATGGGGGCGGAGGCGTTCATTTCTCGGATGGATGTTGAACTAAAGAAAAATTATGGATTGTTTTTCAATCTTTGATCGTTTTTGATCTTATTCTGTTATGGGATGAATTTTTATTATGGATGGCCATGAAGTACGAGATATAATAACTGCTGTTAGCAAGATGGCTGCTATTTAGTTCCCAGAAGTCGGAAGAAAACTGTTATATGAAATGGTTGACATCTAATGGTTTTGACATTAATCGCAAGTAATACTTAGGCTTGAGAAATAAATTCTCAATATTTTCAATGATATCAATTATCGTTTTATTTAATTCACAAACATAAAATAAAGTATCTCATAACTAGATTATTTTAAACGTTTTTACTAGCTAATTTATTCCTTATTGATCTTCTTGATTAATCAGTGTTTCTTGAAGGTCATTATAATCAAGTGCGCCTATAAAGATTAACCCAGGACCATTTTTCAAATATCTATCTATAAATCAGTTTATAACGTTCTCCGTTCTGATTTCCAGTCTCCATTGTTCTCGATCGGTCCAGAGATTCTCATCTACCCCTCTTTCTCTGATGTCTCTATCTATTCCTTCTCTCCAACTCAGTCTGGGTTTTCCTCTCTTTCTTCTTCCCTGTGGTGTCCAATTTAGTATTTTCTTTAGGATTCTGTCTTCCGCCATTCTTTGAACGTGTCCATACCATTTAAGTTGGTTAATTTGTATGTCTTACGTTATTTTGTGTTTAACATCCATAATTTCTCGAATTCTCTCATTTCTCACTCTTTCCTGTTTTGATTTTCCGGCGGCTCGTCTCCAATAATCCATCTCGGTGGCTTCAAGAGACTTACGAGGTTTTTCTTTTAGAGGCCACACTTTACTACCATAGCTGATGACACTTTTCACTATGCTGTTGTAAATTCTATGCATATTTTGTTTTGATACTGCCTTATCCCACAATATACTGTTGAGTTGTCTGATTGCTTCTCTTCCTTGGTTGTTTCTGTGTTTGATTTCTTCATCCAAACTACCGTCATTAGTGATGTGTATTCCAAGATATTTGTATTTTTTACATTGCATTGTTTTATCTCATGTTGTTGTTCAAAGATAAAGTCCTGTTGTTCTCCACCAATGCACATATATTCCGTTTTATGAAGATTTACCTCCAGCCCCCACTTATCGTATTCTTCAATTAATTTACAGGTCATGTATCCTAAGTCGTCGTAGTCTTGAGCTAGGACTATTTGATCATCAGCGAAGCAGAGAGTATATAGTGTGTGATCGTTCAGTGGTATTCACATCTGTTCGCACTTTCTTTTCCATGTTTTCAGAGCTCTCTAAATAGATTTTAAACAAGGTTGGTGACAAGCAACAACCCTGCTTCAGACCCTTGTTAATATTGAACCCCTTTGATTATTTGGCTTGTGTTCTCTTTATAGAGTTCTCGAACAGCTTTTATCAATGTTATGCTGATGTTGGTTTTCTCGAGAACCTCCCAGAGTTTTAGCTGGGGTACACTATCGTACGCTTTCATGAGGTCTACGTAAAGGAGGTGTATTTCTTGATTCCGTGCCGTCTTTTTCTCAATTATCTGTGTTATTGTGAATAAGTGATCCACAGTGGATCTACCAGCTCTAGATCCAGCCTGTTCTTCGGTCTCACTATCACAATATCCATCCTCAATTCTCTTTTTCACTAGCTTACCATAGACTCTCGAAATAGTACCAAGCACAGCGATTCCTCTATAATTATCACACACGTCTCTACTTCCCTTCTTATGTATCGTTGTTATGTACGACGTTTTCCATTCTTCTGGCAAACTTTCTCCATTAATGCATTTCTGGAACAGGCAGGCTAATTGTCGATATAGCTTTTCTGTACCGCGTTTAAGTAACTCCGGGGTGATATTACCGGGGCCAGGAGATTTTCTGTTTTTCAGTGCTTGACAAATCAGTTTTGCTTCTTTGGTGTTGATTCTAAGTGGGGATGCTGTGGTCCGTATTTGAGTGTCAGATTGTGGCTGTTGTAGTTGCTGATATTTTGTGTCCTTTGCTCAGTCAGCAGGTTCGCGAAGTATTTATCCCATTCTTCTACCGTTATTGGTGATATAATATCTTTTGCCTTTTCTTGACGAAGAGATCTTAACATTTTCCAGCTTTCGGTACTTCTACTACCTCCCAGGTATGTATTGAGTCTTGTGTAGTCTCTTTCTCAGCTTTCGTTCTTCTTTTTTGTTATAGCTGTGCGTACCTTCTTTTGTGCTATTTTGTATTCTTTTTTATCTTGATCCGACTTTGTATTGAGGAATCTGTTGTATTTGTCTCTCTTTATTTTTATCATTTCTTCTATTTCTTCATCCCACCAATATTGTGTTCTTCGATACGTGCGGCGTTTTTCAAGTATCTTTTAAGATACTCGTATTGATCTTCTGCGTTTTCAAAGTTTTCTTGTATGAGTTTTTCATCAAGTCGTTTTTTGTAAAATTCCTTTACGCTATCTTGGTTAAGGATATCTAGGTTGTACCTGATTTCTGTGTTTTTTGTTCTTGTTCGCTTGTGTCTTTTCCTTTTTCCTTTGTTACACGGAAGGGTAGTATTTTGGATTTGACAAGATGGTGGTCACTTCCACACGCCGCGCCTCTATAGGCTCTAACGACCTATATTTTCAGTGTTGTAGTTTGCCGGACTATCACATAATCTATGATAGTATTTAGGTTTCTAGAGTGTTGCACCCAGGTATACTTATGTATTTCTCGATGTTGAAAAAAGCCGTTCAGAATTCGCAGGTTGTTTTGGTCGCACATATTGTCATATGTCTATTTCCATTGTCATTTACAGTGTCCTCCGAATTGTCCCACTATTTTATCTTGCTGTTTCTTTCCCGTTCTAGAGTTTAGGTCTCCTAACAGTATTATTTCTCAGGATGTTCCAATATTGGAGATTTCGTATGACAGTTGCTCGAAGAATTCATCTTTATCATTGACTAAGGCATCATCATTAATAGCGTACGCTCCTATGATTGTAACTTTATTTCCGTGTATACTTAGGTTCATTTTTATGATTCGTTGACTGATTGCTTCCCAGGATGTGATACACCTTCTCAGATTTTTACGAATAAGTGTAGACACTCCTTGTTGGGCACTTTTGTATTTTGATACCCCTGAGCAAAAGTGGTCATACTGTACTAGATTTTCTGAGCAAATAAATTAAACTAAATTCACGATCTTAGTGCTCTCTGACGAAAAGCTGCCTTTGGCTTTGTATCCTCACAACTTTTATTAACAAGCAGAAGGAAAAGAGGCTACAAAACTTACCCAATGGTTTTTCCAATCACCATTCAATAAAGCAGGAGCAAAACTTCTTGCTGGATTCATGTTAGCTCCAGTGTAGGGACCCTAAAAAGCATATTATAAGTCACAACTTCTATTTTTAGTAAAATACGGGATGTTCTAAAATTGCTGGGACACAGAGCTATCAAATTTTATTGTACGATTTTATTAAACTTTTACTAGAACTAACAGATAGCAATATTAAAGAAAACTTTTTTTTTATTCGGAATTATGCCGAATATGAAATTTTTACAAGAGTAACAAAACGGAGATAATTAAACACACTTCTCGCTAAAAAAATTAGAGAATCGGATTACCACCCTTAAGAAAGTTCTGAAAAAAATATCATTTAGTGACAGTCTTTTTAACCCTTCTACAATTTCGTTTGGGTTTCTTCGATCACCGAAAGACGATTAATCGTCTAAAATGCATTTTTGCTCAATTTCATTCAATTTGTTTCTCATTTTTTTTTATGTATACTTTGTACTATTCTCATGGGCAAACGATATTAATAAATTGGGTCCTATCGACTTATTTTGATTAGTACACGTGGAAGCTCAGTGTCTCAGATATTTTGGTACATCCCGTATATAGTGAGTAAAATTAAAAATAATCATATTAACTATTTTGTCTTACCCCAGCCATGGCTAAAGCTGCTACAGCGAGCCCGAATTTAATCGGTACGGAATCATGTTTGTCTTTATTTCTTCTATCCCATATTCCGCAACAGAATAGAACCAAAATTAAAC
Organism: Galeruca laticollis; assembly: GCA_963921935.1. Lineage (NCBI taxonomy): Eukaryota > Metazoa > Arthropoda > Insecta > Coleoptera > Chrysomelidae > Galeruca > Galeruca laticollis. Next base: position 65,006,613 of record OY998176.1, on the reverse strand, counting down.
TTAAAAGGAACTCAACGAAAAGTCCTTGTCCGGTGGTGATGTTTGGGTGAAGTGCTGGCGAGCACACTCCTGAACCGATCTTTAATCCAGTGATGTTGTTATAAAAGTTTCCCACGTGGTATTCGGGAGTTACAACCTGAAATACATTCTACGTTGAAATTTTTGTACTTAAAAGTGAAATAATATGCTTACCAACAACAAACCGAATCCTAAAAGGGAACCTAATAATTGCCCTACGAAATAGATTGGTACTTGAATTAAAGGTATATCTCCTAAAGTAGCTGCCGCAACTGTTACAATTGGGTTTATGTGAGCCCCAGAAATGTGCCCAAATATCTAAAAAAATAAAATTTTGTCATATATACTGTTTGAAACAAAATCCATTACGACGAAATGTAGTATTAGATCAACTAAAACATAGCTTTACATATAACCCATTGTTAAATCGAGAATAAAACGTAAATAATTATCTGTAAAAAGATAAACCAACGCACCATCTATAGTTTTTTAATAGAACCTTTTAATATTAGAAGATTACTATCAAAATATTCGTTTCGTAGAGATTTTAAATTGTATCAGGGCGGCTCAAAAATTATAATAGAACCGCATCGAGTCTAAATCTTTCACAAGTCAACAAAGTATTTGAAATCCAAATTATAGATACATTAATTTATTCTATTGAACATAGATATGTTATATTCTGTTATAAATTATTTTTTGAATACGTTTATATAAATATAAAGATAGCTTGAGGTGTGATGAAAAAACACCTTATATGGGAAAATATCTTTCTGTCAAATTTGTTGAATTTTTGATATGTTGTAGAATCGATCATTCTGGTGAAATGTTTCAATGGGAACACAATCCGGTGAACAGTTTTAGAGAAAAAAGGTTGAATTATCATATAATATTAAAAATTCATTTCATCTTTTATCACAGTTGATACAATTCATACAAAGTGATTCACGAATATAGAAAAATAACGAATTTTGGTTTTTCGGATACCTTGTAGTAATAAACCCACCGAAAATGGCAAAATTCTCGTGAACGATGTTAAGTGATGTGTTTCATTGTATAGAGAGTCGAATGATGTCAATTTGAAAAATTACGTATACTTTATTAAATAAAAACCTTGATTTTTTCATAACCCTATATCTCATAAGGGAGTCCCCAAAGGTAGCGATATTTTTTCATGGGAGAACTCAAAATACTTTCATTCATATCGTACAAAACTTTCAACGGAATCTTATGACGGACGAGACTTTCATATACAAGGCGAACAATTTGTGAAAAATGCTAAGCTCTGTACATTTTCCCATTGCTATATTTTCACACCAGTTTTCGGCGTGCTTGTATAGATCAGTAATAATACCGTACCATAGCGTACCGTATCCCTCGAAAAAAAAAACATGATTCGAATTAACATTTGCAGCATCGTCTAGAAGGCGATTCAATGGAGAAGTTATTTTTTCATGCATAGTATTTCTCAGAAGTCATATTATACTTGTTACATTCGTAGAAGTTCCTTATTTCGAATTTTCACTCTATAAAACAATAAAATTGTGAAAGTCTCAAAATAGCATTATTATCAAAGGAAATCGCCCTGTAATACGAAAAGATTTGAAAATTAATTTTTCATGAATTTGTCACACAAGAAAAATACCACATAGGATAAATCAGCATAAAATCATAATTTGTACGTACTTCTATCGGTTTAGAGTATATTATATTAGTTCAAATTGTCGACGTATTTCTTCACCAAAGGAATCTTTTGTAACATGTCACTGTGACATGTTACTATTTTCATCAATTATTTTGGAGCTTTACTTATTCGTCGGCTACTCCCACCTCTAATTCCAAAATCCTATTATTTCGAATATTAGGAACGTATCGTTGACAGTTTTTGCTATCATTAAATGTCTATTTAAACTACGATTCAAGGAATCGGATTGTTCATTTCTTCGCTGAAAACTTATTCAGTATTCTCCTTTTTAAATATCATTTTGTGTGTGATTTGTAATTTTCTTTGCTGGTAAGTTATCTATATATTTTCAAATTGTTATTGTGTGCTTACAAATTATTCTATTTCGATTTTTCTATTTAGTTCAAATATTTCGATTTAAAAAAAAAAAACAATGTTTTTGTCATGGCATTTTCCACTTTTTCTTCGCCGGTATTATATTTCTTTAATAAAAAATATAGTGGCGTCCAAAGTTATTTTATGAAGCGAATTTATAACAGATTCTTTATATGGTTATTTTCCACCGATTTAAATTTGCTTTTTCTAATTATTTTGGAAACAGGACGGATAAGAATGAACAGTTTTCTGTGGTTTTATTTTGAAAATTAAATTCAAATTTTTGTATGTATTGGAGTATAAGCTCCTACCTGTTCATTTTATTCCTCCTTCTCAATTTTCAATCTACTACTGTTTCTCCTGTTTTTTAAATTCTTTCCCTACAGCTCTGCAGCCTGTGCCTTAAGGACCGCTTTCTGCACCTACTTCAAGGACCGTTTACCATAAGGACCTCTACTCCCCGGATACAAGATCCACTCATCGGACTACATCATCCCAGTCCATATAACAACGGCTCAAGAATCCTAGACTACTGCTGCGAGCTGTACGTCCCGAGTCTTCCCAAGATAAGTCCCTATGTTATTTTTGGTATATATAAAATATTGAGTTGGACATTTTTACTATATAACTGATATTTATTCGTATTTGTATCGAGAATATACGGTTTTGTAAATTTATTATTGTGTGTCAAATAAATCCATTTGTCCCGAAATTTTGTTTGTTGAATCACCTTAGCCCAATTGAGGTAATAAAAAATAGTGTAACTAAGGCCGAATTCACTACCTGAGGAGAGTCCCAAGGCCGGGTAATTAGGTTGTGACTCTTTTATTTTTCAATTATGATTTTGTATCTTCGAATCGTATACTTCATATACAATCGTTCCCTCTCCTTGATATTGAATATTTAAAATCTCTACCGTTCAGTCAGACCTCGACTTGTTTATTTAGGAGTCCTTTAAGGACAATTACAAAACTTTTCATAGTACCTCAAGAATCTAGGTACCCAAAATTACTAAGTTAGAAAATTCCATCAAACATAATTACTCGGAACCAATTATAGAGTCTAAGAATATGTTGATGCCACAATTACATATAAAATAAGAACTAATGAAGCAATTTGTAAATGCTCTTAATCTAAATTCTGAAGATTTTTAATATTTAGAGGGATATTTTCCTAAATGATCTGAAGCTAAAATAAAAGCGGGTATTTTAGTCAGATCATAAATAAAACAAATAATGAGCAAAATGATGATTTCACAATTCTCATGAAAAACAAGCTTGGGAGAATCTTATGCAATTGTTAATGGTTTTATTTATAACAACAGAGCTGACAATCATTAAGAGGTGATTTAAAGTAAGCTTGCAAGTTTTAAAATTATGGGCTGTAGAATGTCCCAAAAACTTCAAATGCTACATTCATACCTGCATCAATTTAAAGACAATTTGGGTGCCTACGTAGTGAAGCAAGGATAGGTATTGCACAATCACACAGTCTACAACGGCTTGTAACGAAGTTACTTTGTTCCGCCAGGTGAAAGCACTTTCTCTCAAAACAGATTTGATAATCACGGGATTCGATACCGCGACACTAGACAACTGTAACGCCTAAACTAGAGCTTTGACAGACAGAGAACCTCGCTTGCATTTCGTACTAAATACGATTTGCCACTTCAAAACTCACTTTTTAAAAACATTTTACTATTAACAACTGTTACAAAACTACACAATAAAACTGGTAAAAATAATATAACTAAAATCATACTGAATATAATACAAATCGATCGCTTAAATTGCTAAATCGGCTTCGGATGTTTCATCGATTGTTCTTTGGATTTTAGCAAAGTCAGCGTCCGTGTGTAATGTCTTCGTATACAGGAAGTTAGTGTAATGAAGTTCAATGTACTGTAACTTCTCCATCCCCTGGGGAAGTTTTGTAAGGGACTGTCCATATTTGGAAAATGCATCGATTATGGTGAGGAACTTCTGTCTATTAGCTTGGAATGGATCGATACGAACGATTTCCAATGGTTTGGAGGGTGTAGGTGTGACCATACATTTTGGTTATGGTGTCATATTTATTTTTTTGACAGATATCGCAGAAATTAACGATGTCTTCGATATCCTTCTTCAAATTAGATCCAGAATAACGTTTTCTTATTTGAAGTTCTGTTTCAGTTATTCCTCTATGATTAGTTATGCCCTGATGGTATTTTTTTATTAAGTCTTTTTGCCTTTCTTCTGAATTCACATCTTCCAGCTGTACGTTACATTTAATTAGGTCGTAAGGATTGTTTTGGAATATTTTCTAAGTCGTTTCGCAAATTTGCTTTTTGGTTGGAGGTGGTTCTTAAAAAAATTTAAATATCTGGGTTTAGATCGTTTTTCGAGAGTTAGACGCACATGCGTTGTTTGTTTGGAATTATGTGTAAATGTTACTGTTTTGAAGACGATTTGGTTGTTGTAGTAGTTGAGTGTTCTCTCAGATATAGGGATGCCTAAAATTGGGTTTTCTATTGCAGTGTGGTTCGTTTCGTCATCTGATGTTTCTCGTTGATCTTCTTGTATGTTTTGTTGTGATTCCTCTAGATTTTCTTCTCGGTTTCTTTGTGTTTCATTTATTTGTAGAGGGGATTGATCTAAGTTCGCGTGTTCTAATATTTCTTCAATAGAGGGTGGCAATTCCGGAATATCTTCGTTGACAAAGTCTGAGAATCTGCCCTCAGGTGGATTATTATATAAAGAGGCATTTTCTTCATCCGGGGATTCTAATTGTTTATTCACTTCATCAACGTATTTTGCTAGGTCAAACAGTTCTTTGGTGTGTATTATCACTCTTGAAGGGGCGTCGGTGTTTGTATTAGATTTTCCTTTCTTATACACAAATTCGTAATCGTACTTTTCCAATTTTAATCTCCATCTTATTAGTTTGGAGTTTGGTTCTTTCAAAGAAAAGAGATACTGAAGCGTCTGTGATAATTTTAAACTTTTTTCTAAATAAATAAAGGCGAAAGTATTTAGTGGCCCTTACTATAGCTAACATATCTTTCTCAATTGTCGAATACTTAGTTTCTGTGTCGTTTAGCGTTTTGGAAGCGAATGCTATGGGTTTATCGCTGCCCACTGGTCCTTGGGAAAGCACTGCTCTTATAGCATAGTTACTAGTGTCGGTGGTTAGATTGAAAGGTCTTGTATAATCCGGGTACTGTAGAAGAGGTTCGTTCATCAAAAGGTTTTTGCATGTATTGAAGCATTTTAAAAGTTCTGGAGTATGTTTGATCTTGTCATCCTTCTTCAGTTGTTAGAGGCTTCGTAATTTTTGCGAAGCCTTTTATAAACTTCCTGTAGTATCCTAAAAGTCCTAGGAATCCTCTGATATCTTTAGCTGTCTTAGGTGTTGGATAATTGGCGATAGCTTTAATTTTGGTAGGGTTTGGTTTTATATCCTCTGAAGGGACGATAAGTCCCAGGAAACTAACTTCTTTTCTTAGGAACTCAGATTTGTCTAGTTATAATTTCAGTCTGGTATCTCAGGGACGTTGGAATATTTTGGTGAGATTAACTATATGTTCCTGTAGAGATGTGGTGAACACGATAATATCGTCTATATAAAAAAAACATATTTCGAGTCCTTTCAAGACATTATCCGAGTCCTTTCAAGACATTATCCATTACCCGTTGGAATGTTGCGGGTGCGTTTTTGAGCCCGAATGGTATTCTTACATATTCTTAGTGTTCGTTTTCTACACTAAAAGCAGTTTTAGGAATATCTTTCTCGGACATTTCTATCTGGTGGAAACCGCTTGCCAAATCTAGGGTGGCATATTGGGTGAAATATTGGCATAGGCCAAGTTTATCCAATAAGTGTGTTATGTTGGGTATTAGATACCGGTCGTCTATAGTTTTTTGATTTACTTTGCGGTAGTCAAATTTCCACCGAGATGTGATGGACTTTGAACAACATTACCAATGGCAGTAATACTAATAAGAGAACTACTAAAAATATACATTTTTGAACTTGATTTTTTGTTATTTTACATTTATATGCTATTATTTATCACAATTCATGAATTAAAAAGACTTGAATGTCCAGCAAAAACTTTGTTCGTCATAATTAAAACTAAAATTATAAAATTTTTTTTAATAATTCGAAATATCGCTCAAGTTTCTACCAAACCCAAATTTGATCCAAAATTATTTTTTTCTATATTTGTAACATAGGAGAAACTAGAATTTCACAAGCAGAAACCAGACAAAAAAAATTGGCAGTTGAAGTTAACTTAAAATATAAATATGATCTTTTCAATATAAAACACAGTTTTGATTACCTGAATAGCTACCATCACAGCTAGACCAAATGTGAAAGAGATTTGTTCATGTGGAATAAAGCCTCCGGAAGCTAAAGTATTTACACACCCCAAGCATCCTAAAAATAAAAGAATGGCCGTACCGCCAACTTCTGCAGCACATAAAACAACCCTGTCTTTCGTTGACATCTTGTCTGTTAACTGTACAATTTGCCCTGAAACAAAATAGAAAAAAACGTTTTACATTTAAAATAAAAACGGTAAAATGAGGGAATGATTTTTCAGTCTTTTCACAAATATATGTTAGATGGTTGCTCTATAAATTACTGCCAGAAAAATACTTGATTCACAATGTCTGTTTTAAAAAAGCAATTTATTTGGTACATCTAGAATTTAACTCTAAGACTGCATTTTATGTTTTGGAAAACATAAATCTAACCGTGATGTAACCAGCTATAGTCAACTTGAACGACATAACTTTACCATTAATCGACTTAACTATAAGTGCTACTCACGTAGATAACAAACAGATACATATAGTCCTTTGTCTCTTGTAAACGTATAAATATAAAAAACCTTTTTTAGTTTTAGTCAGTCGTCAGCTAGGAATGGACCAGTACAGCTATTCAATCATATAATTAATAATTAAATTATATCTTGTATAGTAAGTACCTACATATATTTATCAATTTTGACTCAAAAGTTATTGAATAAGATGTAAATCCAAATTTAACAAAAAACAGACTCACCCTAATATTAGTTCTAATTATTCTACAACCTACTACATATAAGCGTCAGATAATTGAATATTTTAAACGTTTTATAACCGATAAATTTTTGAAACTGACATTTCAGACGCGCTTATCTCTATATCAAATAATTTCCATAAATCATAGTAGGTTTGATTGTAATATATGGTTCCTTCATATTATTATTTAAAAAGGGTACATTATATTATATTTATATGCGTCAAGGTCTACGTATATTATACGATGCAAACAGAGACTTTTTATTTTAATTTTCTATATTAAAAAGTCTTCAATGGAGACTATCCTCCCTATGTAAATTAATAATAAACACATTGAAAAATATGTTAAAAATGATATAAAGGAGGACCCTCGTGAATATGTTCTCGTTAAAACATTCCTTACCATTGTTTTAAATGGATCAATCTGTATATTTTTTCCATTTTTTGGATTACCCTATAAAAGGAGATTCCAATAATGGTGTCCCATTTTAACCAGGATGTATCTATCTGAAAAAATTTCAGTACTTCTACAAATTGATAAATATTTGGGTGTCCACATTTCTTGGGAGGTCTTCGGGACGCAATTCGTATACGACCCTTACAGTAACCCGGATTAAAATTTAGCCGCGGGACGCAATTCGTACGCGTATTTTGGGTTCACCAGTGTTTAGTAATTTTAAGTTTGAGGAAGGTGTAGGTCAAACAATTGTCTGTGCAGGTCATGGTTGTGACATATTAGTTGATGATGCTAGTGTTATGAGATTAATTAGAGGCTCAAATATCAGCATCTTATAACAAATAGTTTTGTTGAGGTACGTTAATATTATGAATACAGTTTTTCTCATACATTCATGAATGTCTGAATCCAAAGTAATTTTTAATTTAACAATTTGTTTAGAAATTATAACAACATTTGAAATGAAAAGATATGAAAAATATAGTGTATAATCCATTTCTTCAATATTGGGTTAATATAAATATAAAATGCTTAGAAAAGAGAAATTTCCAGATTGAAACCAAGTCATTTTGAATTTTATACTTGATGCTCTGCTGGCTATTATAAACAGTTCTTCAGAAGAACAAATGGAAAATGCCTATGCCTAGGCAACCAAACACAAGCCTCCCAGTAGCCTTAGAACAATCACTCTATACTCAGGCACTAAACCGAGTTGGAGCAGCTTAAGTTCAGCTAAATATCGATGCGTAGACTGTTCGCTATTTCGGTGTATTCTTGTTTATTTGTCGAGATCACTTTATACACTAAACTCACTCTCCCTGATCGGTCCTTTATACAGAGTGGAAAGTCTAACTGGAACAAATTCTGTAACTTGATAAATAAAGGCTTATCGCAAAATTCCTGAAACACGTCAATTTTTATTTTCAATGGGGCATATTACAAAGAGATTTGTTTATATTTTTAATTATCTGGAGGGGTTGCAGACAACCCCAACTTTTTTTTAAATGGAAGGGTAGGTTGATTAATTTTTTATTTGAAACCATTTTCAATTGTAGATACAATTCAACTTGTTTTGTTACTTTTTATAAGCAATGTGTCGGAAAAAAATGAAATAAGGAAATATTCACTCAAATTACCTTAATGTATAGGTACATTTTCTCTTACTTGATAAGCCCAATAAAAAACCTGCTCGATGATTTTTTGGTCAATTTGAACTGAATGTGAATGATTTGTTAGTACTTGTTTGTATTTCAACGTGTAAATAGCAAACGAGAAATAAGAAAATACCCTATTTAACCGAGACGCATCGTATCGAAATTTTAATGATGATCGGATATGGGGATAGAAGTCGAACACAGGCTGAAGGCTCGATTATTTACTGAAGTTCATCCAGAATTACCTTCAATTAATCGAAGTACGGTTAGCAAAATTGAAACTCGATATTGGGAGTTGGGCCACGTAAGGGATGCTCCTCGACAAAAGGTTTTAAAAGTTGACGAAGAAGCTCAGTTGAACATATTGTTGGAAATTGGAGAAAATCATGTTACTCCTGCTAGGAAAATAGCTCGCGTTCATGGTGTCAGTCACACAAGCGTTCTAAAAATTCTTAAAGAAGCCAAAAAGCACCCATATAAGATGCAAAACCTCCAGGAGCTTAACGAAGATGATCCTGATCGTAGACTCGAATTTTGCGAACGAATTATGGCTTCTATCGATGGTGGACAAATTGCTTTGGAATGGATGCTGTTTTCTGATGAGGCTGCATGGGCACGCCAATCGACAGAACTACCGTTATTGGGCTGACGAAAATCCCCGTTGGATGCGTAAATCCCATACCCAAAGGCCTCAAAAACCAAACATCTGGGCTGGAATGATTGGGGATCGCATAGTAGATCCTTTTTTTTCAATGGAAACGTAACCGGAGAAACATACCTTAATATGCTCCAGGAAGAACTGATTCCTACTTTAGTAAATTTATTCCCCAATAATTTGGATCCCAACTTATTTGACGAACGGATGCGGTTTCAACAAGATAAGGCACCACCACATTTAACTCAAAATATACGGTCCTATCTTAACGAAGTGTTTCCAAATAGGTGGATTGGAAGAAGGGGCCCAATTGAGTGGCCAGCAAGATCACCCCATCTTACTCCAATAGATTTTTTCATGGGGATATCTAAAGAGCAAAGTTTATGCTACTAAACCTAACGACATCGCCGATTTTCAACAAAGAATCAGGGACGAAATTAGGCAAGTAACGCCGGAAGTGTTACAAAATGTTCGGAATGCTATTTATAATCGATTAGAATATTGTCAGCAACAAGGTGGAGAACATTTATTGCATTAAAGTAATTTGAGTAAATATTTCCTCATTTCATTTTTCTCCAACAAAAAAGTAACAAAAAAAAGTGGAATGTATTTACAATTGAAAAAGCTTTCAAATAAAAAATTAATCAACCTGCCCTTCCATTTAAAAAAAAAGTTGGGGTTGTCTGCAACCCCCCAGATAATTAAAAAGATAAACAAATCTCTTTGCGATATACCCCATTGAGAAGAAAAATTGACGTGTTTCAGGAATTTTGCGATAAACCTTTATTTATCAAGTTACTGAATTTGTTCCAGTTAGACTTTCCACTCTGTATATTAGTGCCTTTTTTACTAGATAATTCTAGATTGCGGCTTATACAAAAACAATTGGCTTTCTAGCATTTTCTAGATAAGACTGGTCACAAAAACAATGTCACAATCGTAAACAGTACTAAGAAATACCTGCGCATCCGCCATAATTTTAACTTCCATACATGGCTTAGACAGAGTCGGATTCAGGGTCTACACTAGTGTGGTATTTCGTAACAGTACTAAGGAGTTGAAAGGCTTAGAAACCTTGTATTTAAATATTTTGGGTAAAAAGGTAACACCGCGGATGAAGCTAGACAAATTATTTTTTCTCGTTGCTTTGGCACTAATATTAATCTATCTAAAACTCCGTGCACATCAGATGCCTTGCAGTTGCATGCATTAGAGCTTCTACTCAAACGTACATTTGAAAAAATGAATTGAATCCCCAATATGAAACTTTACGAATTTCGGATACAAATTAGAGAATGGTACTTTGCTACCTTTATTTATGAACAAAAGCCCATTCCCAACTAATCTTAAAAAACCGGGTAATTGTAAGAAAGCCTGTGTTACCAAAGCTTGTTATTGTAATATTAGTTGCATACTTCTATCTTCTATGTGGTTGTGATTCAGAAGAGTGTAAGAATATAATATATAAAAGTGATATTGATAATAAATAAATACTTATTTTTACATCTTGTTCTATTATTTCATACTTCTCCATCTACAACCTTCGTTTGAAGAAGTTATTCAATGTAATTACTTTCTGTTTTAATAACAAAAATGTAATATAAACTGATAAAAAAGTAATTTTAATTACATGTTCCGATTTATGCTATAACTTTTGAAAAATTGATTTCAGAAAAAAATTTCTTAAGAACAAATTGTAGACAATTTAATTATTAATAACATTGGTCTCTTTAATAATCTTCATTAAGATGATAGTTTTTAAGATAAATGATAAATAATGATTCAAGACACAGAGAGGCCGATGCAGCGCGTCAGAGAGAGACGGCGATATTTAAAGAAAGGTAAGCGACGCATACTTCTGAGTAGCGATGGCAAAAAATATAAATATATCGATATAATTATCATATGATATATCGAAACCTATATATCGATACAAGCGATATATCTAAACAAAAATATCGATATATTTTCTTATTATATTCAAATCTAAAGTTTTTGAAACGTAAAGTAGGTACTGAGAAAATATTGAAAGGTAATACATTAAAAAAAAGTGTATTTTTTTATTAAGTACAAGTTAAAACTGTTAAAAGTGCTCTACAAAATTGCATGTTTTTACAAAGAAAATGAAAATGTATTTTTTATTACAATTTAGTCAAGTTTACAATTAAATGTCTCACAGGAAGTAGACTGTTTGCCTGTATTTGTGATTTTGTGGATTAGGTGAATACATCAGTTCCACAAATGCAAGTTATCAGGCAAAGAGCTCAAAAATAATAATTTGGAAAGCCTACTTCCCGTGAAACGGTTACGACTTTTAGTAGCTGTTGCTCAGGCTTTTGAAAATAGCTTCTCGCTGAGGACAGACGTTGCTACAACACAAAAATATTTTGCCGCCACTTTAAATAAGGTGGGATATACCGATTTCATTTCGCTCCAGGTGTCCAAGGAATCGTCTTTCAAGTTTCTAACTGGCCAACTTAAATATTGATTAAGTTCACTATCTTTATATGATTTCCCTTGCCCACTTTTTTTAGTGTGCGCTAATTTTTTATGGTGCGCCCATATATCAAATTCCGGGTCTTCAGTATCCGAATCAGAAGATTCTGATGAAGAAGAAATGCTTTGGAAAGTCGCGATCTCACTTTTGATGTGTCGCATCACAGTGCCCAGGGCTTGACGATCCCTGAAGTTTATTTGTTTAAATCGAGAATCCAATATTGTGGAAACAGCTGGTATATAAGATTTCTCAATAGCACCAAACCTCTTTTCGATTCCTTTTAATAATGTTGTTTTCAAGTGTTTACCTACTTCATACTGGGGCCAATAATTGTTGTACTGGTTTATCAGACAACCAATCATTAGTGTTTTTAAATGAAACTCAAGGTCTCTAGTTAATTCCACAATATAATACAAGTTATTGAAAATTCTAAAAAAATGACAATTGTTTCGATAAATCAATATATATTGAGTTTCATTTAAAAACACTAATATGAGCATATTCCACGAAGTAAGGGTCGAGACAGTCAATTTCATTTAACCAATCATTGGTATTACTTTACTTATTGTGGGGTAATTTTCGCCACTTATCTCTACTGTCATCCTTTCTAGTGGTTTCAAAAGTTTGCATATTTTTCGTAAATGCTCAATTTCGGCTGCAGTAATCATATTTGGAGCATTAACATTGGAAAACAAAATATTGCTGACCATAGATGACATTAGTAGAAATCTCTCTATCATGTAATATGTGGAGTTCCAGCGAGTTTTGACATCCAAGATCATTTTTTTAATGTTTCCTTCTATCGTTCCTGCATCGATTTGTATTTTTCTTAATTGATCACTAGCCTTAACGCTTCTTTTGAACCATACTACTATTGATCGTATCTTGTCAATAATAATACTCAAACTTTCTATGTTTTAAGTGAATTTTCACACACCAAATTGAGGGTATGTGTGAAGCATGGGATGTGTCGGTTTTTCCCAAATTTGTCATGCATAGCTTCGACCATATTGGCTGCATTGTCCGTCACTACAGCAACAACATCATTAGGATAAATTCCCCAAATTTGAAGAGCTTTGCCCAATTCTAAAGCAATATAGTCTGCCGTGTGAGACTCTGATAATTCAACAATACCTATTGTCGCTGATGTTAACTTCATGTCATGTACAAAGTGGATAGTGATGCCCATAAAACTTTTGGTCTGCATATCGGCAGTCCATATATCCGTCGTAATTGTGAAATACTTCGATTTTTTCAATATATTTTTAAATGCTGTTGAAATCATTTCGAATTTTCTATCAACATTATTTTTGATGGTGTTTCTGGTTGGTACTTTGTATAAAGGTGCCACTTGTTTCATCAAAGACAGAAAACCCTTACCATCTACAATATTGAATGGCAAATTATCCTGAACAATAAATTTTATTAATGCTTCTGTTAGTTTCACATTTTTAGAGCCACCATCTAAAAATAAAAACAAATGATGCATTCATGCAAGTACTATAAACTTTAGCTTTATCTTTGAAAGATGAAACTGTTTTGAAGGTAGACACAATTGTAGCTTATGGGTCGAAAGTAGGTACCCAAATTTGAGATTTTTCGAACCTTTAAAAATTCATATCTCAAAAAATATTAGCTTTATCGTGTAAAGTCATATAACATTTTTTATATGTATTTCTATAAAGAATATCAAAAAAAATTGTACGATTGAAAAATAACAATTCCTTGCATTTGTTTAAACAATTTCGGTTTAAACAATATGGCACCGGATTGCCCCATGGCAACATGCATTTATATCATCAGTATGGCAATTCAAAGAGGATCGCATAAAAAAATTGAGGTGGAATAGTTTTCGGTACTCATGCGCCGATTCCTCCTGGACTAACTGAACATTTGTGATATCGACTTTTGTTCTTGTAAACGGCAAAGTCCATAGCCTCATTAACAATAAATATTTCAGCTTTTTGATGTCATAAAAAAACTCATTCACATGTTTATAAAGATTATAATGATGATTATGTTCGGAGGAAATGGCATTATCTGAACATCCTTCGAAATTCTAGACAATTATATAAATATTTTTTTAGGTGCAAACTTCATAATTTGTACTAGCAGGAAATACGAGTTTAACAATTTGTCTTAAAACTAATGTTTCTGACTCGTCTAAGGACATTTTTCACTAATGAATTCGTTTCGTGGGACGCCGGATGCGAACCTCATTGATAAGCTAATCATCGAGTAAATTTGGTCAATGAGAAAATGTCACTAACACGATATAGTCCGAGTGATATAATTTGAATTCCATCATCTATTAAATTATTAAGAAATAATACAACTGTTTACAATATCGTCTTGAAAAGAATTATGTAGCATTGTGAAAGTATTGACGTCATAAATTTAGATAGGAACGATGTTGTCAAATACAAAGAGCAGGACCCTACAGATAAGGAAGTTTATTGAAATATTCTGTAGTAATTAACGTAGTTATATGCATTTATATATTATTTTAAAAAAACACGCATCACAGAAGTTATAGGTTGCCAGATAAAAAAAAACTGGAAAACATCTCCAGTGACAGCACTGAAACTTGAAATTAATCTTGCATTCAATATTACAGTGGAATTTAAATTGATATTGTATCCATATAAACATGTTCAAGTTATTATTAGCCGAAAGCGCACCTTCAAGAAACGCTCTTTAAAAATGACAGAACACACATCCTTAAAAATTACAAAAAGTTTTCTAAAAATCGTAACCGAAACAGAGCAAGGTAGGAAGCTGCATTTTATATAAAATCTAATTTAAAAACATCGTCGCTAGATCTCCAAACAAACCTTGAACAAATAGCTTTACGAATAAAGGAAACAAAATTACATATATGCAACCTTCAGACGTTGTGTTAAAGGAATATGAACTGGAAATGCTTTTAAATCAGTTATATTTCTTCAAAATTTACCTATCAGCGTTAAGAAACTTCATTTGCTTAACTCAATATAGACCTATCCCAGATTTCCAGAAATTTGGAGGAAGGCAAAAATTATACCTATTCTAAAACCTAACAAAATTTCTTTATTACCGGAATCATATATGTCGATTGCACTCACATGCAACGCATGCAAGCTATTTGAAACAATAATTAATCGGTGATTACTTTGGTGCCTTGAAGCAAACAATCAATTTATACCTGAACAATCTGGTACAATTGTTTGATATTAATGAAGATGGATGAATTTAAAGAATTATAAAAAAATATAAAATGAAAGTTGAACTGATGAAAAATATAAAATGAAAGTTGAACTGATAAAGAATATAAATTGAAAGTTGAACTGATGAAAAATATAAAATGAAAGTTAAACTGATGGATTGTAGCTAAGTGGGCGGGCAATTACGCCGAGCTTTCTCCAATACCGGAGAGTAGGGGTGAGTTAAAAAGGGCGCCACTGTTTTATTTGAGCTGAGCCAAAACAGAAGCTCTCCTTGCTGTCCTGGAACTCCCTATCAGTTAACGTCTTATATAAAAAGGAAATATGAATAGTTACGTAATCTATATCAGTAAAATTAAAGAAAAGATATTCACAATAATAAGTTTTAAACAGTCACAAGCAGAGGTTTGGTGGTGTACAAATAAAACGAAGTAGTTCAAATATAGTGTGATCTATTAAACATACAAAAAAAATAACAAGAATATAATAAAGTTGATGAATACACATAAATGTTAGTAGCAAAACCCAAATTTTATATACAAAACTTAATTTTACATATATACAAAATAATGAAATTGAGACAGAAAAATGTTCACCAAGTTTCCGGTTGTAGCCAGGTAATGTCAACAGCTGGGAGCTGGTGAAACGTAGTGAAGTAGCCGAATTAGTTGTCTCAGAAGCTACTTTTAGTAAGGGCTCGCTCAAAAGCCTTTATTGTCCGTGCTCACAAAAAAAAGCAACCACTTTTTCGTCCGTGCTCACAAAAAAAGAGAAGCACTTTATTGTCCGTGCTCGAAAAACCCCTGAGATGGTTTATAGGGGTTTGAAAGAAGTGTGTATTCGGTGGTCCCAAATCCTGAATATCAGAAAAATCTTCATGTAATTAACCAAAGAATCAATACAGAATCAAACATCCACGAAGATTACTTTGGAGAAAGAGCCCCAGAATCCACAAATAAGTGATACAATACGGGGAACTAAATCTCCGACCAGTCGAACACAATTCTTGATGTAAAGAGGAATCAAAATTCTACTCAAATTTCGTTCTCCAGGCACAGATAAAAATAACTCACATAAAAAGGACATTAAACGGCAAAAACTTATTCGCTAGGTAAATAATAAAAGTGTAGAACGACAGTGAAGGCCTGTACACACGCTTTATTTCAAAATAATAAATTCCAATTTCCTTCATTTTAAAACCCTACCTTTTACCGAATGGATTCGTAAAAATAAAGAATGTTGATTTTAACAAACACAATGCCATTTGCCTGTATGCAACTAATATAAAAAGAAACGTTATCAAGATAACTGAATTATAAAAGTTAAAACATGATTTAATTAAAAGAGTTGCAGAAGTAGAATGTGAACTGGGCACATAATAACAGTCAGTTGTGGGTAAATCAACCAGATATTTCACTCGAATATATCGATAATATACTAAAATGATAGGAATTACAATTTGCGAATACGGGGTGACTCAAAAATGTTTAATAATAAAATCAAACCGTGACACTATTGCTACTGATATATAGAACACTCCTAAGATCCAAAATACATTACGGATGTGTAGCTTACGCTTCAGCTACATCAAATGTTCTAAGACCATTAGATATACTTTACACAATGCAATACGAATAATATTAGCGACATACCGTAGAACCCCCACAAATAGTTTAAATTGTGGAACAGGAGAAATCGTCATGGTACCATTCACAAAACAGCGAATTGTGGAGAACACTAGTGTGCCAAAACTTTTCGGCAATCAGATAGAGGTTGCCAGGAAAGCAAAATACCTAGGAATCCGGTTAGATGACAAGTTAAGCTGAAACAGCCATCTAGCGAGCATCACAAGCCGTTCTCAAATCACACCAATTACGATGAGACGAGCAATTGGATGCACCTGGGGTCTAACTCCATCAATGGTAAACTGTTTGTACACCAGAGTAATCAGACCAATGATGGTGTACGGTGTAATTGTGTAGTGGCCTAAAGCCCAGCAAAACACAGCCGCTAAAATGCGTTCTAAAGTGCAGCGAGCTGCGTGTCTGAGCATCACAAGAGCCATGAAAGACACTCCAACCGCAGCATTGAAAATACTGCTAAACATCCCACCAATAGTTCTATACATGCAGGGGGAGGCTAAAATGGCTGCATATAGAATGCAGTGTAATGGCAACTGGTGCAAGTATCACGCCAGGAGGTGCGACATCCTTGAAATGCCACTTGACAGAATGCTCAAGGTCGTGGAAACTGAGATACCATATCGCGTCAACTTGAGTGACAGATCCGAATGGGCTCATGGAGAACCTCGACATATGTTGAACAGTATCACCTGTTACACCGACGGGTCAAAGACCCCAACGAGTACAGGAGCAGGCGTCTATGGCGTCAGACCCAAGCAAAGCATAAGCGTTTGCCTTGGTAAGCTGCCGACCGTATTTTAAGCAGAAATAGCTGCACTAACCGATTGCGGCAGAACCTGCATGGACAGGAAATATAAAAAAAAACACTATCTATGTGAACATGGACAGTCGGGCGGCTTTTATGGCCTTAGCAAGCCACATCTATACGTCGAAGATAGTGTGGGACTCTCATAATACCTTGAAAACGTTAGCAAAAGCCTCACTTTGATGCCAAGCCATACAGGGATAGTTGGAAATGAGGGAGCTGATAAGTGTGCCAAGAAAAGAGCTGATCTCGCCCTAATAGGGCCAGAACCAGCATACGATGTTTCATATAGCGTCGTACGAAAAACTGTCTCCAACTGGGTGTCGCATGAACACCAAAGGCGCTGGAACAGAGTTGCGGGACACGCTCAGTGCAAAAGAATGCTCAAAGGATCATCGAGTTCCAATGCAGCAGATACTCTTAGAGTGTGCAGTAAAGAACTGCGAAAAGTTGTAGAATTCCTAACTGGCCACTGGCTATTCAATGCACATCTAGCGAAAATGGCAACAAACCCCCATTGTAGGATCTGTGGAAAGGTAGAGGAAACCGCAAAGCACGTTATCTCCGATTGTCCTGCCTTGTGCAGAAGGAGAGCCTCCTGCAACCATTAGAGCACCCGAACCCTAGCCCCCTCGTGACTAAAAAAAGAAGCTCCACTCAAATACAGGCGACAGTGCCATATGTAGGCAGAGTACGAGCCAATCCCAAATTTCCCACTTTCCACACTACTTTCGGCAAAATTTCTTCTTTTCACACACAACGCAGTACCACAATATAAGAAAGAGTACACCAATATTTACAAACTACTAGCAACGACATTTTCCTATCCATAATTGACTGTACTTAAATTTTCCAACTAACTCCTCCCTGGCTGATCTATACTCCATCTGTGTACACATCGCTTCCACAATACAAAAAACAAGATACCAGTCCTCATATCTTCTCAAAACTCTTCTTACAATCTCAGCTCAACTTCCAAGGTTACATTGAGATATATACTGACATGTCTAAAACCATGGAAGGAGTCGCAGCAGCTGTGGTTGCACCAAGTTAAGTAAAAACAGTCAAACTGCCAGATATTGCAAGCATTCTTACAGGCGCACCTCACGCAATTCTAGAGTCCATAAAACTTACGTTGTAGTCACCAGGACAAACACCTCATAATTACCGACTCACTTACTAACCAAGACGTACTCAAAAAATACAATTGCTTCATACATCAAACACGAACTACACAAACTAAGTCGTCTTAATGAAGATATTGCTTTCATATGGGAATTGGAATACTGAATGGAAACAAAAAACATACAAACTCCAACAAGTAAAACCTAACACAGGGAAATGGCATTGCAACACAAATAAACGTCAGCGCCAGTTCATCACAACCCGACTCCGCCTCAGACACACGAACATCTATTGATTCGAGAGCCTATTCCACTTTGTGCCTTATATAATAAAACTATAACTCATGTCTCATCTTCTATTAGAGTGTCCATCATGAAAAATTGAAAGAAATACCTTCAAAATAGGAAGAACGCTTCAAGATGTGATGGAAGAAAACTGCAACCATCAAAATATTATTTCTTCCCTATTTTTCACAAAATGTAACAAACTACGTATTGAAAGTATTTGTATGTATTTGTAAACTCCGCCGCTAATTACCCTAGATGAGAAGCGGTTATTGTAAATAAAAAAATGTAAAATTGAATTTAATTATAATATACCTTTCCCTACTACTAATTTCACAATTTTTGTCATTCCAAAAATATTTATTCCTTTGTAAATTTTGCTGCTGCTGGAACATAGAGCTACAACGTATAATCGAGGTTAAAATCAGTTAATTGGACTCAATTTATTTATATACCAAAATGTACCGTTTGTCTGTGAGAAGAGTTGTCTAGAAATGAGTGAATCAAATTTAAAGAAATTTTACAGAAGTGCATTTTAGATTATTACTATCCTTTCGGTAACCAAAAAAATTGTAGAAGAATTAAAACTACCCTCACCCCCAAACTTTTTCTCAGAACTTTATTAGGGATGGTAATACGGTTCTCAAATTTTTTTATCCAGAATACTCATCAATTGTTTTCATTTTATTACTCTTGTAAAAATTTCATATTCCACATAGTTCCGAAGAACAAAAATGTTTTTTTAAACTAATATTCCTAGTAAAAATTTAATAAACTTGTTGGCAGCTCTGTGTCCTAGCAATTTCGGGACACTCCGTATTCTAGATGTATAATTTAAAGATATTGTAGGCATCGATTGAGACCAAACGAGAGATAATATATTACGTAACCCATTAGGCAATTAATTATTTTTAATTTCATTCATATGTAAATATGTTAATTTAAATTATGTGTACATACAAAAAATCGAATGAAATGCACCGTTTCCATGCTAACAACTACTTAATAAATTTTTATAATTCAGTCATTGGAATAATATGGATTCTATTAAAATTAAATAGAATTTTCATAATTTTTAGAGTTCGAAAGTATTTTTGCGTAGAGGGGTTTTTGACCTTCAGGAATATAAATCTGAAGTAATTTTTGAGCTGCATTGCCGGGGTCGAGAAAACAGCCAAATTTGACATTTTTTACTTCACCTAATGTATATTATATACAGTGCTATTCAAAAGTCCCCTCCCCCCCCTAGTATCTTTTGAACGGCTACACTTACATTAATAAAATTTGGAGGGTGAAAATAAAGTGTTGTAAACTTCTCCACGAATGGTAACAGGTGACGTAATATAGTAATAGATGACACAGTGCCACTCTGGCCAATAATTTTAAATACGACCTTATGGCAAGTGATATCTCGTTTGAAAGGCATTGACATTGGCTACATAGCCATATTAATTTTGTTTGGGTTTAAATTAATTTTGACGGATAAATTAAATAAATACCAAAATTATTGAAATTATTTTTTTAAATTTAATTAATCAAATATCAACAATGGATTCCTATAGCAAGTGTTCGAAATGTGCTCCGTCTACTTCCTGACATCCTATTAGTAAACTCTTGTCGTACTCGTTCGAATGTGTCAGCTGAAATAGCATTGCATTCTTCAGTAATTCCTTCTTTCAACACGCCAATGCTATCTGGTGCCGTAGTATAAACCTTGGATTTCAAGTACCCCCATAGAAAAAAATCTAATGGTGTCAGATCTGGTGACCGAGGTGGCCACTCTATAGGACCTCGCCGGCCGATGTATTACTGTCAGGAAGTAGACGGAGCACATTTCGAACACTTGCCATAAGAGTCCATTGTTGATATTTGATTAATTAAATTAAAAAAAATAATTTCAATAATTTTGGTATTTATTTAACTTATCCGTCAAAATTAATTTAAACCCAAACAAAATTAATATGGCTATGTAGCCAATGTCAATGCCTTTCAAACGAGATATCACTTGCCATAAGGTCCTATTTAAAATTATTGGCCAGAGTGGCACTGTGACGTCATCTATTACTATTACGTCACCTGTTACCATTCGTAGAGAAGTTTACAACACTTTATTTTCACCCTCCAAATTTGATTAATGTAAGTGTAGCCCTTCAAAAGATACGAGGGGGGGAGGGGACTTTTGAATAGCACTATATAATATATGTATGCAGTGTGTACAAAAATAACGTAACTTGCTAATAAGCATTTAAATTCCTGATAAGTCTACAAGAAAATGTTTCAAATACAAATTACAAGAAATTAATCAAGCTATCAAAATAAGTCAATTAATAATATACAGGGTGCACTATTACTCCAGAATAATGTAAGCATATATTTTTTTTAAATGGAATACCCTACATATTTTCATATTTTTTGAAAACTAATTGGATTAGAAATACAAACATTAAAACCGTGAGTTTCTAACTTTATTCGTTCCAAACTTAAATGGGTTTGGCAGTAAAATTATTAAAAAAATATGTATAACAAAATTATAGGAGGTTTCTGTCATTACTTATTTCTAAATATCATTAGTGGCAAATGAAAATATAATTTTTTTGCCCTTTTTGTTATTGTAATTGGTAAAACTGCATGTTGAAATTTTAGGTTTATGTTGTTACTTTTAAAATTTCACTATGTTACAAACAGAAAGAATTACGATTCTGATGATGAGAGGTTACAGTGACCGTTAAAGAAGTTATGATAAGGTCTATTATTTAAAGGTACCTATCCAAATCGTAATCCAGAATTGTAAAAACTTTTGTGGAAGTGGTTTCAACTAAATGTCGCTCTAAAAATAGCCAAACAAACAACGTAACTAATGGTGAAGAAGCCTTGGACATTATGTAGAAATTCATTCGGAAAACTGCATTAGAATTTAGAATATGAAGTTACTATGGAATTCGTTCGTAGCCTTGTCATGGAAATAGATTTCGTGCTTATAAAGTTATGCTTGTACAAGAATTATGTGAAGATGATTTTTGATCGCAGAATGGAATGTTCTGAAACTGTAATGCAATTGGCAGATATGGACCTTCATTTTACAAATAAGAGAGTTTTTTCCGATTAAGCTAGGGTCATGTTAAATGGTACAGTTAATCGCCACCACTGCAGATATTGGAGTGAAACAAAGACCTTTAAAAGTTAACGTTTGGACGGTCAAAAGTATTTATATTTGTAGTATGTATCATTTTTTAATTGTTACTTTTTTATAATTATAATCTAATATTTTAAGTATTATTATAGAGTCAAATTTAAGTTTTTAATTTTTCTCACGTTTATGAAGCGCAGTAGAGACGTTTTTTGTATATTCATTGCCATTAAGTCTATTTTCAAGATGTTGGGCTATCAAACCAATATATGATGTTTGATTTTTTTAAAACTTTTATTTGACTTTTTAACTTGGAGAACAATGGTGATAAAGTTTTTTGTGCCTTCTGACAAACCTTTGTGTTATGTTTAGATAATCTACAGTTTAGTTTTTCTGAGAGTTGATTTGTGTATGGTATTGCAATGTATGTAAGAGGAGCTATTGGAATTGTATTTTATTGGAAAATACGTGCGTGCGCTGTTTAATAATTCTGTCAGTAAGTTTGGAAGGATAGTGATTGATATGTAATATTGTTTTTGTTTGGGATAACATTTCTGAACGATATTCAGTGATGTAAGTTTAATGGCTCTATCTACTAATCCTATGATTACGCTGTTTTTGTTTGAATTGGGATGATGGGAATTGTAATTTAAGTAACGACCGAATGTTTTATTGCAATTTTATTTTCTGTAGTTTTAATAAATATCATGTCTAGAAAATGTATGGTATTGTTTTGTTATGTTTCTATTGTAAATTGGAGCTTTGGATGACAATTATTGAAAGCAGAGAGTATATGATTGGATGGAACGGCATTTCCGCAATCATCAACGTATCTTTTATAAAATAAGATATTGAAATTTATTAGATTTAGCACATTTTCTTCAAGGTATTCCATTACAATTTGTGCGAGAGTTGATGAAATTGGTAAACCAATTTGTAAAACAGGTCTCACAATGACTCGTTTTGTAGTATGAGTGAAAAGCGATAAGTTGCGCAAATCACGAGTATTATAGAAAGTCAGTGTGACACAATTTTTACACAATATTTTTTATAATTCGCATTTATTTAATTTTATAAATAAAAAATTCTGTAAATTCCTGATTGGTGAAATCACAGATGGTTTTATTCAGCACTTTTGACTTTTGACATATTATCATCCAATACTTGTGTAAGTTGTAAATAAACTTTCATTTAAGAAAACAGGGGATAATTATTTGTTTAAAAAAGAGCTTCTTCGTATACGCTTGTGATCTATTTATATTATATTATGAACAGAATTATTTCTATAACACATCTTCACATAGATATCTGGTAATATAAAAATTAACAATTGACACATTATTGATAAATAAACGTTAGCGTACTTTATTTATTAATTATTATTTTAATATAAATGTTATTCAAATTTACTTTTAAGACCATTTAATATGATAATTTGTTAGCTTGAACAGCGCTAGACCATTTTATAACTTGTTTCAAGGTTAAAGTCGAATATCAAATAAAAATACATACTACATGCAATAACCAACTGTATGACACTAAAAATTACTAAAAAAGTGTTCATTGTGACACTGTAAACAAAGTTATAATCTCTATCTATCTCTATAGTCTCTTTTATACGCGAATTAGAGAAAGATATAATTTTAATATTGAAAAAAATTACTGTTTTGGATTAGCATTATTCCTTCTACGAATTCTTCATATGTGAAAGTTGTGTGTGCTTTTAATGATTTCCTTTTATTGGTTTGGAATATTGGTATACATTGAGACTACGTCCAGAGATATTGTAGGAGAAAGTGTAGGGTATATCATTATGTGATTGTAATTGGTTAGCTTCAATTGCACTGATTGTCCAAAATTTAATTGCAACTATAAACTACCGTTACAAACACATGTAATCTGAAACGTTCACATACAGTGGTTCTTGGACAATAATGTAAATATATATACACAATATACATTCAACTAAATAATTACAAATAGGTAAATTCAATTCAAACTTATGGTAGAACAAATAAAACCGGTAACCATTGAATTAATGAGGCTGATGTTGATAATAAAGTTGATTCAGCACGTGGATGTCGAAATTTCTCCTCAGTTATTTTAACTTCGGAGATGGTTGAATTTTTATACAATAAATAATGTACTCACAGTTTAAATAGCACTGAATACCCATATTATCGGGGTATAAATTTGAAAGAACTGTACACTAAACCTTTTTCGTTTGTTCAGGTGGGTGATTGTAGAGGAATGAGAGCAGGGCTGCCACATGCACCTGATCAAATATCCGTAGATTGGTTCGTAAATTTCCGTAGAATTTCCGTAGGTCCAGAATAGAGCTTCAACATACAGTATGGGGTTATCTGAACTTATGAACATCTGATCCTTAATGACCTTGAACGCTCAAGTAGCGTGCCTGTGTGAATTTTGAATTGGTTTATTGGACGATATACAATTTTTCAGCTTCAAAGTTATGGCAACTGTAATTGTTTTTAATTTTTTTTTGCATGGAGTAGTCGACTCTGGGTAGGTATTGGTAATCAATGAGTTTCTGGTGCTAGTTTTGTTTATATTTTAGGTGCGTTCTTTTTGACTGAGATCTCAGATCACTTCAGTTAAGGTGATCTGAGATAAAGTGATGTGAGTAAGCACCAAAAAGAACGACATCTCAATTGAAGTGCGCGATCTGTCGATAGATTTAAACTATACGACAGATTCGTATCAGCATCTATTAATGTTAATTAAATGTATCCAAAATTTGTAACAAAATAAAAATAGATTATGTGTGTTTGTTGTTTATATGTCAATGGTTAAAACCATAGATAACCTTGGTTAAAATTACAAATAAACCAAGCAAATCAAATATTTCTTCATTCCCTCCACTTTATTTCCGACTCAAGTGCAACTGATTCCCCCTACAACACATTCAGCATCCGTGAAGGGGGAGGAAAAATCTCAGCTCACTTAAAGTGAGTAAAACAAAAAGAACGCTCACATTACTGATGTGAGCTGAGATTAACTGAGCTCTCAGTCAAAAAGAACGCACCTAAAAATTGAAGAAAAAATTATTTCTACTGTTGCAGAAATATGAGAAAGAATTCTAATGTGATTTGTTAATTTTACTAATAAAGGAAATGTTAGTTCATCATTTGCATTTTTAAAAACTTATACTTTGGGCCAGAAGTTTTCCAAACTATCCGAGAAATTTAATTCACATTTTCACTTATTACTATAGAAAAATCGATAGCCGAAGCTGCAATAAATGGATTTCTTTTGTTTTATATTTGTGGGAATTAAATAATGAAGATTTTTAAGTTTTTCGTCTGTTTTTGGTTATGGTTATATTCATGATTCATGTAAGTTAAACAACCACAAAATACAGATTGGTATATGTCAGGTTATCTACTCTCCACAGTCTTAGTTTTCGTAGTAAGTATTTTGTTAGTGAGTAATATTTTGAGAAATAATTTACTCAGAAAACTCGGAGCAAACAGTATAACAGTACATAGTAATTATTATCATTCTTATTGAAAATTCCGTAGATTTACCAGACTTTTCGGAGATTCCGTAGACACCTTCTGAATTCCGTAGATCTACGGAAAATTCCGTAGATGTGGCAGGCCTGAATGAGAGTGAGATGAGAGCGAACTGCCCTGAAATAAGGCATAGCAGGCTTACGAGAATGAACGAAGATTGACGATTGGGCAGGGTTGATATTCGAACTATTGTAGGAATTTTGTGAAATTCTACAGATATCAGAGATGAATGGTTTTTGATAAAGAATAAAAATAAACGTACTATTTTTGATAGCCACTTCATTTTATTATTGTTGTTTTAGAAAGTGGCAGCCAACAACCAGATTTCAGTCAAAGTTCTAATGGAAAGTTTAAGTAATATATTAGTATAATTTGTACTTTCATGTATTCTTACACTTCATTACAAAATAAGAAGATTTAAATATTAAGTTCAAAAAATAATAGTGCAGGATTGTGTCAAAGTAATAATAAATTGTTCTTTTTCTGGCCTAATAAAACTAGCATATATTTTAAAAATTTATTTATGCAATGACAATACTGATTAAATTGTAATATTTTATAGTATACACAAGAAACAGACCTACAGGTTTAAAAGTACAAAAATCAAAGTGATAGGAACAAATTATTAGCAAACTAAATTACATTATTATAATGATAATTTAATATTGTGGTATTATGAAGGTACATGTCGTAGAGCTTTGTACCTTAGTTTAATTATATTGTTTTTATTTATTTATAGTTAAAACAAGTGAGGACATTCTGAGAAGATGTAAACGTTACAAAAAAGTAACACTGTACAAGACAATCCCTAGATGTACTATTGCACGGAAAAATCTCATGCAAACTGATTAACACATCAAAACATTTTCTGAATAGGTATATACACACAAAATTTGACTAATCAAGAGTATTTAACAAGTATTATGGAGTTTACTAACTCTGAAACATTTATAGGTACGTCAATATCTATGTCCACTAACTTAGGTGACAAAAACTCCATTTACCGGATGATATATAATAAAATAATAATCTTGAATTTATCCTAAATCCTAATACAATGTGATACTAACAAAATGGAATAAAACTGGCAAGCTTTAACAGTAGTTACAGATTAGTAGACATGTATTCATTAAAATCTTTTGTTTGCTTTATCTTCGGTAATTTATTGTACATTTTAATCATTGAATAGAAATAATTTTTTAAGTTGTCAACCTGTGTAGTGGATGTTGATTATTGTTAATTGATTTAGAAATAGTAAGCTCTTTTGAATCCATATTTATTGTATCATAGGTAAGTAAATGTAAGAGTATGTTCTACCCATTGTTGTGTGGCTAGTCAGGGAAATACATAAAAAAGTTGTCATTATTGATGCTTTAGAGCCTTCAAAGATCTCGTTTTTGATGTAGTGATCTGGAAACTAATCAGTCAGATCACTGGCAAATTAAAGAACCTCTTTGAATTATTTCAAAGGAATTTGTTCGTGAAGCCACATGACGAATTAAAAAACTGTTTCAACTAACTTTGAAATAAGTGTTAGTGCCGTCACTTAGTGAATTAAAGAACCATTTCAATAAATTTTAGAATAAGTGTTTGTGATACCACAAAATGTAGGCCTGTCTTTGATGGGGAACCTTAATGAGGCCTGGAGTCTCCTGGGTGGGCCATAGAAAAAAATGAATTCTTTTTAAATAATAAATATGTGGAAGTAATATTAGAATTGTTTTGTGTATATTCGTATTTAAATGTAATGGTTATATTCTGAATTATAATTTTAAGTTATAAATGATGTAAAATGTACAAATAAATTTTTCTGAAAATAGTATGTATCGCTTTGTTCCTACTTTATAATGAAGTTAATTCCCAGTACAAAAATACGGTTGAAACGGTGCATATAATTACTAGTAGTAATGTTCTCAATATGCAATATAGCTAGTTGATTTGTATAGTATTTTTCACGATCTAAGAAAATCTGTTATATTGCCACTCATATAATAACTGGAGGCTAGTCACTTTCTTAGATCGTGAAAAATACTATACTGGTACAACAAAATTGAAAGATACCCTACAATTTGAAATTTTAAAAATTCCCGCCATTTAAAAATTTCAAATATTCCCGCCAGAGATCTGACAGTATCTATGTCAATCACAGAACAAAAAGTTCTGTTATGTTACTGCTATGGCAGCGCCTTTGTGTTGTTAGTCGTAACTAAGGCCTACTTGAAGTGAGCTATCTTCTTTTTTTAATAGTAGTTATATGACCTGTGACAGATATAATGTTGTGATTGTTTGGTATTTCAACAGAATCTAAAAATTTTAAGTGTAAACGAGTGTTTTATATATAATTCATTTTTGTTAATTATTTGTGAGAGACAGATTGACAAATACTACGACAATTTGTAAAAGGAAGAAACTATTGGCCGTAATGGTATATCTGGTTTACGTAATTTACGTAAACCGTTCTTGGTTCTTGTGGTATAGCATTATGTGTTTGTAATTGTTTAGCTTCCATTGATTGATTGTCCAAAATTTATTATTTTTTTGTTGAAAAGATTTGGTTTGACCTGATTTTATTTTCTGATATACATTTATATTGTTTAATATTTCATTAATTTCTGTGTCATAATCTTTAGTGTTCAATATGACAATTTTATTACTTTTATGTGGTTATAGTATGGTGATCTGAGGATGGTTTTTAATAAGGTGTTTTTTTATAAATCTCTCTGTATTTTATTAGTGTTTTTACTTTTGTAACGACGACGTTTTGTTTTGTTGTCAGTTATAGCATTAACTACTTCGGATCTAATATTTTTCTGTGTTTGTTCAGGTTGATAGCCAATGGCGGTTTCTATGCAAGCTATATACTCTGTGCATGGTAGCTCATTTTCGGTATTGTATGGAATCGCAAATTTTTTTTTCTTAAACTGCTATGAAGAGTAGCGTAATTCTCATAGCTTACTTAATTTCAATCCATATATTGCTCACACTGTGAGAAATATTATTTCTCACGGCACTTTGCCCACACTACATACATTTATATGGAGAATCCAGTAGGGGACACTCGATGCCCAGCCAATTTTAGGTGGGTGGTCCTCGATGCTTAGACTTTTTCTACAAAACAATTTACTTGTATTCTTTAAATTTGTACAGTTGTAGAAAAAGTATAGTGTGCAACATGTGGAAAAAGAACTTTTCCACAATCATGAGAAAAGTTGAACATATACTATTCCTAACGCCAACACATCTTCTACATCGACAAGTATTAGGTATATTTGAATTTGATAGATTTTGATGTGTCAGTTTTATTATCCTTGCATGAGTTTTGTGCAATTAAGTTATCTAGTTTGTTTTTATTTTTTTCCTTAATTCAGTTGAACTGTTTTCCATACGTTGGAATATCAAAACAAAATAAAATAATAAGTAAGATAAACAATATCTTATAATAGTTTACACTTTTCCAACATTTTTTTAAGCTTATTGTCCGTAATTCGTACTCATCTAGTACGGTACTGCTCTTTGATTGTATTCTTAAAATGGCCATACTAACGTCGAATAGTGCAGCCGCCGCTGTATCCGCCTATATTCAAGATTATTATTATTATTCTTAACTCCAACCACCGTAAACGTCCCAAACTCTCCGAAGGCACGTCGCCGCAACATTTCATCCACTTTCAACAAACCACCCAATTCGATACACTTTTAGAAAATGTCTCCTATACACTTTTTCCACTAAAATTTCAAAAACCAATAAAATCACAAACCTTCAATATTTCACTCTTAAAATATCGAAGACATTTCAAATTCAGTAAATAACACCCATTTTCATCAAATAATTTTTGACATCTAGCTAGCTCAACGCATATATATATATATATATATATGTATCGGCAGCGATACATGGTTCGTCTTCTACAATAACGCTCCCATCCTAGACACTTTTTGTCATACCATTTCCGCACACTTTTGAACTTCGCCGTTTCCAAACATCAACCCCCGATACGCACCAACATAAAAACAACCCTCCAATTACTTTCTAGCGAAAAGCCCATCCAAATACTTCTCAGTCAACGCGCACTAAACCATCCAATACACCCCCATCCCAGCCCAGAAGAGAAAACTAATCCTACACTAAGGCACCATTCCCGAAAACAACACTCCACCCAAAAACCAAGCCATCCAACACAAAATTCATTACGAATTTCTCTCTCTCTCTCTTTTCTAAGATAGCTTATTTTGGGTAAATGCACGTACGGGATCTTTCCCTGAATTGTGGCCTGAGAAATATTCCTTTTTGAGTTTAGTTGTTTCTAATATATGAAACGTTCAACAATTGGTAAAGTGGTTAATTTCATAACCCGAACCAATTAAAATTCCAATATCACATTTATCTTTTACCAACTTTAAAAATTGTTCAAGGATATTTTCAGAAATAATATTAATTATTTTATATGTATCATTTGTAATAAAAAGAGTTGAATTTATTTCCCAGGTACGTACCTGTTACTGTTAAAATGAAAAACATGGGTTGGATGTTGTTGTCCTTGTATCGCAATAGAAATATTCTTGGATATCGTTAGTTAGCGAGTTTCTGATATGAAATGGCTATGGTTTTCATTGTTGTTACCACTGTTCAGCCATATTCTTACTGAGTATTCTCATAAAATTACAAGATGAATTGTTTTTTGCATGCAAGCCTTTGCAAATTATAAGGTATTTGTTTTTCTTGAACCTTGTGTATAAACTTTTGTCATTTTTCTTGGGCATTAGGTTAAAAATAAATTCTACATTCAATCTATATTTTTGACGTTTTGCTTCTTTGCTTGGAGCATTTTCAAAAATGTTTAAGACAATATTACATATCACTATCATTCCAAACATACATAATTATTAAACAACAAATATTATCATAAAAGACAAATCCAATCAACGTAAACCAATACACTAGCTCTTCTTATATACATTGCATTACATTCCATTAAAATTCGCAAATAAGTAGAAATAGTTTGATCATGATGGTGTCGTTGTACAAGACTTGGAACGAGCATTCAAATGAGGTATTACTTGCCATATGATCCCGTTTAAAATTATCTTACAAAATGGCGGCCGTTCGCTATTTTGAATGATGACGTTACGAAATACTAACAAAAACGTTACATTTGTACCCTATTCCAGGCACCCAACCATTTAAGTTCTATGGGTCACGAAATAGAAAGGGGGGGGGGACTTTAGTGTCATCAATCATAAACTAGTTATGCTTACGTAAAATATTTTGTGTCTATTTTTACATCACTTATTGAACCACCCCTTCTGAAGCCTAAAAATAAAAATAAACTCTAAAACATAATCACAGCAAGCTTACTTATTTGAAATGTCCTAGAAGCTAGGAACTGTAGGTTACAATTTTATAAGAAAAATAAATCTAAAATGCAGTTTTAGGGGCTTAATATTTCAAAATTCATAACTCGCCTGACCCCCGCTAGTTCATCCCCCCAGAACATCAAATTAGTTACGCCACTGCATTAAAAATTATTTGTAATTAATATAGAAAATATCCTGTCACTCTTTATTAGATGACGTTGAACGACTGGCAATAATACCTGAACATTTTTATAACCAGTTGACTTCAGTAAACCAAAATAATATTTTATAAAGATTCGCACTACTTTTTTTCTATTATCCACCGGTAGGAAGTTGATAGTACATAATTTATCGTTTTATAGTTTCGATACTACACAAGGTTAGAAAAAAAAATATGAAAGCATGGTCAGTGAATGTATTACACAAGGGGTTGCAGTTGTTCAATTGCTAAAATTAGCTTAATTTAGTTATTTGTACCTCTCAAATCAAAAACTTAAGAGCAGTACTAAGTATATAATAATAATATAATATAATAATATTTTATTCACCATGTAAATTCACAATTACAAAATATATACATACAAGTCCTCATGCGTGGCATAGAATATAACATTCAAAATATAAGTATTTATATAAATCTTCAACTTTATCTAAACTTAAAATCTGAAATTAAAATTGCATTGTTGTTTGATTGCTGCACTAATAGTCGTGACAATTTTAAAACATTTACACAATTATATACCTGTATGTTTTGAGTTTTTTGCATGGTTTTCTATTAAACGATGAGTTCCTCTCTCTTGAATTCTAACGAACGTTTTCAGTTTTTCTTGGAATGTCCTCATAGAGGGTTGGTCCTTGATGACGAAAGGTAGAAAGTTGTATAATTTAGGTCCAAGGTAAATATAGCTTCTTTAAAAGAAAAACTGTGCACTGTGCTTAGTGCTCCTACAAACTACAATACTGGACTTTTAGCTTCGGACATATTCTGTCGTACGACGATGTCCAGTTTTTTTTTTCTTTCTTTCCTTACTTTGACCCATTTTTATGACTTTTCTTAATGTTGTCCTGTTTTGTTTAATTTTATTTTTTGTGCTCGATGTTTTACATAGTTATGAAGATTTTTTCATTACTATTTTTATTAATGATTTCCGCTGCAGTATATCCCCTTATTGCCTACTAACATATGTTGGAGTCTGATGGATGCCACGGACTTATGACGGCGTTCTCTTTATGATACTTCACATGTGGATTGATATACCTTAAGGTTTGATGATGGGTTAGTGAGCCGAAACTAGTTGCCCCCTTCATCTTTACTAATATATGCTGTAGTACTGATTTTGAGTTTTACTTATTGCTATTTATAGCTTCTTTGTCCAATCGATTTAATCATTTGTGGTGATAAGTATAAGTCTTTTTGTCGTGTAGTATAATCGTGTACTTTTGTTTTAAAGCTTGCTATATTTAAATGCTGGTTGGTGGTGGCTTGTGTGAAATATATTTGTCTGGGATCCATTAGTTCACTCTCGGTAAAAAGAAGGTCTGATGATCCCTCCCCAGTAAAATTTTCATGAATCGCTTTTGTGATACTTCTAATTGGTGGCAGTAGGTTTTATGTTACTGTTCCCCATCCTATTATACCATCGCTCAAATGCGATTGCACCAAGCATTTGTAAGTAATGATTTTTTGCTTATGTATTAGGAAATAGGTAATTGATATGTTCATCCCATCCTAATTGACTATCCAATATAATGCCCAAATATATAATCTTATTTTCAAGACGTATTGTGCAATTTGCTTGTATGTTTCTGTCGTACTTAGGATGGGATGTGTTGTAGCTACTAAGAGGTATATATATATATATATATATATATATATATATATATATATATATATTAATACATATCCTCTATCTAAATTCTATAGAAAACATTGAAATAAAAAAAATATGCATATTTAGATGTAATACACACTGTATTATAAATAATTTGAAAGGTTCAATATACTAATAAAATTTGACATTTCAATTTCATATGACATTACTGCAGAATAGACTTAATGACAGATAGATTTTAAAACGATTTGAAAAACCAGAATACAGATGTCTCTATTAGCAAATGGCACTTATAAATAAAATAATGAAAATCTGTCTTGGTATATAAAAACGTAAATTTGTAATTTTTTAAAAAAAAAAGAATGCTAGGTAACCAAAGGAGAAGAGAATTATTTATTGAAACATTTTAGTGAGTTGAATTTGAAATCCCCATGAGACAACATCATAATAAGAGTTGTCTCAAATTTAATTTTGAATATTAGGGAATTTATATAATCGTTATCAGTTCAACATATCTTGCCTTTTGTAAAGCCAGTGCGTGTACAATTCACAAAGAATTGCCGCTAAAGTGCAAGTGGTTTTCGCGTTTTCTAAATTATTGATTTGGAAACGTTTGTTCCGGAAATTCTAAAAATACGTTTTAGAATACGTACGAGATCTTCTAGTATCCAGTTTGGTGAGTCCAGTCCATATTATATATTATTCTCGAGATTTAATAGGCCTTTGATCAAAATTATTTCGAAAATAGATGCATCTTATGATTAAATTATAGTAACGTTACTTATATAAAATTCTACGTCAAGTGCAGACAATTTTGGGAACAGACAATTTACAAGAAAATTTACGTATTTTACATTGACAGATATCAAGTATAAATTTAGACATTTTGAACTTTCGGTTAAATTATTTAGATCGGAAATTTCTAATATAGATTGTTTTTAATATTAAGGTTTGATAGAAAATTCTATCATTGTTTATGCGTTTATGATATTTTTGAAGAGTTTTAATTTTTGTAAGTGTTATTTTGATAATATATTATATAAATTTGAATTCCAAATCTCTTTGGCTCTCTTTTCATATTCATTTTCATTATATTTGATAATTTTTATACTATAGAAAATTTAGTATAATAAGTGACATTTAGTTAATCTCCTGACAGTAAATTCATATATGTCATAAGATAATTTAAATAGTCTTATAGTGTATTGGATAAACAGTTACTGTAGATTTGAATAGTGTGATACGTAATTTAGAAAATTATTTGGAAATTTACAAATTTTAATTATTAGTTGAAATCTTTGATCCCTCCCTGAGAAAAGAGTGAGTTGATTGGTGTTGTATTGATTTATCTTTCATAATATAAAATTTAATATTTATTTAGCCGGGCATATTAATTTGACAACTGCTGTCATTAAAAATTTATAGGTTATATTTAGAGGTGAAGGTATTTTCACAATAGTATATTTCTTAAACCCAAATTGCGAAGTGGCAAAAAATAGGAGAGATTAGATATATATTATAATTTGTCACCCGTACGTGGGGCAAATATTATTAAAGAATATAGATATATTATAATATATATATATATATATATATATATATTGTTTTGCTTTTTTTGGTCCTTAGTCTTTTTTATTTAATTATATATCGTTTTGATTTGATTCCAATACAAATTTTCATCAATGAATGTCATATTTTTAAAATGTTCGTTTTGTTTGGGTGTGAGTTATATTCTGTTATGTGATACGTCCTCAAGGATCTATAAAATATATTGAATAATCAAATGAACGTTCTGTCGAAGTTTTAACAAAATTTTTATTTCTGATGAAGCTCATGGAAAGACCGAAACGTTAAATAAAAATGTATTAACTACTAGTTAAATGTCTTTAAAAATGGTCCTCAATCCCAAGAATATAAAATAAACAATATATATATATATATATATATATATATATATATATATATATATATATACATATATATATACTGATTTCTTGAAGTTTATCGACAAAAGGCGATTTTCAATTTTTTGTTTCAGTTTATTCCAGTTTTTCTTTATGGACTATAACTGTATCATCCGCAAAACTTGAGATTTTTCCATGCTTCTCCAATAAAAAGAGATTATTCAGATGCATAGTAAATAGTACTGGTCCCTACACCGTATCTTGAGGTACACCACACATGATCTCCCTTTCCTCACTCGCAATGTTTTTTATTTGAACTTTTTGTTTTATGTTTGTGAGGCAACTTTAGAAAAAATCATGGGTCTCACTCCTAATCCCCAAGTCTTCTAGTATTTCGAGAAGGAGGCGGTGGTCTACGGTGCCGAAGGCATTTGTTAGATCCAAGAAAACTCCGATGGTTGGTAGGTCGTTATCAATGCCATTATGAATATCGTTTATTATTGTACTGATTGCGTTTTGGGTTGACCTTTTTGCACGAAAACCAGATTGGGAGTTTGATAACAAATTGTATTTTGTTAGAAAGTCGTTCATTCTTTTTTTAATTACTGTTTCAAATATCTTCGCCAAAGAAGTTATGAGTGAGACGGGTCTGTAATTTGTAACTTCACTTTTCTCTCCTCTTTTGTAGATAGATTTAACGATGCATAATTTGAAAGAACTTGGAAAGTGCTCTACTTCTAATGTTTTGTTAATTATTACTAATAACTGATTTATGATGTAATCCACAATAATATTCAAAGTTTCTGTTGTAATTTCATCATGACCAGGAGCTTTCCTTTCTATCAATTGTTTAATTATGTTTTTTAGTTCCATCGGGTTAGTTTGTGAGAGAAAAATGTAATTACAACTGATAACTTTTTTTTCAGTATACTTTTTGTGTTTCACGATTTTATTGCCTAATTCCTTTCCTTCATTTGTGAAAAACTCATTAAAAGTCTTTCCCATTTCATCAGGTTTGTTTGTCATTTTTCCATGTTTATTTTTTATTTCATTAAAAATATCAGAGTCTGATCTACTCAGTACTTTGTTAACAGTTTTACAAAGTGATCTAGAGGAATGTTTCTCACATTCTAGCCTCGTTTTTTAATAATTGTTTTTAGCATTTCTTATTAGTTCATTTAGAGATTTTTTGTGGTCCAAATATTTTTTTTCCAGTGTTTCATTAGCCCCATTTTTTCCACGTTCGATACAAACTGTGTTTTTTATTTACTGACTTCACTAGGGTTTTAGTGATCCACTTCTTCCTCCTTCTTTGATCACTTTTCACTGTTATAGTTCTTTTTGAGGAATCTGTGTTTTTTTGGATTAACTCAATGAATTTGTTTGTGGCTTTTTGTTTTATTAACCACATCTGTCCATTTCTTTCTGTCCCCGAATGTTTTCGTCAAATTCTTAATTTTAAGTAAGTGTTTTGATGCCTACCATTATTTGGCTTTCCCATATTTCTTTTGGTCTTCTTCTCTACCTGTTTTGTAACCGTTTAAATTAATGTACATGTCCCCCTACCCCGCCTCAATCTATGTGCCTTAATTAATCTAATAATGTCTTCTTCATCTAGGATGCTCTCTATTGCCTTGTTGTTAAACTAACTTTTAGAACATCATAATTCAAATGGTTAATCAGTTCAATAAGTTTACCAATTAGTCCCACAAGCCGTAAGATTTATTTACATTATGTATACATAGGTCTAAAACGCCTTAAAAGAAGTATCGGCCACTTGTGATGAAATCTCCTGATATTTTTTTTCACGGTGGATCAATCCGCATTTTCTTCCTTTTTCTTTCTTTTTGCTATTTCTATAGAATGGTGTGCTGACCATCTTTCTTCATTATTTTCTGGTTCTCACTCCTTGCCTCCAATTTATTACTCCTAGTGTTTCGTTTACTTGGAATTCCCACTTGATTTTCGTTCTACTTTCCATTTGCTTACACTCCAAGCCTTTTTTACAGGGGAGGGGGATCTTTTATTTGTATACATGTCTCTGTTCTTTTATGTACTTTACTGTCTTTTCCCTCCATATGGATCCTTACTTCGTGGTTCATAAGTGTTGTGTATTAGTTTTCTTGGTTTTTAGACCTGGGATTCTCTCTGTGTTAAGCTCATTACTTCAGCTGCGCAAGTTATTTGTGGTATTTTCATTATTTTATACATTTTTACTACTCCATTTCAGTATCCCTTTTCCTTTTTACGTCATTTACCCAAGAAAATCTTGTTTGTTATTTACTCTGGGTCGGAAGCTTCAGACAGAAGAGTTATATGTGCCTCCGAGTCGATATTGTTTGTTGTCTCGAAAAATTGGGATCTTACAATTGAAGGCACGAATATTGCGTTTGGTTGTCCTACTGAAAATCCGTTGTTTTATGTTTTCCCATGTTTCGATCAACATCTTTGCTCCCAAGTTTTATTGATTATACCGTACTGAGGACGGCTAATGCGCCAGAAACATGCATGTCTGCGGTTACCACTACGTTTCAGTAGCTCTTTTTCTTTCTGCGTGAATTACCCAAGAATCTTTTTTTTGTTAATATTAATTTTGTAATTTGTGCCAAGATTTTTATCTTTTAGTAATGTTTGGTACTTCCAGAATAATATTTACATTATAAATTATACCAAAACCCGATAGTTTTTAGATCTTTCTATCTTTTCGTATTTTAAATATTGTCTACAATAACGCAAAATAGATTTGTCGAGTAGACCTTGATACATATGTGCAAAAACTAACAAAAAACATGCTTTTTATAATTGTTGAATATTTCAAACCTAATTAGATATAGTTGTTTCATTAATGTGTCATTTTTTTGCAAATAAAACTAATAAATTTTTTTTGTTAAAACACCATTAGACAAAGTTTGAAAATTATGGGTATTTTTTTAGTTTAACTACTATAAATATATTATAAACAAAAATTAAGAAAATAATTGTATTTTACACTCACTTGCAGCAGTATTCAAGTAATCCAATTATTTATTTCACCAAACAACCGCACAAATTTTTGTTTCTCAACGTCTAAATATTTTATACACAATCTACTGTATGTGGTGGGATGCCTGCGTATTAACTGTATATCAATATTATCAACGTATTGAAGGATTTTGTTTAGTTATATCTTTCCGATAATCCCGTTTATGTATTGTGTACTACATCCTATAAAAATGCGATTATTCTTGATTGTAAATAGAAATTATCGTCACCGATACATCTAATTCAAATGAATAAAAATAATGTTTTCATTTTATGTAGTGTGGTTATTTTGGTAAATTGATGAAATTATGCAAGGGATGTATATATATGCTAAATCAAGAAGAAAAAGAGGAACTAAATACGGAAGGAATAAATTTTTTATAGGCGATCAACCAAAAAGACGTTAGTGTTTTAAATGAATCTCAACGTTTCTGGCTAATTCCACAATATAATGAAAAATGTTGAAAATTCTAAAAATTTGACAATTGTTTCGATAACTGAATATCATCGTCAGAATGACAGAAGTTACATTTCATTTGATGCCTACCTGATGTTTAGTAATTATTTTTGGATAGACCAAGAAGTGGCCTACTTTGTGATTGACTTAATATATGTTAATAGAAAAAAGAAGAAGATGTGATATTACTAATATTGAAGCTTAGATATTATTAGCCCTATGGAGATAACCTGGATATCATTTTTCTAATTAAGATCAGTATAACTGTGCAATGATATAGAAAACCAGGAAAACTATATCTGCTGATCTTTACAATTATCACTTAAGAAGACAGTTTAATAGTAGAGAACTCCCTAGATTTATCTGTTCATTGACGACTTCATATTGTGGGTTTCTTAAGTGTCTTCTAATTTCCAAATCTTCAAGGAAATCCAGTTCTTGTTTCTTATCACAAATATGTAGTACTTCTAGT
Organism: Galeruca laticollis; assembly: GCA_963921935.1. Lineage (NCBI taxonomy): Eukaryota > Metazoa > Arthropoda > Insecta > Coleoptera > Chrysomelidae > Galeruca > Galeruca laticollis. Next base: position 64,967,958 of record OY998176.1, on the reverse strand, counting down.
TCTGTGTTAGGTGTCAATGAATGATTGGTGTCAAGTAGATGTTTAGCGTAATGGGATTTATCTGGTTGTTTTAATCTATATGCTCGTAAGTGTTCACTGTATCGGATTTCAACATTTCTAAGGGTCTGACCCAAATAGACAGCATTACATTCTGGACATTTGAGTTTATATATACCTGATTTCTTTAATTTTGGTATTTTTGTTTTAACACTTAACAATTTTGTACTTACGTTACTTTCTGTTTTAAAAGCAATTGTTGTAATCGTTGCTAAAGATATTATCTTTGAAATATTATTAGAAATATTTCCTGCATATGTGACGGTTTTATAATTTTTTATTTCTTCAGTTTGTTTAGGAAGTATTAGTTGTAATGCCACTTTTTCCACTTTTTTGTTAATTAGCTTATTTATTATATGTAATGGATAACCGTTGGATGTTGCTATTTGTCTAATTGTACTAATCTCTCTATAAAAATTACATTTGCTCATAGGAACTGAAAATGCTCTATGTATCATAGAATTGTATGCCGCTAGTTTATGTCACGAAAGCTACATAAACATAAACTTGAACATACACAACATAGAATTCAATACTCTTAACATCATGAAACTGTAAGTACCTACATTCCAACACACTTTGCCCCACGATTTGAAAACCTTTCAGACACTAATTTTACAGATAGTGAAATAGAATTTTTAAATAAAGGAAATAGCTTTAAAATCGAATTCAAATCATTTTCTTTCTGAGAAATTAAAAATTGCCAATTTAATCAAAAATATTGAACCTTCAAGTTAAACGCCAAACAAAAAATAACATTACAGTTTTAAATGCAATAAAAAAGAAAGTGGAAGATAATAACCTAACAATTACAAAATCTGATAAGGGGAACACAACTGTCATTTTGACAACTGAAAATTATAATTCAAAAATATATAACTTTATAGAATCTAGCGATGTAAAAGTTCTTAGAGCAGACCCAACAAAGTTTTCCAATAATGAAAGGGATATTGTTAATAATTCAAATTATCTTTTAAGTGATTACGAAAAGAGGTCTATCATACATAAGAATCTTCATTGTCCACAATTATACCGTTAAATAACATAAAATAACGAAACCAATTAGACCTGTAGTTTCTTATGTTAATGTACCTTATAATATATTGGCAAAGAAGCTCAACAATATACTCAATAGTTACGGATATGAATCTCAGTACTCAATTAGAAATTCAATAGAACTAATCAAGAAGTTGAAAGCAATCCACTTGCAAGATAACTATAAACTCATTTCGTTCGATGTAACTAATATGTTCACTAAAATTGCTCCTAAAGAATGTCTAATACTTGTAAGAAAATTACTAGAAGATAAAAATATTAATCCAGGAATAATATCAGATATACTCAATTTGTTTGATGTATGTATTAATCAGAATTATTTCACTTTTGACAATAACATATGTACGATATTGATTAATAACTGTTAACCAATATCCACATAATTGTGATAGCTGGTTCTCCTTCTCCAAATGAAACTCGTGTGAAAACTTAACACTTATATTAATTATTAACAGGAAGTAATATTTCACATTACTTACTACAAAATTATATTTATTTAGTGACACTTTGTTAGGATATATAAAAACCGTTAACTTTATTAAAAAATGATTTTGAAATGTTTATAGAGAACCGTATTATCAGTAACACTAAGAGAATATCGCAATTACCTAAAATTATTGAACGTAGGTGAAGGAAAGGTAAAATCGAGTACCTAGTCCTCAAAATTATACAGAGAAGTCAACGGTACTTCGTCTCACGAGGTTCTCGCTCTACTACTACCCTCTTTTAGACAAGCGAGGTGGCTAGGGGAGAAAAAATTGCTTTTCCTTCCCTATGGACAATGACAAATACCAGATGTTCTTTCTTTTTGAAATTTTGTATGTTACTCAAGGTTAGGGGAATTAAATATCCTTTCAAAGTGCCACTTGAAAAATACCTAATAAATAACATATGCTGATGCAGCCATCATAAGCGGCGCAGGTATTTTTAAAAAGGGGATGCAATCTGTAAAATAAACATTGTTTATTGAACAACATATATATTCAAAATGACGGTTTACCAATGGGAAGCCCTATATCACCTATTTTGGCAAACTTGCAAGATGAGATTAATTGAATATTAAATCTAGTAATTAACGTATCACCGTTTCACATAAAATTATTGTGTGCACCAACAAACAGATATGTTGAAACTAACAGGGTGGCATTTAACACAACTGAAGTGAAAAAAACATTTCCAGTGAGTTTATTTTATTATTAGATAATTATAAAAAGAGGAATTTCAGGCAAAAATACGTTGCTGTCCCAGAACCCCGATGTTCGGCATACTTATATATTTCTTAAATTATTAAATATTTAGGAGTTATGCGATTGATATTTCTTAAAATTTGGCGCCCCCAAAAATGTAACACCTTATGCCCGAGCTTCGTAAGCTTCAGTGTTAATTCGGCCCTGTGAATATGCTATCAGACACTTATCAGAAGGAACTGACCGTTAGAGATACAAATTAACATATATGAAAGCAATTAGAGCTAAAAAAAATTACAAAATTCAATAAGCTGAGAATAATTTGGGGTGAACTTATTTTAGCTGAAACCTGTTTAAGAATATTTTTTTGTTTTTTCAGTATATAGATGTCTCCCCAAACACAAAATCACAAAAATTTGTCTGTGGAAATGCATCATTTTTCGACTTTAGAATAACTGAAACTAGTTATATGAAAACTTTGGGTGGAATTTTTTTGCTGAAACCAGTTTCAGAAAAGAAATTTCTTTTTTCAGTATATAGATGCCTCCCCAAACACAAAATCACATAAATTTTTCTGCGGAAATGCATCATTTTCCCGACTTTAGAACAACTGAAACCAGTTACATGAAAACTTTTTTATGTGTTATATTTCAAACACTTTCTTAAACATAACTACGCAAAAGAACTCCTGCGGAAATATGTGATTTTCCTACCAGGTGTTATTTGTACAGTGGTTGTGCCTTGCAGATAAATAAAAACTTATTTTTGTTAAGTATATTTATATAAAAAATGCGAAATGAGAAAAATGCTCAGAAAAAATATTTATTAAATAGCATCTTTAATGTCAAATGACATTTTTGAAACTAAATTTTGTAGAAATTATCGGATATAAAACTGAAATTCAACTGTGAACTTTTAAGAAAAAACTGATAAACATATATGTGTCAGTAAAGTAACCGTACTCATTCTAATTGAATTTGATAGTTCAACTATTGGATCTAGCTTATGTTTCTTACAATAGCGTCTCCAAAGGTATTTACAAAGTTTATCAGGAAACTCATCTTCAGGAATATGCTGACCTCTCAAATACCTTTTCACTGCATTCCATTGAGATTATATCCTCTGAGTATGTGTCCCATCATCCGCCACAAATTCCACGCTATGATTTACTGTGAGATGAATATAACCGTAATTGAAAAGTCCACTGTAAGATTTCCAATCATCCGTTTGAATAATAGATCCCACTGTCACATGCTTTTTAATAATTTCTATAAGGGTAGTATCATCTTTTATTATGCGGACAAACAACTAGCCTCAGATCTGAGTTTTGAGCGATCATTCCATAACTCGTCCACGATTGTACTTCCTTTTCCCAAATTTCGATTCGTCAATCTAAAAATAAAAATTTCTTTTAATCAATTTGTTGATGTGTTATTAAAATATAAAATATTAAGTTGAGTTTAATCTTCTTCCCGACCTTTAACACAGATCAATGAATAATATCTAATCCTATCAGCTTAATATCGCTTAAAATCTCAAGACACAAACCTGCACTATGAATCCTGGCCCTCCAATTTTCGGCATCTCCCGACAATACTTCATCCGAGCAGCTATTGTTGCCATTGATAAACTCCCTTCTGAACCACTTATACCAACACATATCCGTTCATATGATTCTCCGTGAGCGAATCCAAAAAGAATCCTGCATATAAATATTTAAGAAAAAAAAGTTGGAAAAGTTTTACCTACCTAAAGTCTTTTTCTGGTGAAATATGACTATTTTCAAACCAGGTTTCCTTTGCAACAGAAAACGAAGGTTTGCATTGTTGTCGTTTAGAACACCTATATATTCCCAAATCTGTTTCTCAAAAATAATAATGCGAAAATATATCCATATTACTCGTATGTCCTTTACATTTTGTCCTACAGTAAAGTGGTCGAGGTATTAAGCCTTCATTTTTCGCAAATTCATAAGCTTTCTGCCTAGTTTTAGATAGACTTTGCTCAGTTATAATAAAATGAGACATCATTTAACTACTAGGTATCCGTATTGCTACTCCTATACCACAGATTATACTAACAATAATGAAGCTCATATCTTAACGACATTTAAAAACCTATTGAACGTTTTTGTACATGCATTTTTACAGAGTCGCCGATTAAAGTTCGATTCAATATAAATTTACAATATTTTATCAATAAATGAAAATGGTATATTTCCGCAAAAAGTTTTTTGCGTGTTTATGTTTAGAAAATTGTCTAAAAGGTAAAACAGAAACGTATTTTCTTGTAACTGGTTTCAGCTATTCTAAAGTCGGAAAAATGAAAATTATGCATTTCCGCAAAAAAAATCGAGTCTTTCCCAATGGTAAATAAACGAATATTTCTTACATAACTGGTTTCAGCTAAACGAAAGTTGATCCATAATTTGTTAGATCGATGATTACTATTTTTGAAACAATAAATAACATTGTAAAAATCACGTTTTCATGAATAAAAAGTAGTAGGTAATTTAAATTATCGTATATTGTCACTAACCTGTAACTAAAACTAGGCGATATTATTGACATTGATACATATTTTTCAAATAAAAAATAAGATATTTTTTTAAATTATCTTATTAAAAACATGGTATAAGATCAATAAAAGTGATTATCCAAATAAAACATGCTTTTTCCGAAATTTGTATGTATAGAAATATTTATAGACTCTACCTTTAACCATGTTGTCGATATATCCTTAAAAAATCCACAAAAGAACGAAAAATGATGAACAGCACTTATATCACCACTGTACTACCGTGTTAATTCTTTTCGTTAAAACAATATTAAGACCCGCACGGGTCTCGCCGAGTACGCAGCTCTCTTTCAAATAACCCTGATAAGTGGATTTTCAAATTTATAAGCGTTTCTTCAACACCTAATCGGGATGTTGTTATTACCGTCTAAGCCGATGGTAAAAATTTAAATAAATCTTTGAAGTTGAAAATGTATTAAACCTATCGATCCAACATTTTTTTAATAACGGTTATTAAACGATGACCGTGTTCATCAGAGGAAACTGTTAATTAACGTTCTATCGTTCTAGAAATATAATTAAACAAATTTATTCAAATCATAGTCGAATTGAATTTGTATAAATTAAAGTAGCGGGAGGTTTGTTGTAACTGATTTCTAATATGTAGTTCTACACAATGTCTAAGTTTGCTGCTCATATCAACTACTCGTACAAAATTATTCCCAAAATACAAATACAAAAAAAAGTAGTATGAGTAGATTCCACATAGTAAGAGTCGAAACAGTGAATTTCACTACTTTTCGAAATATTAATCGCTTAGTCTGTAAAATACAATTTTTTAGTAATACAATATAAATACAAGGGAGTGCCAGCCTTGGCAAAAATCGAACTAGTTCAGTGTGATATCAGCTCTGAATAATTCGACAATTATAGTGTTCTAATAGTAAACAAAATAATTCAATTTCTCAATCGTGTAGTGCAAATCAAATCTAGTAATTTCGAAGTAAATTGTAAGTAGATAAAGTTCTTTAATACTGTAATGTATTTTTGTTATTTATTTAAACAATCAACGGGTGGGATAAATTTTAAACACACGGTAGGTTCACTTACTTAATTTATTTAAACACTAAACTAATCACTAACACTTAATTTATATATACTCAGTACATTCACTTAAACTAATTTATATAATCACTTAATTTATATGCACTTATTTACTGTTCAACTCACGATGTCAAATTATAAACTAACTAACACTTCCTGATCAGTCCCCTTATATACTAGTGCCTTTTGTACTAGAGAATTCCGGGCTGCGGCTTATACACACAAATAATTTTTCTGGCCTTTTCTAGATAACTCTGGTCACAAAAACCAGGTCTAGATAAGATAGTCTCAATCGTAAACAGTTTTTTATAACTGCGTATCCGCCATAATTTTAACTATTATACCTGGCTTAGACAGGGTCAGTTTTAGGGACTATACCAGTGTGCTGTTTCGTAACATTACCCCCTCCTTAAATGGAAGTTCCTCCTGGAACTTCTGTGTAGCCGAGACTGGATGTTTGAATCGGCAACTGGCCCCATTTCTACACTTTCCGATCTTATGGAAATAGCAGGGCACCGTCTTCATCGGATACTGATAACGGGGGTTGTAGCTGCAAATTAATATCTGGACACCGGTATCTTGAAAGATAATCTCTACCATGTTCCTGATGATTCGCCAATCTAACTGGTTACTCGCTATCTTAGGCATAGCCAGTTTCTTTACGTTGGATTCCAACACATGGTCTCGGAGGTTTCGAAGTGCTTCCCACACATCGCGGTAGGTAGATCGATCTTGGAATTCATTTTTAGTTACCACGTAGAAGACGTACCGCGAATTATGTTTCAGTTTCAGTGTATTGCCAGGGGCTGGAATCTGGTCTTCAAGTTTTTCTAATTGCCCGAACTTCTTTCGAAAGACGGTTGCCAACCCTCGTGCGTTCTTGATACGGGCGGGGATGTTGTATGCCAGTGAATAATCTTCCGGGAGAGTGAACAGATCTTGTTGTTGTTCCGAAGTGACTCCATATCTAGCTTTCCCGGTACCTCCATACGTGCCCATAAATTCCTCGAAGGTAGGGTCAGACACATCTCGATTAAGGTTTACTCCTTCCCCCAGGTCATGGTCTCCTTCGAATGGCGCTAGTCGGTTTTGGTGAAGTACTTTTAGTTTTCCGTTGGGGGTCTTACTTATGCGATATATAACATCATTTATCCTTTTCTTGATTAAGTATGGGCCTTCCCAGGATTTTTGTAATTTCGGAGAAAATCCTTTTCTCCTCGTCGGGTTGTGTAACCATACTTTGTCCCCTTCTTTAAAAACGCCTTCTGTGGCCTGCGTGTCGTACCGACTTTTCATGAATTTCGTCCAGCCTTCTTCTCAATTGGATCACGTAGTCTTCGCCTGCTAGATCTTCTCCAGGCCGACAGCCAAATTCCAGGTCACAAGAAAGCCTCATTTCACGTCCAAACAGGATTTTCGCAGGTGTTTCACCCGTGGACTCATTGATGGCAGATCGATGAGCCAATACGAATAGGGATACTACTTTGGACAGGTATTTTCCAATAGTCCTATTCATTCTCTCGACCATTCCATCTGACTGTGGATGTAATGCTGTTGTTCTGGTCTTCTTCATTCCCAGCTTCTCGCAAATCTCCTGGAATAGATGACTTTCGAAATTTCTTCCCTGGTCGCAGTGGACTTCCAAGGGCACTCCATATCGGCTGATAAATTCTTTCACCAATACATCCGCAACAGTTGTGGCCTCTTGGTTCGGGATAGCGTAAATTTCCACCCACTTTGTGAAATAATCCATTACAACCAGTATGCATTTGCTACCATTTTTCCAGCATTGTACTGTTTCATGGGTGCCTTTCTCTTGCGATGTGGTCCATTACTCGTAGCACAAGTCGTACATTTCTTACACCAGTCCTTCACATCGTCGGAGCTGTTCATCCAATAAAAGCTTTCACGAACTCGCTGAAGGGTTTTCTTCACTCCCAGATGACCTCCCGATGGACTGTCGTGTAACTTCTTCAGTACCTCAGCTACTCTTGTTCTCGGGATAACTAGCTGTCTCCTCATCTCAGAACCATCGTTTTCAAGGACTCTTTTCAACAGCCCTTCTTCCAGGACAAGGGAGTCCCACTGAGCCCAATACGCTTTGAGTTTCGGTGAAAATCTTGACACTTCTTGCCAGCTAGGTCGCCGGTTTTCTTTCTTCCATTGCCGGATCATCTTCAGGTGAGGATCATTCTCCTGATCTTCTCTGATCCTGGTGGGTGACCATTCCTCGTTGACTACAGTAGTTCTTGAAACTGCAGCTTCCCTAGATTCCACCTTGTTGCAGTGGGAGCAGTCTGTTGGGCACGGCCGTCTGGACAGGGAGTCGGCATTTCGGTGACTCACACCAGCTCGATGTTCGATGTTGAAATCGTATTCTTGAAGTCGTTCAATCCATCTAGCGATCTGGCCCTCGGGATTCTTGAACTGCATCAACCACTTGAGTGCTGCATGATCAGTCCGGATTAAAAACTTCCTACCATAGAGATACTGGTAAAAGTGCTCCACGGACTTCACTACCGCCAAAAGTTCTCTTCTTGTGACGCAGTAGTTTCGTTCTGATTTGGAGTGGACTTTACTAAAATATCCCAGTACTCTTTCTTGCCCTCCTTGGATCTGTGAGAGCACTCCACCAATTCCTACGTTGCTTGTGTCAGTGTCAAGAATAAAGTCTCCCTCTGGTAATGGATATCCTAATATCGGCGCCGAGGTTAAATGCCTCTTCAAGGTTTCAAAAGCCGTTTGGCAGTCTTCGTCCCATTGGAAAGCTCTTGCTTCTTCTGTGAGTCGCGTTAGAGGCTTGGCAATATCTCCAAACTTCCTGATAAATCTTCTATAATACATGCAAAGTCCAAGGAAACTCCTAATTTGATGTTTGTCGGTTGGTTGCGGCCATTGCTGAATGGAAGCAATTTTCTCTGGATCCACCGCCACTCCTTCATTGCTCACTATATGACCTAGATAGTTGACTCGGTTGTGGAACAGCTGACATTTTTTCGGGTTTAACATAAGCTTGGCAGCTTGGAGTCGTTTGAGTACGTCTTCCAAATTCTTCTGATGTTCGTCAAATGTCTTCTCCAGTACTACGATGTCGTCCAAATACACCAGGCATGTCTTCCAAGACAACCCACTCAAGACATTTTCCATGAGTCTTTCAAATGTCGCAGGCGCATTACAGAGCCCGAATGGCATGACGTTGAATTGCCATAATCCAGATCTGGTGGTAAAAGCAGTCTTCTCTTTGTCTTTTGGTTCCATTTCCACTTGTCAATAACCAGACTTCAGGTCCAAGGTGGAAAACAGTTTGCTGCCGGCCAAAGTGTCTAGCGTATCGTCAATTCGGGGCAGAGGATAGCTGTCTTTCTTCGTCACGTTGTTAAGCTGGCAATAATCCACGCAGAATCTCGTAGTTCCATCCTTTTTCTTGACGAGCACTACTGGAGACACCCATGGACTAGTAGATGGTTCTATTACTTTTTCTTCTGCCATCTCTCGAATTATTCTTTCAGCTTCCTCTCTCTTCGCTCGTGGATGTCTTCGAGCTGATTGTCTAATTGGCTTAGCATTACCAGTATCGATTTTGTGTTTGACAGCTGATGTTCTGCCAAACTTTCCTCCTTTTGGTACGAATAAGTCTCGATACTGCAAGAGAAATTCTCTCATTCTCTTTTTTCAGCTCGATCCAAAGATTGACCAGCTACTGATAACATTTGTTCGAATCTGGTATTGTAATTGTCAGTGGTCATTATTTGACGAACTATATACGTCACTGGTACGCAGGATCCAATCTTAGTTTCCTTCTTGATGGTAATTGGGTAATCATTCACGTTTATCACACGTACTGGGATCTCTTTCGCCGATGTAACCAATCCTTTTCCAATTAGTACTCCTTTGCCAATTTCTTCGTCGTGGTTCCTTGGCTCCATCATAACCGGTGTACCTTCCTCCATGATTCCCTGTTGCCGTGCTACTATCATGGTTTCGCTACGTGGAGGTAGAACGGTATCTTCCTGTACAGCTGCCAACACCGCGCTGCCTTCATATGGATGCAGGAATACCTCCTCGAAACCCACTTTAATGGTTCTGTTTGTGAAGTCTAATTGGAAACCATGTACATTCATTACGTCCATTCCCAGAATCACGTCTTCTTCAATGTCAGCCACGATTACCGTATGCGTGAACTTTTTTGCGCCAATTCCCAATTGGATTTGTGTATCACCGTAAACGTTGGCACTCTCACGTGTGGCGGTCCGCAGTCGCAGTCTCGTTGGTAAAAGCTTCTTCTTGGAGTTTATTATTTCTGGTCGTATAATGGTTCTAGTTGCTCCAGTGTCAACCAGCAGAGCATATTTCTTGCCATTTACTTCGCCATCTACATATATACTGTCGTTGCGACATCTGAGAGAAGCTATCAGTATGAGAGGGTCTTTGGAACGATCATGGCGCGATGGTTAAATTCACTGCCTTCTCTCTATCGGACCAATTATTCACTCTAGCGGCTGCTTCAAATTGTTTCACATAATTGGTCAAATCTGTCTTCGTCACCTTCTTCTTGGATGGTCCTAATTTTGTTATATCCTGAAGCCTTCGTTGCTGCTTCATGTTCAAGAGCAGCTGTCAATGCGTCGACTAATGTTTTCGGATGGGCTAAACGAAGTGTCCTCTGCATATCGGGGTCACGTAAGCCATCAATAAAGACCTGAATGCCCAGACATTCCATCATGTTCTCTGGTGCTGACGGATAAGCAAATCGAACTAGTCGGGCAATGTCCACTTCATATTCTTGAAGGGATTCATCACGTTTCTGCCTTCGGTTCTTCAGCTGAGATTGGTACAAATGTTCTAGATGTTCATGACCATATCGCATGTCCAACCTCTTCTTCAGCTGCTCGAAGTCGTCCGTTTCTTCCAAAGGTATCGTCTGAAGTACATCTAAGGCATCTCCGCGAAGCGCGATGTTTAAATTCACTGCCTTCTCTCTAACGGACCAATTATTCACTCTAGCGGCTGCTTCAAACTGTTTCACATAATTGGTCCACGACATTTTTCCATCGAACGTTGGGGCCTTGACTTGGGTAAAACTGTCAATATCTTCAAACTTAGATAGTGTTTCTGTCTTGCAAGGTTTCGTTTGCTCGGTCTTCTTTTCTTCCTCTGGCGTGCCTCGCGTGCTTGTGTCGGCAATCTTTTCCTCTAACTCCTCGATTTTCTCGTCTATCGTTGTAATCTTATTCTCGATTTTCTCGTCCATCGTTGACATTTTATTCTCGATTTTCTCGTCCATCGATAACATTTTATTCTCGATTTTCTCGTCCATCGTTAACATCTTATCCTCGATTTCAGATTTTAGTGACGAAATTTCATTTTCAAAGTCAGCGGCAATGTCGTTTTTCATTAATACGGTATCGGCAGATATATCATTCTTTAAAGTAGAAATTTTCTCGTCCATGTTCTCAGAAATATTAGCAGAAATGTCGTCCTTAATAGCAGAAATCTTTTCGTCCATGTTCTCTTCCATGGCAGAAATCTTCTCGTCCATGCTAGCCGAAATATCATTCTTCATAGTAGAAATATCGTTCTTCATATCAGAAATCTTCTCGTTCATGCTAGCAGAAATGTTCTCTTCCATGGAAGAAATCTTCTCGTCCATGTTAGCAGAAATTGACAAGATTAAGGTGGAAGCCTCGTCATTGAATAAAACTGTTTCTGGAGCAAAGCCGTCTTTTTCCAGTGCCACTTTAAGTCTTTCTACTAATTCACTTTTCTTACCGGACGTTTCCAACTCACGATCTTCTAATTCTGCTCTTAATTCCGCCACTTTCAGATCCCTTAATCTCTTGGCCATTTTTACGGAGCAATTTATTTATATTATCCCACTTCTGACACCAATGTAATGTTTTTTGTTATTTATTTAAACAATAAACGGGGGGGATAAATTTTAAACACACGGTAGGTTCACTTACTTAATTTATTTAAACACTAAACTAATCACTAACACTTAATTTATATATACTCAGTACATTTACTTAAACTAATTTATATAATCACTTAATGCATATGCACTTATTTACTGTTCAACTCACGATGTCAAATTATAAACTAACTAACTCTTCCTGATCAGTCCCCTTATATACTAGTGCCTTTTGTACTAGAGAATTCCGGGCTGCGGCTTATACACACAAATAATTTTCTGACCTTTTCTAGATAACTCTGGTCACAAAAACCAGTTCTAGATAAGATAGTCTCAATCGTAAACAGTTTTTTATAACTGCGTATCCGCCTTAATTTTAACTATTATACCTGGCTTAGACAGGGTCGGTCTTAGGGACTATACCAGTGTGCTGTTTCGTAACAATACGTAAACCAGCATTTATTGATAATCGGTACACATCCATTATTCCGTATACACTGATAATAGCGATAAGCAGAACAAGTCCAGCAGGCGAACAGGTCCGTACCTACCCAGAAATTAAAATCATAAATGTGGCGGCCGATGACAGCGAGCACGGAGATCATGTCTTCAATTCACCTTTGAACTCATTAACATCAAACAATTTACTCCGAAATAACCGTCAATCATATGCAGCGGCAGTAAACAAAAATCAGACAACATTCCAATTTCCTGACAAACAGCAAGCCATCCTATTCAACTCTGTTGAAAATGCAAAAATCGAGGACTATTTAATAGCTTTAGGATGCTCCGTAAACCCTTCGCCTCAAGAATTTCACAAAATAGAATATGCATTTACTTAAGCTCCAAAGAAGTAATAGACACCTTTTTAGAAAATACTGGGTCAATCAAAATCAACAACGAAATATTACCCTTCCGCAGACTTATAACTCCTAGCCAACGAATTGTACTATCCACCGTCTATCCTAGCATTCCACACTCAATTCTGGAAACAGAACTCCTGTGAAGCTAGGCCTCACCCTACTGTCACCAATCAACTTTCTTGAAATAAATGTATCTCGCCCAGAATTTAGACTCATTCTTAGCTTCCGACGACAAACATATATCACTCCCCTGGAAAAATTTCAACAATACCAACATCATTTATCGTAAACTTTGAGAACACCTCATATACACTCAGGTGCAAAAAATTCGATCCATCCGATTTGACATTTATTGTGACTTTTAAAACTTGGTACTTATTATCTGGCATATATAAATATAGAGAGACCCTCGTATAATTGAAATTATTAATTTATCTACATTATTTTCATTTTTCTTATGACATTTTTTATAAACAATACGAATTTTACGTTTTTGTCAGAAATTTACGTCTGATAGAGCAGCAAGAAATTCATTTGTTATTTTAGTGACCCATACAAACCCACCGAATTAGTATTTAAACTTATTATTTTGTTAATTTAATTGAAATCAGATGGCTTTAACACCAACGGATGCTGCAAGGGCAGTGGCTTTAGTTCAAGATGGTCGTAGCCAATATTATGCGGCTGAGGTAGTAGGTGTTAGTCGTTGTGCAGTTCAAAGAGCAATGCAGCGGTTTAATGAAACTGGAAATTACACGAGGAGACCAGGATCAGGCCGTAGAAGGGCGACATCCGCACGCGATGATAGATCTTTGGTTTCTTCGTGTTTGAGAAATAGACATTTAACGTCAGTTGAGCTGGCAAATCGTCTGAGCGAAGTCAGAAATGTCGATATAAGCAGGTGGACAGTTCGTCGACGATTCACTGAAGCTAATTTATGTTCCAGAAGGCCAGCTCTATGTCCACTGCTATCCATGGAACAACGCAGAGCTCGGCTTGCTTTTGCAAAGGAACACGAGGACTGGAATGACGCCGATTGGAGTAATGCATTGTTCTCGGATGAGTCCAGGTTTTGTTTAAGGATACCAGATGGCAGAGAAAGAATATACACTAGACAAGGAGAGCGATTCGCCCAATATTACATTTGGGAAAGAATAAGTTACCGAGGAGGTTCAGTTATGGTTTTGGCTGGTATAAGTTCCGAGACCCGTACTGACTTGGTTCTTGTAGATGGAGGTTCTAAGACAGGAGCAAGGTACATAACAACAATTTTGGATGAGCATGTGGTACCTTTTGCTCCATTTGTAGGGCCTAATTTTATATTCACGGACGATAACGCGCGGCCACATCGTGCAACAATCGTTAATGAATATTTAGAAGAAGTCGTGATTGTCCGTATGAATTGGCCATCTTCAAGTCCAGATCTCAATCCTATAGAACATCTATGGGACACTCTACGAAGAAGAATCCGATCACGGGCACCTCGTGCTAACAACATAGCTGAACTTAGTGTGGTGCTCCAGGCAATATGGGACGAATTGGTCCAACTCGATGTCCAACATTTAATTAGCTCTATGCCAAGACGTATGCAGGCTATTATAAGGGCCCGGGGAGGAAATACAAATTATTAATAAAAAAAATAACACACTTAACATTTCATTATAACCATTGTTTATTATTCATACATTTAACATTTGAAACCGATCCAAAACTTATATGGTCAAATTTTTGTCTACTTCGCCAAAAAATAGTCGTGGATCGAATTTTTCGCACCTGAGTGTAGAATTTTCATTGCTATCGACAACCTCGAATGTTTCACTTGCAAACAAGTAGGACACTTAGCCGCATCATGCCCAACTCTAACATCCAACAACACAGCATCACCATCGAACTTCTCACAAATTAACCAACCGACAGACGTGGCCAGCATCTCATCTAATAGTTCACGTAATCAAAACATATGCACACTTTCACTAACTGAGAACAACCCAAACCTTGAAGAAAACAATACTGTAGAAGACGAGACAATCAACACATCCCAAAACACAGTCCAAGAACCCTCAACGAACTCTGTTAAGCGACAAGTATCGAATTTAACAAAGATAATTTTACTCTAAATTTTTTTGAATCACCCTCCACACCGCAGACATTTTGGATCTTTTTAAAACGTACACAGACGACATACCAGGGTTCCTAAACGTTATGAATACAATATATGTCAAATGCTCAAAAAGCATGAAAACAAGAATTTCAAACGTAAAACGGAAAATTAGCTACCAACTCCGCAATACTAGACAGCGATCTTTCCTCCTCCCAAGAAAATCCTTAGCTCTTATCATTCAAGTCTATATTGCAATGGAACCTTAACGGGTACCATACCCGTTATGAAATGTTAAAAATTATGATCTCTCAAAACACACCATCAATAATCTGTCTCCAAGAAACCGACTTTAGAGGTTCCTATCATACCGAATTAAAAAATTTCAAATGTTTTTACAGAAACAGAACCAATAAAGATAAGGCAAGTGGCGGAGTAGCCATCTACGTCAATGAGACTTTTGAAACAAAACCTATAACTTTAAATACATCCCTAGAGGCAGTCGCTGTCATCATCAACAGCGACAAACAAATCTCAATATGCAACCTCTATATACCACCCAATGAAATTCTCACAATCCAAGCTATCGAGGAACTACTTCAACAGATCCCGTCCCCTCGTATCGTATTAGGAGATTTCAACAGCCATAGCCCATACTGGGGATCTAAACACAGCTCATCGAAAGAAAGAGTTATCGAACAACTGCTGGAAAATAACAATATAAATATCCTAAACACAGGAGAACCTACAAGATTTAACATACAATCCGGAAATGCCTCAGCCATCGACTTAACTATGTGCGATCCTGTCCTACAAACTTCTTTAAATTGGGATCTCTACCCCTACTTATATGGCAGCGATCATTTTCCCATACTTATAAACCGAACTTTTTCCACTGCCAATACCACTCCTTTCTCAATATGGAAATTAAACCAAGCTAACTGGAGACTTTTCGCAGACTAAGTAGACCAATATCTTCGAGACCTTCCAATCCCCACTACTTCAAATATAGCCTCAACGTTCCCACAATTCTCACAAGCATTATTACAAGCAGCTCATATGGCAGTTGGCAAAACCAAAACACTCAAAACTCACACTCCAGCCCCATGGTGGAATAATAAATGCAGCGAGGCAAGCCATCAATAAATATCGACGACACCCCACAACTGACAACAAAATAGAATATAAAAAATGCAAAGCTGAAGCACGTTACCAAACCAAAAAAAATCAAAAAAGAAAGCTGGAAAACCTTTGTATCATGCATCAACCATTGCACTCCCCTCTCTACCATGTGGGAAAAAATTCGTCAGCCAACCGGACAACGGCATAACAGTGAAATCAAAATTTTAAAATATGAAGGCAAAACGATCTCTACAGCAATAGATATAGAAGAAATATTCGCAGACCATTTTGAACAAAATTCCAGTAACGATAATTACACTACACAATTTCTACAATACAAAATTAGAAATGAAAAAGAGGAAATACAAGTAACATATAACGACAATGACAGCATAAACTCTACTATTTCATTAGAAGAACTAGACGACGCCTTATTTAACACGAAAAGTTCAGCTCCAGGTCCAGACGACATACATCTAATCTTTATCCAAAAATTAAGTTCTAGTGCGAGAAAATATCTCCTTGACATCCTAAATACAGTTTGGATACAACATCACTTCCCAAAATCTAGGTCAGACTCGTATATAGTCCCCATCCTTAAACCTCAAAAACCAAAATCAGTCCCCCACTCCTACAGACCGATTTCTCTAACCTGGTCAACTTGTAAATTATTCGAAAAGATCATAAACCGAAGGCTAAGATGGTTCTTGGAAAACAAACAGCTCCTGATCCCCGAACAAAACTGTTTTCGCCAGAACAGATCTACCACCGATAATCTAATGGACTTGGAATCCGAAATTCATAAAGCGCTAATAAACAAGCAGCATTGTTTGGCAGTTTTTTGTTACATAACAAAAGCTTATGATTGCACATGGAGATTCGGTATCATTAAAAAGCTACAATCCTGGGGCATAAACGGACATTTACTAAAGTTCATTCAACATTTCCTTCAATTTAGAACATTCAGAGTACGATCAAATGGAAAAATATCAACTCCCAGAATTCAAGAAAACGGAGCACCTCAAGGATCAGTTTTGAGCACGACTTTATTTTTAGTAGCAATCAATGACATCATGAAACACTGCTACTCACCAGTGAAAGGCAGGCTTTATGCGGATGACCTTGTCCTTCTACTAAGAGGAACAAACCTAAAATCCACCCAACGGATTCACCAAGTCACACCAGACGACCTTCAGAAATGGTCACACAGAACCGAGAACTCAATTTCTCGACCGAAAAAACAAATTGCCTTATCTTCTCAAAAAAAGAAACAGGAAGTAACCTAGTTTTAACATTAAATAGCAAGGACCTAATTTTTGTAACGGAAACAAAATTTCTCGGTCTAACTTTTGACAGCAAACTATCCTGCAAAAGCCACGTTACAAACCTTAAGGGCGCCTGTCACCAAGCCATAAACATACTAAAAGCTCTTTCAAATATTTCCCGGGGAAGCGATACATCAACTCTATTAAGCATATACACATCTTTAATAAGGTCAAAAATCGATTACGGTTCAGTGGTATACAACTCAGCTAAAAAATCCGTCCTAAAACAACTAGACGTCATTCAAAACACTGGACTACGTATTGCAATAGGAGCTTTTCGTACAAGCCCCACTCTAAGCATGTGTTGTGAAGCAGTCCAAATGCCCTTAGACTTCAGGGAGACTATCTAAGTTTGTCTTATGCTAGCAAAGTTTTAGCCACACCTGAAAACCCAACGTATCATAATGTCCATAGCAACCGTTTCAACTTGTACTTCTCAACTCACCCCCGATGCCATCCGCCCTTTTACGAGCGACTCAACCGCTTACTCCAAAAATACTCCATAAACTTTCCCACAATTTACAATCCCAGCAAAAACTCACCCCCCCCCCCCATGGACTATAACCCAACCGCAAATAATCACAGAACTATCGAAATTCAATAAACACGAAATCTCAGCTGCCGTTATACAAAAGCACTTCAGTGACATAATAAACAAATTCAACGACTATCACCATATTTACACTGATGCTTCGAAAACAGCCGAAGGAGTTGGAGCAGCAATTTTCTCCAAAACCCACAACGCCAATTTCAAGCGACACAATAACTTCAGCATTTTCAACGCAGAGCTCTACGCAATCCTAGAATCCCTGAAACGCATTAATAAATCCGACCATAACAAATTTACAATTATAACAGACTCAATGAGTGCCCTGTGCTAGATCCAACGCATGTATCCCAATAACCCTATACACAAAGAAATTAACAGCGAACTCCAGTACGCCAGAAAAAGAGGAAAAGAGGCAGTATTTATCTGGGTACCCTCAAATATCGGAGTCAGTGGAAACGAGTCAGCGGACCATCTGGCACGCGAAGCAGCAACAAAAGACATTTGCGTTTAAATAAATAAGATAGTTCTCAGTGATCAATAATCGTGTATTAAAAATATTAGTGTTTTTAAATGAAACTCAAGGTCTCTAGTTAATTCCACAATCTAATACAAGTTATTGAAAATTCTAAAAAATTGACAATTGTTTCGATAAATCAATATCATCGTCAGAATGACAGAAGTTACATTTCATTTTATGCCTACCTGATGTTTAGTAGTTATATTTGGCTAGACCAAGAAGTAACCTAACTTGTGATTGGCTTAATATATGTTTATAGAAAAAAGAAGAAGATGTGATATTACAAATATTGAAGCTTAGATATTATTAGCCCTATGGTGATATCCTGGATATCATTTTTCCAATTAAGATCAGTATAACTGTGCAATGATATAGAAAACCAGGAAAACTATATCTGCTGATCTTTACAATTATCACTTAAGAAGACAGTTTATTAGTGAAGAATTCCCTAGATTTAACTGTTCATTGACAACTTCATATTGTGGGTTTCTTAAATGTCTTCTAATTTCCAGTTCTTCAAGGAAATCCAGTTCTTGTTTCTTTTCACAAATATGTAGTACTTCTAGTTTTGTGTTAGGTTTCAATGAATGATTGGTGTCAAGTAGATGTTTTGCGTAGTGGGATTTATCTGGTTGTTCTAATCTGTATGCTCGTAAGTGCTCACTGTATCGTATTTCAAAATTCCTAAGGGTCTGACCCAAATAGACAGCATTACATTCTGGACATTTGAGTTTATATATACTTCTTTAATAGTGGTATTTTTGTTTTTACATTTAACAATTTTGTACTAACGTTACTTTCTGTTTTAAAAGAAATTGTTGTATTCGTTGCTGAAGATATTATCTTTGAAATATTATTAGAAATATTTCCTGGAATTTTGAAATACGATACAGTGAGCACTTACGAGCATACAGATTAAAACAACCAGATAAATCCCACTACGCAAAACATCTACTTGACACCAATCATTCATTGACACCTAACACAAAACTAGAAGTACTACATATTTGTGAAAAGAAACAAGAACTGGATTTCCTTGAAGAACTGGAAATTAGAAGACATTTAAGAAACCCACAATATGAAGTTGTCAATGAACAGTTAAATCTAGGGAATTCTTCACTAATAAACTGTCTTCTTAAGTGATAATTGTAAAGATCAGCAGATATAGTTTTCCTGGTTTTCTATATCATTGCACAGTTATACTGATCTTAATTGGAAAAATGATATCCAGGATATCACCATAGGGCTAATAATATCTAAGCTTCAATATTTGTAATATCACATCTTCTTCTTTTTTCTATAAACATATATTAAGCCAATCACAAGTTAGGTTACTTCTTGGTCTAGCCAAATATAACTACTAAACATCAGGTAGGCATAAAATGAAATGTAACTTCTGTCATTCTGACGATGATATTGATTTATCGAAACAATTGTCAATTTTTTAGAATTTTCAATAACTTGTATTAGATTGTGGAATTAACTAGAGACCTTGAGTTTCATTTAAAAACACTAATATGAGCATATTCCACGAAGTAAGGGTCGAGACAGTCAATTTTATTAAAAATATAGTTCGCAGTGCATGGCAAATCAAATGGTCGCAGTGCTCCGAGAAGCTAAGTGAATTCAAAGAAAACGCGCTACAACGACCAGTCTTTCCACCATCTAGGTATAAGCAAGTGACACTCTCATGCCTTCGAATCGGCCATACTCGCCACACACACACCTCCATCTTATCACAAAAGAAAACATCCCTTAACATGCCAAACTAACTTAACAGTAAAACACATTTTAGTGGAATGTCAAAAATTCAACAACACCAGAAATAAATTCAACTTTGCACAGAACATATCCGACATACTCAGAGACAATAGCAACATGGACAAGATTATTAAGTTTCTTAAGGAGATTAACATGAGAGATATTTAAATTTAAAACGATCATACCTCACAACTAATAACATAACTATCTATAATGCTAATATAGAGAATACATTGTATATTAACGTAGAACATAAGTAACTTCCATTAAAGAATTATAACTGTTGTCGCTTATAAGTGGTTCGGGCGACATTAAATAAATAAAAATAAAAAAAACATAAAATACAAAATAAAAGAAATATTGTAAATTAAATATTTTACACAATGTGTTGGATTATATTGCAACGTTGTATTATTGGGTGGTAGGCTACAAAAATTCATATTTACAGGGCGATCTAACTTGAGACAAAATTAACAAATCCAATTAAGTGTGATTTAATTTTTAAGCTCGTTCCCACACCCGTGAGGTAGAGCCTTAGGCGCATTTGGTTTTAAGTGGTACTCCCTGTATAGGCTTATTCTATTTATATTTTTGTATAATCATTAGATGTTTATTGCAATCGCTAATGTTTTGAGTAAAAACTGATTGCATTGTTAAAAATTCATGCTTACAGAGTGATCTCATTGTAAGTTGAATAAATCAACAAATCCAAAATATCATCCAAACAGTCGAAACTATAGTAAAATCGCAATCGGTGCGGAGTAATAAAACTGTAGGAATAGGTCATTACAGGGGTGGGTACCTATTACTATTTTTAAGAAAGGGCAAGAAGCGGTGAAATCTTATGCATATCTTTTGCCTCATTTGAAAACAAATTAAGTGATCTACAGTAGACAGCTTTGGTACAATGTCTTTGGAGTTCATAATCTTGGTACCAATGAAGTCATGATGTTCACTTACCATGAGGGTTAGGGTAAAAAGGGCGCCAATGAAGTTACATCCATGCTGTTTCAATACTTAAAAAGTGTAGCTGGCGATCATAGAGAACTAGTACTGATAAGCGACAGCTGTTGTGGTCAAAATAAAAATTAGGTGATTGTTCACTTTTTGTATATTTTAGTGCATTGTCTAAAAATTTTTGATTCAATCACTCACTCATTTCCTGTTCGAGGACACAGTTACTTACCGAACGACCAAGATTTCTCATCGATAGAAAAACCGAAAACAAAACTAGAAGCTGCCGAGGTACCTGAAGATTGGAACTCAATCATCCTAGGAGGGCGAAAGGTACCATCTCCCTTCAATTTACATAAAGTGAAGAACCACGAATTTTTTGACATCAAAAAAGCGACCGATAAGATATTTCTCAAAACGCCAAAGCCTCCATTGAAGATCAAAAGTGTCAGAATGTTAAATATAAAGCTGTAAACTCGATATGTATCTACACGTAAAAGCTATAATGGCCTTTGAGCACAAAGTATTGTTGTTGGCCCTAAACAAAATTTGCCCCAGCAAAAATGCAAAATATCATGTCACTTACTAAATTTCTAAAGGATGTGCGTAATATTGCATTCTATGAAAATTTGGCCCAAAAAAGCACTGAAGATGACGACACGGAAACCGTAGACGTTTCAGAAGATGACAACAGCAGTGGTTGCGAGCTTTGAATTTAATATATTATTTTTGTAACGTTAAATAAAAAAAATTTATAAATATTTTCAAAAACGACATAAGTCTTATCATTTTGTATTTTTTCTGCCTTTTTTTATTTTTTTTTTGATAGTTTCAGCATTAGAATTCACTATGTACAACAAATTTACACATGTCTGGGAAATTTGATGAAGGTGCCTATTTCCAGTAAGAAGCCCGAAAGAAATTTGTAATTTCTGCAAAACAAAAATTTTTGTCTTGTGACGTTTTTGCAAAAAACCTCTCAATTGTAATATGATATCTTCTTTTTTCTATTAACATATATTACGTCAATCACAAGGTCTAGCCAAAAATAACTATTAAACATCAGGTAGGCATCAAATGAAATGTAATGTTACGAAACAGCACACTGGTATAGTCCCCAAAACCGACCCTGTCTAAGCCAGGTATAAGTTAAAATTATGGTGGACGCGCAGGGATTGTTTACGATTGAGACTATCTTATCTAGAACTGGTTTTTGTGACCAGTCTTATCTAGAAAATGCCAGAAATCCAATTGTTTTGAGTAGAATTCTCTAGTAAAAAAGGCATTAATATATATATATATATATATATATAAAGGACCGATCAGCGGATAAGTTAGTTGATAATTTGACATCGAGAGATAAACAAATAAATAAGTGAATTAGTGAACTGTTTATATAAATTAGTTAGTTTAAGTGAATATACTGTATATATAAATTAAGTATTAGTGATTAGTTTAGTGTTTAAATAAATTAGTAAGTAGCCATACAGTGAGTTTAAAATTTATCCCACCCGTTTATTGTTTAAATAAATAAGAAAAACATTACATTGGTGTCAGGTGTGGGGTAATATAAATAAATATCTACGTAAAAATGGCCAAGAGATTAAGGGATCTAAAAGTGGCGGAATTAAGAGCAGAATTGGAAGATCGTGAGTTGGAAACGTCCGGTAAGAAAAGTGAATTAGTAGAAAGACTTAAAGTGGCACTGGAAAATGACGGCTTTGATCCAGAAACAGTTTTATTTAATGACGAGGCTTCCACCTTAATCTCGTCAATTTCTGCTAACATGGACGAGAAGATTTCTACGTTGAAGAACGATATATCTGCCGATATCTTATTAATGAAAAACGACATTGCCGCTGACGTTGAAAATGAAATTTCGTCTCTAAAATCTGAAATCGAGAATAAAATGTCAACGATGGGCGAGAAAATCGAGAATAAGATTACAACGATAGACAAGAAAATCAAGGAGTTAGAGGAAAAGATTGCTGATTCAAGAACGCGAGGCACGCCAGAGGAAGACAAGAAGACCCAGCAAACGAAACCTTGCAAGCCAGAAACAGTATCTAAGTTTGAAGACATTGGCAGTTTTTCCCGAGTCAAGGCCCCAACGTTCGATGGAAAAATGTCGTGGACCAATTATGTGAAACAATTTGAAGCAGCCGCTAGAGTGAATAATTGGTCCGATAGAGAGAAGGCAGTGAACTTAACCTTCGCGTTTCGCGGAGATGCCTTAGATGTACTTCAGACGATACCTTTGGAAGAAACGGATTACTTCGAGCTGCTGAAGAAGAGGTTGGACATGCGATATGGTCACGAACATTTGGAGCACTTGTACAGATTCCAGCTGAAGAACCGAAGGCGCAAACGTGACGAAACCCTTCCAGAGTATGAAATGGATATTGCCCGACTAGTTCGATTTGCTTATCCATCAGCACCAGAGAACATGATGGAATGTCTGGGCATCCAGGCCCTTATTGACGGATTATGTGACCACGATATGGAGAAGACGCTTCGTTTAGCCCATCCTAAAACATTGGTGGAATCTAGGGAAGCTGCAGTTTCAAGAACTACTGTAGTCAACGAGGAATGGTCACCCACCAGGATCAGAGAAGATCAGGAGAATGATCCTCACCGGAAGATGATCCGGCAATGGAAGAAAGAAAACCGGCGACCTACCTGGCAAGAAGTGTCAAGATTTTCACCGAAACTCAAGACGTATTGGGCTCAGTGAGACTCCCTTATCCTGGAAGAAGGGCTGTTGAAAAGAGTCCTTGAAAACGATGATGGTTCTGAGATGAGGAGACAGCTAGTTATCCCGAGAACAAGAGTAGCTGAGGTACTGAAGAAGTTACACGACAGTCTATCGGGAGGTCATCTGGGAGTGAAGAAAACCCTTCAGCGAGTTCGTGAAAGGTTTTATTGGATGAACAGCTCCGACGATGTGAAGGACTGGTGTAAGAAATGTACGACTTGTGCTACGAGTAATGGACCACATCGCAAGAGAAAGGCACCCATGAAACAGTACAATGTTGGAAGCCCTTTCGAAAGGATTGCTTTAGATATCGCTGGACCATTTCCGACGACAGAAAATGGTAGCAAGTACATACTGGTTGTAATGGATTATTTCACAAAGTGGGTGGAAATTTACGCTATCCCGAACCAAGAGGCCACAACTGTTGCGGATGTATTGGTGAAATAATTCATCAGCCGATATGGAGTGCCCATGGAAGTCCACAGTGACCAGGGAAGAAATTTCGAAAGCCATCTATTCCAGGAGATTTGCGACAAGCTGGGTATGAAAAAGACCAGAACAACAACATTACATCCACAGTCAGATGGAATGGTCGAGAGAATGAACAGGACTATTGGAAAATATCTGTCCAAAGTAGTATACAGCCATCAGAGAGATTGGGACCAGTATCTCTCCCTATTCGCATTGGCTTATCGATCTGCCGTCAATGAGTCCACGCGTGAAACACCTGCGAAAATCCTGTTTGGACGTGAAATGAGGCTTCGTTGTGACCTGGAATTTGGCTGTCGGCCTGGAGAAGATATAGCAGGCGAAGACTACGTGATCCAATTGACAAGAAGGCTGGACGATATTCATGAATTAGTTCGAACAAATCTTCAAGTTGCCAGCGACAAAATGAAAAGTCGGTACGACACGCAGGCCACAGAAGGCGGTTTTAAAGAAGGGGACAAAGTATGGTTACACAACCCGGCGAGGAGAAAAGGATTTTCTCCAAAATTACAAAAATCCTGGGAAGGTCCATACTTAATCAAGAAAAGGATCAATGATGTTTTATATCGCATAAGCAAGATCGCCAACGGAAAACCAAAAGTAGTTCACCGAAACCGACTAGCGCCATTCGAAGGAGACCATGACATAGAGGAAGGAGTAAACCTTATTCGAGATGTGTCTGACCCCACCTTCGATTAATTCATGGGCGCGTATGGAGGTACCGGGAAAGCTAGATATGGAGTCACTTCGGAACAACAACAAGATTTGTTCACTCTCCCGGAAGATTATTCACTGGCAGACAACATCCCCGCCCGTATCAAGAACGCACGAGGGTTGGCAACCGTCTTTCGAAAGAAGTTCGGGCAATTAGAAAAACTTGAAGACCAGATTCCAGCCCCTGGCAAGACACTGAAACTGAAACATAATTCGCGGTACGTCTCCTACGTGGTAACTAAAAATGAATTCCAAGATCGATCTACCTACCGCGATGTGTGGGAAGCACTTCGAAACCTCCGAGACCATGTGTTGGAATGCAACGTGAAGAAACTGGCTATGCCTAAGATAGCGAGTAACCAGTTGGATTGGCGAATCATCAGGAACATACTAGAGATTATCTTTCAAGATACCGGTGTCCAGATATTCATTTGCAGCTACAACCCCCGTTATCAGTATCCGATGAAGACGGTGCCCTGCTATGTCCATAAGATCGGAAAGTGTAGAAATGGGGCCAGTTGCCGATTCAAACATCCAGTCTCGGCTACACAAAAGTTCCAGGAGGAACTTCCATTTAAGGAGGGGGTAATGTTACGAAACAGCACACTGGTATAGTCCCTAAAACCAACCCTGTCTAAGCCAGGTATAAGTTAAAATTATGGTGGACGCGTAGGGATTGTTTACGATTGAGACTATCTTATCTAGAACTGGTTTTTGTGACCAGTCTTATCTAGAAAATGCCAGAAATCCAATTGTTTTGAGTAGAATTCTCTAGTAAAAAAAGGCATTAATATATATATAAAGGACCGATCAGCGGATAAGTTAGTTGATAATTTGACATCGAGAGATAAACAAATAAATAAGTGAATTAGTGAACTGTTTATATAAATTAGTTTAAGTGAATATACTGTATATATAAATTAAGTATTAGTGATTAGTTTAGTGTTTAAATTAATTAGTAAGTAGCCATACAGTGTGTTTAAAATTTATCCCACCCGTTTATTGTTCAAATACATAAGAAAAACATTACAGTAACTTCTGTCATTCTGACGATGATAATTAATATCGAAACAATTATCAATTTTTTAGAATTTTCAACATTTTTCCAATATATTGTGGAATTAGCTAGAAATAGTAAGTTTCATTTAAAACACTAATAACTGAATTAATTTGAAAAAATATATATTTACTTTTGATTGACGTATCTATCACAAACCAAACAACTAAACTCGTAACTATTAAATAAGTTCTTCATATGTTTAACATACAGTAATTCAGATCATTATGATATTTTATTGTTAATATTCTCAACAGAATTCCTAAATAAACAATTTCTTTAGAATCACCAATGCGTTGGTAGGAGAGATGGTCATCAGAATCATAACTTAGAGTGTTTGTTTCCCGATAATTCAGTTTTATCACATATTTGACATTTAGATATTGCAAATGTCGATTGTTATGTACAATTGAACTTTGACATTTACACTTCCAAGAAATTCAAGGTTCGAACATTTTACCTATATATAATATCTACGTCCATATGTAAATTTTTCAAAATTTAAATAACAAATATAAACGATCGTCACTGACAAAAATAATAGAGCTTATATTATAAGACAATCGAATCGAATCGAATAGATCAAATTAGCTATATTTAGATACAAAAATAAATATGTTATGAAAAATTCCAGCTTTCACCTTTGCTTGTAACAACTTTAGAAAAAGTTCTTTTTTCAAATTTAAAAATCTTTCATCTAGCTTTTTTAGAGATGTTTCATACGGGGTATTAATACATTTCGTCGTCCTGGATGTGAATAGGTCTAACACACATATATCATGTTTTGCGTAAATCAGGATTGAAATAATATTGAGCGGTATAATTTAAGGTTTTCGCAATTATTTTATTGTTTATTTCACTATTAAAAGTTATGAACCTTTCACAGACCTAATTATAGATAGTATGATTGTATTGTTTGTCTTTTTGTTTTTTCATTATAAAACCTTGATTAGAAAGTGGCTTAGAACTTTTCACCTCTATTGAAATTTAATATGTTTGTTCAAAAAGTATAGGCCTAAATAAAAAATGCACCTTTATTTTATACATGGGTATTTAAAAAATAAGTTTTTTCTTCATACATGTTTATTACAAACAAAAAAATATAAACAGTTTATTAAAGTCTTTAATCTTCATCAGACTCTTAAGAATTATTAGGGTTTTTTCCATGGGATTTAAGATTCTCATAGAAGTTATGATAAACTGAAGGAATAACATTGGATGAACATAGCTTTAATAAGGTTTCCAGTTTTTTTTTCTCAATAGGTAGTGTTTCGGTGTATAAGGCTGCAATTTCGCCTGTCAATAAAGAGGCATCATGTTGTCTAGTTATTTTTACCTTAGTGCTTAAACTTTTGGAACTGGCGTCATTTAGCCTTTCCTTAAAAAATATTTTTGTTGGCTCCTGCTTTCTGTACTGCATCCACTTAACCTTTAACCAGTTTAATGTCCCTTCATCAGCTTTATTTTTATTTGTGATCACTTCTTTCGCAAAAGATTTATAGTAAAAAAAGTCAGTATAGTTCATTTCTATCACTTGGTAGAATGGTGGCTTTGTCTTGGCAGTTCGCGCTGTCATATACCATCCTTTAGGCGTAAATATGTCTATTTTGTTTCCTCTATTTTCTATGCTGGAATGAACGCTGTCGCACTCCATCTCCGAGTGGCCAGACTCCATGTACTTTTGATTAATTATCTCGATAGGTAACAAACTAACCGCACTCAAAAACATAGCAGAGATAATACTATTACGATTCTGTCCCGTAGCTGTATCAGAAAAAAACGTTACTTCCCTGATATCTGAGTTTAAATTTGACAAGCAGTGCCAAAGACGTGACGCTATTTCAGAGGCACATTTTGTTCCAACCCCCTCGTGCCACATATAATTTGTAGCGTCAGAATTTCCTAGGCTATAAATCGTGAAATTAAAAGTCTTTAATTTTTCGTATAGTACAGTTTTCCCACTTTTAGGGAAGGCGTAATCAAAATCTTTTCCATATCCATACAAAACGCTACATAGGTGGTGTCGGATTTAGCTTTATTCTTATCATTGAGCTTGTGATCTCTGGCCTCTTGTTTCCTTAAAAGGTGTAAATTATACTCTTCTTGCAAAATCTCTTGATCAGCGGTACTTTTATTTTTATACTAAGTGCAATAGCCACACTGATCTTTTTTAGGCCTGTGAAAGCCAAGGTTAAATTCTGTAGTGAAGATGTGTTTATAGTAACTGGCCTTCTCGGGTTCTATGCCAAGTTCACTGCAGTAATCCTTGTAATCATTATATAGTCTGGCTTCTGATAGACCGGACGCAAGGTACTTTCTTTTGGTTGTACTGCGATAATAATGGGAAGAAACGACAGGCATTGACCTAATATGATTCCGTATTATATCTTTGACGTCTTCACCTTTTTTTTGAGGGGGCGATTTTCTTCCGCGCATATCTTTTTTAACAGTGTTAGTTTCTGTCAGCTTAGATATTGCAGTTTTAACTTTTCGGTAAGAAATGTCTAAGGTTCCAAGAAAAAACTTTTGACATACTTGGTGCTTTTCATTGTTTGCGGTAAATGTATAGGTTAAAGTAAAATTTCTTCTGCTGGGTGCAGATGCCAGATGCGTAGCTGCGCTTTTTTGGAACTTGTTGTACATGTTTAGCACTGTAACACCATCGCAACTCTTCAGTTTCCAAACCAAGATAATTTTTATGAATCTGACCTCTTACTTCTGCAGTAATATGCGTGTGACATTTGTAGTGGCAGTGACAATTAACTACTTTAACACCTCGACCGCGTTTTGCTTTTCCTTTCTGTGTTACATATTCTTTGCCCTGCAGCCTTCATTTTTTTTGTATATTTCTTCTCCATGTATTCGAGTTTCTTGTCCTTTTCCTAGTACCAGCATTATTAGTGTCAACTTCTTCCAATATTGGTGTGGGATTTTCTCTGACACTGCTCTCGCTACCCGAGTCAGAAGAATTTTTATTTACCTCATGTGGATGATAGGTAGGATCTTCTACATCACTGATGTCCAAAAATTCCTCACAATCTTCTTCAGTACCTGGTGAATGTATTTTTTCACAAACCATTTGCTTGGAGGATGTTGTTGCTTCCGAAATAGCTAATTGCGAACTTTTGTCTATAAATATTGGCTTTGTTTTATTTCCGAACTCTGCGTTTTTGATAACGGTTGGGGTGTCCGGTTCCTCGTCTAGCCCTTTACCACTACCTAAAAACAATAAAACGAATAAATTATCCTCCACTTCATCCTCTTCCTCACTTAAATGTAGGTTAAACTTTTTAAGCGCTTCACTAACTAATAGTCTACTTCGGGTAGAAACATTTTCCGCAATAAAAGACATTATTACACTATTTTACGATTTAACCAAATTTACTTCTTACTACTACCTTCCTGTACGGTCAAACAAAGTAAATGACCACAAAGTGCAATTATTTTCTTTTTAATAACGGATTTTACCACGCGACTTGTGGCGTAGGCCTATTCACCACTATTTAC
Organism: Galeruca laticollis; assembly: GCA_963921935.1. Lineage (NCBI taxonomy): Eukaryota > Metazoa > Arthropoda > Insecta > Coleoptera > Chrysomelidae > Galeruca > Galeruca laticollis. Next base: position 64,938,414 of record OY998176.1, on the reverse strand, counting down.
CAAGGCGCGAAACTTAAAACCTGCCGATCGTGAATAGCGGTAAATGATCTTAGACCGTTTTATCGTAACGGATATGTGATAGATTTATTAGCAAATTTTCAGTTCAGGTTGTTAGAAACAGTCTATCACATAGATTTCTTCACTATAACAAAATTTAACCATTTAAAGATCGTTTTGAGCTATAACCCGCATTTACAAGTTTTGTGGGTTAGACCTATTCACATCCAAGACGACGATTTGCAGGTTCAGATTTAACATTTTGTGTTCCAACAAAAAATTTTTTGAATATTGTATTGAGTACTGCTCTACTATCCCACGAACAAAGAACACGAATATTTTGTAATTCTATCCCGTACTTCCATTAAAAAGCATGCCATATTAAAATATTCTTTAAACTGCCACATATTCAAAAGCTTTTAGTCAAATTTCCACAAAATGATTTGAAGTTTTTCGCCGTTCTGAAGGCTAGAGTTCAGTACTCACTAAATATATTTTCGGGAATAGAGAGAGAGAGAGAGAGAAATGCGTAATGAAATTTTTGTTGAGTTGGCTTGGTTGTAGGTGAAATTGTTGGTTTTCGAGATTGGTGCCCTGGTGTAGGATTAGTTTCCTCTCCAGAGTTGACTTGGGGGAATGTTGGATGTTTTAGTGTCCGTCTGAGACTGTGAAACGTAATTTGGTGGTTGGTTGAAGTTGGTAGTTGAAAAAGTGTCTAGAAGATTTTGAAAAGGTGACTAGGAAAAAAAGTTTAAAGGTGTATGGGATTGAGAAAATTGACCGAGCTTTGTCGGTAGACTGTAACTGGAGGAAGGTTATATGTTGAGATATATCGGGAATTGATATTTGTTACCAGCGAAGCTTAAGAGTGTGCGGAGTGATGTGACAAAAGTGTCTAGGATAGGGGCGTTCTGGTGGGAGACGAACCACGCATCGCTGCCGGTACACAAGATGTGCTGTTGAGCTGGATAGGTGTGGTTAGTGAAAAATAGGTGGTTTTTACTGAATTTGGGATGTCTCCGGTGTTTTAAGGGAAGAGATATTGAAGATTTGTAAATTTTATTATATATATATATATATATATATATACAAATAAATTGTCTTAGAAAATTTTAGCTAGAATAATGTACCAAATAACAATAAATGATTTATAAAATATTAGATAAATTTGGCACACACTGTAGAAATTTGAAAAGTACCTAAGTAATTAATCAGAAGTTAGGTAAAGATTTTGAAATTGAAATGAAATCAAAATGGTACAGTGTAATAAAGAAACATACCTTCACAAGCCATTGACCAAAGTCCAGGAGTATAGAAGATTATTTTATTGATTGTAAATTATTTTAGATATTATGTAGCATTTTAATTATAGGAAGGTAGAGTAATTTACCCGAACATACAGAGTATGTTATAAAATTTATATTTGTCAAGTGCGGGTGACAAATGGTGACAATTTAAGGTTATAGAAGAAAGTTAGTGATGAGTAAGGAGAAAGGATACTTGTTCTGTCTAATGACTACTCTCTGATTGTTTGCGGTAAAAAAAAGATACAAATCCAGGTGACGAGGAGATAAATAAGGGAGTGTTATTAAGAAAATTTTAAAAGAGCTGTCAAGAGTTAAAATAATTTTAAAAGAGGTCAGAGATTTCAAAAAAGAGATATAATTGATAAAATGGAGGTCTTTTGAACATACACTATAAGATATAAAGAGAAAAAGAAAGAAGACTGAATTGGATTCGTTTTTGCAAATTTTTCATGAACATTCCTGGATGATATGTAAATTGAAGAGATAAGAAAATATTTGAAAGATATATGAATGGTAAAGGGGATAATTTCCAAAACATTTATAAAAAGAATAAGAAAAGTTAAATGGTATATACCTTATGCTTTGGTTTAGTGAGGAGTTCAATAATTATTGAAGAGGATTTCCTTTATTAAGTGTATTTGACAATTGAACTACAAGGTAACAAGTCTTTAAAAATATTTTGTCCGAGAAATCATCATTGTTCAGTATTTTTCATTGTAAATTTATAGGTTAAGTTTCTTCCCTTTTATTTAGTAGAGAGAATGCATTCCATCTATTACGTCCAATAATAACAATCTTTAATTCTTCATGTATATTTATTGTTAACTTAAATTTGGTAATTCGTTATTCAAAATTACAAACTTAACAAAGTAATAGACGTATTTTGGAATTGATTAGTTTTTTTTATTTGGAGTAGTTTATTGTGTGTTATAATATAGTGAATGTCTGACACAGTTGGAGGCCATAGGTCTGGAAAAATGAGATATTGAACCCGTACGCCCAGAGTGCGGAAGCAAAGAGTTCTCAATTAAGATAAAGTGACATAAAACTAAAATTTAAATCTAGTGAAAATTATTATATAGCCGGAGCCCAGAAATTCAAATTTTCTTAAAATAAACTGTTTGTTAAAGCCCAAGTGTGACAATTTATAATTTGACAGTGACATTAAACAAAATTTCATTTTAATTTTCCAAATTTATATTACAATAGAAATAAAAATCGTCACAATTTTGTCAGCCCAACGTGGTGCGGTATTTTTTTTCAAAAACAGGGCTAAATATTTTCCATACGTAAGGTTATCCTTTTCATAGTAACAACAATATCTACTTCAGATAATACTAATAATTACAGGTAGTCATTTTGAAACAATTTATTTATACAAATAATATTAAAATAATTATCAGATTCTGTGAAACATTTGCTATTTGCTTGATTGGTACGTCTCAGGTGTGTTTTTGCTGTTTTGTATCATCAGTATTGTAGAGTAAATTTATAATATATACAATAAAACGACATGTCTGATAAGCGAGAATTAGAGATAAAAGAATACACGATAGCACAATTGAAAGAACTTTTGGTGGAAAGGAATTTAAGTGATAGTGGAAAAAAAGCAGAGCTACAAAAGAGACTTATTGAAGCCATCAGAATGGAATCTTGTGAATGTGGAAAAGGAGATATACAGGGGGAACAAGAAACTTTGAAAAATTTGGATGAACAGGACAAAATATTGGGAAATGATGTGGAGGAGAGTAACAATGATGACAGAAGAACTCAAGAAAAAGAGAAACAGGATACTCGAGTTCTTCAAGAAAGCCCAAAACAGACTAATCCTCAAGAAAATATTGATATTATACAATTAAAAGGATTTTTGCAAATGATGACAAGTCAAATGCAAGTGATGACAAGTGAAATCCATGGGGTAACAAGTCAAATCCAAGGGGTGACAAGTGAAATCCAAGGAGTAAAAGGAGATATAAAAAATGTGAAAAATGAGTTACAATCTGATATACAAGCAATTTTAGAAAATTTTGATAGAAGATATGAGTTTCATCAGGCAAAAATCGATAAGATAGAAGATAAAATGGGGGAACAAGAAACAAAAATATATGGTATGGAGAAAAGCTTAAAACAAGAGACCAAGAGCTTAAGAGAAGAAGCCAAGCAACAAGAAAAGATATTCAAAGAAGATCTGCAACAGATAGAAAGAAGGCAAACTAATGAAAATATAAAAACTAACAAGAGAATAACAGATTTCGAAGAAGACGTTCGAAAGGAAATACAAACAACATTGGATCTGGCCGAAAACGAAAACAAAAAGGTAGAAGCAAGATTTAGAGAAGAGTTAAAAAAAAGCATACAAGGAAACAATCCAAACAACAATGAACTAATGGAAAATTTTAGGAGACAGGTAGAACAAAAATTAACAAATATTACAGCAGAAGTAAAAAACTTATCAGATAATCGTATTATTGGTGAGTCATCAGGTTCTATGTATTTTGGTTGTAACAGTAAAGTTGATGAGTCTACAAAATTTTGTGGTGACTTTAGAAAGGTACACCCTATAAATTTTATAAAAACAATTAAAAGTAGAGCCAGGAGAATTGAAAACACTGGAGATCTTCACGAATTTTTGAGGAGTAATTTAACAGGTCAGGCCTTACTTTGGTTGAATTGTAAGGAAGATAAAATTCAGAATATGGATGATTTTGAAAAATTGTTTTTACACAATTTTTGGGGTGAGTTACAGCAGGAAAAAGTTCGTGAAAAATTGTATTTTGGTAAATTTGACTCACAACGCAATAATTTAACTAATTATGCTTTACAGGTGTATGCTCAAGCACAATACCTTGTACCAAGCATACCTGAATCAGAAATCGTTATGTTTTTGTCTAGGCACTATAAAAGTGAAATTTGTGAAACTATAAGCATACAAAATATTAGTCAGTTTGATATGCTATTGTCATATTTAACTCGAGTTGAACGAAACTTAGATGGCAGTGTTCAATATAAAAATTTGGATGGTAACCAGAATAGAAATTATCAACATAGGGCACGAAATAATAGGAATTATAATGAATTAATTGATGGAAATAATTAGATTAAAAATAATTATAATTACAAAAATTTTAATGAAATTAATAGAGGATTCCAAAATAGGAACAGTCAATATAATCAGGCAAACAATAATGGAAATAGAAATGTTAATAGATATAATCAAAATAGTAATTTCCGAGATTACCAAAATCAAAATAATAACTTCCAAAGAAATAATTATAACAATTATAATTGGGGGAATAATGGTAATCAAAACAGTCACAATCTAAATCATAATTATAACCAAAATACAAGAAACCAACAAAATTTTGATAACCAAAATAACAATAATGGTTATAACAGAGACATAAATTCTCGAGACTCAGGTGAACATGTGAGACGTGTTAATCGAGTGGATGTGGTAGATGAAAATCACAGAGGTAGAAGTGCAGAAAGATGTACTTCACAAAGTTTTGCTTCTCAGGAAAATTTCAGATCTACAGGAAGATCTCGTTCCTCAGAAGATTATCGGAATAGACATGATACCGAACCGCATTTTTAAAATGGGTGTATGATGTTGCAACTAGGTGTCAATACATGCACCCACGTGAATTTCTTGATCTCGGAGATTATAATAATGTACACCTGGAACAAAAAAATGTAGGTTTAATAATTTTAAATGGTAAAATATACGACAATAATGTTAGCATAATTTTAGATACAGGATCTACAGCTTCTTTAATATCAGAAAAATTTGTTGATAAAGTACAATGTTTGAAAAATGATATAATTAAAATTCCTAAAACTAACTTAGTAGGCATAAATGAAAAAACTTTAGGATACACAAATAGATCAGTGGTTACTAAAATACACTTTGAAAAATTTGAGATTATAGTTCAATTATTAATAGTAAACCATCTGGAATGCGATATTGGTAGTGATGAACTCAGTAAAAATAACTTTGTAATAAATTTTGAAAAAGGAATTGTTAAAATCAATAAAGAGTTTGAATTAAATTTTTCATTACAAGAAAGTATAAGGGTAGTAAAAAACTCGAATATAATTAGTATATGGGATTTTTGTGAACATAATTCGGAAAATAAAAATAATTGCAAAAATAAAAAAAATGATAAGATTTTTATAGATAGAATTCTTTGTACATGGAATGATAAAGAAATGAATAAATATGATAATTATGATGAATATAAAATATTAAATGAAAGTAATAGGGAGGATAAATATGATTATGTTAGTAGGTCAAATGAAAGAGAGATTTTTGAAAGCAGGATTCAGGCCAAAGATGCCATAATAAAAGGAGTGGTACTTGAGAATATAGGTTTTGATTGTGATAATGAGTGGAGAGATAGAATGGTAGATTTAATAGGAAAGTATAAAGATTTAATAAATGAGGAATCAAATATAGCTAAAGATTATGTTCATAGAATAAAGATAAAAGACATGAAACAATTCCATGCAAAAAGTTATCCAATACCATATAAGTATAGGGAGGATGTTAATAATGCATTACATAATTTATTGAGAGATAACATAATTAGTTATAGCACCACACAATATATTAATCCAGTAGTGATTGTTCGGAAACAAGATAATTCAGTGAGAATCTGTCTTGATGCAAGAAATCTTAATAAATGTGTTCCAGAATTTGAAGCACCACTTACAGTAGAATCAATTTTAGGTAGAGTAACAAATGCTAAAGTTTTTTCAAAACTAGATTTGAATTATTCTTTTTGGTTAATTCCTTTACATCCAGATTGTAGACATTTGGTAGGTTTCAAAATAAATGGTAGGGTATATCATTTCAATGTAGTTCCATTCGGCTTACAAAGTTCAGTATCAGCATTACTAAAAGCCACAAATAAAATCTTAGAAAGACATGAAGCTTACACTATTCATTATGTAGATGATATTCTGATTTTTTCAGAAAACAAGGATCAACATTTTACTCATTTGAAAAATGTCTTACAGGATCTTGATTCAGCAGGTCTCAAGCTTAGTTTAGTAAAATGCTCGTTTTTTAAAACAGAAGTCATATATTTAGGTTTCAAACTAACTCCATTGGGAATAGAAATGGATCCACAAAGGATAAGTTTGATTAAGGACTATAAAAGGCCTACAAATTTAAAAAATTTAAGAGGTTTCTTGGGAACTTTAAATTATTTTAAAAGATTAGTACCAAATCCTTCAGAAAAGGAATTACCACTTGTTGAATTGTTAAGGAAAAATGTAACTTGGAAATGGACGAATAAACAGGAGGAATCATTCAAGTCCATAAAGGAAGATTTCCATGAAAACGTAAAAATTTATCATCCTGATTATTCAAAAGTTTTTAAGTCAAGAACAGATGCCTCTATACAAAGAATAGCTGGTGTGCTTTTACAGGAACAAAATAATGTAGAAGTTCCAATATCTTTTGTTTCTCGCTTAACTCGTCAAGCAGAAAAAAATTATGGAGTAAGTGAACTAGAGCTTCTTAGTATAATTTTCTGTGTAAATAAGTTGCGATATTTCTTATTGGGTGGTCATTTCATAATTGAGACAGATAATCAGGCTCTAACTACTATCTTAGATAATAGGTATAATAATTCTCGTATTCACAGATGGAGTCTATTATTGCAAGAGTATTCATTTACAATAATTTTTATTCCTGGACATTTGAATATTGTATCAGATGCTATCACAAGAATGGAAGGGGAAAGCCTTGGTAGGCCAAACACTCATAAAGTTGGACTTAATCAATTAAAATTTGAACAGGGAATATTTTCGTTAGATGCTATTAAAATTAACCAAAATAGTTTAACAGATAAGGACAAGGCTAGGCTAAAATATAATGAAAATATTTATTTTAAAATAATGAATGGAATAGAAATTTATGCAATAACAGACGAGTTGGCTAGTTTAATAATAGATCAAATACATAGTAATTTTAATCATCCTGGAGTTAGACGTACTCATTTAATTTTTAGAGAGAATTATTATTGTAAGAATGATTTATCATTAATAAAAAAACAAATTAGAAATTGTACTACTTGTCAGTTCAATAAAGAAAAAATATGCATTATACGAACTTACCAAGATCTTTAATAGTTAGTAAACCACTAGAGCTAATAACTGTAGACTTTATTTCAAATTTAATTCCAAGCTTACACGGAAATCTCCATATTTTTGTAATTCTAGATGTTTTTTCGAAATACATATCTTTACATGCATGTTCTAAAACAAATAAAACGATGGTAAAATTTTTCTTGAATAAATTTATCAACGATCATGGAAAATTTGATACTTGTATAATGGACAATGCTACATATTTTAGAAGTAAACAATTACAAAATTGGTTTATTAAAAATAAAATAAATCATAGATATACTAGTATTAGACATCCTCAAGCTAATTTAGCTGAGAGGGGAATTAAAGAGGTCATTAAACATTTAAGGCTACTGGTTTCTTATAATCATAGAGAATGGGAGGATAAATTGTCAGATGTAGAATTCTTTATAAATAATAGTCCAAATATAAATACAGGATTTTCACCAATTATGCTATTCAAAGGAATAAATTCAGATAGACCATGGATAATTGATTTTGATTATAATCAGATAATTGAACAGGCCAGAGTAAAAGAGTCCATAAAAGAAAAGAGATATAGAGAAAAACAATTTAAAAAAAATAAACATAGTAAAGTTTTTAATCAGGGAGACTTAGTATTATTGAGAGCACTGAGATTTGCTGATCACAGACATGATAAATGTAAGAAACTGGATAGTTTGTTTGAAGGTCCTTATAGAATTCATAATAAAGGTGGAGTGAATAGTTATGTACTAGTACATCCAGAGACGGGAAATACACGTGGTGTACACATTGATCAGTTATTTGATTATCATGGTTGCTCATCAACATAATATAGAAATAGTATATGAAGTTATAAGTTATTTATTATTGCTTAGTTCAAATTGTTACCAAATATGGGTCAATCCTTTGGGAATTTCTACTGTAAACATATAAATTGCTCAAAGGCTTGAGGGGGAATGTTAAGACAAATAAATTGTCTTAGAAAATTTTAGCTAGAATAATGTACCAAATAACAATAAATGATTTATAAAATATTAGATAAATTTGGCACACACTGTAGAAATTTGAAAAGTACCTAAGTAATTAATCAGAAGTTAGGTAAAGATTTTGAAATTGAAATGAAATCAAAATGGTACAGTGTAATAAAGAAACATACCTTCACAAGCCATTGACCAAAGTCCAGGAGTATAGAAGATTATTTTATTGATTGTAAATTATTTTAGATATTATGTAGCATTTTAATTATAGGAAGGTAGAGTAATTTACCCGAACATACAGAGTATGTTATAAAATTTATATTTGTCAAGTGCGGGTGACAAATGGTGACAATTTAAGGTTATAGAAGAAAGTTAGTGATGAGTAAGGAGAAAGGATACTTGTTCTGTCTAATGACTACTCTCTGATTGTTTGCGGTAAAAAAAAGATACAAATCCAGGTGACGAGGAGATAAATAAGGGAGTGTTATTAAGAAAATTTTAAAAGAGCTGTCAAGAGTTAAAATAATTTTAAAAGAGGTCAGAGATTTCAAAAAAGAGATATAATTGATAAAATGGAGGTCTTTTGAACATACACTATAAGATATAAAGAGAAAAAGAAAGAAGACTGAAATGGATTCGTTTTTGCAAATTTTTCATGAACATTCCTGGATGATATGTAAATTGAAGAGATAAGAAAATATTTGAAAGATATATGAATGGTAAAGGGGATAATTTCCAAAACATTTATAAAAAGAATAAGAAAAGTTAAATGGTATATACCTTATGCTTTGGTTTAGTGAGGAGTTCAATAATTATTGAAGAGGATTTCCTTTATTAAGTGTATTTGACAATTGAACTACAAGGTAACAAGTCTTTAAAAATATTTTGTCCGAGAAATCATCATTGTTCAGTATTTTTCATTGTAAATTTATAGGTTAAGTTTCTTCCCTTTTATTTAGTAGAGAGAATGCATTCCATCTATTACGTCCATTAATAACAATCTTTAATTCTTCATGTATATTTATTGTTAACTTAAATTTGGTAATTCGTTATTCAAAATTACAAACTTAACAAAGTAATAGACGTAATTTGGAATTGATTAGTTTTTTTTATTTGGAGTAGTTTATTGTGTGTTATAATATAGTGAATGTCTGACACAGTTGGAGGCCATAGGTCTGGAAAAATGAGATATTGAACCCGTACGCCCAGAGTGCGGAAGCAAAGAGTTCTCAATTAAGATAAAGTTACATAAAACTAAAATTTAAATCTAGTGAAAATTATTATATAGCCGGAGCCCAGAAATTCAAATTTGATAAAATAAACTGTTTGTTAAAGCCCAAGTGTGACAATTTATAATTTGACAGTGACATTAAACAAAATTTCATTTTAATTTTCCAAATTTATATTACAATAGAAATAAAAATCGTCACAATATATATATATATATATATATATATATATATATATATATATATATATATATATATATATATATAGTGACTTAACACTACGGCGCTAACCGTGGGAGTAGCGCCGCTCTTACGAGCTTTCTAGATCCTTCTCTAAGGGTGGATCAGACCACATTTACTTTTTCATATTTTTTCTACTATTTGTTGCCATTGCTTCCTGTCCTGCGTTTTCTCTTCCCAGTATCTAATTCCCATAGTCTTGAGATCACCTACTACCTCCTGCAACCAAGTTGTCCTTGTTCTTCCCCTTCTTCTCTTACTTAAGGGCTTCCACTCTATCATGGAGTATATTATTGCTCTCTTGCCTGCTCTCCATATGTGTCCCAACCATTTTAATCTTTGTTCCTTAATTTTTTTTACTATGTATTTTTGTATCTCTTGATATAGTTCCATATTTGTTCTTCTTCTATATTCTTCACCTATTTTTTTTGGCCCCAATATTATTCTTAGTATTTTTCGTTCCTGTATTCTCATATCTTCTTGTTGTTTTTTAGTCATAATTAATGTTTCTGCCCCATACATCATCACTGGTCTAATTATTGTGTTATATATTCTTATTTTCGTGCGCTTGCTAATTATTTTATTTTTTAATAATTTTTTGTTCCCTTATCTCACTTTCTCTGTCTCCATCACTACTTATTGTTATTCCCAGATATTTAACTCTATCCACTTCTTCAAATTCATATCTTCCAATTTTCACATTTTTGTACTCACAATTCTTTTTGAGTGTTAATAATTTGGTTTTATGGGTATTTATCACCAGTCCAGCATAGTGCCTGCAACCATGTAATGATCCGTATCAGCACATGCCCCTCTATATGTTCTGACATCTTTCATTGACGACCGTTTTCTTTTTGTTATCAATATGTGATCAATTTGTGTATATGTTTTGCAATCAGGTGATCTCCACGTAACTTTATGCCATTTGGTGTGTTGGAACATCGTACTGCAAATAATCATGTTCATTTTTACTGCCAGATTACAAATTCTGTGTCCATTGTTGTTTGTTTTTTCATGTAATGTGTGTATACCGCTTATCTGTCTGTAATATTCTTCTTTTCCAATTTGCGCGTTCAGGTCACCCAATAATATTATCGTGTCTTGTTTTGCTATTTTTGATATTTATTCTTCTACCTTTTCATAGAAAACCTCCTTTTCGTCATCTTCTGCCACCTCTGTGGGTGCATAAACATTTATTATTGACAGATTGAAGGGTCTCGCCATTCTCTCATCGATTGGCCTAAACTCCATTACATTTCCTTTTAGTTTTTCTCCCACTATAAATGCTACTCCATATTGTCCTTGCTGCTCTCTTCCCGAGTAAAATAATTGATATTTCTTTTTTTAATAGTTCCTTTCTCCCTCCATCTTATTTCCTGTAGCGCTGCCACATCAATATCATATTTTTCCAATTCCCATGCAATTTCCTCCATCTTTCCTGGTTCTAGCATTGTCCTCACGTTCCAAGTACTAATTTTAATTTCTTTAGTACTGCGTACTTTTTTTTTCTTTTCCCTTTTTGATCTATATTTACCCTTTTTATCGCCTGTTCTATTATTAGTGTTTTCCCTACCTTTGTCTTGTACCTTTTTTTCAAACATATATTTACAATTATTATTATATATCTCCCTACCTTTTTCATTTGTACTTATATTACCTTCTTTTTTATTATTTCCTTTATCTATCCTAATCCTATTATCTACATTTATCCCTTTATTACTGTTTGTTATCATTAATTTACTATTACTAATCTTAAAGTTACTTCTAATTCTAAAACTAATCCTATCTTCCTTCTGTTCTCTATGTTTCTGTTCCTCTTCACTGCCCTTTTCGTCCAGTTGTTCCTCTTCTTCTAGTTTTTTCTTCTCTTCTAAGCATTTTGGTTATTTTCTCCTCGCTTACTCCTGCCTCCGGTGATCTTACGTTTACTTTTCTTTTAGGATTATTTGTCTCTGTCTTTTCTATGTTTTTCTGGCTTTTCTGGAAATTATTCTTATCATGAACATTTCCATCTATTATCAATTTATCGTATTTAAAGTATGCTCTACTTCCATTTTCCCTTGCTCTTCTCATAAACTGCATCATGTATTTCCGGTCTTCCTGTACTCTTTTTGGCAAATCATCATTTATCCAAATATTTGTTCCTTTTAGGTTTTTCTTTTTTTCATTATTTCCTGCTTCTTTTCCCATTGGTTGAGCTTTATAATTATTGGTCTCTTAGTTCTACTATTGAATTCTCCTATTCTTCGTAGATCGTTTACTTCATTTTTTAGATTGACTTCTATTCCTGCTTCTTTTAAAATTCCTTCGATTTTTATTTTTATGTCTCCATATCGTTCCTCTTCACTATCTTCTATTCCCTGTATGATTATATTGTTTCTTTTTGTCTCTCGTTCCATCATCTCGATTCTTCTTTCTTGTGTTTTTATCATTTGTTTCAGCCAATTATTTTCCTCTTTCAGCTCTCTTATTTCTCCCATGTTATTTTCTAGTTTGTTTTCGATGGTTGTCATTTTATCAATCAGACATTCAAACATTATTCTTATTTCATCCATCTCCCCCATTCTTTCTTTTTCAGCACCGGATTTCAAGTGTCTCGCAAACAGTTTTTGTTACAGAGCTACTAAGTTCACCCTTAACCCGCAGGCGAGCTAAGTTTTTACCGTGACTGATTCCTTTTATTCTTTTGAATAATTTCTGTTTATTACGCTCCTGTACTATTGATTTTCTTACTGTATAGAATTTCTTATCGTATTCCGTGTTACCATTTTTTGTATGTATAATTTATTTCTTGTTAAAATTGATAAATTTCAGTATTGCTCATTTGTTTCCCAATTTACTTGTTTTTTGCTTTCAGAATTATAACTTATGCAAGTTTACTTACGTCTTTCTATTCCTGGTTGTTTTATCTTTTGTGTGTTATCACTTTCCGTATTTATTGTTCGCTAATTCTCAACAAATTTTCACTTATTCTCTACCGTCACATTACATTCACTGTGATTTTTGGAATTTTGGTGGAGAAGTGTATAGGAGACATTGCGAAGAGTTTGAAGAATTGGGTGATTTGTTGAGATTGGAATAAAATGTTGCGGTGACGTGCCTTCGGTGGTTTGGGACATTTGCGGTGATCGGCGTTAAGAATAATAATAATCCAAAATCTAAGGCGGGTACAGCTGCGGCAGTCGACGATCGTCGGTCCATTTGGTTACTGAATAAATTACAGAGTTGCAGCAATACCGCAGAAAAACCTGCAACACCGACGTTCGGGAAAAGGCAACCAAGACCTTTATATAAGCAAATTTTCAGGTAGAAATTTCACAGCGGGAGATATCATAAAAATGAGATAATAGGCTGAAGGTACTTTTTGAATTAGAATTTAGAATATCCTAATCCAAATTGATATTATAGGAAAATATATTTGTAAGAAATTGAGAGCTTAACCAGGTTCTAATATTTCTATCGGTATATGAGATAAAATGCAATTTAAGGTTCTAGTGAAGTTTCTTTTTATTCTCAACCGACAAATCAAAATCAACATTTTCATTATATACATAGTGAGCAAAATCAACATATTGTATTTCTAACATCCTCCCACCGCATTTGTCAGTTTCTTAACGGTCAAAAATTTCCAACATCTTCATCGAATCTTATTGGCGGTTGAACCTTTCTTCCACCTTTTGTGACAATCTGTCTAGTCTCATGTTCGGGTTTTTCTTTTATTCTATGCTCTTTAAGTTTACTACGTTCTGGTTTTTCTTTCAGTCTATGTTCGGTAAGTTTAACCTTTTCTCGTAAACCTGCAGCATTTTCTGCAGATGTCACTTCTAATGGGTACAAATTTGGTACCGGTCTAACAATGGTTCCAGTTGCAGTTCGTAGCTTCACAACACGTATCCTTTTGTCTTTTCCGCGGCCAATGTTCGGATCCAATCAATACAACTTCTCCCTTTTGTATCGATTGAGTTTCTTTAGACTTTGAATCATTATCAGCTTACTAAGATATTCTGATCAGAATCTTTTTTTTAAATCCTCTTTCAGTTTCAATCTATACTTCAGGTGTCTATTCAGGTTACTGCTATATACTTCATCCAAATTTTTGGTCTCCACTGTCTGAATATCTTGTAGAAACGTGGCTGGAGTAAGAGGTATCAACATTTTCTTGTCTTCGGACACATATGTGAAAGGTCTGGAATTCATAAGAGCTTCACATTCACATGAAATTGTCTGTAGCTCCTCATAGCTTAATGAAATTCTACCCAATGTTTTATTTAATAATTGTTTGAGCAACCGTATCAGGCGCTCCCACCATGCTCCTGTAGGGGGATTGAATAGCCATGAAATTCTTTCAACGTTACTGAATTATCTTAGTTTGTTCCAGTCTAAATTATTTAATGCATTTTCACTTCCTACAAAATTTGTTCCATTATCACTGTAGATAATTTTTGGTCTTCCTCTTCTACTAATAAATTTTCATAAAGCTTGTAAAAAACTATTTGTTGACAGGCTAGACACATGCTCCAAGTGAACTGATCTGTAGACCGCGCATGTGAAAATACAGACCATACCTTCACATTATTTCTGATATATAGTGGACCAGTCAAATCCACACTAGTGACTTCAAATATCTCTGTATCGGCAATTCGATTTCTTGGTAGAAGTAACCTGAGCATCACATAAGGTTTTATGTCGTGTTTTTTGCAAATCACACACGTATGAATCACAGATTTAATTGTTTTTCTACCTTGTACTAACCACAACTTTTCTCTCATCACACATAGTAGACCTTGAGTACTAATATGATGTAATTTCCTATGGTGGTGCTCAATCATTCTTTTGACCACAGTGTGATTAGATTGAAGAATCTTTGTAAATCTGAAATATTTGTATCTTCTCGCTCAGTAATTCTAGTTTTCAGTCTTTTACCTAAAACAGATTCTTGTTGAGTCATTCGGATAATGAGTTTAGGAGCCTTTTCAATTTCATGAAATTAACTGTCTCAACCCTTATTTTGTGGAATCTACTCATATTAGTGTTTTAAATGAAACTTACTGTTTGTAGTTAACTCCACATTTTATTGAAAAATGTTAAACATTAGAAATGTTAACATTTTTCAATAAACTGTGTAGTTAACTAGAAACAGTAAGTTTCATTTAAAACATTTTTCAATTTTCTATGCGCAATGAATTATCTTTGACAAAAACAAAATATAAAATTGGTTTACCCCCAATAGAGTTGAGGACATCAAATAAAAATGTAAACGACCAAATGGAAGGTATTTATACTAACAGTGTGGCATACTCTAACAATACTAATACAGACAATTTGCCTGATGGAGATGATAACGGAAATCACGCATCAGTAGCCGATTTGAGTAAAAATTTTAATGACAAACTCTCCAGAACAGTAAAAATGGTACTAACCTCGCCAATAAGACAACTGAGATTAGATCCAAAATATTTGATGTGACCAATGGAGTGAAACCACGTACAAAAGCAATATCAACCAGAGTTAAAAAATCTAGTAATAATGTTTCGGTGACAAAAAAAATGACATTGCCTCCAGCAAGTGTCAAAATAACTCCGATGTTTTGCAGTCAAATTCAACATTAGAAGAGAATGAAGACGTAGTAAAAAATAATGGGTCAGAAGTCGATAGGGTCGTAGTAACTGAGGAATCAATAAACATCAATTCCCTTTTTAAAAATAATCCTAGAGTTAAGAACTTCTCTTAATACATTTCATTTTCGATTAAGGATTAGTGTTTTAAATGAAACTCACGGTTTCTAGTTAATTCCACAATATAATAAAAGTTATTGAAAATTCTAAAAAATTGACAATTGTTTTGATAACTCAATATCATCGTCAGAATGACAGAAGTTACATTTTATTTCATGCCTACCTGATGTTTAGTAGTTATTTTTGGCTAGACCAAGAAGTGACCTAACTTGTGATTGACTTAATATATGTTTATAGAAAAAATAAGAAGATGTGATATCACAAATATTGAAGCTTAGATATTATTAGCCCTATGGTGATATCCTGGATATCATTTTTCTAATTAAGATCAGTATAACTGTGCAATGATATAGAAAACCAGGAAAACTATATCTGCTAATCTTTACAATTATCACTTAAGAAGACAGTTTAATAGTAGAGAACTCCCTAGATTTATCTGTTCATTGACGACTTCATATTGTGGGTTTCTTAAGTGTCTTCTAATTTCCAACTCTTCAAGGAAATCCAGTTCTTGTTTCTTATCACAAATATGTAGTACTTCTAGTTCTGTGTTAGGTGTCAATGAATGATTGGTGTCAAGTAGATGTTTTGCGTAATGGGATGTATCTGGTTGTTTTAATCTATACCTATGCTCGTAAGTGTTCACTGTATCGGATTTCAACATTTCTAAGGGTCTGACCCAAATAGACAGCATTACATTCTGGACATTTGAGTTTATATATACCTGATTTCTTTAATTTTGGTATTTTTGTTTTAACACTTAACAATTTTGTACTTACGTTACTTTCTGTTTTAAAAGCAATTGTTGTAATCGTTGCTAAAGATATTATCTTTGAAATATTATTAGAAATATTTCCTGCATATGTGATGGTTTTATAAGTTTTTATTTCATCAGCTTGTTCAGGAAATATTAGTTGTAATTCCACTTTTTCCTCTTTTTTACTAATTAGCTTATTTATCATATTTAATGGATAACCGTTGGATCTTGCTATTTGTCTAATTGTATTAATCTCTCTATCAAAATTACATTTGTTCATAGGAACTGAAAAAGCTCTATGTATCATTGAACTATATGCCGCCAGTCTGTGTGGCATATGGTGATTGGAATTGAATGGAATTGTCACATCAGTCTGTGTTGGTTTTCGGTAAATTGAATAGTCAGTAGTAATACCACAAGTGATTGAATTTTCGCGATAAGTCTGTGGATTCATTTTTGAACGAAACTGAATTGTTTCGAGAAAACACCACTCGTCCTGCGGACTCGTGGTGTTTTCTCGAATCAATTCAGTTGAGATCATAAATGAAAGACAGACTTATGAGATAAATTCAATCACGAGTGGAATTTTATTAGACTATTTCACAAACAGAGTGAAAGATAAAGAATCTGAAATTCGCAAAATCTGGTAAATTGCTTCCAAATGTACTCCTTCGATTTCCTCGTATTTTTCGGTACATTTTCATCGATTTTTTCGTTGATTGATTCGATAGAATTCATCCCAAATCTACTCATTTTTGAATGCGTGCACAGCGTAATCACTTATATTTGACGTTTAACTGTCACATGCACTGTAAACAAATCTGAAAACACCGAACTTGATAGGCCAATCAGAGTCAAGAGTCAAGTTTGGTATTATCGGTAAGCCGAACTTGACTAGAGCTTCTGATTGGTTAATTTCGTAGGTGAGTGAAATAGTCAAGTACATTATTAACTCTATGAATTTTTAAATCAAGAAAATTGATTGAGCTATTTCCTTCAATTTCTAATGTAAATTTAATTTTTGGGTGTAAATTATTGATGTGGTTGAAAAATACATCTAATTATCGTTGACTACCCATAAAACAAGCTAATATGTCATCTACATATCTATACCAAAACAAAATATTTTTCAAAATATTGCTTTCAAAGATCTTTCTTTCTAAATTGTCCATAAAAATGTTAGCTAAAATAGGTGAAATAGAGCTTCCCATTGGTAAACCTTCATTTTGAATATATATCTTATTGTCAAAAGTGAAATAATTCTGATTAATGCATACATCAAATAAATTAAGTATATCTGATATTATTCCTGGATTAATATTTTTATCTTCTAGTAATTTTCTTACAAGTATTAGGCATCCTTTAGGAGGAATTTTAGTAAACATATTAGTTACATCGAACGAAATGAGTTTATAGTTATCTTGCAAGTGGATTGCTTTCAACTTTTTGATTCATTCTATTGAATTACTAATTGAGTACTGAGATTCATATCCGTAACTATTGAGTATATTGTTGAGTCTCTTTGCCAATATATTATTAGGAGTATTAACATAAGAAACTACAGTTCTAACTGGTTTCGTTATTTTATGTAATTTAACGGTTCCATATAATTGTGGACAATGAGGATTCTTATGTATGATAGACCTCTTTTCGTAATCACTTAAAAGATAATTTGAATTATTAACAATATCCCTTACATTATTAGAAAACTTTTTTGTTGGGTCTGCTTTAAGAACTTTTACATCGCTAGATTCTATAAAGTTATATATTTTGGAATTGTAATTTCCAGTCGTTAGGTTAGGTTATTATCTTCTATCTTCTTTTTTATTGCATTTAAAACTGTAATGTCATTTTTTGTTTGACGTTTAACTTTTGAAGGTTCAATATTTTTGATCAAATTAAAATGACATCAACCAAACTTTCCAAAACAGCAATATCTCCATCCAATTCTATAGCAAACAACATCAATTCAAATTCCTTATCATGCCGATCAAGTGAGAAAAACAATAATAGAATCCGAGATTATTCGGACAATGATAGTAGTTGCGAAAAAGCTCTTAACAATGTCTCCACAATCAGATCCATAAAGGGTATTCCCCAAAAATCTTTGGGTCTCAAAGGCCTCAAAAATATTGGTAACACATGTTTCATGAATAGTATTATCCAATGCCTATAAAACACAAGGTGGCTATTAGAATATCTAAAGAAAGACGCATACATAAGATATATTAACATAAACATATCTAGCATGAAAGGATCACTGATTAAAGCATTTGCTGAAGTTATTCAAGAGCATTGGTCTGAAGACGGTTCAGGCAGAGTGGTTAATACCGTATCATTGAAAAGTCAGATTCAGCGATTTACTTCAAGGTTCATGGGATACACTCAACATGATTCACAGGATTTCACGAAGATGTCAACTAGGTATATGAAAAACCAAAGCCCATATTAACAGAAATTGATGACAAACTTAGTGATATTGAGAAAGCACAAGAATCTTGGTTGAGATATTCGAGAATGGACAACTCGAAAATTGTGGATAACTTTGTCGGTCAATTAAAATCAACACTCGTCTATGCCGCCCGGTTCTCCCAGTTTAGGGTTGTCGAACGGCATACGACGTTTGTGCCGTTTGGCATTTTTTCCCTCTGTGAGGTGCCCGGATGAAAAGGTGGAGGTTTTCTCCACTACTTTTCCGGTGGAAGTTTTACATTCCCTGTCCATAAATGGTCCCACGAGAAGATAGAGTCATTACGGTCCACCGCTGCAGAGCCCCGCATGCAGAGGTAAGGGGTTCAATACAATGGAGCTCCCCCCGGTGCTCTAAGGTCGAAACCAGTAAGGACTATTCTTCTATATAGCCACGCTTTCTTCGGCCTGGTTTCCCACCCTGCTTTAGGTTTTTAATGAGGTTGTCTCCTCTTGGTCCGGGCATTAAAGCCAAGCCCCATACCACTGGCCCGTGAGACTTGACCACAGACATCCAGGAGACATTGGTATAACAGGTGATTTCGAGGTAAGCTCGAAATTTCACCCGGCATCGTAACCCTGTGTGCAATCCCTTAGCCATGATACTACAGTTGGGACATGTAAAGTTGGTCCGCGGCAGGGTATTCGAGGGCTGCCAGTTGAGTTTTTAGACACAACGAGTCCCCAGGTATTTCCCCGCAGACCTCATCCTCATATAAAATCATCTCAGAGGCCCTTCTCGTATCCGCCACCTGGAGACGCGCCGGGTTGCTACTTCACCCCCTCCACATCAATAAATTCCCCGACGAACAGCGACGAACTACGTACATATCTACTAATGTGGACTCGGATGGTGATGTTTACTCCGATTGGTTCAATAATAGTATTTGCTAAAGATAATATAGATCTCTTTGTCACTTTTTCAAAATTTATAGTTTAAAACCAATCAAATGAGAGATTTAAAATGTCCTCAAATCGAATCCAATTTAGTTTGTTACATTTGTGTAATCTTACAAAAAATATATTTCATAACCATAGTGATATAGTTTGGACATTAGTTAACTATTTAAATTTCATTGTTTTTATATTTATCGAAAAATTTTAAGGTTAGGAAAATATTGCACTACTTCTCTTAAGAGAAAAAGTCGAAATCAAATTTGCAAAAATTTAAAAAAGCGGTTAAAATTAGTGATAATGAACAAGTGACGATGATATTTAATATCGAAACAATTGTCAATATTATTACGTAACAGTATACTGGTGATAGTCCCTGAATCCGACTGTGTCTAAGCCATATATGAAAGTTAAAATTATGGCGGATACGCAGGGATTTCTTAGAATTGTTTACGATTGTGACTATATTATCTAGACATTGTTTTTGTGACCAGTCTTATCTAGAAAATGCGAGAGACAATTGTTTTTGTGTAAGCCGCAATCTAGAATTATCTAGTAAAAAAAGCACTAATATATATATATATGTATATATATATATATATATATATATATATATATATATAAGGACCGACCAGCGGAGAAGTTAAGTTTAGTTGATAAAGTGATCTCGACAAATAAACAAGAATACACTGAAATAGCGAACAGTAAAGTGTTGATATAAATTAATAATTAAGGTTGTGTGTATATAAATTAAGTGTTAGTGAGTAGTTAAGTGTTTAAATAAATTCGTAAGTAGCCATACCGTGTGTGTGAATTTATCCCACCCGTAATAAAAACGTTTTAATAAATAAGATTCAAAATATTGTGGAATTATGGAAACAGTTTCATTTAAAACAGTAATTTGTTAATTTAGTTCCGCATTTGCCAGCCTGCGGTTGATTTCTGCGTCTGAACCACCTTTATAGGTTCAAAATAATTTATCGTTTTTATTTATTGAAATCTGTTCAAAAACCATAACCCAATTTTTGGAACCAGTTACTTAAAGGAGATTAGATTAACTGCATTAAAAAAACGTACTGTGTATTGTAATGTTCCAGATATTATGTTATTCAAACTTTTCCTTTCCGTACATGGTACTAAAATATAATCTTGTTTTTAGAAATAAAAGATAGCAGCTGTTCAACATTTCTTGGTAAAACCTCAACAAAAGAACTTCCTTTTATAGAAAGATAAAATGAGTGCTGTTATAAAAGCAAAGGTCAATAGCGCAAAGACAATAATTATTTTAATACGTAATAAATGGGATAAAGAAAAGAAACTGTAAAAAATTGATCTGTACGCCATAAAAATTAAAATGATCGTCATTAATATTTTAAGACTGCATTAAAATAAGAAGAATACACCTGTTTTTACCTGCGAGGTGTGGATGTTTACTATATTTTACATAAAAAATAAGTTTGTAAACGACCATGAAGTGAAAAGAATTTATATAAAATGCACGTGTTAGTGATTTACAAATACATTTTTTATAAGAATAAAGAATTTGTAGAAGAATTTTATGAGGATATTAATTTTTAAGTGAGTTTTGTTTACCTGATCGAAAATTCAGATTTTCAAAACGTGCATTGGAATATTTCAATGTTTGCAGTTTGGAACTTGTCCAACAAAACATTTAGCATTGATATAACATACACAGTAAATTTTACGTGCGACATGAACCACATTTACTTAATGTTTTTTAAAATTCTCTATTTATTATAGGATTATTGAAATTATTGAAGATTATTCAAATTAAACGAGTTCCTTCTGAAATAGTAAATTTTATTATATTTTCAAAAAAGTGGGAGATCCGACAACAATGCAGATACAATTATAAAACCCATACAAACCATAATTTATATGAATCGTGTAAAAGACTTGATCACGTTTAAGTATGATTTTTGATAGACAAGAAGAAAAATATTTTTAATTATTCATTTCTTACAGCGAATTGAGTTGTATTCTTGTCCAATTGTGTGTGTGCATAACTCGAAAAAAATCAGTTTCGTAAAAAAGGGTAGGTAAGTTACAATTGGCTTAAGAGGGAGGAGGAAGAAATACTAAATTTCATATTAATAGAGTTATAGGAAACATTCCTTTAACATTTGAAGAATTCGGAAAAATTTTAATTTGAATAAAATTTATTTTGAATACCCAACCTCTGTGCCCATTAATCGAATATCCAAAAGACTATTCAGCACCAACTCCAGCCCATCTTTTAATTCCCGAATACAATTGAACTGATGTTACGCAAAATTCACTGTTCAGTTGGCAGTAGACTCAAAGCATAGTATAACATTCTTGGAAATGGTCACGGTTAATTTGAATAAAAAGAAAATTACACTCTAAATGAAAAAATGCATCGTAAAAGATGTAAAATTGGGAAATGAGTTCTTCAATAGTCGGTGTATGTCGCTAGTACCTTCTTAGGCCTAAAGGATTATTTCTTCTTCTGGTAATGAAATGGCCGATTAGGGACATATAAATATTTTATTTATCAAAGTAATTCGACCGCAAATACTGCAAGTATATTGCTCTACAATACTTACTATCTCTTTCGGGAACGGGAAACGAGAACTATCCTCTATATGTGTTTTAACGGGAGAGAAATTCAAACCCACTCCATTCTAATTTTTTGAGAAGCGTCAATCAAATTTTTTCTCACATCTCTGTTTTTGTTGACAACCAGAAATCAAACAAAATAAATAGATGTTTTCTACGCCCTATCTTTGAAGTACCTACTATTTCATCGGTTTGCAGCGCTTAAAGTGGTTGTTTAGGGTTAGAGTGAAAAAAAGTAAAAAAGCGTTTAAAAATGTGCCATAACGTTAACTTTATTTCACGCTTCCCATAAGCTAACAAAATGAATCTTGGCTGAGCATCGAGGATGGACTTTCATGAAACTTGGAATACGTATAATTGTAATTTACCGAAGGAGCTTAATTAAAATATCCCAAATTTCTATTTGAATTTTATTTTTTTGTATAGGGCTGTAGAAAAAATAATGTATGCAACATGTGCATAAAGTGTCTTTTTTTCATTCATGGAATTGCCGCACTCGCCTGGGTCAACTTTATCCATTCGTGAAAAAAGTACCACTTTATTCACTTGTTGCATAAATTACTATTTTAACGAATTTATAACCCCTTTAAAATAATCTTACTGTAATACCTACTAATATGTAACAAAAGATACTATATAAAGTATGTTAAACGAGCAATCAAGCATCTCATCAAATCCCACACATTAAGAATTAATGATATTATAATATTGTTTGCAAAAGTTATTATCTTACTCAAACATTTCTCCGTATCATCGACGTGGAATAATTTCCATGACCTATGAAAAGGTTCAATAAATAATTTAATCAAAAAGTTATCATTAGGGTCGTACTCATTATCTTAATCAAATTCAGTTCATGTAAAACAAGATTGTAATTGTAATATTGGCAATTTAAAAGGAATTAATTCAACAACATAATATATAATGTCAATATGATTTTGTATATGCATTTTATTTCAGTAGTATTTTAATCCTAATGATCATCATTTTAGTTTTATTAGTATTAAATGCTATTTTCATATTTCTTTGGTTTTTATATTCACTAGCTTCTGCATCTTATTTCTGGTATTTATTTTTACTGGTTTCAGATTTTTGTAGCCAATTATTGTGTTCAACTGTCGAAGCTTGGTTGACATCGAGAAAGATAACAGATCAATATTTCTTTTGTTCAATATCTATGGAGATTATTTTAACTCAACCACAAAAGTCCAAATAGTTTTCGATTACTCAGCCAAATCCTCTTCTCAAATATCACTAAATGACATATCGTCAAAAGAACCCTTAGTTCAATCAGAATTACTTGATATCTAATAAGATTCCTCAATTTCAAATATGCTCTTATAGCTGATATTTACAAAATCTATCATCAAATAGAACTAAATGACCGCTTCCACTTCTTACAAAACACCCTGTGGAGAGAACCTCTATCAGAACATATCAATTGTATCCAACTTAATTCCGTATCATTTGAGCACACCAGTGCACCTTTCTTAGCCCTCTTCTTCCTCTAACAGTGTCATATCCGTGATCGGATGTTGGCGACCTCTCACTTCTACCTGTGTTGTTCTCTCCAGTTACCACAGATAGAAGGGACCTCCAGTTTAAGGACGGATCCGACCATCTATGTAGAGAGGCTGTACTAGGCAAAATACTATCGGTGGTTTGCCATTGCCTTCCGATAGGTGGTTTTCCGAATTTTTAATTATAATGTATCTAGGCCCGGGTTTGATCCTGGGGCCTCTCGGTTAGCAGACAGAGCACCGTTTAACTATACTATGGAGACCACCTTCTTAGCCTGCCGTACTTAGCTAGAAATAGCTTTAAGAAGCCCCCGGCATCTTGATGTCTAAGTAGCCCTAATAGAAGCAAATTTCCTTGGCAAACTCATTCAACTGTATCACAATCTTAAAAATATCCCATCATAATCAGGTTTCGATATTCACAAAGTATGTTCCAACTCTCTCGCCTTCTCTAATAAGCATCTTTCTGACACTCCCTCTGAGAAAAATCCAAACTTAGATGAGAGCCCTAGCTGGGAATTACTTGAAACCCTAACAAAGACATTTTACAAATATCATTCGATAAAAACCTAACGAATAGACGAATGTTATCTACAATCTCTCAATGCTTCGACTCCCTAGGCCTCATTAATCCAGTCATTATCCAAGGAAAATTAATAGTGCAACACCTTTGGCTACTCAAAATCTCATGGGACGAACCCGCCACAGATTCTTCACGTAAAAAAATGGCATTAGTTCGTGGAAAGCATTTCCTGCTTATCCTTTCTCCAAATATCCAGACACACCTTTTTAAACAAGTAAATACAACTTCTTCTGCGACGCGAGTTCAGTGGCTTATGGAGGCTGTTTCTACCTACGTGTAATCTACACTGTCTCAGCTCGTCATATTTAAATCTCATATAGCACCATTAAGTAAACCATTGTCCATTCCAAAATTAGAACTATGTTCCATGGTCCTCTTAACCAAACTATATCCATTCTTGACCAACAGTTCTTCATTAATCCTATGGTCGGACTCTCAGATCACTATTTCCTGGATTAAAAGCATTCCAACTCGATGGACGGTTTTTGTCCGTAACCGGGTCACACGGATTCAAGAATCAACCCTTTCATGATATGTTCGTCAATTAGTCGGTTGCGATATTTTGACGCAATTATTTTAATTTTAGAAAATGAAATCTTGCACAAATAAGTTGACTCAAATTTTGTACTCAATCGAAGGGCAATTTGCCTTAGATTCGGATATTTGTCTCCAGATATAAAAGACCGGAATTTTTATCAGATTCTGTGGCTTTGACGTGCATATCTGAGAAAATCTGCACTATCTCATTTTCAACAGAAAATAAATCCATTTAAACTGACTTTCTATTTCAGTAGCAGATTTCTCAATGTTTTCACATAAAAAGAATGCGATATTGGTCAACTTAACCTTCATGGGACGGACATCAAAATTTTACGAAAAGGACTAACTGGGGTCCGAAAAGACCCCATGCGTAAAATTGCAGAAATGCTGTATTTTTCTTTAAATTAAATATATAGAAAAGAAGTTTTATAAAGTTTTACTATTAACCATTTATTAATCAAAAATTATCACGAAAAAATACAAAATACCCTAATCACTAATACTACTAGCTACATATCATTTTAACATTTTTTACAAACTATCTCCGATTTTGAATGTTCTAGGCACACAAAGTTATTACACCCAATACATATTTTTCTGGATTTTCTGTATTTTCCTCTTTGACACATATGGCAGCGCCCCCTGGTAATGTTTTGTTGTTCAACTCTATGTTCTGTTGCATCCAGTAGTTCGGGAAAAACGTCTGTCATATGCCGTTTCCTATTCGTCTGAATGTATTTATTATTATATCGCCGGAAAACGTTTTTCTTTATGAGTTCTTTTCCTAGTCCCAAAATATACATTTTACGTTTATCCAAACTGTTTTTTCGCCAATCCGGGTTTTGCAGTAACCACAATTTATAAGCATTTATTCCTGCGATATCTATAAGATGCGAAAATATTGCCATTGGCCAGCGGTTTGACTTTCTCCGCACTGTATATTCTTTGACCAACTTATCTGAAGTGTCGACAGCACCTTTTGTTTTGTTGTAATGAAGAATAATTTCTGGTTTATAGTGCTGTTCTTCTCCAGCTACTTTACTATCAGTATGCTCACTTGAAAGTAAGATGACAGCATGTTTTTGTTTTGGAACATAGGATACTAGCGTTCTTTGATTTCTAAAAGCAAACATACTTGAAAACTCTTCCTTATACGATGCCGGTAGAAGTTCCCTGGGAATAAATGTTTAATTTTTCCGGAGGGTTCCACATAAAGTAATATTTTTTTTCCACAACTTGTCAGCAAGTTCTAAACTTGTAAAAAAGTTATCGGTCATTATTCCAAATCCGCCTTCCAAATGGTCTGTCAAATCTAGGACAACCCTTTGACCTTGACCATTTTCCGCTTTGTTACCTTGTTTTCCTAAAAATTAATAGATACATAGGAACATAAAGTTTGCCTATATTGCTTTTCAAATAACTTACCCAAATAAACTTGCATGTTTGCAATATAAGAAGTGGTGCAGTCCACAAGACCCCATATGTTGATTCCATACTTATCAGGTTTACTCTTCATATAGACTCGGAATGGTGCCTTACCCCTAAATGGTACAAGCTGCTCATCTACACATAGATGGTCGAAAGGATTAAGTGATTTTTTACAATTAGAAGTGAAAATATCGAATATATCTCTTATCGGAGCTAGCTTATCTACTAATTTTCGTTCTTGTCTTGTTTGAAAATTATCAAAGCGTAAAAATGAAGTAATTTGTTTGAATCTGTCTCTTGACATTGCAGCAGGAATTATAGGACGACAGTAAGAAATATCTTGACACCAGAGCATATCGATAGCCTCTTTCGATCCGTGAAGTGCGCCAAGAATAAGCAACAGTCCAATATAAGCTTCAATCTCTGTAGAATCAACAGGCAAAAAAACTTTAATTTTATTCGTATTTTCTATATTCCATTTATCATAATATGTTTGTGCCTTTCTGTTTGTTTCGGTTACTACTTTAATTTTATTCGGATTTTCTATATTCCATTTATCATAATATGTTTGTGCCTTTCTGTTTGTTTCGGTTACTATTATGTTCAGAATATCCGGAGATAGGAAAAGAAGAAAAGCGTCTTTTATACTTGAGATATCAGAACTGTAATTTGTAAGGCCTAGAGCATGTCTCCGAATATTAGCTTTTGAACGTCTAACTTTTGTGTTTCCTGGAATTTTTGACCACTCAGTTCCATCTTTAGATTTATATACTGGAATGCCCTGGCTGTTACTAACTGTTGGTTCCTCTGGGTTCGTTTTCTCTATACTTTGATCAACAACTATTACATCATTTTCTTCCTCTACTTCTGTGACAATGTCTTCACATTCCTCATTGATAACACTATCAAACTCTGGATCATCACTTTCAAGTATACGTAACATCTCATCGTCAGTAAGCCCCTTGCGATTGTTTCTAAATAAAAACTGACTCATTTTCAAAACGATGTACCCTACTCGCAATATCACAAGAGACTAACCCGAATATTCAAGTCTAAAAATTTTATCGCAGTGCGGGGAATCCCCCATTTGAACTGGTAATTTACATTTTACAATTATATGGGTAAATTCCCTGTGAGTAAAGAAACGTTAAATGTATGGGATTTCCCGATTTTACTAACAGTTACCGCGATTATTTTATCGGACGTAAAAGGCTGACCGGGGTCTGAAGAGACCCCTGGAATATAAAACTATTTTTTGTTTATACCAGCCAATAAAAACTACTAAATACATCATATTTTATCAAAATAATTCATAAACTGCAGCTAGATGTAAGATCAATGTTTAAAAATTTGCGTTTGCAAAGATACAGCAAAAACATACGTCATGGGGTACAAACGGACCCCGGCCAGTCCTATGAAGGTTAATAAAATCATAAAAATTAACTTTCAAATTTACTCAAAATATTTGTTAATTCTCTCCTATAAATATCAAAATTCAACAGAGGAATTCTTGCTATTAAACACGGAAAATATTTCACATTCTTTCTTTTCAGTTCATCTATCAATAGTTGCAATATACTTTTGAATACGTTCATTGCTCTTATCATCTCGATAATATTTTTTTCTTCACCTTGCAGCTCCAAGTTAATGATTTTTAAATGTATTGTGATGTCTGTTAAAAATGCTAAATCAGTTAGCAATTTTTCGCTTTTAATCTTTTGAATGTTATCACCTCTTTCATGTAACAAAGCAATTATTTAGAACAATAGTTATTGAAACCTTTCAAGGAATTTGCTGCGGCTCAATCTTATGTCCGTGTGAAGAACTAAATCAGTGCTTTCAGCAGAATCATTATCTTCCAACTGCAATCATCATATATATCTTCTCCAAGAGTTTTTCCTTTCAAAGTGCTCATTGTTAAAAATTATTCGAATTAAAGTACATAGCTGACCAGTATCTGCCACATCAGTGGATTCGTTGAACTGTAAGGAAAAGTGTGTACATTTCATGATATCTGATCAAATTCCGCGAATTCTTTTGATAAAGCCGCCTTTCGCCACTAGCAGGAGGTTATTTTGATATGATAAATAAAAATGAAAGGGAGTTATTCTGGCTTAAGTGTGATTTAACTTCAATCATGTCGTCATCAAGCAAAATTGTGAGTCGATCGAATTCGGCCAATATTTCCCAAGATCGAATCAGAAAGCTTTCGCGATCGACTGGTCGTTGATTGTTATTATTTTAAAATACATAAATTGCCATAGAGAAATCACATTCTAATTATTTGTAAGTACCTAGGGATTATAAATATCCATATAACTTGAAACATATGTGGTTCAAAAAATAGAAAATATGAACCTATTACGGCATTCGTTATGAGGTCATTGCAATATTAAAAACAGATGTTTCTTAAAGTTTAATTTTTTTATAATTCTTCATAAACAGTTGATTTTCATTATAATTTAAACGAACTTTTCAATTTTACCGATTGTAATAAAGCTTTTTACCAAAAAAAAATTCCTAAAATTTCTATATTAACAAACTTGAAATAATCAGTAAAATCGTAATGAAATCTTTAGTACAATATTTTATAACGAATTTAAATATACAGTTACCTGTGTAATTATCTTATTTACATACAATTCAGCATTGTACAAAAATATCAAGTCATACGACAATATGAGGTCAAAAATGTTTAAATAAAACAAAATAGCAAGATATAGATTCGATCGTTAGTTAACCAGTTCTGTGTTATGTGGTTACATTTTTATTGATAATGGCATTCTGCCAACCACACACGCCAGTAAATATGTGATACCACCACGGTCGATCAACAGGTCGAAATTACCAATGGTGTACAATAGAAATTTCAACAGAAATTCTATTACAGTATTAATTCTTTTTTATTTGAATGGAATAATTACTGAAAATCATTTTTAACGAAAATATATCATATTAGAGCACTATTTATTGTCAGGAGCATCTTAGTCATAAAAATTGTTATAATTATATAAATGACAAATTCGTAAAAAAAATGAAATTCTAACTGAGTTGTCCGGTTACGTACAAAAATTTGTAGCTATAAAATATCATACATGTTGTTTACAAAATGGTTTTGGGTATTATTTTCAACTAAATTTTCATTTAACCCGCCTCTGATCTCGTACTCGCGTATGCAAATCCACATCCGATATGGATCAAGATCAAGCATCAAGAACGCTTATTTATACAGACAATTTGTGTTAGTTACCTATACAAAAATACTTGACCATAACTTTATATCGATATCACTACACTCATAGAATTTTTATTGATTTTTTTATTTTATTAATTCGTTGACAAAATGTTAACTAGTTATGACCTCATTATTAGACATATTCAAATTTTTATGAATGTTTATATGCCATTTATTACGTGGATTTATTTTTGACAAGCTAATTCTTTATGATGTTTGCATTGTTTTTGATCAACGTTATTTTCTGATAAAAATTATATATCGAGTAGAGGCCCTTTCTTTGTTTTTTTCTGTTACTTTGGATACAGGGAAGTATTTAGATCACATCTAAATTAGAAGGTGTTTCCGAAAATACGTAATATTCAAATACTTTTATTTGTCCTCGTAAACTGAATATTTAGTTTATTGTATGTGATGTATTTGCCAGTAAAATCCACTGCTTTGCCATATTTACAAAGTCTCCTTAGTTGCAGGAAAAATTAAACTAGAAATTTAATTGAAAATTTGTTAAATAATAAAAAAGTCATATTAATTGATGAATTTCAGTCGCTGCTTTTAAAAATACTTGAATTTTATTTAATAATGGCATATTCTTATATAAATCTTATAGAAGTATTTGTTGTAACCTTACATACGTTTATGGTTATAACTAGAAATGGCAACATTGTTTTATATGTCAAGGGCAACATATTTAGTAGTTTTGTCCTTGTTTAATTAACATATAAAGAGAGATGCAAATATCGTTAGAGTGTGATCGGCAATAATTTCGAATATGCTGTAGTATCGTAGTGAATAATGTCGACAATTTCAAAAATCTCAATTATCCTGGAAGAATTTCGTATTTTCCGGAATAAAATCATTCAAAATAAAATAAAAGAATTGCATAGACAATAAAAGCAGATTCAAAATGATGTATTACTTGACACCCCCTGCTATTTAAGGTTTCTCAAGGGGTGGTTCTGAGCAATAGAGGGATGAAAAATGAAGTTTGAAACAACGTTAAAAATTCAGCCCCCTCTAAGTAAAAATTGACGTGTTTTGGAATTTTTTCCAGATCTGAATATAACTCGAGATATTGGGGGGTGCAGATTTTACTTGCGACACCCTGTACATATTCGTTGGTTATTTATATTTGACCTTCATTTTTGTCACCAACACAAAAACTACTAAGGAGACTTTTTGCATAACAAAAATCTATTTTTAACGTTTTATTCTTAGTTGTTTTCGTAAATAAATGTGTAGGATTATTTTTATTACCAACTCATTCATATAATATGTCTACGATGTAAATGGATTTTGTACCGCAAAATTTATTGATTAGAGTTTTTATTTATTTGTTGTTTTAATAATTTTACAAATAAAAATAAAAATAACAGGTGTGAAAAACGAAGTTTTTGGCATAAATATTTGACAAATCGGAGTAAAACTACAGATAAGAATAATGAAAATATTGAACTCATAATATTATAGAGGAATACTGCCAAAGATATATTGTATGTGGAAAAAAATCGAGAATGTACCACACGTTCTCATTTTTGAGATACCGAGCGTCAAAGACTAGTTATTGGAATATTAAGAAACACTGTCACTTAAAAAATAGTACAGACCAAAATAGTACTCTCAAAGGTATAAGGTATGGGTACTAAACAAACAAAGACGACAATCCGAAGGCGCATAAAATTTTTAGGTGGGAAACACTCTGAAAAGGTTTCTATACGAACACCGCAAAAAATGTGTATATGTGTAACCTAGAGACGTAAGAAAATATTGAATTAAAACAAATATTGCCTGATAAAAGTTATAGACGAGAAAATATTGTGTTTGCGAATAGATTTTGAAGAACGTTCTAAGTATTTGCAAAGCATATGGCCAGCAATGTGATTTTCTCGATTAATTCTCTTTATTAATTCATTTTCAAAGTTAATGATACATTCAAAAATATTCAAAGTAGTTTGCAGTATCCTTGAAATTTTTATAAAATATTATATGACCTGATTTAATTTACATTAATCTTGTTCTATATTATTTCTGTATATCAAAGAGTATGCGCATTTTGAATTGTTTAAATTGATACTACCAAAAATCGCTAATCTAGTTTTCTTATGATGATTACAATAGAGAAAAAAGCAAGGTCACATTTTCATGTTTTTCAGAACTCTCAATTTTAAAATTTAAAACCATATATTACATAGATTATTGATATTTATTAAACTAATAATATCAAATCGATTTACAAATCTACTTGAAGATATTTTGATAAAACGAAAGCAATGAGTAAATGATACAAGGCTTGGAAAAAATATTTCTAAAGTCATATTTTCGATTTTATATTTTTTTGGTATTTTGTTTCAACTTGATCATATATTTATTTTTATTAGCGGTAATAGGGATCTTGACAGTTATTACAAATTCATGTGAAGTTATGTTTTACACTTTAAAGACAGATTTTAGAAACCCAAAATAACATTTTGAGAACCTAATTACTCGTTTAAAAGTGAATAAAATCAATTTAAATTGCCTTGTCATGCCCTTAACAATTTCATGCTAGAGCTAAACTAAAACACTAGAAAATACAGTAGGAATGGAATCCAAATGCTGTTTCCATAAAGCTCTGAATTTATGTTTAATGACTTCCTTGAGATCGGAGGCAATTTTGATATCATTTGCTTAATTGTTTAATGTTGTCGCACTCTTAAATCTTAAATAGGTTAGTCAGTTAATTGAATTATCTCACTTTTGACACCAAATTTGTAACACACTGTTTCTTTTCAATTATATAGGCAAAGACAAGTTAAAGGGGAACGTAGAATAACCTATCAAACTTCTTTATAATATTGAACACATAGTTTTTATTTCAATTTAACATAAAAACACACATCCAGGATTAATAAACAACAAAAAAATACCTTTGTTGCATAAAATGTTCATTAGTCGCGAATCCTTCTCTGGTACACGAACGTTGACAGTTGAAAACTGTGTGCTGCAATTTTTGTTAATTACCTGGCTAAAAAAAACTGAAGCTTTTTACCGAATCTATTTTAAAAATTCAGTTTACTTCAATTGTTGATCCATTTTTTTGTTCCTAAATCTTTACAGCATCCGAAATATAACATTTTTACTCTCTTGTTTTGCTGACTACATCAATATTAGAAATAATTTGAGAATTTTTAAAGAATAAATAAATTTAATTATTTCTACAACACGTTAAAAATACTTTCGTTAGATGTAAATAAGTTGAAAACTATTTCACGTGTCAAATAGGACCGGCCAAACCAATAAACCTGAAGATAACATAAAAAATTATTCTTTTGCTGCATGACAAAATATTGTTACGAAACAGCACACTGGTATAGTGC
Source organism: Galeruca laticollis (assembly GCA_963921935.1). NCBI lineage: Eukaryota > Metazoa > Arthropoda > Insecta > Coleoptera > Chrysomelidae > Galeruca > Galeruca laticollis. The sequence goes on along the minus strand of OY998176.1, from coordinate 64,905,426 downwards.
CTAAAACCGACCCTGTCTAAGCCAGGTACAATAGTTAAAATTATGGCGGATACGCAGTTATAAAAAACTGTTTACGATTGAGACTATCTTATCTAGAACTGGTTTTTGTGACCAGAGTTATCTAGAAAAGGCCAGAAAAATTATTTGTGTGTATAAGCCGCAGCCCGGAATTCTCTAGTACAAAAGGCACTAGTATATAAGGGGACTATCAGGAAGAGTTAGTTAGTTTTATAATTGGACATCGTGAGTTAAACAGTAAATAAGTGAATATAAAGCGTTTATATAAATTAGTTTGAGTGAATATACAGTTAATATAAATTAATAATTAAGTGATTAGTTAAGTATATATAAATTAAGTGTTAGTGAGTTAGTGTTTCAATAAATTAGTAAGTAGCCATACCGAGTGTTTAAAATTTATCCCACCCGTTTATTGTCTAAATAAATAAGAAAAACATTACATTGGTGTCAGGTGTGCGGTAATATAAATAAATTGCTACGTAAAAATGGCCAAGAGACTATGTGACCTCAAAGTGGCGGAGCTACGAGCAGAATTGGAAGATCGCGAGTTGGAAACTTCAGGTAAGAAAAGTGAATTAGTAGAAAGACTTAAAGTGGCACTGGAAAATGACGGCTTTGATCCAGAAACAGTTTTATTTAATGACGAGGCTTCCACCTTAATCTCGTCAATTTCTGCTAATATTTCTGCTAACATGGACGAGAAGATTACTGCTATGGGCGAGAAGATTTCTGCTATGAAGAACGGCATTTCTGCTAACATGGACGAAAAGATTTCTGCTATGAAAAACGATATTTCTGCCATGGAAGAGAAAATTTCAATGAATGTGAAAAACGATATTTCTGCTTTGAAGAACGATATATCTGTCGATATCTTATTAATGAAAAACGACATTGCCGCTGACGTTGAAAATGAAATTTCGTCTCTAAAATCTGAAATCGAGAATAAGATGTCGACGATGGACGAGAAAATCGAGAATAAGATTACAACGATAGACGAGAAAATCAAGGAGTTAGAGGAGAAGATTGCCGATTCAAGAACGCGAGGCACGCCAGAGGAAGGAAAAAAGACCGAGCAAACGAAACCTTGCAAGCCAGAAACACTACCTAAGTTTGAAGACATTGGGAGTTTTACCCGAGTCAAGGCCCCAACGTTCGATGGAAAAATGTCGTGGACCAATTATGTGAAACAGTTTGAAGCAGCCGCTAGAGTGAATAATTGGTCCGTTAGAGAGAAGGCAGTGAATTTAAACATCGCGCTTCGCGGAGATGCCTTAGATGTACTTCAGACGATACCTTTGGAAGAAACGGACGACTTCGAGCAGCTGAAGAAGAGGTTGGACATGCGATATGGTCATGAACATCTAGAACATTTGTACCAATCTCAGCTGAAGAACCGAAGGCAGAAACGTGATGAATCCCTTCAAGAATATGAAGTGGACATTGCCCGACTAGTTCGATTTGCTTATCCGTCAGCACCAGAGAACATGATGGAATGTCTGGGCATTCAGGTCTTTATTGATGGCTTACGTGACCCCGATATGCAGAGGGGACTTCGTTTAGCCCATCCGAAAACATTAGTCGACGCATTGACAGCTGCTCTTGAACATGAAGCAGCAACGAAGGCTTCAGGATATAACAAAATTAGGACCATCCAAGAAGAAGGTGACGAAGACAGATTTGACCAGTTTGTCAGTTTAATAAAAAGTATGATTGACAAGAAGCCGAGAAAGATCAGATGCTGTAATTGTGGCGAGCTAGGGCATGTACGTAGTTCGTGTAAGCGCCCCAAGAATCCTGCAAACCAAGAACCCCAGACACAGGAAAACTAGAACGGGTCGGCTACGAGGGGGCAGCACCGACCCATGACCGTTCCAAAGACCCTCTCATACTGATAGCTTCTCTCAGATGTCGCAACGACAGTGTATATGTGGATGGCGAAGTAAATGGCAAGAAATATGCTCTGCTGGTTGACACTGGAGCAACTAGAACCATTATACGACCAGAACTAATAAACTCCAAGAAGAAGCTTTTACCAACGAGACAGCGACTGCGGACCGCCACAGGTGAGAGTGCCAACGTTTACGGTGAGACACAAATCCAATTGGGAATTGGCGCAGAAAAGTTCACGCATACGGTAATCGTAGCTGACATTAAAGAAGACGTGATTCTGGGAATGGACGTAATGAATGTACATGGTTTCCAATTAGACTTCAGAAACAGAACCATTAAAGTGGGTTTCGAGGAGATATTCCTGCATCCATATGAAGGCAGCGCGGTGTTGCAGCTGTACAGGAAGATACCGTTCTACCTGCACGAAGCTAAACCATGATTGTAGCACGGCTACAGAGAATCATGGAGGAAGGTACACCGGTTATGATGGAGCCAAGGAACCACGACGAAGAAGTTGGCAAAGGAGTACTAATTGGAAAAGGATTGGTCACATCGGCGAAAGAGATCCCAGTACGTGTGATAAACGTGAATAATTACCCAATTACCATCAAGAAAGAAACCAATATTGGATCCTGCGTACCAGTGACGTCTATAGTTCGTCAAACAACGACCACTGACAATTCCAATGCCAGATTCGAACAAATGTTATCAGTAGCTGGTCAATCTTTGGATCGAGCTGAAAAAAAGAGAATGAGAGAATTTCTCTTGCAGTATCGAGACTTATTCGTACCAAAAGGAGGAAAAACTGGCAGAACATCAGCCGTCAAACACAAAATTGATACTGGTAATGCTAAGCCAATTAGACAATCAGCTCGAAGACTTCCACGAGCGAAGAGAGAGGAAGCTGAAAGAATCATTCGAGAGATGGCAAAAGAAAAGTAATAGAACCATCTACTAGTCCATGGGTGTCTCCAGTAGTGCTCGTGAAGAAAAAGGATGGAACTACGAGATTCTGCGTGGATTATCGTCAGCTTAACAACGTGACGAAGAAAGACAGCTATCCTCTGCCTCGAATTGACGATACGCTAGACACTTTGGCCGGCAGCAAACTGTTTTCCACCTTGGACCTGAAGTCTGGTTATTGGCAAGTGGAAATGGACCAAGAAGATAAAGAGAAGACTGCTTTTACCACCGGATCTGGATTATGGCAATTCAACATCATGCCATTCGGGCTCTGTAATGCGCCTGCGACATTTGAAAGACTCATGGAAAATGTCTTGAGAGGGTTGTCTTGGAAGATATGCCTGGTCTATTTGGACGACATCGTAGTACTGGGGAAGACATTTGACGAGCATCTGAAGAATTTGGAAGACGTATTCAAACGACTCCAAGCTGCCCAGCTCATGTTAAACCCGAAGAAATGTCAGCTGTTCCAAAACCGAGTCAACTATCTAGGTCATATAGTGAGCAATGAAGGACTGGCGGTGGATCCAGAGAAAATTGCTTCCATTCAGCAATGGCCGCAACCAACCGACAAACATCAAATTAGGAGTTTCCTTGGACTTTGCACGTATTATAGAAGATTTATCAGGAAGTTTGGAGATATTGCCAAGCCTCTAACGCGACTCACAGAAGAAGCAAGAGCTTTCCAATGGGGCGAAGACTGTCAAACGGCTTTTGAAACTTTGAAGAGGCATTTAACCTCGGCGCCGATATTAGGATATCCATTACCAGAGGGAGACTTTATTCTTGACACTGACTCAAGCAACGTAGGAATTGGTGAAGAGCTCTCACAGATCCAAGGAGGGCAAGAAAGAGTACTGGGATATTTTAGTAAAGTCCTCTCCAAACCAGAACGAAACTACTGCGTCACAATAAGAGAACTTTTGGCGGTAGTGAAGTCCGTGGAACACTTTTACCAGTATCTCTATGGTAGGAAGTTTTTAATCCGGACTGATTATGCAGCACTCAAGTGGTTGATGCAGTTCAAGAATACCGAGGGCCAGATGGCTAGATGGATTGAACGACTTCAAGAATACGATTTCAACATCGAACATCGAGCTGGTGTGAGTCACCGAAATGCCGACTCCCTGTCCAGACGGCCGTGCCCAACAGACTGCTCCCACTGCAACAACGTGGAATCTAGGGAAGCTGCAGTTTCAAGAACTACTGTAGTCAACGAGGAATGGTCACCCACCAGGATCAGAGAAGATCAGGAGAATGATCCTCACCTGAAGATGATCCGGCAATGGAAGAAAGAAAACCGGCGACCTACCTGGCAAGAAGTGTCAAGAATTTCACCGAAACTCAAGGCGTATTGGGCTCAGTGGGACTCCCTTGTCTTGGAAGAAGGGCTGTTGAAAAGAGTCCTTGAAAACGATGATGGTTCTGAGATGAGGAGACAGCTAGTTATCCCGAGAACAAGAGAAGCTGATGCACCGAAGAAGTTACACGACAGTCCATCGGGAGGTCATCTGGGAGTGAAGAAAACCCTTCAGCGAGTTCGTGAAAGGTTTTATTGAATGAACAGCTCCGACGATGTCAAGGACTGGTGTAAAAAATGTACTCGAGTAATGGACCACATCGCAAGAGAAAGGCACCCATGAAACAGTACAATGTTGGAAGCCCTTTCGAAAGGATTGCTTTAGATATCGCTGGACCATTTCCGACGACAGAAAATGGTAGCAAGTACATACTGGTTGTAATGGATTATTTCACAAAGTGAGTGGAAATTTACGCTATCCCGAACCAAGAGACTACAACTGTCGCGGATGTATTGGTGAAAGAATTCATCAGCCGATATGGAGTGCCCATGGAAGTCCACAGTGACCAGGGAAGAAATTTCGAAAGCCATCTATTCCAGGAGATTTGCGACAAGCTGGGAATGAAGAAGACCAGAACAACAGCATTACATCCACAGTCAGATGGAATGGTCGAGATAATGAACAGGACTATTGGAAAATACCTGTCCAAAGTAGTATCCAGCCATCAGAGGGATTTGGACCAGTATCTCTCCCTATTCGCATTGGCTTATCGATCTGCCGTCAATTAGTCCACGGGTAAAACACCTGCGAAAATCCTGTTTGGACGTGAAATGAGGCTTCCTTGTGACCTGGAATTTGGCTGTCGGCCTGGAAAAGATATAGCAGGCGAAGACTATGTGATCCAATTGAGAAGAAGGCTGGACGATATTCATGAATTATTTCGAACAAATCTTCAACTTGCCAGCGACAGAATGAAAAGTCGGTACGACAAGTAGGCCATAGAAGGCGATTTTAAAGAAGAAGACAAAGTATGGTTACACAACCCGGCGAGGAGAAAAGGATTTTCTCAAAAAAATACAAAAATCCTGGGAAGGTCCATACTTAATCAAGAAAAGGATCAATGATGTCTTATATCGCATAAGCAAGATCCCCAACGGAAAACCAAAAGTAGTTCACCGAAACCTACTAGCTCCATTCGAAGGAGACCATGACATAGAGGAAGGAGTAAACCTTATTCGAGATGTGTCTGACCCCACCTTCGATGAATTTATGGGCGCGTATGGAGGTACCGGGAAAGCTAGATATGGAGTCACTTCGGAACAAGAACAAGATTTGTTCACTCTCCCGGAAGATTATTCACTGGTATACAACATCCCCGCCCGTATCAAGAACGCACGAGGGTTGGCAACCATCTTTCGAAAGAAGTTCGGGCAATTAGATGCATTAGAGGCATAGATGTCATTTCTAAATATTGTTCATTCATACCTCGATTTTCAGTTAAAAACTCAACGGAATTAATTAATAATATTCAAGATATAATACTACCCCATAATTCTAAATTCATATCGTTCGATGTAACAAATCTATTCCCTAGTATACCTCCTAAAGAAACTATAACTTTTGTTGATAACTTGCTCACATACAATAATGTTAATCCTATAATTAACTCTGATATCATTACTTTATTAAAAGTGTGTTTTTACCTTCATTCGTTTTGACAAAGCTACTGTGTTAGTGAAACGCGTCAACAAGTTTAAATTGAACATTAGTTCAAATATATGAAGACAAACTATATTGTTTTATTTCATCGTTCAATTAGAAAAACTTGAAGACCAGATTCCAGCCCCTGGCAAGACACTGAAACTGAAACATAATTCTCGGTACGTCTTCTACGTGGTAACTAAAAATGAATTCCAAGATCGATCTACCTACCGCGATGTGTGGGAAGCACTTCGAAACCTCCGAGACCATGTGTTGGAATCCAACGTGAAGAAACTGGCTATGCCTAAGATAGCGAGTAACCAGTTGGATTAGCGAATCATCAGGAACATGGTAGAGCTTATCTTTCAAGATACCGTTGTCCAGATATTAATTTGCAGCTACAACTCCCGTTATCAGTATCCGATGAAGACGGTGCCCTGCTATTTCCATAAGATCGGAAAGTGTAGAAATGGGACCAGTTGCCGATTCAAACATCCAGTCTCGGCTACACAAAAGTTCCAGGAGGAACTTCCATTTAAGGAGGGGGTAATGTTACGAAACAGCACACTGGTATAGTCCCTAAAACCGACTCTGTCTAAGCCAGGTATAAAAGTTAAAATTATGGCGGATACGCAGTTATAAAAAACTGTTTACGATTGAGACTATCTTATCTAGAACTGGTTTTTGTGACCAGAGTGATCTAGAAAAGGCCAGGAAAATTATTTGTGTGTATAAGCCGCAGCCCGGAATTCTCTACTACAAAAGGCACTAGTATATAAGGGGACTGATCAGGAAGAGTTAGTTAGTTTTATAATTGGACATCGTGAGTTAAACAGTAAACAAGTGAATATAAAGCGTTTATATAAATTAGTTTTAGTGAATATACAGTTAATATAAATTAATAATTAAGTGATTAGGTAAGTATATATAAATTAAGTGTTAGTGAGTAAGTGTTTCAATAAATTAGTAAGTAGCCATACCGAGTGTTTAAAATTTATCCCAGCCATTTATTGTCTAAATAAATAAGAAAAACATTACAATATTAAAGAAAATTATTGTCTTATGATTCCAATGAAAATATAATAAGCCAGCTTTAATTTAACTCCCTGTATACATCTAACATCTTTTACCGTTTCGAGCAGTGTATTATTGTGTTTCCTTCCCTTAATATCTCTACGCCATTTTTTAGCAAAATGTAACCATAATTACACAACTTTTTTGAATAATATTTGCAATTATAGGCCCAGTGATATATGTTTGATAATATACAGTTCATTTAAAGAATATAATAATAATTAACAATTTCACAGTTCACAGGAGCTAGAAAGCCATTAAAACCAAGAACCAAACACAATACATTTATAGTTTATTTTTCACATTTCGGTAGATATTTTTTACTTGAATATTGGAACATCATGAGGTACAACCTTATCTGACAACAAAGTAATATTTCTGAAAATGGTGAATCAAAAATCAGGAATGCCCTTTTCATCAGCAGGCTCAGTTTCTTTTTTTGTATCATCTAACATAACATTTTCCTTAATTACTTCAGGAAGATCAGTATTAGTAGTAACTAACTGAAAAAACGAAACTTATAACCGAATCTATTTATTTTTAAAATAGATTCAGTTTACTTCAATTGTAGATCCAATATACCATTTTTTTAAATTTTCTGAATTTAAAGCATTCCAAATCTAACATATTCACTCCCTTGTGACTACATCAATATTTGAAATAATGTGAAACATTTTAAAATATAAATAAGTTTAATTATATCTACAACACGTTAAAAATACTTTCGTTTGATGTGAATAAGTTAAAAGTTTTTTCACGTGTCAAGGAGTAGTCACAATCAATAAGAATACATTTGATTACGCGGTAACTGATTCAGAAAATGTATCACAACTTTTTGTCTTCTTTCTGAAAATCGTTTTGTAAGATAAGGCACCCAATAAACCAGCCGAAATAGGACCAAGCCAATAAACCTGGAAATAACGTGAAAATTATTAACAAAATGCACAAAAAAGTAATAAAAAATTGACAGAAAATATTTTGCAAACAGAAAAAGTTTAAATTTATTTTTCTCGAAAACGGTTTATGATATCGATTTGAAAGAAGAGAACATTTTTTATGAAAATTATCTTGAATTTTCCAAATTCGGTGTCGGATACATAAGCACAACCAAATCATATTGGAGTTTTTAAAAAGGACTAAAAAAAGGAATTGAGTATTGAATGTCTGTTTCTGTTTCATTGTAGATCTGTTCAGTCTTGTTCCTCGTGTCTATCCCTATGTTATACATTTCACCTTCTATCCGTTGCCCGTTTTGTCTGTTAGAAAGTCGCTATGAAAGGCACCTTAGCGTGTAAAGTGTCCCTGTGTAATCCTGGTGTAATGTATCCACCACTAAGACCCATCGTTAAGTTGATTAGGGCCGTGAATGGAGAGTACTTGCTTTGTCAATGCAGTATTTACAATATACTTTAACAATATACATATATACTATGCCTATCCTCCTATGATAACTATTGAAACAAGCTGTACAATAAATTCGTGGCTGAATGGATCAGGCTATCCAAAGCCATTAAAAAAACTTTGTTATGATTCTTTATTGATCAGGTATATAATATATTGTTTGTAATAAATTTCCAAGCCACCAAAGCTTGTTTTTTTTATTCCGTAATAATTATACTGTAAATGGAGTTAAGCAAATGTGTTGAAACGCGAGTCATATGGAGACATCCTGTTAAACTCATATAATATTATCGGTAAATTGCTGACAGGACGTTTCCCACATTATTGGATTTATAATTTTAACCTTAATCAGCAAACACGTGGAGACATCCTGTTTACACAATTGTTATAACTTTCTTATTATATATTTTTCTTCTTTATTCAGCATTATACTACATTTTCCTTATTTTTGTAAACTAAAAAAGAAATCAGTCATAATTGTAACATCAACTGTAACTAATCACTAAGTTTAATTAAATCTTTTTAAAAAGTATATTTTTTACTTATTAAATTTAACTGGCGCTGCGAACAGGATACTGTCAGTAGAAAATACCCTTTCTATGTGGTAAAACGTCTACGTTTTCTATCAAGAAATTAAGATAGTATCCGAACCAATAATCTGTGTGAAACAAGTTACGGTGTGTGAAAAGACTGACTCCAACCCGACAATTCCTCCAGTGAAGAAGACGGTTGTTCAAGAAGATGGCTCAAGTTCCTTCAGAGAATAAGAGACAAGGAACAAGCTCGCAGATGATCCTTCAGTGCATCCTCCTGTAAGTTTTCCCTTCAATTTTATTATTTATCGGCTAATAATTGTTTTGAATATTATAATATTTTTTTTAATATAATATAAGTGTTATTTGAATTGCAATTTGAACATTCCAATTTTAATGGTTGTATAAAATTAATATATTATCAAAGTCAATCTCTTAATGTCACAAAATCGTGATCGATCCAGATCTATATTATCTGTACGTCGATAGAGATCTCCATTACCTTCAAGTCGTAACTTAAATACTAATACCGAGATGTCTACTGCAATTTCACAAATCGAATTATCTTTAGCAAGCAATATTGTCCCAACATATAACGGTGGTTCTAAAGATTTAGCATATTATTTAAGACAATCTGAAAAATATTTAACTCTTTTAAAAACCGAAAATAATGATTTATTCAACAATCTTCTGTTAGAGCAAGTCAAATCTAAATTATTAGGTCCAGCTAGAGACGTAATCATAAATAGATCTTTTGATAAATGGTCCGATTTAAAAACAGCTCTTATCACTCGTTTTGGCGATCCTAGATCTGAAGAAATATTAGCACACGATTTAAATACTTCTATTCAAACTCATTCTCAATCATTCTCCGACTTTCATGACGAAATTTCTCAAAAATTACAAGTCCTTAAAGAACACCTAGCTATAAATTCTGATAACAGAGAAGTTAGAATTTCTAAGGAAACTATGTATACTGACCAAGCCCTTATGGTATTTAAAGCAGGTCTCTTAAATCCCTACAGAGATCATTTACTTCATATATCAATTTCACCTCTAGAACAAGCATTGTACGAATGTAGAAGATAGACAACGAAAGATCCCAAATTGAATTTGCTAACTTTCTTAGATCTCAAAAAAGTCAAAGAAATCGCCCACCCCCAAAACATAATACTTCATATAATCAATCACCAAGAAACAAACCTTCATTTAATAATTATAATTCGTCTCAAAGACCACAAATTCCTCAAAACCCTAATTATAGACCATTTAATAGATATAATGATAACAATCAAAGATTCCATTACCAAAATAACTATCAAAGACCAAATAATCAATCAAATAATAGACAAACACAATCTCCTAATAATCAAAATTTTAATCGTCCCTCTCAACCTTCCACAAGTAATTACAAACCAACCCCAATGTGTATGTCTACAGCAAATACTTATAGACCTCCACAACAAAATTCTTTTAGACAAACAGGACCTCCGAACGTAGTTGTCGAAGAATTGTTCAATATTGAAGATACTGACGAAAATTCTGATGAATCATCATACGCTAACCCTCAAAACGAACAATACGATGAAACTCAAAATTTTTAATTACGAGCCTCGGAATTGATATAAATAATATAAATTCAACCCCTAAACTTCCATCAAATCCTCTCAAATCTAGACTTAAAAATATTGATTGACCCCTGTGCAAGCAATTCCATTATAAACCCCGAACCAGCCTATAGATTATTTTCAGATTCCATTTATGAATCAACATTTTCCGTTAAATCAATTAAAACAACGGCAATTTTAGCTGCAAATATCCTCTTTTGAAAGAATTCGGCATTAAATACATGTTCCATATGTTTATCGTACCTTGGCACGATAGATTCGATGCATTAATAGGTAGTCAGAACTTTGATAAATTAAAAGCACTTATTAATTTCGAAAATCATTTATTACAAATTAATTCTATTAAAATACCATTCTATTTGGAAGTCAATCCCAACTTATTTACCCCTTATTCTGAATCTTTAGACAAAAGAATTTTAAATATTCCTGTGAATATTGATAATGGACAGGTAGTTCTTCCAGAATTAAAATTAAACGACATAATAATACCTGAATGTATAGCTCTAGCAAAAGACGGTTACTGTAAAATACCTATAGAACAAGAAATCTCTTTAAATAATATTTCTATAAATTTTCATGAACCTCTCCAAGTCCAACCCTTCTCGAAATTTGATGAAACAATTCCTTTATCATCTTATAATAATAATTTTTATATTACCAAACTTCCTCGAACAGATAATCTGAATACCGAAGAAAAAGATGCAATAATTTCTCTTTGTAAAAAATTTAAAAATATATTTTATAACGAAAACTCCGACTTTTACTCATGTGGTTAAACATCACATTAGAACGGTCGACGATGTACCGATTTATCAAAAATCATATAGATACCCTTACCATTCAAAACAAGAAATTCAAAATCAAATACAAAAGCTCCTAGACAATAAAATAATTAAACCAAGTATATCTCCGTACAGTTTCCCTACCTTTCTCGTCCCCAAACGAATGGACGCCAGTGGAAAGAAAAAATTCCGATTAGTTATCGATTACCGAAAACTAAATGAAAAAACTATCGAAGATAAATATCCCCTTCCTCGTATCGATGAAATTCTCGACAATCTTGGTCGAAGTACTTACTTTTCCACTTTAGATTTGGCACAAGGTTTTCACCAAATTGAAATACACCCAGATTCGGCAGAAAAAACTGCATTTACCGTAGATAATGGCCACTACGAATATACTCGTATGCCTAAAAAACGCTCCTGTCACTTTTCAACGTGTCATGGACACAATTCTCCGTCCTTTTCTCTATAAACAATGTTTCGTATACATGGATGACATAGTCATATTTTCAAAGTCCCTCCAAGACCATATTCTTCATATAAAACAAATATTCAGTGAATTAGAAAAATATAATTTGAAAGTCCAATTAGACAAATCAGAATTCCTCAGAAAAGAAGTTGCCTTCTTAGGCCATGTCATAACCCCTGAGGGTATTAAACCAAATCCAGATAAAATCAAGTCCATCCAAAACTTTCCTTTGCCCAAAAATGAAAAACAAATAAAATCATTTCTCGGCATGCTCTCTTATTATCGTAAATTCATTCAAAATTTCTCCAAAATAACCTACTCAATAAATAAATATCTTAAAAAAGGAACTAAATTAGATTTAAACGATCCAGAATACCTCAATGCTTTCCAAAAATGCAAACAAATTCTTTGTAATTCTCCTATTTTAGCATGCCCCGATTTCACAAAAACATTTACTTTAACGACCGATGCTTCAAACATCGCTATAGGAAGCGTACTTTCTCAAGATTCCCATCCAATAGCTTTTTACTCTCGAACACTTAATTCAGCTGAAAGAAATTATGGCACTATCGAAAAAGAACTCTTAGCTATAATCGATAGCTGTAAACATTTCCGACCATATTTATATTCCAAAAAATTTATTATTGAAACTGATCATAAGCCACTCGTCTGGCTATATTCTCTTAAAGAACCCAATCAACGTCTAATAACATGGAAACTAAAGTTGGAAGAATTCGATTTTGAAATTAATTATAAAAAAGGCAAAGAAAATTAATTACGTCGCTGATGCATTATCGAGAATTGAACTCAATGCAATCGATAAAAAACTTCCTAAACGTGATCTAAAAATTAATATAATTAGTGATATAGTTATTACTCCCCCAAACTCAAAAACAAATACTAAAGAATTCAAACAAAATCCTGATGATATCGATGCCATTTCAACTATGGCAAGAGCAAATTCCGATCCAAATCTAGCATTAAGTGATGCTAACGAAATCTCAAGTAAAATATCCGACGATAACAAAAGTACCGCTTTAGGCGACACTAGACACTCCGCACAAGAAAATCCAATTTTTGGTTTCCCAATTTCAGAAAAAACCTTAAATTCCGCCCATTTTCAAATAATCCTAAAATACGGAGACAGAAACGACATAGATTACTCTAAGCCATTTGGCAAAAATCGCTATATTCTTACTTTTAGAAAAGGATCCGACCATAATGTTATAAGTAATATGTTTTTAGAAATAGTTGATCCAACAAAAACATACTATATATACTGCCCCAATGATTCATTACTTAATATTGCTTCTACAGAATGTTCAAAAATCTTGGAACCAAATGTAAAAATCATTAAAACAAATACTTTTCTGAAAGACATAATTAATAAGGAAGAACAAGTCTGATTAATTTCAGACTATCATTCAGAAACTCATAACGGTATCACAGAAACTACGAAACATATAAAGTCCCTGTATTATTTTCCGAAAATACAAGAATTAGTAACGAATCACGTTAATAATTGCGAATTATGTCTCACCTCAAAATATGATAGAAACCCTCGAAAAATTCCATTTTCCGGCCCACTTATTTCTAAAAGACCTTTCGAAAATATTCACATAGACGTATTCTCTATAGAAAATAAACAATTTCTTACAATACTCGATTCATTCTCTAGGTACCTTCAAGCTTACGAAATTAGTGACTCAAATTCTATCACCATACTTAGTAAACTCCGTCATTATTTTTCTCATCATAACTACCCTTCCCAAATAACTTGCGACAATGCCAGAGGATTCACTAGCGAAACCTTTAAAGAATTCATGTCACTCTTTCATATAAAAATTCATTATACAACACCCCAATCTCATACCGGCAATTCTCCGATAGAAAGAGCACATTCAACTTTAATCGAAAAATTAAGAGCCTTAAGACAAAAATCAAAAGAAAATATTACCGACTTAGAACTGCTATTCTTATATATAATCAATCAATTCATTCAGTAACAAATTTTACCCCATTTTCACTTCTTTATGGACCATACGAAAATCTAAATCTTCATGAAATAGATCCCCATAAACAAGTATTCCAAAATTACAACGAATATCGGAAAACAGAAATTATGCCATTTTTCGACGATCTTTATCAAAAACAATTAACAAAAAGAACCGAACAATTAGATAAAATTAATAGTAAACGAACAGACGATATCCCAAAAACAGATGTCGTATATTTAGATATCGAACCACGAAATAAAATTAAACCTAAATATAAGAAAATATTAGTAGACACAAATCAATCCAACGATAAGTTAGTTTCTCCAAAATCTAAAAAAGTTAGCAAACACATGATTAAAAATACTAAATCTTTCCAGGTTAACCATGAAGATAGCCACCCAGGCACTTCAAGTCAAAACAATTGAACCCCCAGGTTACATATTAGATAGTTTAGGATTAGCTAAATATAAGACCAATTATCATAAGATTTATTTTAGTATAAGTATTGAAGAAATTGAAAACTCATATAGTAAATTAGTATTAAATCAAGTTCATTTAGCCCGTAGACTTGACGATTCAACAATAACTTTAGCAAAAATTTATAACAGAGATATCGACTTACTCTCAGAAGATATAAATAAACTTAGAATGTATGCTCGATCAAATAAAGTAATTAAAAGAGGTCTAATAGACGGCCTAGGTACAGTAGTAAAATATATTTCAGGAAATCTTGATCAAAATGACCTAATCGAAATTCAAAATACATTTGAAAAAATCAATTTAAATGAAAAGAAACTAATGACTGAAATTTCGAAGTTGCATTCATTTGCAGGACAGATTACTCAACGCTGGCAAACAGACCTACGTAAAATACAAAATTATGCTGAAAACGTTCTAAAAGAATTAAATACTTTAAATGATAGATTGAATAACGAAATTATTATTCATATTCAACTAGAACAAATTAGAGATCTAAGAAATTATATTCAAGTTTTACTAAGAACAATATCATTTAGTAACCAAGAAATTTTAAATGTAGAATTAATTAAACAAAAGGAATTAGAAGAAATTCTTAAGTATTTACATACTATTCATTCTCACAATGAAATCGCTTCCGATATTCCTACTTTATTAGAAATAATCTAAGTTAATCTTATGTTTACTTCAAAAACTTCATATATTACTCTTAAAATACCCATATTAGCCGATGAATTACTTTATATTTCCAAAATTATCCCTATTCCCAGTAAAGAAAATAATATCCTTTTACCCCCATACGCCTTCACATTAAATTCCAAAGGATCAACAAAATGGACAAACGAAGAATGCAAGAAGACCTTTTCGTTCTGGTATTGCGAAAAGGAACCACACGAAGACCCTTGTAACTTGGAAGACCTTTCACTCTGCAACTACGCTCAAGTAAAAAATGACTTTTCACTTTTCACACAATTAACTAATGGAAATACAATAATTTGCTCAAAGATGATAACTACCATCAATGAAGACCGCAAACAAAATTTTAAATTATTGAAAATATCGAAATGTAACATCGTACTAGGAAACAATGATTGTACTTATTCTTTTCAAAAACATACTTGGATGGGATCCAATAAAACATTTACTCAAGAATGGCCCAGCCTCAAAGAACCCACAGAAATTCGTCACAAAATCAGCATCAACAATTTACATCTGGACGATCCAACCAATCTACTACCACAGTTGCAAGGACCAAATTTGCTACCTATAGAACTTCATCAAAGCCATTTAGGAATAACAACAATAATAATTTTCATTTTATTAATTCTACTATTTTTGTATTTGTATAGAAAATATTTTAGAAAAATCAAGAATCCAGAAGAACCCCAGGGTGAACCAATGGAGCTACCCCAATCCCTTTTGGAGCCAAAGCCACGAGGTCGTGCCTTTAACAAAGAGGGGAGGAGTCATATGGAGACATCCTGTTAAACTCATATATTATCGTTAAATTGCTGACAGGACGTTTCCCACATTATTGGATTTATAATTTTAACCTTAATCAGCAAACACGTGGAGACATCCTGTTTACACAATTGTTATAACTTTCTTATCATATATTTTTCTTCTTTATTCAGCATTATACTACATTTTCCTTATTTTTGTAAACTAAAAAAGAAATCAGTCATAATTGTAACATTAACTGTAACTAATCGCCAAGTTTAATTAAATCTTTTTAAAAAGTATATTTTTTACTTATTAAATTTAACTCGCGCTACTCATTTTATACTTTCAATTACAACACTGAAGTACCTAGACTTAAGCCAATATTTTTGGATCTCATTTATAGATTGTTAACGAATTCCCACTTAGGCTTCCCGCAGGAATCGTCAAGGTCACTGTTCACGAGATAATTTAACTACTCTACCAGTCGTCTTCCTCGTTTGTGGTAGAGGTTCTTCTTCCTTCAAACTTGAAACGTCTGACAGAGTTTGCTGTGAATCAGGAATGAATAAAAACAAAATGCGTTCGTAAATTTTGCGTTACTTTAGCTTTCTATGCTTAAGGGGTTGCATAATTGTAAGGCGTTTTCACGGAAAGTATTTTAAATTCGAACAGTGATATATAGTTTTCAGTTGATTTATGTTCAAAATAATAATACTAATAATAATAATAACTTTCAACAACCCTGACTATATAATGTATATTATAATTAAAAAATGACTTACCCAGTGGTGATCCCAAGTTCCGTTCAACAAAGCTGGGCCGAAGCTTCGAGCTGGGTTTATATTTGCTCCGCTTAATTGGCCCTACAAAATCAGTTTTTGGTATATTTAGAATTTCTACGAATACTTCTGACTTACCCCTGCCATTGCAAGTGCAGTGACTGTAAAACCGAATCGTAAAGGCAACGAATCTTGTTTTGTATCATTTTCTCGGTCCCATATTGCGCAACAGACCCATATCAGGATCATAGTAAGAAGAAATTCCGTTAAAAAGATTTGGAATACGGAAAGATTTTTATCGGCAGCAGGTGAACACAATCTTTCGTAATTCATTGGGTAATTTGCTAAAGTCGCCTTAAACAATATTATATAATATATTTATATATTTATTTGATAATGTTTCTTACCCTAACTAATCCATAGCCTACTATAGCGCCTAGAATTTGCCCAAGAAAGTAAATAGGAACATTTATTATTGGGAAGTTTCCAAAAACTGTTGCTGCTACAGTTACAGCTGGATTAACATGAGCACCGGAAATGTGACCGAAAATCTGCAAAAAATATAAATGAATATTTCGTTTTTATATGATCCTTGTAAAAACAGATTTACTAACCACTTTGGTTTTCTGTAGCTAAGACATTATAATTTTATAGTAATTTAATGTATTTCAGATATTATAATCAAATATAAATATTTATTTCATGTAAGAAAGCCACATGAGCTTGTATGATAAAAATTTATATGAACTTGAAACATTATTTTAATCTCAACTTCACCACTCTGTATACATCTTAAAGTAATTCTGGTAGTCTATCTATCTAAAACTACATTGAAATATTTCTTGTGTTCTTTAACCGTATTGTTAGATTAAGGTCTTATGAGCTTCATGAGCTCTCTAAAGGGCAAATTTCCAAAATTTTAAAGTTATTTAACCAGATCTGGCATTCGGAATCGTTCCCTAATTTCGGGAAGATTGCTACAATATTACCAGATAAATGTAGCTGGGACTCTAACGGTTACCGACCAATATCTTTAACGAGCTGTCTAGGAAAAATATATAAGAAAATGGTATTTAGTGGATGGAAGCAAACAATTTACTGTCGGTGATTCAAACTAGATGCCCAAATGGCCATTCTACAATTGACGCCCTTGTATACATATATTGAAAATGAAATACAACAAGCATTCTTCAATAGAGAACATCTCGTAGGAATCAGTTTTGATTTTAAAAAGGCCTGTGATAGAACTTGGAGATATGCAATTCTCAAACAACTAATATATTAATTATAGTGACATATACTTTAATGTTAGAGTAGGTGGAGAGGATTCATCATTGAGAACGCTTAAGAATGAAATTCTTCAGGATTCAGTATTAAAAATTTTGCTGTTTGCAAAAGTTATAAGTTTTTTTGTTGAAAAGACCCACACAAAAAATTGGAGATGACCTAATAGTATTGCATAGCCACAAATCGATGAACACACTGAATCGATCAATGGATAAAGAAATTGAAAACATCAATCAACTTGCAAAGTCTCGAGGTTTCAATTTTTTACGAGAAAAAACTAAATGCACCCACATTTGCAGACTGAGACACAACCATCTTAATCCTGCTCTCACTATCCATGGGTATCCTATGGTAGTTGAGCTTCTGTGTGTATAAACTTGACTCACCTGTACTGCTATCATGATGGCTAATCCGAATGTAAAATAGATTTGCTCAGCGCTGGTACTCGTACATCCTAAACATCCTAAATATACGAAACAGGCGGTACCACAGAATTCGCTAAGACACAAAATTAATTTTTCGCAGATTGAAATGTCGTCGCATATTTTCACTAATCTAAATTGCATATTGTTAATTTCAGCAAATGAGTGAAAATGATTTCGTTTTGTATATATAGTAGTAAATAAATATAATTAGTTTATAGCATATGATATAATTGATAAGAGTAAAGTCGAAAATGTCAGTAGAGCTCCTACAGTATTAAATATTAACAAGATATTCGGTATCTGGTCTTTAACAATCTATATTTTCCAAAAACTATACAAAAATATCTAATAAACGATATCTTTATACAGGGTGTCCCAGTTGAAACTGACACATTTTAAACGTGATTATTTCCAAAACGAAATAATATAGAAATTGTGCTATTTTCACCAATGAGTTTCAAATTTCGAAAAGTTTTTTCCAAAGATATTAAAACAATTTCTCAGTAATACAGGGCGAGGAAAACATTGCTTATTTTCAACTAAAAATTACTTGACTTTTTTTAAATAGAGCACTCTGTATATTTTTACACAATTCGAAAGTTGAGTTCTTTATGTTTTTGAAAATGTCAACATTTGTAATTTAATTTTTGTTAATAAAGATGATACGCGAATCTTTGTTAGTGCGCGCACCATCATTATTTGAATATCGCCAGCAGACTTTCCTTTTTAGGCTTATTTCAGAATGAAATAGGACTATTGTAGAGAGTAGTATAACGCGTTTTCGGAAAAATTTCAATGAAGTTTATCGTCTTAGTGATCCTTGATACCGAAACAACCCCCTGTTCCAAAAGTTTAGCACGATAGAGGGCGCATTTTTGACGGATCGAAACCAAACTCGCTACAAAAATCGGTTGTGCCAAAATCTTGTACGAATTCATTAGAGCGGCAAATCGGCCAAGTAGAAACAAAATGGCGGCCTCTCAAATTGAAAAAAATCGTATTTCCTTTGTTTTTGATCTGACCAAAAAAATTACTTATATTTTTCATAGACCTTAATACGTTCTACAACTTTTGTACTCAACACATTTATCTAATTGTCCAATTGATCTTATGCCATTGGGATTTTTTTAAAGTACGCATTTTCTGCATTTTTAATATATTTTTATTTATACACTGTAATCTGTGGAAGTTACCAGAAGCTTTATGTTTTTATTGCTAATTTAAACATTATGGCAATCACTAAAATGGCAACTAAATCTTATAGAAATTGTTGAATGTGGCCTCCGTCTTGCTGTACACATTTGACACCTAACTTGAATGCTCAAAAAGAATTTTTCAGCATATATTCTAGAATTACATCAATAACATTGTTGATGTTATTTTTTAACTCATATATGTTTTGAGGAATAGGGCTATAGCATCTCTCCTTAAGATAACCCCATAAAAAGTATCAGATACAGACATTTCAGGAGAGTTCGGCACCCATTCGATCGGCCCACCTCTTCCTAGCCTTTTGTCCCCAACTGCTCTACTCACAGATTCTCTTGCTCTAGAAAAAAATGAGAAGGCATCTCACTACCCCAGATACGGCAGTTATGCTTGTTTATTTTCCATTTAAATTAAAAGTGGCCTCATCAGACATAATTATATTAAATTAACTGTCTCAACTCTTACTTTGTGGAATCTACTCATATTAGTGTTTTAAATGAAACTCACTGTTTTTAGTTAACTCCATAGTTTATTGAAAAATGTTAAAAATTCTAAAAAATAGACAATTGTTTCGATATTACCTAAATATCATCGTCAGATTGACAGAAGTTACATTTCATTTGATGCCTACCTGATGTTTAACTATTTTTGGCTAGTCCAAGAAGTTGTTGTCGTTTTTAATAAAGAAATCAGACACACAAGGAGACTATTAATTATATTTTATAGAAAATGTGTAACAAAAATATAGCACGTGTACAAAGCAACACTGTCAAAAACAACAAGTTAATACTTTCATTTCATACAATGGTACCAACACAAATAATGTAATATATTTGTTAAGCTACGTTCACATGTAGAATTGTCTCCACAACACTCCCCCACAATTCTGCAATCATAATAAAATAATATTACATATTATTGGAGACGATTGAAGATTATTACACAATAGGAACAAAATCTAGAGACTTTATCATAATGTTTAACATACATCTACATTTATTAATTTTCTAAATTTAACAAATTTATTTTCTGCCAGGGCTTTTGTTAATGTATCAGCTATTTGCACATCGGTTGGAATATATTTAATTTTAATCTTTTTGTCTGTAACTAGATCTTTCACAAAGTGATATTTGACATCAAAGTGTTTGGAACGTTTTGTTTCAAGGGTATGAGCAATTTTAATAGCTGCCTGGTTATCTTCAAATATAATGACAGGAAAAATATCTGCAACAATATCATTTAACAGGTTACCTATAAAAATACATTCAACGCAACATGCAGCTAGTGATACATATTCTGCTTCACAACTGGAGATTGCAACCACTGACTGTTTTTTTGAATTCCAGAACACAGTATTATTATTAATTTTTAAAGTAAAACCAGTTGTGCTTTTCCTATCATTCGGGTCACTTGCAAAATCTGAATCAGTAAAAGCGAAAACATTTATCTTTGCACTCTCAGATTTTTCATAAATCAAACCATAGTTTTCTGTAGCTTTCAAGTATCTAAGAACATTTTTAAGTTGTACCCAATGGGTATTATCAAATGAGTTTTGAAATCTACTTAAGTACGTGATGCTAAAACATAAATCAGGACGTGAACCCAGCATTATGTACATAAGACTACCAAGTAATTGTTTATAAGGTTCGTTAGAACTTTTCACTTCACTTATTGTTAGATTTAGTTTTGTTTGAACTGGTATTTTGCTAGTTTTGCAGTTAAGCATATCAAATATTTTAAGTACTTTTTCTATTAATAGCTTTTGTGAAATTATTATTTTATTTTGTTCTATTTTTATTTCCAGTCCTAAAAATAAAATTCCTTTTTCAGTATTCATTTGTTTGATTTTCATTTTTGACATTAAATTATTTTTAAGTTTTAAGACTTCACTCTCTAGGTTTGAAAAAACTATAAAATCATCTACCCATAATAAAAGAAATGTGCTTTTAGTAAAATAAAAACATGGATCAGCTTTCGATCTGCTAAAACCTAAATCTAATGTATGTTTGTTGATGAAACTATTCCAATACTTAGGACTTTGTCTCAAGCCATACAATGACTTGCGTAATTTACAGACTTGTCCTGGAGCATAGTTGATTCATCCTTCTGGAGGCTTCATATAGACAACTTTCAAGTTCGCTCTTTAGGAAAGCTGAGTGGACATCAAATTGATAAGCATTCAAGTCAAATTCAACTGCTAGAGCCAGTAAAATTCTCAAGGTAACCATCCTTGCTACTGGTGCAAATACTCCTTCGTCTTCAAGAAATGGTTGTTGGAATCTTGCGACTAGTCTTGCTTTTTTCTTTCTGATTCCATCTATGGTTTTCTCTGAAAATACCCATCTCGCATCAATTATTTTTACATTTGGAGGTGGCACTTCTATATTCCAGGTTTCATTCTCTTCAAGTGCATCTATTTCTTCTTGGACTGCTATTTCCCACTCTCTGTCTGCCTTTACTGCTTCTGAGTATGTTCTTGGCATTTCCGGAGAAATTGAGCCAACTGAAAGAGCTAACATCATATCCACTTCAAATTCATTTATATAACTTGGCATTTGTCTTATCCTAGTACTCCTCCTCTGATTTGATTGCTTCATATCATTTACCTTTCCTTCTTCAGACTCACTTTCTGGTTGTTCTTCATTGTTAATCCCTTGTTCTTTCTCTTCTTGAGCATCCTCTAGTTCTATTTGTACTTATTCTGGTTTAGCTTGTTCCCTTTTTGTTTCATTGAAAATAACCGATCTTGAGAAAATAACTTCATCATTTTTTTGATCATTGTTGCAATATCCAATGAATATCGTTTTCCTTGAATTATCGTCAAATTTTCCATCTCGAGTCTCTTTTGGGATATGAGCATGTGCTTCGCATCCGAACACTTTAATTTTGTCCAAATTTGGTTTAAATCCAAACCAAACTTCAGCTGGAGTGCACTTCTTTGCTATGACACTAGATTCAAGCCTATTGATAATATATGCAGCTGATAATACAGCATCGCCCCAGAAGGTTTTCTCTAGATTAGAATCAAATATTAAACAACGAGCCATATTTAGAACTGTCCTGTTGTATCTTTCCGCTACACCGTTCTGTTCAGGGTTTCTGGCAATTGTATATTGTACATTAATCCCCTTGTTTTTACAAAATGCTTTAAAATCATTAGACCTATATTCCCCCCCATTATCACATCGTAAATTTTGAATTTTATTATTGAACTGAGATTCTACCTGTGCAACATACTTTTTAAAAATATCAAGAGCTTCATTTTTATTTTTCATTAGAAATATTATAACAAAATGTGAATAGTGATCAATAAAGGTAACAAAATAGTTAAAACCATCACGTGTGGGAGGTGTTATTTTCCCACATACATCTGAAGATATAGTCTGCAAAGGTCGTGTCGCTTTTACATCATCTGGAATTGATTTGAGGAATGGACTTCTAGCCTGTTTCCCTTGGAGACAAACTTCACAAAGCATTTTTGTAGGATACAGACTAGAGTGACCCATCCTTCTATGTAATAAGTTATTATCTAAAATACAAGCTGTTTGTTCAACACATTTCAATTTAACATAGTATAAATTACCTGTTGTTTCGCCTTTCAGAATACACTTTCGATTAAAATGAGCACTCACCTCACCATTTTCAAATTTAATTTTCACACCTTTTTCTTCCATCTTTTTCACTGAAAGCAGATTATAGTTAAGTCATCACATTGAAATACACTCTTCAAAAGCATTCTGCCATATTGTGAATGTAAGAGTGAATCTCCTTGACATTTTGTTTCAACTGATACTCCTGACTTGGCAATATTAATAGATTGGTTAACAGGCTTAATATTTATCAAAAACTTTTTATACTGCTTGTTAATTAAGTGACAAATAGCTCCACTATCCACAATGAATACAATATCTGAATTGTCTACTTTGGTTTCACTTACATTTACTGCCTGTTCTAAATTGCTTGTATCTGTATTATTGGTTGTCAGAAACATAATGTCTGGTTCTTCTGTTCGCTCAGCTATGTTTGTCTTTTCCCTTTTCTTGCACTGGAACTTCTTATGGCCTCTACCACCACAGTTATAGCATTTTCCTCGGAATGTGTTTTTGTGTCCATCTCTTCTGAAATTGCTTAAGAAAACATTTTGTGAATTGTCATCTCTTTTACTTGTAGACCTTTTCTGCCTTTCTTCTTCCGCTAATAGCTTGCTCTTAACAAAATCAAAAGTTAACACAGACGATGAGTCTTCATCACAAAATAAAACATCTAATGCTGTTACAATCGGTTGATAGCTTTCCGGCATGCTACCCAGTAGTTGTGTTCAAGATTGTAAAATCTTGAAATTTATTTGTTAAGATACCTTTAAAATATGTGAGACATTTGTATGCCTCTCTTTTTTATTGTATATATTTAAGGCGTAAATTCATTTTAGTTAATAGCTTTGTAGAAATATGTTGCAGAATTGATAAGATCTTTCTATTGTAGTAAATTCAAAGGATATTTTAATTTTATTTTCAGAATGCTTTGTAAATATCACGTTTTCCAACAATGATTGTAAATTCTTTTGTATGGGCAGATGAATAGATGAATGACACCTTTTTGAAAGTCGACATTGTCCTATAGTTAAGAAGTGAGAAAAAAGCACGTTTCACCCTATTTGTATATTGGATTGTAAAAACCCCAAATTTAGTGTCAATTCTGCATGAATTTTATGGTAGAGGTTCGGAAGACATGAAAGACATTTTTGAATTACCTTTCTAAGTAAGAAGGTTACAATTGCTATTGTAGTATTCCATAGAAATTTAACTATTTGTTGGCGGCACCCATAGTTAATTCTTGTCTAGGAACTCGACAAGTCAAATGATACTGGCCAATAGGAAATATTTATTTTCGTTTGGTCAACCCAATCCACGTGTAAACACGCCCCTCGCAGATTTCTATTTAACACGTCTCACAACGTGAAGAAATCAGTTACACACTCATCGTGTCGAGCGCAACGCTCAAAAGCAAAGTTTTTTCATACTCATCGAATCGAGCGCAATGCTCAGCAACGAAGTTAATTTTTAACTCCTCGAAACGAGCGCAAGGCTCAACAACAAAAGTTAGTTTTTCACTCGTCAGTTCTACACTTCTAGACGCGAGTTTTGCATTCATCGACGCGAGTTTTACACACTCATCGAATCGAGCTCAACGCTCAATAACAAAGTTAGTTTAAAATTCATCAAATCGAAACATAAAGTGTCTTCCGATCTGAAACCACAGAAATTCAGCGTTCACAACTCAACTTTGTAACATTTTGTAAATTTGTACATAATAAATTATCAATTTCGACATTAACTTTGTCAAATTAAGATTATTTATTTAGTTGAATGTCCACGCCAGTTGACGAAGTTCAACTAGAAATATAATCACAAACAAGTTGTGTAATTGACTCCATTTTTCCCATCTTGCCGCCAGCACTTTTCAATTCTGTAATGGTTTTTTCAAATTCAATCAAATAATTATTGAGGGCTACTTTTCCATTGAATTTCAAAGTTCTTAATTTTCTTTGTAATTGAATCTGTGTGGCTATTCCTGTTTTTTGATAGGTATTCTTTAATGTTTCTATCATTTGTCGGGCTGTCTCTTTTTCTTTGATAGTTTCCAAAACAGTGTCTGCTAAACATTGAACAATAATGTTCCGAGCCTTGACGTCGTGTTTCTGAAATGTTTCCAGTTCTCTGGGACTATTCAGTCGATCCAAGGTTATAACTTCGAGAACGCCACTCTGTTCTAGTATTAATTTTACACGGTATATCCAATTTGTAAAACCTACACCATTAAACGGTTTTACACTTCCAAAAGGGTTGTTACTTGATGCCGCCATTTTCTATTCAGCTTTTTACTCACAATACTGATTTTCTTTATCAGCACTTTACAGTTATGGCTACTGGGCCCATAACCTGTTGTCGTTTTTAATAAAGAAATCAGACACACAAGGAGACTATTAATTATATTTTATAGAAAATGTGTAACAAAAATATAGCACGTGTACAAAGCAACGCTGTCAAACACAACAAGTTAATACTTTCATTTAATACAATGGTACCAACACAAATAATGTAATATATTTGTTAAGCTACGTTCACATGTAGAATTGTCCCCACAACAGAAGTGACTGACCTTTGCAATTATCACTTAAGAAGACAGTTTAAAAGTAGAGAGCTCCCTAGATTTATCTGTTCATTGACGTCTTCATATTGTGGGTTTCTTAAGTGTCTTCTAATTTCCAACTCTTCAAGGAAATTAATTTCATGTTTCTTATCACAAATATGTAGTACTTCTAGTTCTGTGTTAGGTGTCAATGAATGATTGGTGTCAAGTAGATGTCTGGCGTAGTGGGACTTATCTGGTTGTTTTAATCTGTATCCTCGTAAGTGTTCACTGTATCGGATTTCAAAATTTCTAAGGGTCTGACCGAAATAGACAGCATTACATTCTGGACATTTAAGTTTATATATGTTATGGACCAAGTAATAAATTGGGGCATTTTTCTTAATGCCCGGGTATTATGAATAATGACAAGCTACTTAGGGCGAAGTAATTAATTATAATTTAAAGTTCCTTATTTATCACAGTGCCTACACATTGTGAATATTGTCATGTTGTTTTCGGGCAATCTAATAATAATCTGTGTATTTGATATTGCTTGGGGTGCGGGCGGGTGGTGAACAAACACATGGCACGCGCTGACCAATGAGAGCCCACGACGGCAAACGGTTACGAGCGATCGTCATGTTTAGTTTAGTTTTGCATTCAAAGCGAATGCAGACAAACGTGGAAGGTTATATTTTCGTGATTCTGTGTTGAATTATAGTGAAAGGCACTTATTACTTCGCAATTATTTTGTTAGTTTGCAATGGATAAATCGAAATTAGTTGACATGAATCGTCGATTTCACGAAAGATTAAAAGAATGGATTTCACTCAAAGGAAAAAATATTCAGTTTTTCAGTTACGAAACTTACACAGAATTGATTAAAAAGACGAAATCTTCAAAATCAAAAGTGTCAAATAAAAAACCAGAAGATTATCAGCGTTTGCGGAGATTCGATTTTATGACTATTGGAGAGGCGGAAAAATTAATTGTCCCGGTCAAAGAAGACAACATAATCAGGTATTACGTGAATGAAAACGAAATATTTCAGATTATATACGAGACCCACCTACAAATTGGACAAGGTGGAAGGAACCGAATGGAGAAAGAGTTGAATTTACGCTATAAAAATATTACGAGAGAAATGATTGTCATTTATTTGAACTTGTGTGACAATATTGTCAAAAAACGCAACGTTCCGAAGAAAGGATTAATAGTCAAACCTATTTTTAGCAGCGAAATGAATGCAAGATGTCAAGACTTAATTGACATGCAGACCCAAGCAGATGGTCCATATAAATTTATATTGGTATACCAAGACCATCTTACGAAATTCATTCAGCTGCGTCCGCTCAAGGCCAAAAAGACCGAAGAAGTATCATATGTACTCCTTGACATTTTTACAATATTCGGTGCACTTAGCATTCTTCAAAGCGATAATGGCGGAGAGTTTGCGAATAAAATTGTCCAGGAAGCTTGTAGCCTGTGGCCCGAATTAAAAATTGTACATGGTTAACCGAGGTACTCTCAAAGCCATAGGTCGGTAGAGAGCCTGCCAAGATATAGAGAATATCCTCAGTACGTGGTTGGAAGATAACAACATCAATAAATGGTCCGAAGGATCAAGGTTCGTTCAATTAATGAAAAATAGAGCGCATCACACAGGCATTAACTGTACTCCATATGAAGCCATGTTTGGGACGAAGTTAAAAGTATGACTCAAAAGTTCATCTATACCAAATGAGGCCTTGGTTGATGTTAGTTCAGAATAAGAATTAGAAAAAACTCTTATCCTTCGAGGGCCCTGCTATCGAAAATAAGCAAGTTACGTCCAACGAAAATAATCAAGTAGAGACTACTGAAGATAATCAAATTGAGTCCATCGAAAATGAAACAGTTCAAAGAGAATCCATTGAAAAAGATAAAGTAGAGTCCATTGAAAATGAAACAGGCCAAAGAGAATCCAAGTAGAGTCCAACAAAACAAAATATGCAATGCAATACATTTATATCCATTACCTATTAGTTTCAATGCTCAGGATGAAGAAATTTTGCATTTAAATTCAATATTTGAAGACAAAATGCTTTCATCAGAACAAAACGTGGAGCGCAAGACAGAAAATGATATGCTTCTTAGAAAATCAGCTTTAATTAATTTGCAGAAACAAGCCGAAAAATGTTGTATGCATCTAATGCTAAATATCCCGTAGCTAATATTGGCGATACAGTGAGGGTCCGAGTTTCAGATGTCGATCGAGCTCGTAGTGACGGAAGAAATATACTTGCTACTGTAATTGAAATAACACCCGCTAAGCTTTATAAATTGGGAACGAAACATGGTGTTCTGAATCAACTTAATTCTAGAAACCAGTTTACAGTGTGCAAGGAAAGTTTATTTCGCCTGCAGATGTTCCGAAGACAGAGCTTTCATTGAGAGAGAGTGTAAGATTGTCGTCCAAATGTGGCGGGCAAGGATACAGTCGTTGTACTTGCAAAGGTGGCTGTAAGTCTGACAAATGCGGCTGTCGCAAAAACAAGAAACTTTGCAACTCAAAGTGCCATCAAAGCGGCAATTGTTCTAACAAATAATTATGACATTTATTTTGTTTCAATGTTCAATTCTTCAAGTTTTCCTTGAAATTATAAGCCCGATTATAAACATTGCTTAAGGTACAGTTCCTTTTCAGTTAGATTATACAACACTGCTGTGAGTCATAGCATCTATAAACAGAAAAAAGTTGTATAATTCTTGTGATTATATGGGTAGTTTTATTTTTGGACTTTTTATAATTTTATTAACTTGTAGCCAGTTTTAACAAGAGTTTAACTTTTGGATAAAAAAAGTAATTATGATTAAGACTAAGAACTAGTTAATTTACAACCTCTACATATCTACTAAGTATATATTATAGGTCTGATTGGTCTGTGGAGTTTTTAAAGTTTAATTTTATTTACCTGTAACCAGTCTTAACAACAGTTTAACTTTCAAATTTAAAAAAAATAACTGATTAAGACTACTAAAAACTAGAAGATTTACAATTTCTATCTAATAAGTATAAATTATAAGTCTGATTTTCAATTTTATTACCATAGGTTAACAGAGTTCCTATGAAAGGAGAGATTTTATCTGTTTTCAAATACTGACTCTGTTTGAAATAAAAATAACAGTATTAAAACCTCGTTTTAATTACTCTGCCCCATAGGCGACACACATTATACATAATGCCCGGACTATTTGATTATCTCAAAAATTTGTATTACTCTGCCCTCTCATATTGGGCATTTTTCAAACTGCGCGGGCTCTTTTTACAATGTCCTATTAATCACTTGGTCCATAACATATATACTAGATTGCTTTAATGGTGATATTTTTGTTTTTACATTTAACAATTTTGTACTTATGTTACTTTCTGTTTTAAAAAAAAACGTTGTTGTATTTGTTGCTAAAGATATTTATCTTTGAAATATTATTAGAAATATTTCTTGCATGTGTAATGGTTTTATAAGTTTTTATTTCAATAGTGACATTAAATAAGAATATACTATAAATAAGGTCAAGAAGTAAAGGTAATTATAGTAACACTATTTCTATAATATCTTTTTTTAGAACATAAGAATCGGTATAAATTGAGTTCAGGTTTGAATTTTTTTCAACAAACCTCAACAACTTCCTAGAGGTACTATATGAACTTGCAATCGGGCACGCGAGCTAAAATCTACCTATTTACACTTTTGATACATAAAAAGTCTGGTGGCACCAAAGATCCTCCATTTCTTGATTCTACACCCCTTCTTTCAAAAAAACCCAGCTTATCTTCTCTCTTTACTTTATACCATAACGACTTTTCGTTGTTCCTAGGAAAGAGGCCAAATTTTGAAAATAATCTTAAGAAATACGAAATTTGGTATGGAACATAATTAACCTAGAAAAACCATAGTTCTCTCATCATCATGACAAAACCTTGGAGGTGACGATATTCAAAATTGATAATTACAACAAATCGTCCTCCTGACAGACAATAAATAATAATGTTGTAATGTGGCATCGCGATAATATGTTATATAAAATTTCTTGGTTAATATTTGATTTATCATGATAAACAAGAGATTACCCTACTATTAATTAATTAATTAATAAATCAGAATTAGTGGTGTAAATCTATATTCCTGTTATCTACTCAGTGGATTATGGATACGGAAATGAAGATAAACATTTTTATGAAATGAAAAATGTTATTTCTGCATTTCATGTTATATTTTTTGTATGGATCTCGCAAATATAAAGGAATCCAAAGGAGGAAGTAAAGCCGAAACAACAAAGGTTATAAAATGAATAACAACATTGACATTGAATAGGCTACTTTTTGAAATAATTTATAATTGCAGCTCAATAATTAAGTACTGTACATATTATAAAATAGCAAATATTCAATTCTGAACGATTATAAAAAAACCAATGTATAAACAGAGAAAAAATACATTACAATCAATTAACGTATTTCTTTACAAAAATGTAAATAAACAGGGGAGGCTAATTACCTATTGTGGCTTATTTTGGATCACTGTAACCTGTTAAGACCTATGAGGTTGAACATAGACACAATGATCGTATATGGCGCCACTTAATTGCCAGTTTTGTTTTCCTCAACATAATGTTAATTTAACTTTCTTTATAAACATATATACCTTTTCATCGTAGCAATCAATGATTTTATTAATATTCTTAGTTTGTAGGGATTTTACATATTTTTTAAATATTCTCTTTAGCAAACTGATAGAATTTAATCTTCTTATATGTCTTATACGTTTCTGGAAGAGAGTTAAACAAACGTGGTGCTATGAATTCGAAGTACCTAGTTGCTACTGTTTTTTTCGCTGTGCTGGTTTGGACACAATCTTTTGTTTTATTTCTAGTATGATAATGGTGACCAGGAGATTACAAGTATCAGCGATTTTTAAATAAGTAAACAATTAAACCAAAAATATATAGATGTCTTATGGATATTATATTATTTTCGTTAAAAATTTGGTTTGTACTATAGGTTAAATCTTTAAAATGCATTATTTTCAGAATTTTTGTTTGCAGAATTTCAACGTGCTCTAGATGAGTAGGCATAGTTCCTCCCCAACCTAATATGCCATATCTAAGACGTGATTCTACAAGAGCATGATATGATTCTAAAATGCAGTACGGCCAGTACTTTCCTTATATATTTGAATTTGTACAATAAACATCTCAGTATCGTAGCTACTTCACGTAAGTGAGATGTCAATCGTAGATGTGATTCTATTGTTAGTCCGAGATTCTTTATTTCGTATTTCAGAGAAATATCAATATGTATGTTGTTAATAGTCATTTTTTCATTATAGGCAGTTTGTGTTTGTAACTAGTGGAAGGTACAATAAATGTTTTCGAATAGTTGACTGTCAAAATTTTATGTATCAAGATATCAAATATCTTAGATCGGTTTCTGTTTTTTGTTTGAGGCCTTGCCGCGTACTGTCTGTATATATTATAGCAGTATCATCCGCGAATCCTATTATTTTACCTGTAGAATTATAAGAGAATATATATCATTGATATACATATTAAACAGTATTGGTCCCAGCACAGTTCCTGGGGAACCCCGAACAATATATTTTTTTCCGCACTGACCTTATCGTTAATCCTTACTATTTGTGTCCTATTTTTTAGATAGCTTTCAAAGAATTTATGAGGCAGTCCACGTATTCCTGCATCCCCTAGGACGTCCAACAGCTGTTCATGGCTCACTGTTGCAAACGCGTTCGCCATATCCAGAAATACAACTGGCGTTGGTTTAGTTTCATCAACAGAACTGTACACAGAAGAAAGCAATGTCTCAATTGTATCATTAGTAGAACGTCCTTCTTGAAAGCCAAATTGATGCTGTGATAATAATTTCTGGTTGGCTAAGAATTTAGTTAATCTTTTTTTCACAGCTTTTTCCATTAGCTTTGTCAATGTCGTAATATGTGATATGGGCCGATAGTTGCACATCTATGTCTTGTTGTCTTTTTTGTAGATTGGGGTTACTACAGCTTTTTTAAAAATAGTGGGACATACGCCTTCTGCAAAGATCAAGTTTAGTAAGTCGGCTATAGGTTTAGTCAATTGTTCACTTAATTTTTTAAATATTTCTGCTCGCAGATTGTCTATGCCTGGAGCCTTGTTTGTTTTCAGAGATACTATTAAGTCTCTTATCTCTTCCGTAGTTACAGGCATCCAATAAAAGGTCTCAGAATTTTTAGATCGCCGAGGAGGGGATTTAGTCGGTACGGTTATTTTTTGTGCCAAGTTTTTTCCCTCCGTTACAAAGTAACTGTTAAATTCGTCTGCCATATATGATTTGGATGTTATTTTTTCGTCTTTTTCATTAGTTTTAAAATTAATATCATTTTTTATTTTATTTTTGTTGTTAACTAGGTTCCACATATATTTTGTATTACTCCCATTTTTTTGTATTTCGGTTCGGTAGTAGTTTTGTTTCATTATTTTAATTAGGTTATTTACGCGTTTGCGGTAAGTGATATATATTTCTCGTTTCTCCACATTATTCAGATCTTGCTGAAATTCCCTGTAGAGATTATTTTTGGTATTAAGTGCTTTCACAAGTCCTGCCGTAATCCCCTTTTGACGCTTTATATAATGTTTTCCTTCTTATATTTATATTAATATCGACCAATCAATAAATGAAAATCTAATAAAGAGTAATTAATTTGTTTAAGATAATTCTCTAAACACGAAACAGTCCTCAGGTGAGTTGAACGGGGAACGATGAATATTTGTTAACAAAATATGTTTGTTATTGTTCAAATTTATTTTTATCTGCAGAGCCTTTGAGTTTCCAATGTTGATAGTTGCGCTATCTGCACTTAAACCGTTTTTTACATATACTACGACTCCATCATTTTTATTTACTTGTCCTTTGTTATAAAATGTTCTATATCCGTTCATACTAAAAATATCAATGTCGTCAATTGGAAAAGTTTCCGTTAGTACAACACAATCAAAGCTGCAGTCCAATTGTTTTAACATTATTTTAAATTCAACTATATGTGCTTTAGACTACAAATATGTTGATGTATTACACTAAGAGAACTTCCATCGTTTTTGAAATATTTGTTCACTTCACTTGAACTATAACAATCTAAAGTGTTGTAGAATTCGTAATTTATGTCTCGAATATAATCATCCATTTGTAAATTATTCCAGTGATACTAGACCTATTTTAAAAGAAGACTATTGACAAATAGATACAGAAAACCTGATCAAATTTAACAAAAACTGAACCAAACACAGAAAAGTTAATAAAACCAAATACAAAAGATGTTATAGAAATAGAGCAAACAGAAAAGGAATTAATAGCTTTTTAATTTTTTTTTAGAAAAATGAGCAGTGCAATAGAAAAAATTTAAGGCTTATCGTTGCCTGAGCGCAATCTTCCTCTGTCTTCTTTTAGTTTCTGTATTTTCAGAAGTACAACCTGTTGATGATTGGCGTTGGTTTTGCTTGATAAGTCCGGAAGTATAGGGTTACTGGTACTTGGTTTGTTGTTCTTTCCTCTTGTTTCATTGGTTTTTTCAGGTGTTTCCCTTGGTGTGACGTTCTGTTGATAGTTTACAGTTGAGTTGTCAATTTGGCGTTGGCTGTGAAAATTTGGTGTAGAAGTGGCACTATTTATTTTGACCTGTTGGTTATTTAGTTCCTCGTCTTCAGTATTTTCGAGATCACTGGCTTTGTAAGGCTGGTTATCTATAAATAAGGTGTTACCTCTTATGTATGAGTTCAAATTGGGATTTTGTCGGGCCTTTTTTAAATGTTTCCTAGGACACTAATTCTATTTTAACTGGTCTATTTCCTGAATTTACCAGTTGATAAAAATTATTAATATCTTCAACTTTAATATCAATATCCAGTAGACTTTTAAGAGAGTGTTTTATAATATTGAGTGAGATCTTATCGTACTTCAGACCAAAAACCAAAATATTATTCTTCTTAGCTCCCCTTTCTATAGCCTCTACTTTTACCTTTAGATTTTCGTTTTTGCTTTTGAGGTCAGTTATTCGTTTATTCAGCTTCTCCAGCTTCAAACGAATTCTAGTCTCCCAAGCATCTATTTTATTTGTTATTTCTTTAGAAATTTCTGTTCTGTTCGTAAGAATTTCTTGCCTTAGACTCTCAATACCTTTAGTATAGTTACTAGTCATAGTTGCTTTTATAACAAGCACAAAAAGGTTTTGTCTTTTTGCTGCGAAAGTTAAACGGTGGAGCTACCATTGGTGGAATAGATACTCCGCCGTAAATTTAAGTAGTTATAAAAACCAAAGTTAAATCGAGGTAAATATAGTCGGAACACTCGTAAAATATTGGAATGTGATTAAAAAAGGGAAGAGTTATTACTTGCCCACAATTGCTCGCGGTCCAAACATTTAGTTGAAACTGATACACTAGTTTGCACCATTTAAAACCTTCTACAATCACGAATTTTTGGTACTATTTAAGCACAAAGGCCAAATATGTAATGGGTGGAGCACTGTTCCACCACTAACCACCGCCTGTAATTCCTACGTTCCTGATAAAACGATTTTATCTACAGCCGTAATTCTTCTATTTTTATCAATCCCCTCTCTTTATTTTCAATATACACGTTAAAAGTATAACTGCCTATACAATATTCCATTTTAATAATAACAGAAATCATTCCTCATTTAATTCTAACGTAAAACAATAATCGCCTCGTAGTCAACGGGAAAATGTAAGAGGCAGATGTCATTACCATTGTATTAGAAATTGGCATGGTGAGATAGACAAGAATTGGAAGAAAAGTGAAAAAATAAATGGAATACAGGACGTAGTAAGATGGGCAAGTAACTAGAGTAGATGGTAGAGAGACTACGTAAATAGAATGCCAAATGATCAGTTAGTGAATGAAAATTGCTAAAGATAGACCATCAAATACTGATCGATCGCTTGGACATAAGATGGCATGAAAGCTGGTCTAATTATTCCTAGAAAACCATATTGAAGAAAACACAGTCCAAACGCATGAAGAAGAAGTATTCTCATTTTCGTTTAATTTTTACAAATAATAACCTTCGACTCAGTTTATTATTCATTCTAAGTTGAAGCTGTAACAAAAAATAAAAAAACTATTTCACATTTTTGAAAAATTTATTAATCAATGTAACAACATGTAAATACATAAAAATCATTTTCTATTTATAACAATTCATATTCGCATGTATATCAATAA
This sequence comes from Galeruca laticollis, assembly GCA_963921935.1. Classification (NCBI taxonomy): domain Eukaryota; kingdom Metazoa; phylum Arthropoda; class Insecta; order Coleoptera; family Chrysomelidae; genus Galeruca; species Galeruca laticollis. The sequence continues at coordinate 64,870,643 of OY998176.1, read as the reverse complement.
ATAAAAAGTTGGTCTTAATTCATATTCGATACTTATGAATAGAAATTTTATTTTCAATTACCTATCATTGAAAAAATTAAGTGGAGGCTTGTTCTGGGAATGTTTCATTAGTTTTGGATTCCTTTCCAAATATTATCCTGTAGGAAATGGCGCCGACTAGACCAGCCAAAATTGGAGCAATCCAATAAACCTGAAATTAATAATAATGTGAAAATAATAATTAACACATAAATATAAAAAAATATTAAAATAGAACTTTCTTACCCAGTGAAGTTTCCAAGTTCCATTTAACACAGCTGGACCAAAACTTCGAGCAGGATTCATATTCGCCCCGGTTAGAGAACCCTACAAAAGATTTTTCTTGTATTGTTTTATATTTCATTGAATATTATTTACTCACCCCTGCCATAGCAAGTCCAGCAACTGCCAAACCTAAACGTATAGGCACTGAATCGTGTTTTGTAGAATTTCTACTGTCCCATACGCCGCAACATACCCATATAAGAATTAAAGTGAGAAGAAATTCAGTTAAAAATACTTGAAATGTCGACAACGAGGAGTGAGGTGACGGCGAACAGAGCTCAGGAACTGTTAACAACGCCTAAAAATTAAAATAAATTTAAGGGTTTATACTTAAATATTGTGTCGCTATTTGAAATTTCAAAAACTTTATGCCTACATAAAATTTAGTAGCTCCCGAGGAAGGAACATACTTTTATATTATATTACAAAATAATATTTGCTAAATTCTTAAAAAAAGTTAAATTTATATTAAGAAATTCACCTTAACTAATCCAAATCCTGTGACAGCTCCCAAAATCTGACCTATAAAATAAATGGGCACGTTCACCAATGGAAAGTCTCCAAAAGCAGCTGCTGCTACAGTAACTGCTGGATTTATGTGGGAACCAGAAATGTGACCAAATATCTTAAAAATAAATAAATATGGATTTACTAATGTATAATAGTAATAATAATCCTGTTTTTCAGTAGATGGTTGTAAAAATTCTGGCGATTCTTCTAGTTAGGTATGAGATATGACAAAATGATTTACGATAGGCAGTCTATCTATTCAAAAATGTCAAACTTACTTGTACGGCAATCATGATGGCCAGTCCGAAAGTAAACGATACTTGTTCAGCACTATTACTCGTACATCCTAAACATCCTAAGAATACCAAACACGCTGTACCCCCAAATTCAGCGAGACACAAAATTATTCTTTCAAATATTGACATGTCGTCGTAGACTTTCACTAAACTCCCTGAAAAAAAAATATAATAATAATGCATGCATATTTCAACAGAATCAATAACTGAAGCCCAAAAATGTGCCTTTATGTGACTTTTTTGGACAATTTAATAATTTTTTTAAGAACGAAAAGGTGAATCCACAAAAGTAAATATAATTATAATTCATTTGAAAAATTCAATTCTAATTTATCTGTACGTATTTTTTAAGCTTTAGGAATTGCAGTTCTTAAAAATTTGATGCTTATTGTGAACCAGTAGTTTATATTGCATCAGATATTGATACCATTGGTTGGCATTAGAATGGAATATCGAGTGGTATTCGAGCAATTTCAAGCCTCTTCTCCCAAGAATTAATAGAAGCCAAACATTTTTAATGGTTTAGTAAAGTGATGAAAGGACTAAAAACAGAGGATGGAAACTAAGTTAAGAAGATAAATTGCAATGATGATGAATCCGTCATAGGAGAATATGAAATTTTAAATAAAACTACTGTTTCGCATGTGGTGGAATTATTTAGAAATAGTTAATTTCATTTCACAAAGTAATATGTAAATAAAATTGAATAGATGAGGCTTTTACTTGATGAAGATCCATACTGAACGATGAAATAAAACAATATATTTTGTTTAAATCTTCATATATTTGAACTAATGTAAAAACCAACAATTTTATTCAGGCAAGCAATTTTGAGACCCTTAAAAAAGACCCAACTAATAAATTTCAGAGAGAAATAAAATTAGCAGTAGATAACGTTAAATCAATAATTAACGATAAAGAAAAATATAAATTATTTTTACCCAATCCGCAACACCCTGAACTTTATTCATTAATTAAACTCCATAAAGAGGGGTACCCTATCAGGCCAGTTGTTTCTTATTTCACAGCACCTTCATTCAAAATTTCAAAGATTCTCATAGATGTCATTTCTAAATATTGTTCATTCATACCTCGATTTTCAGTTAAAAACTCAACGGAATTAATTAATAATATTCAAGATATAATACTACCCCATAATTCTAAATTCATATCGTTCGATGTAACAAATCTATTCCCTAGTATACCTCCTAAAGAAACTATAACTCTTGTTGATAACTTACTCACATACAATAATGTTAATCCTATAATTCACTCTGATATCATTACTTTATTAAAAGTGTGTTTGAATCAAAATTATTTTCATTTCAATGGAGATGTTTATAGCAGTAAAGATGGTTTGATTATGGGCAACCCTCTCAGCCCCCTACTAGCAGAAATATTCATGGATAATATAGAAAAAATAATTCATGAACACCCCCTTAGTAAAAAATGTATGTACTGGCACCGATATGTGGACGATATTTTAGCTAGCTTCATCGGTACAAATAGACAATTAGAGAGCTTCATTACTTACATAAACTCGATTCACAATAATATCAAATTTACCGTAGAACTTGAACAAAATATGTCTATAAACTTTCTAGACCTTACAATTTCAAATATAAATAATAAACATGATTTTTCTATATTTCATAAACCATCACATACAGATATTACAATTCATAATAGTTCGGTCCACCCATTCAGTCATAAACTAGCAGCTTTCAATAGTATGATACACAGACTCTTAACAGTCCCATTAAATATTAATAATTATACCAAAGAATTAAATATCATAAAACAAATAGCAGTTAATAATAATTACGATCCAAATTTAATTGACAATATCATAAATAAAAAGATAAAAAAACAGACTTTAGAACAAGTATTCCCTTCAGATAAAAATAATGGACAATTTAAAAGCTTAACATACTTTGGAACACCATCCTTAAAAATTAAATCATTTTTAGAAACTTTAGACATGAATATTTCTTTTAAAACTGATCACAATTTATCCAAATTCATTAAAAATAATAAATCTAAATCTTCAAAATTAAACAAATCAGGAGTTTATAAATTAAAATGTGGTAATGACAATTGTGATAAAATTTATATCGGTAGAACTTTTAGAAATTTTAAAACTAGAATTTCGGAACACAAACGTAGCTATGACAACAAAAAATTAGATTCTAACTATTCAAATCATTTATTAGAAAACCAACACATTTTCGACCCAAATTTTGAAATTCTCCATGTAGTAGGTAAATCCTTTAGTTTAAATTTATTAGAAGCCCTAGAGATTAACAAAAATAAATATTCAGGTAATCTCCTTAACGACCAAATAGATATCAATCAGTCTCCTTTATTGAACCTCTTTACCTAGAAGATAGCTTAGGAATGTTTATAGTGAATGAATTTCCAGGTAATATCTTTTAATACCATTGTTAACCTTAGTAAATAGATTTAGCACTGTATATATTAAGACATTTTTATATTTTACCTTCATTCGTTTTGACAAAGCTACTGTGTTAGTGAAACGCGTCAACAAGTTTAAATTGAACATTAGTTCAAATATATGAAGATTTAAACAAAATATATTGTTTTATTTCATCGTTCAATATGTGAATATACTTACAAATATTGGGGAAACAGAAGACTTTGTAGCTAACAGAGGTGTAAGTCAGGGTGACGGCCTCTCAACAACACTGTTCAATTATGCTATAGAGTATGTTATGAGAAAATCAAACAAAGGGATTTTAGAAACGAGCGGAGTCCAAAGAGTTTCATATACACATGACATAATGATAGTAACGAAAAATAGAAAGACTCTGAAGCAAATGCTACTGAAACAACAGAAAATGAAAAGATGGGGTTAAAAATAAATAGTTGGAAAACAAAAATAATGAGAGTTGGAGAACAGTGTGAGAATACAATGGTAAAAATAGGGGAATATTAATTTCAGGAAAAATTCAAATATCTGGGAGTTACAATCAGCAGTAACGGAGAACGAAGGTCACAAATAGACGAAAAAATAATGGTAGTTAATAGGGCGTACCATACCAATAAAAAACTACTAAAAAGCTAACTTTTAACTATTAGGGCCACTAAATTTAACATTTTCAACACAATAATAAGACCTGTGTACACAGCAGAGACGATGAAAATGACAAAAAAGAGGGGAGGAGGAGGAGGAATTGAGAATAGTGGAATGAAAAATAATATGAATAATTCTAGGGTCGATGAAAGTTGACTACAATGAATACAGTTAACGTATGAATCATGCATTACTGAGAGAAATGAAAGGGGATGATATAGTGAAGAGAATAAAGAGGTTAAGAGTAAAATGGCTCGGTCATGTATGAGAAGGAAAGCGCGCAATCGTTTGCTCAATGCTACAGTGGAAATCGGGAGGTAGGAGAGAAGGCAAGGAAGATGCAGATCTAAGTGGCTGAAAGAAATGGAAAAGGATTTAAGAATGATGGGAATCGTTAGACAGAAAGAAAAAATAAAAGAAAAGTAAGCGAGAAAATACTGAAATGACGAGGATTTATCCATCCCATAGCAGATCTAGAAAGTATTTATTCGGCACAACCCCATAAGGAGTGTCTAGTCTTCCAGAACTGGAGCCTTGTCTGAGAGAACCGAGAAAATATTCTTGGCTTATTATTTAATGGTGGGAGAAAACAGAAGAGTGTCGCTTGATATAGTATCGTAAATACACCTCAGTTACAGTTTAGACATAGAAAGGGCAAATCTATATTGGTGGTTTTTTTCACGAGTAACTATTGATTCGGGTTTCTTAGGCTAGGCGCCATTAAAAGAGTTACAAAAAATTTTTGTGACAATTTTTAGTCGGTAAGTAAGATTTGTACATTTGCTTTTGGAAATATATAATTAATTTATTAGTGTTTTTAAATGAAACTCACGGTCTCTAGTTAATTCCACAATATAATAAAAGTTATTGAAAATTCTAAAAAATTGACAATTGTTTCGATAAATCAATATCATCGTCAGAATGACAGAAGTTACATTTCATTTTATGCCTACCTGATGTTTAGTAGTTATTTTTGGCTAGGCCAACAAGTAACCTAACTTCTGTGATTGGCTTAATATATGTTTATAGAAAAGAGGAGAATATGTGATATTACAAATATTGAAACTTAGATATTATTAGCCCTATGGTGATATCCTGGATATCATTTTTCCAATTAAGATCAGTATAACTGTGCAATGATATAGAAAACCAGGAAAACTATATCTGCTGATCTTTACAATTATCACTTAAGAAGACAGTTTATTAGTGGAGAACTCCCTAGATTTAACTGTTTATTGACAACTTCATATTGTGGGTTTCTTAAATGTCTTCTAATTTCCAGTTCTTCAAGGAAATCCAGTTCTTGTTTCTTTTCACAAATATGCAGCACTTCTAGTTCTGTGTTAGGTGTCAATGAATGATTGGTGTCAAGTAGATGTTTTGCGTAGTGGGATTTATCTTGTTGTTTTAATCTGTATGCTCGTAAGTGCTCACTGTATCGTATTTCAAAATTCCTAAGGGTCTGACCCAAATAGACAGCATTACATTCTGGACTTTTGAGTTTATATATACCTGACTTCTTTAATAGTGGTATTTCTGTTTTTACATTTAACAATTTTGTACTAACGTTACTTTCTGTTTAAAAAGAAATTGTTGTTTTCGTTGCTGAAGATATTATCTTTGAAATATTATTAGAAATATTTCCTGCATATGTGATGGTTTTATAAGTTTTAATTTCATCAGCTTGTTTAGGATATATTAGTTGTAATGCCACTTTTTCTTCTTTTTTACTAATTAGCTTATTTATCATATCTAATGGATAACCGTTAGATGTTGCTATTTGTCTAATTGTATTCATCTCTCTATCAAAATTACATTTGTTCATAGGAACTGAAAAAGCTCTATGTATCATTGAATTATATGCTGCTAGTCTGTGTGACATAGGGTGGTTACATTATTAACTCTTTGAATTTTTAAATCAAGAAAATTGATTGAGCTATTTTCTTCAATTTCTAATGTAAATTTAATTTTCGGGTGTAAATTATTGATGTGGTTGAAAAATACATCTAATTGTCGTTCACTACCCATAAAACAAGCTCTAATATGTCATCTACATATCTATACCAAAATAAAATGTTTTTCGAAATATTACTTTCAAAGATCTTTCTTTCTAAATTGTCCATAAAAATGTTTGCTAAAATAGGTGATATAGGGCTTCCCATTGGTAAACCTTCATTTTGAATATATATCTTATTGTCAAAAGTGAAATAATTCTGATTAATGCATACATCAAATAAATTAAGTATATCTGATATTATTCCTGGATTAAAATTTTTATCTTCTAGTAATTTTCTTACAAGTATTATACATTCTTTAGGAGGAGTTTTAGTAAACATATTAGTTACATCGAACGAAATGAGTTTATAGTTATCTTGCAAGTGGATTGCTTTCAACTTTTTGATTACTTCTATTGAATTTCTAATTGAGTACTGAGATTCATATCCGTAAGTATTAAGTATATTGTTGAGCTTCTTTGCTAATATATTATTAGGAGCATTAACATAAGAGACTACAGGTCTAATTGGTTTCGTTATTTTATGTAATTTAACTGTTCCATATAATCGTGGACAATGAGGATTCTTATGTATGATAGACCTCTTTTCGTAATCATTTAAAAGATAATTTGAATTAATAACAATATTCCTTACATTATTAGAAAACTTTTTTAATTTAAAGATTAAAACAACAAGATAAATCCCACTACGCAAAACATCTACTTGACACCAATCATTCATTGACACTTAACACAGAACTAGAAGTGCTGCATATTTGTGAAAAGAAACAAGAACTGGATTTCCTTGAAGAACTGGAAATTAGAAGACATTTAAGAAACCCACAATATGAAGTTGTCAATGAACAGTTAAATCTAGGGAGTTCTCCACTAATAAACTGTATTCTTAAGTGATAATTGTAAAGATCAGCAGATATAGTTTTCCTGGTTTTCTATATCATTGCACAGTTATAATGATCTTAATTGAAAAAATGATATCCAGAATATCACCATAGGGCTAATAATATCTAAGCTTCAATATTTGTAATATCACATCTTCTTCTTTTTTCTATAAACATATATTAAGCCAATCAGAAGTTAGGTTACTTCTTGGTCTAGCCAAAAATAACTACTAAACATTAGGTAGACATAAAATGAAATGTAACTTCTGTCATTCTGACGATGACATTGATTTATCGAAAAAATTGTCAATTTTTTAGAATTTTCAATAACTTTTATTATATTGTGGAATTAACTAGAGACCGTGAGTTTCAATTAAAAACACTAATATGAGCATATTCCTCGAAGTAAGGGTCGAGACAGTCAATTTCATAACGAATTTATGTTTTCGTAGAAAAATGGATTAAGAAATAGAACAGATACAGAAAGGATGAAGAAGAAAACGAACTGGACAACATTCAGAAGAATTGCCAGACAAGTTATAGGACCGATAGTGGAAATTACCAATGCAGAAACACTGGAATAGCAGAACTGCTAAGATTAGCTTCTAAGAAAATGGCACCCGGAATAGTGGAATATCGAACAGAGCGCTGAAAAACATACCTAACCAACATCATCAACGGAATGTTAAGGACGAAATACTTTCCGATAAGATGAAAACATGCAGAAATAATCATGCTGAGAAAACCTGGAAAAATCGAACGTTTCCGCAAAATTATGGACCAATCAGTTTGCTACCAGCAATGAGCAAAATAGCAGAAAAAACTATAATGCCGGTATTAAACGAGTAAACAAGAGTTAAACGTAATACAAGACGAACAGTTCGGATTCGGAAGAGAACACAGGACCGAACAACAAATCTTGAGACTTGTAGAATATACATCTCAAGGTTTCAATAAGAAGGAATCAACAGGAGCAATATTCCTCGATATAAGTAAAGCCTTCGACCGAGTATGACACGAAGGACTACTTTACAAAATGAAAGAGGCAGAATACATAAAACCTCTGATAAAAGTCCTGAGCAAATGTAGGAACAGTACTATCCCCCACACTATATATATATAACATATATACCGGATACATCCCAAAAATAGAGAACACCATGAAAGCACTCTACGCCGATGATACTACCATAGCCACGAGATGCATGAAAGTGAAAAATATCACAAACAGACTGCAAACGTCCAAACGTAGAACTGAGGGACCTAATAAGCTACAAGAAAGAAGACTACAGGAAGTACAAGAGACCAAGAAATCAAATAGAAGACTAGGCACCAAAAAAACCAAAAAACCGTACTGGTGCAAGCCAGTACACCAAAAAAAACCGTACAGACGAAAAATCGTATGGAAGCCAAAAAACCAAAAAATCGAAAAGAAGTATGAGGATAAACTTTTCTTCTAGACACTTTTCTCTCAAGTATCCCATACACTTTTTTCCATTGACTGAATTTTTCAATTACCACTTTTAACCCAAGTCAAGCTCACATTCGGCACACAAATCAACCAAAAAAACACCCCCAACCCAGCCCTGCAGAGGAAATATATCCTATATCAGGGCCAAACCTCAAAATAACCAACCCCTAAAAAAACAGTTATAAACCCTAACACAAATAAATCTCGCACTTCTCTCTCACCTTTAGACAGACCATTCTTCAAGTCATTTATAAAGCATTTTATTACACTTCATGTAACGTCTTTATGAAAGCTAATCCTACAAGGAAAATAAACAGGCCGGTATTTGGCAGACTATTAAAGGAAGCTTGGTCAAAAGCAGCAACTTTAAGCAATGGGATTTCCGGATTTCGTGCTACCGGTATGGTACCGTTTAATCCTCATGTCATTCCAAACTGTGTTTTTCTAGTAGATGATCAGTCTCAGGCAGATAATATTCAACCAGGGCCGTCTCATCAGGCACCTACGAGAACAGTTGCAAATAACGCACAACGCTCTTCTCATCAGGCACCTACCAGAAATGATTCTCCCGAACTTGGACCATCAAATATCTTTTCAACTGACTCACTACAATCGGATAATTGCAGTGATCTGCTAGTTTTAACTAACTCAAATGATGATATCACACCGGGAAAAATGTTGGATTACATTTCTCCAGTACCCAACCTCCCTCGCGTTGAAGCGCCTCGCAAAAGATCAAGACATTTTGCTTCAGTTCTGAATAGTGAGAGCAATATATATATATATAATCTAAAGGAAAAAGTTCAACAGAAACGCAATAAGGTAGAAAGAGCAAATAGTAAGCAACCATGATCGAAATCAAAAAAATAAAACTAGATATGTTTGACCCATAAGATGAGGAAAGTGGACTGGATGATGACGATGTTGATGAAGTTGAAGCAGACGATGACTACTGTATTGTTACGAAACAGCACACTGGTATAGTCCCTAAAACCGACTCTGTCTAAGCCAGGTATAAAAGTTAAAATTATGGCGGATACGCAATTTTTTTTACATCTGTTTACGACTTCACAACTATCTTATGTAAACATTGTTTTTGTGACCAGAGTTATCTAGAAAAGGCCAGAACCAATTGTTTTTGTGTAAGCCGCAGCCCAGAATTATCTAGTAAGAAAGGCATTAATATAAATAAGGACCGAGCAGCGGAGGAGTTAGTGGATAAAGTGATCTCGACGAATTAACAAAAAATACACCGAACAGTAAAGTGCTAATTAATAATCAAGTTTGTGTGCATATAAATTAAATATAAGTGATTAGTTAAGTATATATAAATTAAGTGTTAGTGAGTTAGTGTTTAAATAAATTAGTAAGTAGCCATACCGAGTGATTGAAATTTATCCCACCCGTAATAAAAACTTTTAATAAATAAGAAAAACATTACAGTATTATATGCGGTGAAGAATATAAGTATACTAAAAAAGTTGTTGACTGGATAAAGTGTGCTCGGTGTCAGCGTTGATTACAAGAAGACTGTACGAAATACTGAATAAATTGTGATATGTGTGGAAAATTCTTACTTAAACATAAAAAACAAATTCGTACTTAATTTTTCAGTAGACGCTAGAGAGCACTACGAAATATAAATCATATATAATAAATTGGTTATAACTTTCTTTACAGTGTGTGTACGACAATTTTATTGGAAACATATTATTCTCCTATCTATTTTTTACCGATAAGGTATACTTGTTTTATGTCGCTATATTTAACAGTTTTCGATTTATATCTTGTTTTTCTATTGGATGCAAACAAATGAAATGAAATAAGTTTGTAGTTACAAAAGTAACTAACTAAACTGTAGTTACTTAAGTGAAAAGCTAAAGATTAATATTAATAACAATTTAATTACATTCAGGTGGCTACATTAAATTCTTAATATGATCCCCGTTTACATTAATACACATTCTTCTTATTCGCTTGATAAATGATTGTCTAATATTAAATAATCTTTCTTCATTTCTTAATAAATGGGTAACATCTAAAATTGCTTGCCGCAACTCACACCGTGTATTAATGGGGTCACTGTAAACATTTGCTTTCAAAACACCCAAAATATTGAAATCCATGGGGTTCAAATATGGGCTTCGTGCGAGCCAGGAAAAAGCGTTGCCGTTGGGGAAAATGTGCGTTAACATAATTTCGTACCGGTACAGAAAAATGGGTAGGGGCAAATTATTAATTTTAAACAAAATACACTATTTAACATAAGTTACTTGTCAATAAGCTAATTCCCAATTGTGCAATTTGTTTTCAAATAACCATAGCTTATTATGGCAGTTTTATGTAACCAACTACAAACTTTCGTTTCGTTTTATTTATTTGTATTCAATACAAAAACAAAAATTAAATAGAAAACGGTTAAAGCAATCGACATAAAACAAGTATACATTATCTGTTAAAAATAGATAAGAGAATAATATTTTTCTAATAAAACTGTCGTACATACACTGAAAAAAAAGTTATAACCAATTTTTATCAACCACGAGTACATTTCGTAGCGCCCTCTAACGTCTACAGCAATATTAAGTAAGAGTTCGTTTTTTCATCCCAGAAAACTTCATAACCCAAATTTTCAAAAGAAACCTTCGAATACTTTGTAAGAATTTTAAAAATTTCCAATAAAAGATTTTAATTTTATCACCATGTAACTTTCTTATTTTCCACAAATGGACAAAGGTAAGTTTGACTTGACCGCATTATTTTGATGTAAGGAATGTACTCTTACTCTGTGTCCTATTAACTTAGGGACACACTGTATATAAACTGGGTTTTCAAATTGATTTGTTATGACAGTTACATGTATTTGCAATGTTCAGTAAACTACAAAGGTAGTGGCCGGCTATTTAATTTCAATTCTAATTTTAGTTGGCAACAACGGTTTAAAATAATCTTAAAATCATGAAAATATAATAAATATTGATTCTATTAACAATCTGTGTAGTTTCAATGATAATTAACAGTGAAGTGTTTTAAATAAGCTTTCTATACATTTATATTCTATTTTATTAGGTGTTGATTTAAATTTATTTAAATAGACTTGATTGTCAAAAATTATTATTTCAATAATGTACTACGTAAAAAATATTTTACCAAAAGTTTTATGAACCATATTGAGAATGACCTTGCAATTGTTTAAATAATTCTCAAAATACTTACGAAATTCCATTTTTGGAAAAGTTATTTAAAAACACTTTTATAAAATACTAAAAATCACTGATAACAACTATGTTGTGCTCAACTCATCTCCACAATTTTCCCAAGAGTTAACTCCTGATGAACTACACACAGGTCAAAATGAAATAGAATATTAAATAAGAATAGAAACACAGTCCGTGTGGTTATCCCCACATCCAAAGGTTTTATTTATTTTTAGAAAAAGAAATATACTGGGTCACGTTATTTTAAGTCAACCACCAAAATTACTTTCGACAAACTATTAACTAACCAAAATAAGATTTGTTTGTGATCAATATTTTGAATTATGAAAATAAAAAGATACATTGTGGAAATAAATAATGTAATACGTTACTTCGATAAAGAAACTTTTCAAATACGTTCACAAATATTTTTGAGCCTTTACTGAATCAGAATGTACATCATTTTTACCACATTTGACTAATTAATTAGATTCTATGATGTCTCTAGGGTTTAGTATCACTTCCATACTTTGTCACGAACCCGATATACCAATTTAGATATTACTACCAACCGAAGATTCTGAATTCAACATTATTTTAAGCAAACTGTTTCGTTCATCGAATTTGGATTAATTCTTTCAACTTTAGATTAAACATAAATCTTGGAACAAAAGGTATAATAAACAATAAGTACTTCTACTTACCAATATCTTTGGTATCGCCACCATTTTCTTCTGTACCATCTTTCACTTTTGAAGTAATCCATTTCGAATCTGAAGATGGAATGTCTATCACTGCAACCCCGTTTTTCTGAGAGAACTGTCGATCTACCATAGTCAAAATTGAAATGGCAGCGAGTTGGGCATGTGTGTCAACGGGTTTCTTAATATTTTTTGTCGTGATTACCTTTTTGCCGTTATTAACGAAGTATGTTAAACTGAAAGAATGTGAAAAGCTAATATTTATTAATTTTATTCACAACTATAAAATAAATTTATTTTTCGATATTTTAATGTGTTAAACTTACAAACATTCTTGTGATAGAAGAGAGAATTGTATCTTATAAGCGACGCATATCTTGCAGTGTACATATCGATATTTTAATCTTTGAGTCTGATTTATATTTAAAAATAGTTATTTGTAAAACAAGTGTCACAATGACTCTTTTTGTAGTACGAGTGAAGTATCACGAGTACTACAGAAAGTCATTTTGGCACAAGTTTTACACAATATTTTTTATAATTCGCATTTATTTTATTATTTAAATAAAATATAATTTCATATAATCCCAGCTTTTAAACTAGGAGGAGTGGTTTAAATTTAAGTTGGCAATTCTGTTGATTCCTAATTGGTCAGATCACAGATGGTTTTATTCAGCACTTCTGACTTTTGACATATAACCGAATAATTGTGTAAATTGTAAACAAACTTTCATTTAAGCAAAAAGAGGATGATTATTTGTTTAAAAAAGAGCTTCATCGTATATGCTTTTACGATCTATTTATGTTATATCATGAACAGAATTATTTCTGTAATACATCTTCACATAGATATCTGGTAATGTATCCCAAAAATCGAACGTTTTGTATACCTATATACTGATCCTATACAATGTAAAAATAAACAATTGACAAATCATTGATAAATAAACGTTAGCGTACTTTATTCGTTATTATTTTTAATATATAAATCATTCTAATTTACCTTTAGTATAATAATTTGCTAGCTAGAACAACGTTAGACCATTTTATTTATAATTTGTGTCAAGGTTAAAGTCAAATGTCAAATAAAAATATAACTAAATACAATAACCAACTGTACACTAAAAATTACTATAACAGTGTTCAAAGAGCTTCATTGTGACACTGTAAGCAATGTTATAATGAAGACTCTTTTATACGGGAATTGTAAAAAATATTTTATCACCATAATTATTAAAAAGGCTCAAATTAAATTTATAGTTTAGTAAAATTAGACTTCAAAGTGACATGAAGAAAGCTGAAAATCGCTCTAAAATCTTAAAATAATCTTGAAAACGAGTTTATATTCCTATAGGGGTTGAGTATAACTTTTGGTACACCAAAAACATTTCTTCAGTTTCTCGTTAATAATTCCTAAAGAACGCATCCCATCGAAAAACTAATTAGAAAACAAATTAAAGAGCATGAAATTCTGCTTCGATTGACCTCCCCAACTTTAAAATTGGACCAACTTATATGGTAGTAATCGACGGGTGAAAGACTACAATTTTCCAATATTGGCTAAAATGAACTATTTAGAGGATTTTCTGTCGTCTGTAGTATCCAAAGTAATGGCCCCATCGCAACACTTTTTGAATAAAAGTTCTAGAGAATGTAACGATGAGTTAAAAAATGCCTAAATTTAAAAATTTGATGTGATTTAACCGTACCTTTATGTCAACTTCTAAAAACAGTCCTACATCTTACTTTCTGACCATTATTTCTTCTTTACACTATTCGGCCATACGTATTGAATTAAGTCATATCATCTCTCAAGATATATATTATATATTAATTAACAAAAGGTTACAACCTATCCTGGAGCAGGCGTTGGATCTGACCATAATCTCCTGGTATACTCGATAGTCGAAATTGTGTAAAGTGAGTCAGAGCTATCTAATCAACACTTTGGTTAAAGCGCAGTTGCCATATGTATTCTAGAGAGAAATGCTGTATTTTATAAATACACTTCAAATCCATTGTGTCAATATTTCAGGTACAAAAGATGCAATGTAATTAAGTCAATACCAATTTAATATATTTATTTCAAATTTCAAGCAGACTAATAATAATTAGTTTACTTGAAATGTGAAATAAAGTGTTTATGTATATTTCTTGAACGCAAAGTTTGTTGTGAAAAACTCGCCGATTTGACAATGTTGGAGAGTCGCTTCAATGTTCCGGCTTTGAGAACGAGATAGATAGATCGAGCTACGCGAATGAGACAGTGATAGTAAACAGTTATGTGAGGTGTTTATTCTCTTCATGAACGTAACATCAGTATTTGTGTTGTGGTTTTGTGTGATAAATCGGTTATTATTGGTATTTATTGTAATATTTATATCGGTATATTTAGTGACAATAATGGCGGAGTGTAGCGGTGTTGGCGATAAAAAACGGCGTCGTAACAATTTAATTCGGGAAGAAAAAGTCCTCATATTAAATGTGTACGAAGGACTGCGTGCCATGGACAAACAGTTGGGTGTTAGTGACGCTGGGATTAAGTGCAGTTATTTAACTAAAGTTTCTGAGAGTACTATATACAATATTCTAAAGAAATCGCGGGACGGATCTTTGACAAGAGAACGAGGTGAAAACTGTAAACCGGAAAGTAGGGGAAGAAAGAAAATTGTTTTGGACGACCAAACACGGAATGCTATACGTAGGGAAATACATTCTTTTTATTTTAGGAATGAAATCCCTTCGGTAGCTAAATTGAGCAAGGTAATAGAAGCTGATGATACTTTACCAAACATCAGTGATAAAGTTTTGAGACGAACTTTAAAATTAATGAATTTTCGTTACCAAACAAGAAGTAGAAACAGTGCCTTAATTGAACGAAATGACATTGTGGAATGGAGGAGAAATTATTTAAAACAGATACGACAGTTTCGTAACGAAGGACGGCACATATATTATCTTGACGAAACATGGTTAAATGAAGGCCACACTGTGTCAAAAGTGTGGCAAGACATGAATATACGAAGCAATCGACAAGCCTTTATGGAGGGTTTCTCTTCCGGTTTAAAAGCTCCCTCTGGGAAAGGACGTCGACTGATTATCACTCACATTGGCAGCGAGGAAGGATTTGTAGAAGGTGGATTACTAAGTTTTCAGTCCAAAAAAACTGTCGATTACCATGAAGAGATGGATGGTAACCGGTTTGAAACATGGTTTAGATCAATTTTAACAAAGGTAACTCCTGGTTCAGTGATAGTTATGGATAATGCTTCATACCACTCTCGTCGACTGGAGCAAATACCTACTTCAGCTAGCCGCAAGAGGGTTATAATTGATTGGTTAGAGAGTAAAAGCATTCCGCACAACGAGGCAA
This sequence comes from Galeruca laticollis, assembly GCA_963921935.1. Lineage (NCBI taxonomy): Eukaryota > Metazoa > Arthropoda > Insecta > Coleoptera > Chrysomelidae > Galeruca > Galeruca laticollis. The sequence goes on along the minus strand of OY998176.1, from coordinate 64,854,806 downwards.
TGCTAAAAGTTGAATTATTATCTCTCGTACGGAAACATAAAAGCAGTTATATTAAGAACGTTGTCGATGAAATGGCGAAAGATTTCAACGTCTCAGTTGTTAGACTTCCTCCCTACCACTGTGAGTTAAACCCCATCGAGCTGGTTTGGGCCCAAGTGAAAAATTATGTTGCGAGAAAAAACAGTACATTCAAAATGGCTGACGTTGAGAAACTGTTTGACGAGGCGCTGCATACCGTTACTGCTGAGAGTTGGCGTAAATGTATTCAACACGTATTAAAAGAAGAAATAAAGTTTTGGAATTTAGACATACGTGTAGAAGTAATGACGGAACCACTCATTATCGATATAGGAGGAGAAAGCGATGATTCTGAGGAGTCGTCAGGGAGTGATACCGCTTCCAGTTAGTCAGACATTTTACAAGTGACCTCGCAACATACCTATACTTATTGGTAATTTATTTTGGTCTTGACAAACAACTTTTTTTTAGTTTTAGTAGTAGTAAGTTGGAATTGACTTTTAAACATTTTTTTATTTTGTTTTAACTTACTTATGAACAACTTGTGATAAGTTATTATTTCAAATGTTAAAAATTGAAATTCCAGATATTTCAGTATTCGCACCCTTAAACTATGATACGCTCATGGAGTTCACTTTAAATCGGTAGATAACCGATGACGTCACTTTACACAATTTCGACTATCGAGTATAGTCGACACTAAAGTCAAACTTAAAAAACTAAAGAATAGCACCCAACACAATGAATTCAAAATGACAGAAAGCAATAGGGAAATTATCGCGAAAGAGCTGAACAATGGCATAAAGGAAATAAGAACCGATGACAGCTTGGATGCAGTTTGTAAATCATTCAAGGAACTAATAAATCAGGTAATAGCTGAACATACGGTAAGAAAAGATAAACCGAAGAAACAGAAATGGATGACACACGAAATATTCTATCTCATGGAGCAACGGCGGCAATATAAACAAACACAGAAGAGGCAAAAGGAAATAAAACAAAAAAATCGTCTCGCCAAAGAAAATTGGATGAAAGAGAAGTGTAAGGAAATGAAAGACCGGGTAGCTGGTTTATACAATAAAAATACCACCAATATGCTAATAGACGCTGATGGCAAAAATATCTTAGATGATAAAGAAATCCTTGTAACATGTTTCAAATACATAAATGAGCTGTTTGATGATGATAGACCAAATGAATCCAACTTCGTTGACCACGCTGATTTCGACGGAGGACCAGAAATTCTCAAGTGTGAGGTTCTATTTGCAGTAAAATCTGCAAAAACCAAAAAAGCCACCAAACCTGATAACATACCAATGGAGCTGCTAGATATACCGAACGACTGGCTGAAATCCGTATTCATTCCAAATCCAAAAGAAAAACGAGCAAAACGATGCAGTGAGTATAGACTAATAAGCATTATGAGCCACACCTTGAAGAAGTTATTTCTCAAAATTATTCACGGAAAGATAAGATCCAAATGTGAAGCAGATTTGGATGAAACTCAATTTCGTTTTAGAAACACTATAGGTACTAGAGAGGCACTGTTTGCTCTGAACATACTCCTACAGAAATGTCGCGACCAGCGCAAAGACGTTTTCGTGTGTTTCGTTGATTACAAGAAGGCCTTCGACAGTGTACAACACAGAAAACTCATAGACATCTTAAAGAACATGGAGGGGGACAGAAAGCAACCGTACGAATAAACGGAAAGCTCACAGTAGAACGTCAAATTCTACGAGGCGTCAGGCAGGGCTGCATATTGTCACCACTGCTTTTTAACATATACTCATATAAAATATTTAAACGGGCTACTTAAGAACAAGAAATGGGAGTACAAATTATAGGACAATACATAAATACGATACGATATGACGACGTCACCTTCATCCTAAGCGACAAAATAGAGGACTTGCAACATCTACTAAACTGTGTAAACGCAGAAGGACAAGAAATGGGACTCAACATAAATATCAATAAGACAAAATTTAGGGTCTTCAGTAGAAAACCACATCCTAATGCTGCACTACAGATTGATACGAAAAATGTAGAAAGAGTAACCCAATTTAAATACCTTGGATGTTATATCACCAAGCATCTAAATCCCCATAAGAAAATAAGGTGTAGAATAGAGAACACCCGATCAGCACTACAAAAAATGAAACCACTATTCTGCAATGATAACCTGAACCTAAAATTACGGCAGAGAATAATAAAATTTTACATATGGTCAGTGTTGTTGTACGGGGCAGAGATCTGGATAATTAAGGCCACTACAGTCAATCGGTCAGAGGCGTTCGAGATGTGATTACACCGGTGTATGCTGAGAATATCCTGGACAGCTATGCAGACCAACGAAATGGTACTAAACAGGGGCGACGCAACGCATTCGCTATTAAATACGGTCAACTGCAGGAAAATCTCATATCTCGGACATATCTTCAGAGGAGAGCGTATACAGGATCCTACAACTGATTATGATGGGAACGGTGGAAGGACGTAGAGGAGTGGGAAGAAAGCAAGTTTTTTGGATGAGGAACATCCGCGAATAGACCGGTGTACGCAGCGCGGAGGAAGATCACTTCTGAGTCTAGCTAAAAATAATTATTATACTCGTACATCAGGTAGTCATCAAATGAAATGTAACTTCTAACATTCTGACGATATTTAATATCGAAACAATTTGTCAATTTCTTAGAATTTTTAACATTTTTTTCAATATATTGTGCAATTATCTGGAATCAGTTAGTTTCATTTAAAACAGTACTTTTAAATTGAAAAATCTCTATGTTTATAGATATATTCATCATACCTTAGAAATATTTTGTTTGCAACACGTTTATTTCAGGAATTATCATGACTATATAGTAACATCTGAAAGCAAAATTCTTTACTGCATCTTTTTAAGAAATCGGCTTTATTATATACATCATATTAACTACGATAATTTACCTAGCAAAGGAAGTTGACAAAAATCTTTTCTTTTTCATAGCTAGTTGAGTAAAGTGATTGTTATCAAATATGCTACGTTACTATGTCATTTAGACCAATCACCATCATAACAAATTTGAGAGATATTATCAGTAATCTATGCCATTAAATATATTACATAATTGAAACAAATATATTATTATGTAAATGTAAGTAAATTTCTTTAATTATAGTTTCATGCGTTAAATACTTATGAGGTACTACTTATTACTATTATTTGTTAATTTTGTTAATGGATTGTTATGAAGAACCTATAATCTAGCAAAACGAAATCTATCCTTTCATAAATGAATTACATAATTATCTAAATTAATTTTATGAATGGGATTAAAAATATATCTCAAAATAATTTGCAAAATTAATATTTTCCTTATCAATATTTAATAACAGTTTCTACTGCTATTACTTTTCCGCCAACCTATCTAATATGCGAGAAAAGTATTGGTTTACCCACAAAAAAGTTGGAAATTTGAAATTTTTTTTGAGTTATTTTTACGTTATCCATCAACAACAACACAAAAAAACGGTTTTAAGAAAAAAATCCTGTGTGTATGTCGTCGTCGTTGTCGTCGGCCACTTTTCCTTGCAAGTCTTGTTAGCACGATACAGCCTCCGGAGTGCAATAATTCACCAATTTTATGATGGAATATTGTTAAGGACATTTCACAGATGAACCCTATTGATTTTCAGCTCACCAAACTAACCAGAATACAACTACGGTGGCTCTAGTAACAAATAACTCACCGAAGTTTTAGGAAATGGGCATTTTCAGGATATTGATATATACGGACCGCCCATTTACTAACCCCAGTAGCCAAGAGTATAAGTATACGGACCGCATGCATAGTGCACTTTTCCTTACACGTCTTGTTAGCACGATTCAGCCTCCAGAGTGCAATAAGTCAGCAATTTTATGATTGAATATTGTTAAGAACATGTCACAGATGAACCCTATTGATTTTCAGATCAGCAGAGCCAGTACAACGGGTGCTATGGTACTTGAAGTACGACATTTTGTCGTTTTTCGAGAAATTTCAGTTTGTTAGCACGATATAGCCTCCGGAGTTCAACAAGTCACACATTTTATGATTGAATATTATTCAGGGCATCTCACTGATGAACCCTATTGATTTTCAGCTCACCAGAGCCAATACAACCGGTGCTACTGTACTTTAAGTACGATATTTTTGTCATTTTTGGAGAAGTTTCAGTTTGTTAGCACGATACAGCCTCCAGAGAGTATACGATTGATCAACTTTATGAATAAGTATTGTTCAAGGTGTCTCACAGATGTACCCTATTGATTTTCAGTTGACTAGAGCGAGTACAGCGGGTCCTATAAAACTAGATATACTAAATTTTACTTTTCCGCCAACCTATCTAATATGCGAGAAAAGTATTGGTTTACCCACAAAAAAGTTGGAAATTTGAAATTTTTTTTTGAGTTATTTTTACGTTATCCATGAACAACAACACGAAAAAACGGTTTTTAGAAAAAAAATCCTGTGTGTATGTCGTCGTCGTCGTCGTCGTCATTGTCGTCGGCAACTTTTCCTTGCAAGTCTTGTTAGCACGATACAGCCTCCGGAGTGCAATAAGTCACCAATTTTATGATGGAATATTGTTAAAGACATTTCACAGATGAACCCTATTGATTTTCAGCTCACCAGAGCCAGTACAACGGGTGCTATGGTACTTGAAGTACGATATTTTGTAATTTTTTGAGAAATTTCAGTTTGTTAGCACGATACAGCCTCCGCACTTCAACAAGTCACCAATTTTATGATTGAATATTATTCAGGGCATCTCACTTATGAACCCTATTGATTTTCAGCTCACCGGGGCCAATACAGCAGGTGCTACAGTACTTTAAGTACGATATTTTTGTCATTTTTGGAGAAGTTTCAGTTTGTTAGCACGATACAGCCTCCAGAAGTATACGATTGATCAATTTTATGATTGAATATTGTTCAAGGTGTCTCACAGATGTACCCTATTGATTTTCAGTTAACTAGAGCGAGTATAGCGGGTCCTATAAATCCAGATATACTGAATTTTTGGTTATTTTTGGAGAAATTTCGGTTTGTTAGCACGATACATCCCCCGAAGTGTATACAAGTAACAGTTTTATGATAGAATATTGTTCAGGGCCACGGATGCGGAAAAGTTAGTTTTAATCCTTAAAACCGTTTATTTTTAATAACATTAATCTTGAGAGCATAGAGAAGAACCATCGTCAAGAATAGCAAGAATAAAAGCACATATGATACAAGAATAACAGGACGAGTAGTATCAGGAAATTAAAGTTACCCAATGGACCAAACGGTTAATACCCAACTAAGAGAAGAGGATTATATGCACAGAACTACCGATTACTACCAAACCCAAATACACATGTATTTTAAAAAAATATGCACAAAAATTCAAAAAAGCAGTACCTCTAAATGTAATCTAGACACAAGATAACTTAATTTAGTGCAACAAAAAACTGTCTAATTTTTATGAAAAATAACTTGACGAACGGCTTAGATAGAAAATAGTGAACCCTTTCAGTAAGTACTAGGTACATCTAGTTATCGCCTCAATCGAGATGGCAGAATGTAAACAATGTGAGGTTTGCTAGGTAGGCGGACACTAGCACCCGGAAAGTTCTATACAGCCTGTCACCTGAAGAACATGAGTTTCCTCATAAATAATAATATTTAACGGAAGTACACAATCCCAATTTCCAAATGAATTCAATTTAAGCCTAATTTCTGAAATACTTACCTATATTTTCGTATAAAAAAATTAGTAGTACTATCACGAAATTTGTATAAACCACAACTAGCAAAATTATATCATCTACGTTTTAATGTAGATTGCAAACTGATTTGAAAATGTTACGAAAATCCTTGGGAATATCTTATTAAATAAGTTTGGTTTTTGTGCGCAAAAACATAGGGTAAAATAACAACAGAATAATAAGAAGCACTATTGAAAGAAACCTTAATAATTATTTTCGACGAGCAGCATATGTTACAATGTCGTGATCGGACAGATTTTAGTGAAATTAAATAGTATGGCTTTTACAGTAATTAATATACGAACTAATGACCGTGTTGATATGTAATTAGATACTAAAATATGAAAACTACTCAATTTCCCATTTTTATTTAGGACATTAACTATTGGAATTTTTAACAACATTGTTCCAAAAGAGAAGAATGTAAGCTGTACATATCGCATAAAAAGAAGACTCAAGTTCAAGTAGTGTCGTTGAAAATCGAAATTTTAGATAATAATTAGCAAAACGAGCATTGTTTTAATCAATAACCATAAAACGAAAATTTAAACATTTACATATATCAAAATACAGAACATAATAAAAACAGTAATCTATGGTTCCCTATCATGTCGGCATTACTAAATATGAAAGTGTTGATGAGTCTGCAAAAGTTGCGGCAACATTAGAGTTTCACACATGTAAGTTAGATTTTATCGCCTATTTCAGGGAGTCACCTATTGTACAATGGGTTGTTTTTATAATTAGTTTAATGGTTATTGACTGTGTATTAAACACTACATTTTAATTTGTTTTAAAGGTTTCTGGATTTCGTGTACTACCTGACCATGGGGCACTGTTGATGGTTTGCCAATAAACTGAAGCGTTCTGCTCACATTAAAATCCTGTACCGAAATACAAAATTCATTTCTTTTCTATAATTAACATTAGAGTTACCCAAACAACTTATTCAGATCTACAGTTACCTTCTATAAGGACCATTTTAATATGTTAAGCAAATTGTTAGAAATTCAGCCCCTAATTTCAGCATATTATTGGCACTACCTAAGAGGGAAGAAAAACCTTTTTTTTACTGATTGAATATTGGACGTACTCGTGCAACGTATGGGAACTTAAAAGAATATGTGCCCGCTGTCAAAATACCATCCTTATTGTGAAACACATACTCATAGACTGTCCCAATAATGCCACAGCTGAACAACGCCATCGCAAGAACTGTAATCTTAAATATATCCTCAGTATGCAATGATAGGTTTCAAAAGACATTTAATTGTTTCCTTTAGTGCAATTTTGTATGTATATTATCTCATCCTGATATTTGAATCGTCAGTTCCTCAGATCCTTTCAGTAATTTTTATCGATGACTCGATCTCTCATTTAAAGGTATTATAGACCATATTTTTACTTTTCCGCCCAACCTATACGAGAAAAGTATTGGTTTACCCCAAAAACAGTTGGAATTTTGAAATTTTTTTTGAGTTATTTCTACGTTTTCCATCAACAACAACGCGAGAAAACGGTTTTTAGAAAAAAAATCCTGTGTGTATGTCAGCAATTTTATGATTGAATATTGTTAAGAACATGTCTCAGATGAACCCTATTGATTTTCAGCTCAGCAGAGCCAGTACAACGGGTGCTATGGTACTTGAAGTACGACATTTTGTCATTTTTTGAGAAATTTCAGTTTGTTAGCATGGTCTAGCCTTCGGAGGTCAACAAGTCGCCAAATTTATGATCGAATATTAGTCAGGACATCTCACTGATGAACCCTATTGATTTTCAGCTCACCAGAGCCAATACAACAGGTGCTACAGTACTTTAAGTACGATATTTTTGTCATTTTTGGAGAAGTTTCAGTTTGTTAACACGATATAGCCGCCGGAGTATATAAAAGTGACCAATTTTATGATTGGATATTATTCAGAGCGTCTCAAAGATGAACTCTATCAATATTCAAGTTACTAAAGCCAGTACAACAGGTGGTATGGTACTTGAAGTACCAAATTTTGTCATTTTTGGAGAACTTTCAGTTTTTTAGCACGATACAGCCTCCAGAGAGTATACGTTTGATCAATTTTATGATTGAATATTGTTCAAGGTGTCTCACAGATGTACCCTATTGATTTTCAGTTGACTAGAGCGAGTACAGCGGGTCCTATAAATACAGATATACAAAAATTTTGGTTATTTTGGAGAAATTTCGGTTTGTTAGCACGATACATCCCCCAAAGTGTATACAAGTAACAATTTTATGATAGAATATTGTTCAGGGCCACAGATGCGGAAAAGTTAGTTTTAATCTTTGAAACCGTTTATTTTTGAGTGCAACAAACATAAGGCAGATGACCTACTGATGGACTGTCCTGTAACTTCATCAGCTCCTCAGCTACTCTCGTACTCATGATAACTAGATATCTTCTCTTCTCGGAACAATAATCGTTTTAACGGATTCTTTTCAACTGGTCTTCTTACAGGACAAGGGAGTCCCACTGAGCCCAATATGCCTTAAGTGTCGGTGAAAATCTTGACACTTCTTGCAAGGTAGGTCGCCGATCTTGATCTTCTCTGATCCTGGTGGGTGACCTTTCTTCGTTGACTATTGTAGTTCTTGAAACTACAGCTTCCTTATATTCCACCTTGTTGCTGCTTGGCACGGCCATCTAGACAGGACGTCGACTTTTCAGTGACTCACACCAGTTCGATATTGAATCTGAACTCTTTAAGTCGTTTAATCCATCTAGGGATCTAGTCCTCGGGATTCTTGAACTGCCCTAATCACTTGAGTGCCGCATAGAGATACTGTTAAAAGTGTTCCACGGACTTCACTACCGCCAAAAGTTCTCTTCTTGTGACGCGGTTTAACATGAGCTGGACAGCTCAAAGTCGTTTTAATGCATCTTCCAAATTCTCCAGTTGTTCGTCAAATTTCTTCCCTATCACTACGACGTCGTCCAAATAGACTAGGCATGTCTTCCAAGATAACCCTCTCAAGTTATTTACCATAAGTCTTACAAATGTCGCGGGTGCATTACAGAGACAGAATGGCATGACGTTGGTGGTAAAAGCAGTCTCTTCTTTGTCTTCTGTGTCCATTTCTACTTGCCAATAAACAGACTTCAGGTCCAAGGTGAAAAACAGTTTGCTACCGGCCAAAGTATCTAGCGTATCGTTGATTCGAGGCAGAGGATATCTGTCTTTCTTCGTCACGTTGTTAAGCTGGCGATAGTCCACGCATAATGTCGTAGTTCCATCCTTTTTCTTGACGAGCACTACTGGAGACACACATGGACTAGTAGATGGTTCTATTACGTTCTCTTCTTCCATCTCTCGAATTACTCTTTCAGCTTCCTCTCTCTTCGCTCGAGTTAATGTTCCAGCTGATTGGCCTGGTATCACCAGTATCGATTTTGTGTTTGACGACTGATGTTCTATCAGTCTTCCCTCCTTTTGGTACGAATATGTCTCGATAATGCAATTCTCTCATTTTGTTTTCCTCCGATATTCTATTTGAAAGATTGATGAAATATACCACCATAACATAATTACAGCTTCAAAAGAGCGATGTTTATGGTGCATTAATAAATTTTCTTGAAAGTTCAAAAGTACGTTTATGATGGTATTTATTAGTAGCCCCCTTTATTTTAACCAACTCCTGTCGTTTGTCTTACATTTTAAAAATGCCTTGATGGCGAGAAGAGTGTAGAGTGTGTAATTATTATCCTTTGTTGTAATAAAAAAATTGATTGGCTTGTATGTATGCCAAAAAAATGGAAGTGCAGAAAATAATGAAAGAGTCTATGGGGAATAAGGTGAATAAATTTGTTAATACATTTACAACAACTCTTATTGAATAATCATTTCCCCTTGATATTGCTTTCTCTTTCCAAAACTCAAATGACTATTTCAAGCTACCAGTTTTCAGTAAACAGAAGACAAAAAGAGAATTTGCGACACCGTACCATATAATTTATTAATACCTACTGATTAGTATGGGTTACTTATATGTTTAGTTTACATTTTTATGTATCAAAAGTTAGGTAAAAAAACTCACCATATTCAAAATATTCCTAAAAAAATTACAAAATTCGATTGTAGATCAAAAATAGACACTTTTATGGTTTAATACTTTCTCTCATCGTTTCTAGGTGTTCGCGAAGGTGTTAAAACGTATTCTGGAGTCTATTAAAATGTTTTAACTAACTTCCGACACATAACGCCGCCCTTTTGGATTACTTTGTCACGAAACTCCGAAGGTGTGCCGAGACATATAAAATACAAAGTTGTCTTATTCGACATAGTATATATAAAACTTACACTACACTAAGAAACATTATAATAAATAACACAGACCTGCACAGCGGTTCGCCAAAGATGAATGCATGATATAAGAAAATGTTCAAATATATTCACCTAATAAACTTATAAGATTCACGATAAACAGTTTTCCTGGGTAAAATTAAAAATTCCATATGTTTAGTTCCATAAATCTAATTATTATTATAACCGAACTTACCTTTAAACGAAATTAACTATAAATGTGGTTCGTAATATACAAAAGGCACACATTGATCGATATTTTACTTCAATAATAACGTTCATTATTTACCTAATGTGTTTATGAAGTTAATTTGAATTTTGAAATTTACGACCATTCATTAATTACAACTATTAATATAAAATTCAAGTTTGAATACTGATGAGTTAAATTATGATTACGCTACCCAAAAGCAGCGTTACAAAACATCCCACTTTTGCAACAATTTCTCAGATAGTAGAAGGAATATGTACCGGGTGTCCCAATAAGGAATAACTCTCGGCCATATATCAGAAACCGTTTATAGTCCTACAGCTGCGAAGAAAATTTTTTATAATAAAAGTGACCTTGAGAAAAACCTGAAAATTATTTTTAAGTGTGTATTTCTACATTTTTTTTATGACGATATATAAAGTTCTAACTGTTTATTTTTTTTGTTACAAATTAAAGTGTAGTTTCCTACAAATTAAAAAGAAAGTAAATTGATTAAAAAATAACGAAATCAAAATAAGCCATTTGATCTCAAATTACTGCACGAGAGAAGGCGGAATTTCCAATTTTTGTGGATCAATTCGTATTTGGGGTAAGAGTTGTGTTATATTTTTTACGACAGCACATAACACTTTGAACTTTTGGTTATCCAAGACTGAATGAATGTTGACATCTGTCATTGTATCTACAAGGTTGTTGCTAGAAAGAATGCCTGAAATTTGCAAGTTTTAAGAGTAACATGTGTTTCCTGGTCTAAGGGCTGTGTTACCTTTAATAAATGAAGTTTGACTTCCATTATCTACAAAGCTTCTAAAATTAGTGGATGACCTTGTTTCGAGTATGTTCGTACCTTTGCGGTGGCTAATAGTACATGGGTATTTTTTATAGTGGCTGCTGACAGTGAAGCAGCTCCTTGCGGAATTTCGCTCTGCCTTGAACAACTTGTTTGAGTCTGTGCGGTGTTGTTGGTGTGATTGTTCAGTGGGGCATTGCGATCTGGAGTGATATCTGAATTGTTGGAGTTCCCATTGTGTAGGAGTGTATGGTGCTTGTTATGACAGATGGTACATGTGAGTGTGGAGGGACATTGTGGTATCAGATGTTTATTACCTAAACAATTGAAGCATAGTTTGTTGCTCCGTGCTGCGTTAATTCTTTCTAACGGGACCAAGAGAGAGAAATCAGGACAAGTATATATTTTGTGAGTTCTCGAATTACAAAAGTTGCAGATTTTATTGCGAAGAGGAGAGCTTGGCGGAGGCGATCTGAGAAGTCTATTTTGTGAATTGGAATGAGAAACGTTACCACTAGTGTGAGAATTATTGGTGTGCAGTGTTACTTTATTATTGAATTTATCTCTATGATGATTTTGTGAGGAATTAAATGAAGTGTTGTTAGTGTATTTGTGGTGATTGACCTCTCGGGAGGAACTACTATAAGAGTGAGTTTTATCAAATTCATTATCCTTGTTAGATTCTGTGGTATTCAAGTTGTCTAAGACTTGGCATCTATGTTCCAAAAATTCAAATAATTCATCAAAGGTGGATAATGATGTGAGGTATATGTATGTAAAAATAATTTGACCGAGTAAAATTAAAATAATATATACTAAAGTAAACAAGATATAATAACAACAAAAAATACAAACATTAAAACCGTAAATTAACTAACTACTTAATAAATGATCAAAATGCAAAATAAAGGTGGGGCGTTTGTCAGGAGAAGCGCTCTCTCGAGATGACACATCTGAAAAGGAAACAAAATCCTGAGTAACCAGTTCATAAGAGATTTGGAAAATTAGGCTACAGCAACAATTTTAACTGTCACAATAGTTTAATATATCAATCCCGAATATTTATGGTCCATATTTAAAACCAGAACCTAATCAGAATAATATATTTAAAAGAAATGTCCACATAATACATAAAACAGTTCAAACGTCTCCCGCGTAATAGGTATTGAGGGCCAACTCACAAAATACCTCTCCAAGAGCACATAATTTGCTAGTCCGCAGTATTTATCATGATAAACAGTGTAACAGGCCTTCACTAAGATACTAGGGGCAAACTCGCAAAGTATCCACTCCTTTCAACTAGCGAAATACGAAGGGCAAACTCGCGACGTACCTCAAATTAATGTATAATAAATTATCAAACAGTTATTTTATATAAATATATGTATAAATATATAGATTTGTCAACATAAAAAGTCAAATAAGTTATAATAGCTTATGAAAACAATATATCAAAATAATAACTATAATATAGATGAAATTGATTACTCAGTGAGAGAAACTCACAAATAATAATTATTACAATATACGAAAGGTTACTCTATGAAAAACTCATTTATTGTACTGAAGATGATATTTATTCAACTTTTACAATAACAACACAACACTTTGCTTAAACTCAGCTCTACTCTGTTAGATTTAACAATGATATATATATATATATATATATATATATATATATATAGATATATATATATATATAGATATATATATATATATATCTATATATATATATATATATAAATATATATATACATATATATATTTTATACGCAATTACTATTTATATTAATTTAATTAGATATGAGATATTTATATTTTTATTTGTTTTGACATATGTATGACAATTTGAAAATAATATTTATATTTGTGAACATAAATTCTTTTATAATATCTTTTGCTTTAGTTATTTATACTATTTAAATTCTCTAGTAGCAAATATCTCTTTAAATCCATCATCATTTTTTATTCATTGATTCCATAAATTTGATATACATTGTGACATATAAATTATCTTTATGTCATTGATATTTTTATCTTTTAAACTTTACTAATTCTTTATACTAAATATGAAAATGATTTATATTATTACTAATACTTATATTAAATTAGATAACTAAAACTCGTATTATTTCAGATGAAACAGCTGATTTCTTCATGACAACTAAAAATCCATATTGGGCAGAATTCATGTTCTCCACTATACTTGTTAAGCATTTTCAAACTTTAGACAATTATTAAGGTAATTTCTTTATATTTATTGTTGCTCTTTTAATTATTGTAAACAAATGATTTAGTATATTCTGATTTTATATGCATTTTTACTTATGATTGTGCTTTTCTTAATGTGTTTTTAACTACATAGTTTCAATCCATTTTAAATACTAAGCAAAATATTCTCAAACAGCTGATACTCTTTAATATATAAGATATATGGTTCAATATATATATATATATATATATATATATATATATATATATATATATATATATATATATATATAGAAGAAAGATAGTCTTTGCTGACTAGGAGGAATAAAACTAGTGAATATTGGGGATTGCAGCAAAAAATTGGAAAAGATATACTCTTAGCGGAAAATGTCCAAGCTTTCGAGGATGTTTGTCCTCATCATCAGGGAAACTAGAATGAAAAAACAACAGTTGAATACTGTGGTCAAAGAGAATAATTAAAAATGAAATTCACAACCACGTGTGTACTTACCTCCGAAGTGAGGTTAGATTCCATAAAGATGTAAAATCGTAAACTACAGATCGTAAATTGTGGAATATTCAAGTAGGAATTGAACCAACGGCCTAATCAATCGTGTCATAGCAACAATTGTAATTGTCGCAGCATTTTATAAAATAAAACCATTGATTTCATCTTCATGTGTCACCATACTAAACGCCGGCGAGGAAATGATATATTTTGCCTCCAAAAGGGATGTGACAAGAGACAAACAGTGTTACCAACGTCAATCATGAGCTGTGGGACAATGCCACTATTTTCGTAATGGCTGCTGTAGGGCCAACAATTGGTGTAATAAGAAGATGTAATATTGTTGAATAGAGGAAGAGAGAAAGAAAGTGTGAGACAGAGCTAGGAGAACGCTCTCATTTTTATTATGTTTAGAGTGCGTAGAGAACATCACTTCGTTATGACTAACACAAAGGAAGGAAAGAGAAGACAACAGAACAGAAATATTAATATGTAATAATAAATATAGTAATTAAGTAATTTAATAGTTCTCCAATCCGAATGTATCTACCAACACCAATACGCTCAAAATTAGTTTTAATTATTATTATTTGTTTACTTGAATGTATCTACCAACACCAATACATTCAAAGTAAGTTTATTATTATTATTATTGAATTAAAGTAATAAGGGTGGTGTTGTCAGGAGCAACATAATTATTTCCCACCACTTGATGTGCAAAATTAGTATCTAAGGACAACAAAAATGAGTAGATCTCACTTAAGTGATCAATATCAGTTTTCTTGTTAATTACATTATTGTTTTGTGAAATGAAAGCCATTTCCAAGAATGATCTTTTCGTTTTGTTAGACTCAGTCGCTAACACCTTCACAGCCTCATAATTCATCTGATGATCAAGAGAATTTACATGAAAAGCTAACGCGCACCTCTCTGGGTGTAATCTAGCATCACTCTTATGTGAAACTATACGGTTAGATAGAGATCTTAAAGTCTGTCCGATATATTGTTTATCACAATCTCTGCAAGGAATACTGTACACCACGTTAGTAAGTGAAGTCAAGGGGTCCTTATCTTTAACTCTAGAGTAAATCGATCTGATTGAAAGAACAGTTTTATTAGCAATTTTAAAATCACCACATGAACGGAGCAATCTGGCAAGTCTCGGAGTTATGTCCTTAATATATGGCAAAGTAGCGAAAACCGATCGAGAAGGGGACACATCAGTTCCAACATCCGTCTGGGCTAAATTAGGATGGCTATCTTCATGCAACAAATCCACAGCATTAGATGTGCTAAATAATATCTTATTCAATAAAGGTCTTGGATAAGAGTTATCCAAGAAGAGGTTAAGTAAAATATTGAGATTTTTATTATGAAAAACATTATTTGAAATTCTGAGTACTCTCCTCTGCTTCATTTGTTTAACCAAATTCACTTTCATGGAATGTTTGTGGTAGGAGTGATAATTAAGATATCTACCAGAGCTGCATGGCTTCCTGTACCAATCTATAATAATTATATTGTTGTTACGAATAAATTTTGTATCTAAGAAAGGTACGGAATTCTCGAAGTCTTCCATTTCGATTGTGAATTGGATATTAGGATCAAAGCTATTAAATGTATCCAGAAGTTCATCAAGGCCTTCTCGAGGAAGTGCCAAAATAATGTCATCAACATACTTTTTTATAAAAAAAGGAGTAAAAGAAAGAACAGGTATGACTGTATCCAGAACATCGTCCATGACATATGCTGCTAAGATAGGAGAAATTGACGCTCCCATTGGAGTACCAAAAGTTTGTTTGTAAATTTTGTTATTAAAGGAGAAATAAGTACTATCAAACAGAAAAACTATTAATTCAAGAAAAGCTTCCTTCGGGATGGAGCAATGGACACCGATACGATCCCAACCCTTATCGATAGCTCTCAGCAAGCATCAAGAACATTACTGAACAACGAGACCACATCCAAACTGGCCAGAACATAATTTTCTGGAATTTCTAAGTTATTAAACTTTTCAGAGACTTCAAAAGAGTCTTTGATAAAATACAAATTTTCATAATCATACGCTTTCGTCAGTATTTCTGTACAGAACTGTGCAATATTTTCTGTGGGGGCTCCTATGGAAGCCACTATCGGTCTTACAGAGAGAACTGGTTTATGAATTTTCGGAAGAGAATAAAATTTAGGAGGGACACCATGGTAGCTCATGAGTTTCTTCTTCACTGTTATGTCAATGTAATGTTTATTACATAATGATTTAATTAGGTTGTTACCCTTTCTTTGAATAGTGGAAGTAGGGTTACTAGATAGTTCTACATAGGAACTGTTATTCGAAACAATATCATTAGATAATTCAATATATTGTTGTCTGTCCATAATGACAGTAACGTTGCCTTCTCATCAAGAAACTGAGCTTGAACACTAGTTCGAGTGGGTATAAAAATTATGGTATAAGCAATTTTGGACTCTATTTCTTATGCGATATACAGCGTAAGATGATATAACAACCACAGAATATTTATGAGTTGCCAGATGCTATTTTTACAAAATTTTATCGGCACGAATATTGGTTTATTTATGTTATCGAGATAAGTGCCCTTATTTCAGATCTCCTTCGACTAATTCTTCGTTATAGAGAGATTTTAGAATATGCATTAAAAATCAACCTTGAAGAATATGTTCGTATTTTAAATAAACTTACCCTGACAATGATGATTTTGTATGCTACTCGTATGCTTTTTTTGTATTGAAATAAAGTTTTCGTTCTAGTACATAGATAATCAAATTTTCGTATAGCTCTTCAACAGTATGTTTAGAATTTTTTAAAGCATCAATATTTGCTCTCGAGTTCGTTACCAATTGCCATAAGCTCACAAGTTACTTTTATTTAAAACAGGTGCGTTAAACACATTTTTAAAATGATTATTAATTAACTGTCTACTTTTATTGTATCTTCTGTCTAACAATTGTAATGCAATTTGGAAATTATGTTCCGTTACAGGTAGTTGATCAATAATAGGTTTGTTCCAACCTAAGTAAATACCGTTTTATTACCTTACAATCTCAGTAACGCAGCAAATTTGATGTAAATTCCACAGACTTATTATTAGATTCACTAATCAGCAGGTCAACTGGGTTTGTATCGTAATTGTACGGTTTTTGTGTTGGTTGGAACAGACCTAATATTAGGTGGTTCTCCTTTAAGATAAGTTTTTAGATAGAAAAACTTTTCAGCATTTGATGATAAATTAGGGTTGTTTATTATCAAGGCTGTGAATAAGTCCATAAAAGATATGAATTCAAAAGTGTTTCCTGTGAAAGTTGGTATTTGTATATTAGGTAGTTTCATATTATTCTTTTGAGCTGGGTTTTCTACTCTATCTATGTTTTGACTCTGGGTTTCTAGTTTAGTCTGTAAGTTCGATAACAAAGCGATAAATTTATTTTCAAATTCTTCCCTATTATCCGAGTCAATGCCATCGATGTCCAAGAGATTAATTTCATCTTCGGCATTAGAATATTTTTCAAAGTGATTTTCTAATAATTTTATTCTATTTTTGAACTCGTTTTTATCTACTAAAGTGTCTTTGTGATTTTAAAACCAATTAAAAATTCTAGTGAATTGCGCTTTGAAATTTTTTTTGATTGTTTCAAAATATTGGACTTTATTCTCGTCGTCTGACATTTTGTGCTGAAAAATTTCTCTTAAAATTCAAATTCTAAAAAACATATAATATTATATCGACAATACAACACTGAGAGTTTAAAATAAATGTCGAGAGTCACTGACCTTTCAACGTTTTTTTTTTACCTCTATTTGCTAGTAGAGAGATAGACAGATGCGTGATGAGAGCGAGGCGACAGGGCGCTGTTTTGAACTGCAAGAAGTTCGTCTACTGTCCGCTAGAGTTCGGATTTCGGTGGGAGTCGTCCAAGATGGATGCCGTAGCACTTCCGTCGTTGTGCCTGATGCCACGTGATGATTTTCTTAATTTTAATGTATTTTCAAGACTTACGATTCTGATGAAGCTGTAGCTTCTTCCTTTTTCTTTTAAAAATCTGTTTCGAAGGACCATGCGCGAATTGGATTGTTTTAGTTTTCACTTCCAATCGTGTGGGGTAAATGAACTGTTTACAACTCTGTTATACTGATATTTTTCAATCTCAATAACTATATACATTATTCACAAATATGATTGTAGCTATTGACACATATGTCACACATTTTTTTCACTTTTTTCAACAGTAACGATTTTGAGAGCTTTTTATTTTTGGCGTTCGGAGAATCTGATCGGGTCGGAGAAGATCATTCACGGTGAGGGAAAGAGTGCATTATGAAATAGATTGGTTGGAACGAGTGCGAAGTCATTAAAAGTTCGGGATTGAAAATGAGTGAACATTCATTTTCTCAGGGAGAAAACTGGATTTTCGAACATCTCTAATAAAATCTAAAGTGTTTAGTGCAACATAAAATAATAATCTGAAAGAAATCAAACAATCAGTAAATCCGTAGCCTCAACCAACATCGAACAGACCACACCAAGTCAGAATATCTCGTTTGCGGCTGGGTCATAGCAATTTAACCCATAACCATCCTTTCACACGAACTGAGTTACCAATACCAAAGTGTGAAACGTGTCAAGTAAGTGTTAGTGTGATACATATGAAGCTACAAGAAACAAGTACATTTCAACTAATATAGCGGAGACTCTAGGTGAAAATATGAACGTCGAACGTGCAAAAAGTTATTTAAAGAACACTGGCTTATATACATTATTGTAAATTTTGGTTATACTCTGTATCTTATATCGCTAATAACCCCAGCGCTTGAAGCGAAATGAATAAAAAGAATTAATTTTTCTTACTCTATTAATAACAATTTAAATAATTATTTCAATATTACTGTGAAACAATTACCTTTTCATGCAATCCTTTTCAAAAATATTTTGTTCCGTTCTTTATCTTTGTATCGATATTTTCAGTGATATATGGAACGTAGGTACATTAGATAAAATTTTGTTTATTTTTTTATCTTAATTTGAAAATTGAATTTTGAACAATTTCATCAGAACAGTTCTAGCATGAACAACATGAACTATTCACTGCCAAGTTCAGGTCCATTATATAAAAATTTCATACATACAAACATACTCGTAATTTATTATAATAAATTGTTTTCATGCAAACAACGTTTTTATATTTAATTCCCTTCTGAACTAAATAATTCAGTATATTAAACTCGCGTTTTATATGAGTAGGCATGTCAGAACTGGAGAATTAATGTTTGAATTTGATTAAATATTCATAAAAAGGTATGTTAATAATAATACAGAGGAGATTGAATTGAGTTACTAACGTTAAAAAATTGTGGGAAGTAAGTGTGAGGGTATTATTTTTTTGCAACCATCATGGTTCAACACTTCTGAAAGTATTTATATCTACAGTACAGTAATCTAGATTTTATTTCGGTAATATCTTTATTAATCTAAAAATCTTCTTATCTAACTTTAACAACAGTGCAATAAACGGATTCGGTGAGTTAATGGATTCTGATGTATTTTGTATACTGATATCTGTGATGTTTATTAGAGACACTTAAAATAAATTGATTTTTTCACAAATTTTTGTTTCGAGAGTGACTTTTTAGACCACCAATGTTTTTTTTACATTTTTATGGTACGGAAATGTCAAATTGTTTTTAAGGCACAGAAATGTAAAATTTTCGAGATGTAAATATTATGGCACATAAAAAGTAGGCCAAGAAGACGTTCTTCGTTAAGTTATAGCCGATTTTCGACCTTCACCGTTTATTGAACTTATAACTAGTGTTTTCGAGATTTTTCTGGAAGCAGTTTTCATCACCATTGTTTAGTTAGTAATACAACGATCTTTGTTTTTCTTTGGCCCAAAACTTTATAACTTAATTCCATTGACTCTCAAACTAATACCTAAAGTTAAAAATATCAAAGAAGAAATTAAAACCTACATAATGATACACCAAAATTCATTTTTAGAGATAATATCGTAAAATCAAATAACTTTGTAGCATAAACAGTAATGAAAAGAGTAAATATGTGAACCTCACCTTCGATATACTGACCATTGCTCAGAAAAAAAATCATTACTTATACTACACTAAAGGTATAATTATGTTTCTCTGTCGATTCTTTCCCGGATGACACCAAGGATATATGTACTTCTTTATTGCGCCAACCTGTAATTAATAATAAAAATACAAATGGATGGGTTTTCCAGAGTTGGCACATTACAATACAGGAAAATATTGCCTAGGTTATGATACCAGGTCTGGAAATTTTGATGTATATATATTTCTTTCGCTTTTTGTATTATTGTACTTAATTATTGTATACTAAAAATTTGAATTTGAAAAAAATTTGAAATTTGACATCATAAGGAATGTTTTGACTATCACTATCACACGTTTTTTTCTGCAAAATATTTTCAATTTTATATAAATGAACAACTTTATGAAAATTTCTATACGATCGAAGATAAAATTTTGTAATGCACACGTTTAAAAAGTATTTTATTACATTCCGGGGTTTAAACGCCAGTTCGTGCAATAAAGGATTACTTTTTATACTTGCATCTCAAATAACTATAATGTGATTACTTTTCAATATTGCAAGTTCTATAACGGAGAGACATTCGTGCATTTTTCCTGGCGTGCTTCATGGTACCTATTAATAATAGCTGGTAATTGATAGACACATTTTCATTTAGTGGAATTTGATACCACTGAATATTAACGATGGCATGTTTACTAAACTATTTTACACACCCTAATTTTGTAAAAGCTATTTTCAAACAAACTTACTGCAGAATTTGTTGATTTTATAAAAAAATACGTATCTGAATCATTTATCCAACTTCCAGTTTTCGTTTCATCCTCAGGGACGAAATATAAATCTTTTCGTGTATTAGAGAACTTGCTGATTTATTAATAATAGAGAATCATCAGTAAAAATCTAAAACGTCGAGTTGGGTGACCTGGCTGGCCAGAAAACAAGCTCCCTCTTCCTATCCATAGTTGTGTATATTTAAATGTTCTTGCACATTAATTTGCGAAATACGCTGGACAGTTGTCAATCGTTGCCATTTGCCTTCAAAAAATAAAGCAATTCCTTGAAGATGTATGCATAAAATAAATGAAGGAAAAGTGGAAAATTGGATGAGTTCGCTTTAAAGTAACAGGTCTTACGTTCTTTGTATTAATAAAAAACATTTGCTCAAAAACTAAAGGATTCTCTGTACCTTTCACTATATTTGTCCTAAGTATTTCTTTGCAAAGAAAAAGGTAGAGATTATGAATACGAATTGTAGCAAAGTCTTCCACGTCTAACTTTTGCTTCGTCTAACTTTTGCGTCAAAGTTCAAGATTTACATCTTTTAATAAAATCGGCAGTGTATTTCTAGAAGACGTTACCCATTAGTGCCTCTTCAAAGAAATATGGTCCTATAATAGTACCGCCTATTATACCTCATCATACGTTGACACTCCAGTGTCATTGATGATGAAATTCTTGTATCCAAAGGGGATTTTCCTCACACCAATAATGCTTATTATGGCGATTTACTTCACCATTGCTATTAAAAGTAGCTTCGTCTGTCCAAAGAATTATGGATAAAAATTTAGGGTAGGTATTCGTTAACCTTAGATGATGAATCGGTGGGAATATTTATAAATGAAGAAATGATTAATAATTTGACGAATGCTGATAATACCGTTTTGTTAACGAGCAATATTGAAGACTCGCAACACCGTTTAAAAAAAATTGAATGAGCGATGTAATGAATACGGACTAAAAATTTACTTTAAGAAACGGTAGTTATAAAGTTCCTGCAGCATCTGAACCTTGTGAACCTGACGGAGGCAAACACCACGATAGAGAAAGTGCCGACATATAAATACCTGGAAACTTGGATGGAACAAAGGGGTGATCATACAAGAGAGATAAGAACAAGGATAGAGATAGCCAGATCAACAGTTATAGAGATGAAAAAGTTATTCACGAGTCAGGATATTAACATGGAACTTAGGATGAGGATGCTTCATTGTTATATGTTTTCTTCGCTTTTGTATGGAGTTGAGGCGAGTACTCTAAAGAAAGACCACATGGGCAAACTGCAAGCCTTCGAAATGTGATGCTACTGAAGAATGTGGTGGATTTCCTGGACCGATAAAATTAATAATGCCGAAGTGCTGAACCGGGTGCAGAAGGAGTGGGAAATAGTTAACACCATAAAAAAAGAGAAAGCTCCAATACTGAGACGACAGAAATACATGCTTCTCCAACTGATAGTCCAGGGAAAGATTATTGGAAAGCGGAAAATTCGGCAGGCGTCGTGTATTCTGGCTAAAAAACTTAAGAGATTGGTTTAACTGTAGCAGTGTTCAGCTGTTCAGCTGTTCAGAGCTGCAGTCAACAAAGTCCGGGTTGCTCTGATAATAGCAAACCTCTGACAACGCGAAGCAATGAGTTGCGCAAAGCACCAGTACTACAAAAAATCATTTTCTATGTTTCTAAACTAGGGGGAATGATTTAAATTTGAGTTAGCAATTCTATACATTCCTGATTGGTCAGATAACAGCCTGCTTTATTCAGCACTTTTGACTTTTGACTTTTGACATATATTATTATCAAACAATTGTGTAAATGGTAAATTTTCTTAAGCAAATAGAAGATGATTATTTGTTCAAAAAAGGGATTCTTCATATATTCTTGTGTCCTATTTATATTATATCATTAACAGAATCATTTCAGTACATCTTCACATAGGTATCTCGTAATATATCCCAAAACTCGAACGTTATGTATACCTATGAGTTCAATACTGCGTAACATCGCCATCCAGATATGGCAAAACTGTCAACTGCGCCAAAAAATTATTACAGAAACGACTAAAGCACTCCCACCCAACCACATATTGCGATGACCAAGCGAAGCGGGGGAATGTACGGAACGAGACAGACGAGTAATGAAGTTGAGATACAGACATTAAAACATACGTTTAAATAATAAATTTTATTACATTTATTACGTTTGTTATTATATCTACAAGTTAATATAAATAAAGTTACTTGTTACGTGAAATACTAATAATTTGAACTCTTACATACAACACACTGGTCCTTCGAGTCGGATTTTTGTCCAGTTTCCGTTCTAAAGTCAAAGACTGTTAAAGGCGTTTGTCTTTGAGTCTCCAAGTAATTCAAAAGGATTTTTGAGTGCGAGTCGGCAGCTCTAGTCGTGTGTTGTAAAAAATGCTCTTCACAGATGTTTTCTTCTAGCGATAGAAGTTTTGCTTCGGAATATTCTTCCAATTCCCAGAATTTGTTTAGTTGATCGTCCAATGTATAAGAAATGAAGCATTGTGGATTAGAAGGAGGCGTTGAGTCCAACTGTATACTCAGGTCGCTAGGTTCGGAAGAATTGAAGTGTGGATCAGCTAAAACAATATTTGTAGTGGGGTGAAGTCAAAGAGCGCAGCCGTAATATTACTTGTGATGTTGGGAAACATCAAGCGAGATAGTTGTGCTTGGGAGTCGGAAATGTTTGACTGAACGATAACCCTAGAATTTATAGATTCAATTTTCTGACTAATGCCGGTTACCGAATCTTTTATTTTTTCTGAAGGTAATTTTAACTGTGGTGTCAAAGAACTTTATCCATGCTGTGGGTAGCAAAACAAGGTTTGTTGTAAAGCGCTCATTAACAAGTCTATAAAGCTGGTTTTGTAAAGAATTGCTTTCAGGAATATCTATAGGAGTATTGGGTCCAACTGGATGTGACCTAGCGTCAGTGATATTAAAATGTAAAAGTGTGTGATGAATTCGTCCACATTTCTTCCAGTCCAACGAACGGCATTGTTTTATGGAATGACTTGAAGGAAGACAATTAATAGCAAGTCAATTTTGTTTAGCAGAGTATGATCTATCAATTGTACTGAGTTGAAGATATTTAGGATAAGTGTACACAAGATGATCCCTTTTACAGAAGGAACATTTGTTCTAATTAACCCTTTTTTACGTGGGCTAATAAATGGAATGGATAGTTCTTTGTTGTTAGCTGATGCTCTCGAAGGACCAAATGATTGTATTCACTGATGTAGGATGTATGAAGAAATTAAACACTTATGTCACGTTCATTTTTTTATATTGCAGGAATTTATAACTTTTTTATTTTTGCGTAGACAATTAAGAACTCACTTGTACATACGCGTTACACTGTGATTATTTTGCACATTATATGAGGGATTATTGGATGATTGAAGATTAAATACACATGTTTGTTACCGGGATAAAAAACGCCGGGTGCTCTTAACTTGAGTACCTTTATGTACCACGGTTAAATAATGAAGAGGCAAAATGTAAGGTAGATGGCGTATTTATACGTCGGTTGACATAGTTGCGAGGAGGGAGCAAAATATTAGGATCTGGCCAATGGGATAAAAGAGTTTTAAAACGTAACGGTCAGATACAGCGAGTGAAAGTTGACAGTTAGGGTGATTTTTTTTTGGGGCCTGAAATGTTTCGTAGATACAGATAACAGAATTTTTATGAAGCGATAAAGTGTCGGGTACTTTCAAATATTCATTGGAATTTCAGAAAACTATATTTATCTGTATTTCTTATGTGGTAGTAAAGTTAAAATGAATTTTTTGTAGATGTAAAGAAATATTAAATGTTGAGAAGAAGGATATGTTTAGTTATATGTTTTGAGCAGAATATTCGAATTGTATTATACAGGGGAAGTTGAAAATAAAAATCACAGGAGAATTTGGTAATTGAATAAAATTCGAACAACATTGTTTGTTGTCAGTTCTTAAAAAGGAAAGAGTTATTTTATTATGAAATGTGTTTGGTTGCGTAAGTTGTTTAGTAACTTTAGAAGAATGATACTCAACGGATTCTAAAACACGACATCTATCCTTTAGAAAGTTAATTAGTTCCTTATTAGACAATGTGGCAAATTTAAACGTCCTAGTATTCCATGGGCATTTTTAAAACCGCTAAGGCCATGATGTGTTTCTACGTGCCATTAAGAAGATGTCTGAGACATTTGCAAGATTAGCTAATAATGGGAGCAGATATTTTCTGGTAATTAATCTACATTGGAGAAGTGAAGCTCGGACGGGAATTCCCAATCTTCAAAAATGGGATGGGTGGTTTCTGGACCACTATGTATTGTCCCTATCAAATAAAAAAATAATTAATTGACAAATCATTGATGAATAAACATTAGCATACTTTATTTATTAAACATTTTAATAAATAATTTGGGGGCAAGTTTCGTTTAGCCGAAATCTGTTAAAAAAAAAACAATTTTTTTGTCATTTAGATACCTCAAAGAGTTTACTGAAAAAGTTTTGCCGCGGAAAATGCGCTATTGCCATTTTCTGAATGCGGTTTGGAAGTAACGAAATGAGATACATGAAAAATTAATGTTATTTTATATTAGTGTTTTTAAATGAAACTCAAGGTCTCTAGTTAATTCCACAATATAATACAAGTTATTGAAAATTCTAAAAAAATGACAATTGTCAATTTTTTAGAATTTTCAATAACTTGTATTATATTGTGGAATTAACTAGAGACCTTGAGTTTCATTTAAAAACACTAATATGAGCATATTCCACGAAGTAAGGGTCGAGACAGTCAATTTCATTATTTTATATTGTAGACTTATTTTTAAGCACCGATACGAAAATGAAAATCCGCGGAAATGCGTTGTTTCACCACTATGCACTGATCCTCTTCCTGACCTTTAACACAAATCAATGAATAATATCTATTATTATCAACTTAATATCGCTATTGTCAATAAATGCGAAAATTTAAAAAAAAATTGTCAATAAAGCATCATAAAAACGACAATCCTGATAAAGCATAAAAGGTAGGTATGTACATAAATGTGAATTTTATATTCTATATTCAGTTGAGATAAATCATTTCGTTCAATTTATTTACAAAAATGTCGACTTCCTCGTTCGCGACAAGAAGCTTATGAATTCGGTCTTTTACTTGGTTTGTTGCCTAAACGAAATCTGTTTCTCTGTGAATTATAAGACGCAGTAAGAAGGTCAAAATCTCCAATAAATGCAAAAAAACCGCACATATATAATATTCCCCACCCAGCACCTCACTTCACGTTACGATCCCGAAAGTATGTAAAAAAGTTGAGAATACTATAGAAAACTTCGAAATATTGAAGATTTTCTATTGCACCGCCCTTATGATACATTTCCGCGGAAAAAGTTATATAGAAATGTTATTGCAAATTAAAAATCAAACAAAAATATGTAGTTTTTATCTTCCTATCACATTTCGGCACTTCTAAACCCGGAATAATCAATACAAATTATTGTGATAAAAATACATTTTCGAATAAAAATTAGTTCACATCGTTATATTGAATGTTTTTACGTCATTCTATAACAAAAAAAAACTATTAAAAACACCGTAAAGTTTCGAATTTTAGTTAATAGTAGAAAAAATAAAAATTCGAGTTTCCTCATAAACGAAGAATTTCCGCGGCAAAAATCAAATTATGTAGTGCCTAGCTTTCTTGTATAGAATCATCCTATACACCGATATTCCATGTAACTGATTTTGGCTAAACGAAACTTGAGCCATAATTTATTCTAATTTACCTGCAAGACTATTTAATCTATTACTTTTCTAACTAAAACCACACAAGACCATTTTATAATTTGCTTTAAGTCAAAGGTCAAATAAAAATACATACAATAACCAACTGTATGACAATAACTAAATTACTAAAAAGGTGTTCAAAGCATTGTGACACTGTAAACAATGTTATAATGAAGTCTCGATTATACCCGAATTATAAAAATGGTTTTTAGATATTTCACTGTAATTTTTAAATTTCAATTTTCATCAAATGAGAAATCAACAATTTACTAATCCCAGCCACGATTTTTTGAGAATGTCAAGTTTGGAATCGAGAACTATTTATTTTAAATAACAAACAAGTTTGAATCATAAAAATCCAGTTCATGCCAAATTTTTTTACACAATATTTCATAGTGTGATAAAGTTATTTTTAAAACAGATGTCATTGGCATAAAAAATAAAAACATTAAACGAGGAGACTCAGCTATATACAAATATTCAGATCTAATTAAATAAATACAATAATAGCAATAAACATTATTCGTATTCTATGAACGATGTAAGGGAAAAAACGTTTAAATATTGTTAAAAAAAGCGCAATAAGTCTAAATTTAAGTAAAATGCATTTTATCACAAATTACGTTCAATGGCATGTTAGCGAGGAAGTTGCATGATAATAATTAACGAATATTCCTGTTCCACTTATCGTCAAATTGAATCCTCGTGCTACAATTTCCAGTCCTAAATCTAGACACCTCAACATTATTAGTCACGAACACAACGTAATATTCGATTATTTATTTTTGTTTCATTATATTAATATATTGCTACTGAAATAATATGTACAAAATAAACATATTAAGGTACAAGACATGCATTAGTTAGCAGTGAATAATAATAAACATAATTCATGGGGTGTTTATTTTATTGTTTTATTTCTTAAATTATCCAGCTTCACTTATTATTATTGTTGTAGAGGATAAGCCAATCGAGCAACTCAATGTCTTTAAATATCTAGGCATGGACATCTGCAGCTACGACGATCCGGCGAAAGAAGTAAGAAGTCTTATAACTAAAGCAGCAGCTCTGTCAGGATGTCTTAGAGATGTGATATGGTCAAACCAGCACATGGGAACAGATAGCAAGATGAAGATCTATAAGACTTGCATCAGACCTATTATGACTTACGGAATAGAAGTACGAGAAGACACAAATAAAACAAAAAGTATGCTGCGCTCGGCCGAAATGAAAATCCTACGAACTATCCTAGGGAAGACCAGACGGGACAGGATAAGAAACACTGACATACGAGCTTAATGCAGCATAGTAGACATAGTCAGATGGGGCAGACAGAGACGAAGAGAATGGTACGCGCACGTACGAAGAATGGACGAAAACAGATTACCGAGAATAATGATGGAAAGCAAGCCACACGGAAATCGCCCGCCAGGAAGACCCCCAAAAAGGTGGCTGGAAAGCTGGCAGTCCACCTCGCAAGAAACTATCCAGAGACGGCTTCAGCAAGCAACAGACCAATAGGTCTATTTAAAAGAAGAAGAAGAAGAAGAAGACTTATTATTATTTTATCATCTTCCCATTTGAACAATAAACTCAAATAATTGACTAAGCCATGTTTATTTTGTTATTTATTATAAAAATGCTGTTCAAATTAACAGAGGCTTTATTAACATTTCCATACACGTAACCTTCCCCCTTCTGTCCGTCCCGTGACTGCCAGGGTTACCAACTTTTTTTCTTCTAATCCACAAAAATTGATTCCTAAAACTACCAAAAATCCACTAAATAGAATATTTCTTAAAATCACCAGAGAGCCACTCAATAAGAACATATCTGTTTGAGATTAAAATACATGAATTAAAGTCCTTCCAATTTTTTTAATTAATCTGAAAATATAGTTAGAATACGTTTTATTAAAAATATAATTTTGTGACAAGCTTTTATTGCCATACTGTGGAACAGAGGGAATTTTTTTCGGGTGTTTATGAGACAGACATAATATAATTGGTAATATGGGTGTTGATTCTTTTACTATGCTTGATGTGTGCATATATGTAACCCTAACAAACCATACCTAATTGCTTGAACTTGAAGTATGCATATAACCCGACCATGAAAAATGCTCGATCCGTGACAAATCCTGGTATTCTTCTCTATTTCCTCTTATAGGAATCACAATAAGATTATCTTTCTCTTTTCTCTTCCTGAGACTGGAATTGAGTGGAATTACTCCTTTCATCATTGACTTCCTCAGACACGTTCGGTTGGAACGATGTAAGGCATTTTGAATGGTACCATTGTACTACCTTACATATGATATCTTCTTAAGGTGCTATCTTCATTATGATATTTGGCAATAATCAAGGCAATCTGAATTTTGGATGCCGTCGCTCTAAATTATTTAGCAGCGAATGTCTTCTTCCCCCATCGTTCTTTTCTCCACGATTTTTCCTTCCATGATTGGCTGAAGTAGATGATACTTCTCTCCTCTCATAACGTACCACAGATACTGTAGTTTTTTTCTTCTTATAATCAGCACGATACAGCCTTCGAACTGCACACAAGTCACCAATTTTACGATTGGGTATAGTTCAGGGCGTCTCACATATGGACACTATTGATTCGAAATTCTAAAATAATGACATCGTCTAAATTTCATGTTGCTCTTGTGTGTTTGTATCTTGATATGCCTCCCTGTAGCAACGGTAGTCCTATTTATAACTTCTCTATTCCCTGCCCACAAAGAGAAACCATATTTAATTAATAACAGTGATTGTTATTGAAAAAGAAGAGATCAGATGATTAGTGTTTTAAATGAAACTCACTGTTTCTAGCTAATTCCACAATATAATGAATTTGTTGAAAATTCTAAAAAATTGACAATTGTTTCGATAAATCAATATCATCGTCAGAATGACAGAAGTTAGATTTCATTTCATAACTACTAAACATCAGCTAGGTATCAAATGAAATGTAACTTCTGTCATTCTGACGATGATATTGATTTATCGAAACAATTGTCAATTTTTTAGAATTTTCAACAATACGCCTTGAGTTTGGGTGAAAATCTTGACACTTCTTGCCAGATAGGTCGCCAATATTTTATTCCTTCCACTGCCGAATATTCTTTAGGCAAGGATCATTTTCCTGATCTTCTCTGATCCTGGTGGGTAACCATTCGTCATTGACTACTGTAATTCTGGAAACTGCAACTTACTTAGATTTCGACTTGTTGCATTGTGAATAGTCTACAGGGCATGACCGTCTAGGCAAAGAGTTGGCTTTTCGTTGATTCACATCAGATGGAGGTTCACCCCTGTCTTATTTCCCCTGTGACTGGAGTTATTGGGTTACAGGAGACTTGGGGCGCTTAGACGGACTGTGTATGTGGTCTAGCTCGCCACACTTCCGGCATTTGATCTTCTTCGGCTTCTTGTCTGCCATACCTTTCAACAAGTTGACGATCTGGTCAAGTCTGTCATCGTCACCTTCTTCCTGTATGGTCCTACCTTTGTTGTATCCGGAAGCTATCGTGCCTGCTTCAAATTCAAGAGCAGCAGTTAATGCGTCGACTAATGTTTTCGGATGGGCTAAACGAAGCGTCATCTGCATATTGCGGTCACGTAAGCCATCAATAATGTCCTGGATGCTCAGACATTCCATCATGTTCTCTGGTGCTGATGTATAAGCGAATCGAACTAGTTGGGCAATATCCACTTTATACTCTTGAAGGGCTTCGTCACGTTTCTGCCTTCGGATCTTCAGCTGGGATTGGTACAAATATTCTAGATGTTCGTGACCATATCGCATGTCCAACCTCTTCTTCAGCTGCCCGAAATCATCCGTTTCTTCCAGAGGTATCGTATGAAGTACATCTAACGCATCTCCCCGAAGCGCGATAGTTAAGTTCACTGCTTTCTCCTTGTCGGACCAATTATTCACTCTAGCGGCTGCTTCAAACTGTTTCACGTGATTGGTTCAAGACATCTTTCCATCGAACGTTGGGGCATTGACTCGGGTAAAACTGCCAATATAATTTGTCTTGGGTTGTGTTTCTGGCTTGCAGATATCGATCTTCTTTTCTTCTGCTGAAGTGTTTTTTGTTCTTAACTCGGCAATCTTTGTCTCTAACTCCTTGATTTTCTCGTCCATCTGATTTTCCATCGTTGTCATCTTATTCTCCATGTTTGATTTTAGAGACGAAATTTTATTCTCGACTTCAGCAGCAATGTCATTTTTCAATGATAAGATATCTGCAGAAATATCATTCTTCATAGCAGAAATCTTCTCGTCCATATTAGTAGAAACCTTGTCCATGTTAGTGGAAATATCGTTCTTCTTGGTTGAAATCTTCTCTTCCATGGCAGAAATGTCGTTCTTCATATTAGCAGAAATATCGCTTTTCATTGTGGTAATCTTCTCGTCCATATCAGCAGAAATATTAGCAGAAATTGACGAGATTAAGGTGGAAGCCTCGTCATTGAATAAAAATGTTTCTGGATCCACACTGTCACTTACCAGTGCCACTTTGAGTCTTTCTACTAACTTACATTTATTATCGGACGTTTCCAACTCACGATCTTCCAATTCTGCTCTTAACTAATTTATTTAAACACTAACGCTTAATTTATATACACACAAACTTAATTGTTAATTTGTATCAGCACTTCACTGTTCGCTATTTTGGTGTATTCTTGTTTATTTCACGAGATCACTTTATCAACTAAACTAACTCTCCATGGTATATATATATATATATATATATATATATATATATATATATATATATATATATATATATATATATATATATATATATATATATATATATTAGTGCCTCTTTTACTAGATAATTGTAGATTGCGGTTTACCCAAAAAGCTTTCGCATTTTCTAGATAAGACTGGTCACAAAAACAATGTCTAGATAAGATAGTCACAATCGTAAACAATTCTAAGAAATCCCTGCGCATCCGCCATAATTTTAACTTTCATACCTGGCTTAGACAGAGTCGGATTCAGGGACTATACTAGTGTGCTGTTTCGTAACACTATATTATTGCACAGTTATACTGAGCACAGTTATCTATGCTTTAATATTTGTAATAACATATCTCCTTTTTTTCTCTATTAATATATATTAAGTAAATCACAAGATATGTCAAAATAATTATTGTGGTATTATTTAGAAATAGTTAGTTTCGTTTAAAAAAGTAATTCTTTGTTTTGGTACTAGAATGAATACACTTTTATTCAAAAATAAAATATTTATTTACAAAAAATCTTATGGGTACAATAAATATAAAAATTATAAAGAGTATATACATTTACATTATCAAAAATATACAAATAATGTCGTCATAGGTTTGAAAAATATGAGTTTTTCACCAAAAATATATTAACAAATATATATATAAATATGTTTCTTAAAATTATTTCCATTATATACCAACATTTATATGAAATTTTACATAAGAAATTTGGTAATATAAAACAACTTTTTAAAGAGCTGCCTCGCATATCAAAATTAAATTAATAAATAGCGAATGTCAATATGACATTTTATTAAGTTGATTAGATCATCTATAAACTTTTTTTGGAATTTGAAAAGCACTTAAAGGTTCAGGTAACAAGAATATAAAGTTTTCAGTTAGATCGGTATTAGTTTTGGAGTAAAAAATACATTTAGGATTCAATGTAAATCTTCAGATACAGCCATATAATCTGCGGAACGTTCGATCTGTAAAGTTGATTATTGATTGTTGAATATTTTGAGGAATAAGTGGAATGTCGTGAATAATATGTTAGTCAGATTTTTCTATACCGGACGCTAACAATTTTTAAATAATTCAGTTCAATTCAATTAACATTGGTTTTTAAACCTTTCATCAATTGGAATTCGTTTCAAAAGGGACTGAAAATAGTTTCAGTTTATATCATTATTTTTTCGTTTTTGTCATGGTTCAATGTAGAAAGTATAAGTATTTAACGTCAGCATACCATTTGAATACTTTCACTAGTGTATAAAGGCACCATATTGATTAGAACTTTTACGTGTTATCGTTATGGTAATAGTTTCCATTTAAATATCAAAAGGTTTCACTTTTTTGTATTGAAACAATTAAAAATAATCTTCTAGGCAATTTTTATATATCACGGATATTGGGAATATAATGATCTAATGATACAAATTTTAAAATTTAGGCTTTTTCGAGCTTGATGTCTTTTAAACTGTGAGTTTCGTCGATGTTTCCTTTTTTATCTTCAGGTAAGCTGAACAATAATTTGTATATTCCACAACCTACGATTGCACCAATGTTGGGTCCGATCCAGTATACCTGAAAAGAAAAAACTTTTGAAAAAATAATTACTTCAGTACACATAGTTTATTTTAAATTCAATTAACGTGCTCAGCTACAATCAAATATACAAGTAAATTAATGAATTAAGTAGGAGTAGATTCTGCAGTTGGACATCTTTGAAAAATTGGAGGATAGTGATGACATTATCTGAATTTCCGAGTATCTCTTAAAGATTTCCTTTGAAGTTGAGCTTCTAGTTGTGTACTGTTGGCATTCTATAAAATGTGTTCAACAGTAAAGATACCGTTACAAGCTGAACAGCATAGTCGATTGTTTGCCATGAGTATATTTGGTGTGATCAATTCTTACTATGCATAGGTTTTGTATTGAGAAACTTGAAGCTCAAAGAAAGTAGAGGCGGTTTAATGAAGTGTAATTTTGTAGCAATGGAATCCCAAGTTTGTCGCCATGAAATTCTGAACCTACGCTTGATGACTTGCTAGAGACCGAAAGCAATTAGGATATTATCTGCATAATTGTTCAATATTGTTGTACTGTAAGCGAGTTGATCTGCAAGTTCATTTCCAATTAAACCAATATGGAGATGGTATCCGTAGAATGATATTTGTTATATTTTGAAAAGTGGAAAATTGGTAGGCATCATCTATATTGTGTACAAGAGGATGGTCACTAAAGAGTGATTGAAGGCAAGTGAATCTGTACATATGCAGACATTTATATTAGGAGCACAAATGTGTTTTAAAATTCGATACTATAGAGTTCGTCGGTATGTACAATGCAAGTTGATAAGATTAGAACAGAGAACATTGGAGATTCTAATGTCGTTACGGCACAGCCGACTCTTATTTCATTTTTCGAGGCATCAGTATACAGAACCAACTCGTATTCATTTCTGTATATTATATCCAGAAAAGATCGTTTGATGTTTCATATAAATAATGTTTTTCATCCATGGGGGCATTAACGAAAGAGGCAGTGCAAGTGTTTGAAATATATCAATTTTAATTGGCATTGTCTTAAGAAATGTGGGTAAAGGTTTCATTCAAAAAGATTATGAATCCATGAATTCAGTTTCCTTTTTGTTTTCTGTTCTTCGGAAAAATACTTCTCAAAAGATGCGCGCATCGAAGTGAGATACTGGACCAATTCTTAAAATACATCATCTTGAAACATTTCTATGTCGTTATCGCTAACAAACTCACGTAAAGCTTTCTATTTGTCCCTTACCAACATTACCATTACCAATGATTCAAAAACCTAATTTTCTGTTGAAGGCAGTTATTTTTTTACAGGCCTGGAACACTGTTGTCCATTTACCTTGCAATGATAAATTTAATTCGTTCAGTTTGTGAGTGCCGTGGGTAGTCAAGGGGGTAGAACATAAAGGGCTGTTTGATTAGAATTGTTTTTATTGTATTTAGTTACAGTTATGCTGGAAATAAAATTAAATAAACTCTTTCATGGAAAGCATAAAATTATGTACAATAACATTTTCTATACAACTATGTACAAACCGTCTCACTTCTGGTCCACGCTGTTTCCGTGATTTCAATCTTGGCCGGCGGTCGTCGTTTGGGTGGTCGGCTTCTATAAATCTCACGTACTTCGCCTCTAAAGTGCTTTGCGGTGTGCTCTGGGTTTAATAATGGTTGCTCTTCCGATATCTCCGACTTCTGAGATATACCCGCGTCTTCTCTGGATTATCTACAACATATAGGGCCTAGGTGCCTTCCCGGCGATCAATATTCAGCGGGGTTGGGTAGGGTGTCGATACTTGACGGAGATTTCGTACCAACGAGAAATGCTTCTGTCCCGGGACCAATTCTCACCAGGAGTTTAGCGATAGATAGAGTTGGTTTGTGTTCTACCTTCCGGATCAATACTCAACAGAGATTTTACGGCTAACGCTGACGGCGTTTCCTCTCGTCTTACAACGCGAGGCGTTGACTTTTATTACGAAACTTCTTTGCAACGGCGGTGCCAGGATTTAGTTTCCGGTACCTGGTTTCCTTTTCGCTTTTACGCGTAAAGGCTTAACCTTTAATGTGAAGCTACCTATCACTCCTGGTGTCAGGTTCGATCTTGTCTGGTGTTCGAATTACCTCAAAGGTATGTCCGTGATTCGTTCCTATCGTTCTACGGCGAAGGTACCGCCATCTTGGTGTGGGACGTCCAAACTTGTTATAGTATCACTCTGGTCTGATATTGCGACGTCGGTGACTATTGTAGGATCTACTCGCCGTGGGGTTGGAGTACTGTTTTGACGCCAGTGTCGTTACAAGTTTTTGAAAGATATTCGCCATAAAAGACAGTCGGAAAAACCAAGTTTTATCATACAAACTATCTTTCAAATTAAAAGATGTATCTGAAAGAAACATGTGTAACTCGGCTCTAAGTCCAAATAGCTTTGTTAAATTTTTACCCTGAAGCAGCCATCGCACTTCTGTATGGAGCAGCAGTGTTCTATAATCTTCGCACAATAATGAGAACAATCAGGATTGTAGAGGTGGTGATTTGATAAAATTGATAATGTTTACCGCTTCATCCAAAACTAATTTTAAATTTGACGGCATTTGTTTCATCGCAAGTGCTTGACTATGCAGAACACAATGGCTGGAAGAACAATTAGGCGCTTTATTTTTTATTAGTGACGCTGCTCCTGCTGGCAGCGATGAACACAGGAGCAAGTCTTCTTCTAAAGAACTTTTATATGAATATCTCATGATAACCAGCAAGATAGCCAGACCAGCGACATCAGTCGACCCATCCATTTGCAAGACGATTCGTTTTTTTGTTGACGTGTATTGATAGTTTGGGTTACAAGCATCATAGTTTTTTGACTTTCCATCATTATATAATTCAACTGCTGTCCTTACTGGCGGTCTGCGAGATTTCAGCCTTCGGGAAGAGGCGCTGGCGATGTCTTGGTGGTTGGGCAATAATTGTTGATTTTCCATATTTTTTGTGTATTGATGCTTCTTCTAAGTTGTGGGGGAGCGATGTGGCTTAGTGTTGAGAACCAATGTCTTGGTATTGGATTTGATGCATCCTGTAAAAACGCGCATCGTTTAGTTCAGCTGTATATCCACTTGCCGTATTTTTGACACGGAAATCCTACCTTGACGGCACCGCTTTCCTAGAAAACCGTAGCTTCATTACGAAGATCAACGCTAAGAAAGCAATTCTCTTGCTTGAAAGACTTTAAATACTAAATAATATATAAACAAACGATAGAATGATAGAAGTTATAGTCCACTTAAGTTACAATATTATAGTTATGTTTTCTAAGTCATACCGTATATTTTTTTTTCCTTTATGAAATTTCGAAATTTTTTTCAAATAGTAATCGGCATTGGTAATTAATTGTGTGGGAAAATAAACAAATTAGTCCTTAGAAACGCGTTATTATTAATATTCATTAAAATCTGTCGTAATATCTAGATAAATAAAGAAACCTATTAGGTTACCCATCAACGCATTCAAAGGTACTCAAATCTATGAATCAGTGATTGATTATACATTATTCACTGACCCGGTTCACTGTTCGAGTTGTTTATTTAATAAAAAAGTTATTGAGTGTTGTTTTCATTAAGTAATAACGAAAAATTATTCATTAATAGATGTCACTAGATGCGTTAGTTTCAATTCTGTTTCGTATACAAGGTAACAGAGAAATAAAAAAAACATTAGTATTTTTTTAATCTTGCTGAGAGTTTCTTCTGAAGAAGTGCCTTTTCTATCCTTAACAGTTCCATTTTTTCTAGGTGCTTCGCATACGCCCATTTTTTCTTTTGTTCAGCATCTCTTTTCAATAAACTTAATTCTCTATCATGCTTCTCTTGCATATGTTACAGTTTCAATTTCTGCTCGTCAATATAACTTTGTTTTAGCAATTTTGCAAGCACATATTAACATCAAGCCCATTCTTCGGCCATTTTTTTAAAAAATAGTTTTTATTACGGTTTCATGATTTTTTTCGGGTTACTCCACTGCTACTTATTTTCATTGGCAAGTTGACGGTCATTTTTGTACTTGGGCTTGACGTTAAGTGGTCAACTCTCGCAATTAGAATGGAATTTAAAAAGTGTGATTTTGGGGGTTTCAACAAATGTGCAGAATCATCTGCTAACCATTGGGAGTTTGAATGATTCTCTGAAATTTCTGATCTGTCTTCGTTCTCAATAATCTGATATTGTTTCAAAAGGTCAACAGACTTGTTGTAATTAATAACGGGGTAGAGACCGAATAATTTGATGTCGACATTGCATACTTTAAAATACTGTAAGGTATAGTGTCAAAATATCTTCCCCCATAGCAAGATCTCTTATTGAAAATATTTGATGACAGATTTAAATAACCCTACTCCATATGTAACAATTTTGCTAGTATGAATTTATTAAATAAATTTTTCGTAAACGAAATAAAAAAAAATAACAACAGGTGCTACAGTACTTTAAGTACGATATTTTTGTCATTTTTGGAGAAGTTTCAGTTTGTTAGCACGATACAGCCTCCGGAGTATATACAGGTGACCAATTTTATGATTGGATATTATTCAGAGCGTCTCAAAGATTAACCCTATTGATATTCAGCTTCCTAAAGCCAGTACAACGGGTGCTATGGTACTTGAAGTACCAAATTTTTGTCATTTTAGGAGACTTTTCAGTTTGTTAGCACGATACAGCCTCCAGAGAGTATACGATTGATCAATTTTATGATTTAATATTGTTCAAGGTGTCTCACAGATGTACACAATTGATTTTCAATTGACTAGAGCGTGTACAGCGGGTCCTATAAATCCAGATATACTACATTTTTGGTAATTTTTGGAGAAATTTCGATTTGTTAGCACGATACATCCCCCGAAGTGTATACAAGTAACAATTTTATGATAGAATATTGTTCAGTTCCAGAGATGCGGAAAGGTTAGTTTTAATCTTTAACAAAAAAATACATTTTTTGTAGGTATTAACCATCCTGACAAAAATCGCTAATAAAGTTTTAATCGATGTTGATGAAGATGGATCCAGTTAATGCATTTCGTGCTCTTTTTCAATTTTTGTACTTGTGTCTCTTGAGAGTAACGCTTTCCACATATAAGACATTTCGCATCTCCATCGTCTATCCTCATCATCAGTGGACACTAAAGGAACTTCTACTTCATCCTCAGAATTGCGCGAGCTTGAGTCACATTTCTTGGTTTTCTTTTTGGAAAGTTTTCTCGACGATGTTCCAGACTGATTTTCATCTTCAATAATGACACGTTTCTTAACATTTCCACTTCCAGCCATGAAACCCATATCCTTAAACGGGGAAATCATAGAATGGAAATCAGAGGTTAAATATCTAGGGATAACCCTAGACAGTAAGCTTCTATGGAAAAGTATGTTGAAATAACTGCTAGTAAAGCAATAAGAGCTTTGATGGCGTGCAGAAATCTAGCTGGTAAGAGGTGGGGCTGTAACTCAAAAATACTGCGATGGATGTACGCCATGATTGTGAGACCAGCAATTACGTATGGGGAATAGTTTGGCACACGAAAGCAAGTCAGTACGGCACAAGGAAGACCCTCGACAAAGTTCAAAGGCTTGCCTGTGTGTGCATCACTGGAGCTATGAGAACGTGTCCAACTAGGGCACTTGAGATCATTACAGATCTCACACCTCTACATCTGATGATAGGAAGATCTTCCCAAGAGGAAATTCTTAGAATATCTAAGGAAGGTTCAGGCAATGAGAGTATTAAAAATCAGGGAGCTTGGTACTCTCTGACAAGATACATCTCATGAGCGAATCTTCCCAGTGACGAAATGAGCAGGAAAGTAAGCATCGAAAAGAATTTCACCACGATGCTAAATACGAGGAGAGACTGGGAAAGGGAATACAACACCCAAACTCTCAAAGAAAACACCATTAGAGTGTATACGGATGGTTTAAAAACCACCATTGGAGCAGGCGCTGGAGTATTTGGGCCTTGCACCAGATACTCATTATCGTTAGGCTCCTTCCCGAGCGTATTTCAGGCAGAAATACTTGCGATCGAAAGATGCGTGGAAATGAACCTTGAAAGAAACTAACAGAAATGTGACATATCGATCCGTTCTGATAGTCAAGCAGCTATCAAAGCATTGAGCTCCCATGTCATTGACTCAAAGTTGGCATGGGAGTGCCGGAGAAAACTTGATGAATTAGGCAAGAATAACAGGGTCTCTTTAGTCTGGGTTCCTGGCCACTCGGGAATCACGGGAAATGAATAGGCCAATACACTTCCAAGGAAAGGAGCACAAATGCCCTTCATTGGCCCGGAGCCTTTCTGTGGTGTAGCAAAATGCTCCTACAAGAAATAGTTTCGGAAGAAAGAGGAAACCGAAAGAGAAGCACTCTGGCGGTGCTGTCCCGGGTTGGAACATTCCAAAAAGTTCCCGTGGAACTTTGACACTGCTAGATCCAAAAAATATTTGGACCTCAGTAAAGATACATCTCCTCAAGGGCTTCCTTACAGAACACTGCCGCCTTGGGAAGCACCTAGT
This sequence comes from Galeruca laticollis, assembly GCA_963921935.1. Taxonomy (NCBI): domain Eukaryota; kingdom Metazoa; phylum Arthropoda; class Insecta; order Coleoptera; family Chrysomelidae; genus Galeruca; species Galeruca laticollis. Next base: position 64,815,450 of record OY998176.1, on the reverse strand, counting down.
TCTGGAATGCCTCGCCATTGCAAACCAACGCAAGAAATGCTTCGCACAAGAAACTTGTAAGAGTGAGGATCTAACCTCGTTGAAGCCGTTCCAAATACTAGAGTTCATTAGAACCTTGGAACTGGAAGGCGAGCTGTAGTAGTAGCGAGAAACGCTCTGACAGGGGGGGTACAATAAACCTTTGGTTTCAGTGCATTGTAACCCCGTTAAAATTTAATCTAATCTAATCTAACATTTCTTGATTGAATAATTTTCTTCTTGTGCTCTTCTTTTATTTGTGTTTTTCTCCAAAGCTGCTTTTACTGAGGATTTATCGTCACATCCTGTTACCAAAATTGAGGTTCCAGCTCTGCTGGATGTGGATAACTAAATTACTTGAATTTCTCTAATAACCCTTTGAACTGACAACTTTAGGTAGACCATTCTGGTGGCCTTCAGCATTCTGTTTTTCAAGTTGCTTAGCTATAAAGTCGTGCTCGTTAAAGACATATGGATCAAAAAGGTGAATCACAGTTTTCCTAAATCCACTAACGGCATTTTCAAGGGTAGCACCACGAAGGTACGCTTAACTAAATAAACTGGATACTTGTAGTTTCCTCACAATTCTGTTAGCGTTAGAAGCCAGCCAATTTTCTATAGCTTTTGCATATTGTGTCTTCAGAGGAAAGATAAATGCTACATCCAAAGGTTGCAGTTTATCTGTCGAGTGTGGAGGGAGACAAACTATGGATAGTACTCCTACATCTCTTGCACGGCCAATAACCTCTAGGTTTCTAGTGTGCGAATAATGCCCAACAAGGATGAGCACTACAGGATTCTCTTTTGAAGGCTTGTTAGCTGAAATGAAATTATCAAACCACTTTAAAAGCAATGTGTAGTGAATCTCTATATAATTAATTTTAGGAATTATAGAAATTGAGACATGAAGGTCATAAGACGATTAATATTTTAAATTAAAAGTTATGCAAGCATATTGTAAACAGCGCGCGATAACAAGTATATACAAACCAAATCATAGTTTATACAATTACAGCGTTCAGCCATGGAATTCACATTGACTGAAATAGCGGTACCTTGATCTTTATAGAATATAAACCGTTGACCAGCTGATTGTGCAGATATAGTGATATATATACAGTCATATCGTAATGTAGTAGTAAAAATAGTAGACTTAGGTTAGTGTTGTTCGTTATGTAGAATTGAAAACCCGAATAATTATTATAGTTATGTGTTAGTAAGTGTAGCGTATTCCACTCTATATATGTACCAGTTTCAGTCATAATAAACCAACCAATGATTTTGTATGAGAATATTTTATTGAATCCGTTCCTGCTACGAGGCTCAATGGTAGTGACACGAACCTATTCTTGTGGAGAATTGGTGTCAGCATTTCGGGGCACATTCACCACATCACAAATGGACCAGTAACCCTACCTGAATCTGAGCATAGTGGAGCTCCATCAAGTTTCCGCTTGCCATCTTTTATGCGGAAATATTACTAGGGGAGGAGCATACTGACCTGCAGCTGACATACAGGTTATAACTGTGACTCCACTTTCAGCAGATGAAAATTTATGAACTTGAGCTAACCACTCTGGTAGCCTTATGCTGTACCACAGAAATTACTGTTTCATCTACATTAAGCGTTTTTGAGGGGTCAAAGTTTATTTTTTCAAGTTCAGTCTTCAATAAGGAAAAAACTTATCAACATTTTGTTATGTGAATCCTTTAGATCTAGTCACTGACAGGTTCTATGGTAATCTAAGAAACAGTCGTGGTTGGCGCTTAAAAAATAATCTAACCCACTTTTTGCCAGCGGCCTTGATTTCATTTGAAAATGGATGTGAAATTTCGTTTCGAATAGCTAGCTGGTAAGCTAATAGTCGAAGATCGAATAGTGTTAGCCCATAATAATTGTGTTCCCTTTACAAACAGTAGTCAACAAGACTTTTCTCGAGCTCAACGGGAAAACCAGTTTTCTTCTAAATTTTGAATTAACACAATTCGCAGGTGGAAGATTAGATTTAACGTAGTCCTTCAACGTAGATCTCGAAATGTTGCCAATGCTCCAAACCATCAGATAACGTTTCGAAGATTATTTATTTTCATACAAAGCAATTTATATATTCATAGACTCTACACATTTAATTATGTTTTTCTACGCCCATGTCTGTAAACGTCAAAAATCGCACTGTCAACATTCCTTGTAGATTACATTTAACAATAACATGCACGTAATGAGATCTCATAACATACACGTGCGTTTTGAGAAGAAAACTTAAAGTTCTTGGTTTAATTAAATTACAATCAATTTTTTTACGTAAGACTTTATTTGGTCTATTTAAACAAATTTAGTCAATTAAAAAACATAAAAACTTTTAGCATTAGCGAGATATATTTAGGATTGAAAGAGTGATGCACCTAAATGTAGGCAGCACATTATGCAATTTCTTTAAAAATAGGACACTTTTTCTTAAGTAGCATGCTATGAAAATAAATGTCATGTCATTTATATTTCTTGAACCAAATATAATACAATTATAAATAACCGTTCATCACCATTAAATAATAAGGCACAATCGATTTACCATAATTGTTCAATTGTTATTAACAACTATTATAATAAAGTTTAAATGATTGCGATGTTTTTTATTTAATGGAAGAAAATGAATGGGCGTAGAAAAAGTATGGTACGTTACACGAGTTGTAAGCCCATTACGCACTCATGAAATTTATGTACTCGCCGCTGCGCGGCTTTGTGCATAAACTTTTTCATTTCGTGCGTAATGGGTTACTTACAACTCTTGTTACGTAATATACTATTATTATGAATTGTGCAGTAAATTGTTAAGTTTGACTTTCAAATGAAATATCATCAATCTGCTTCGTTTTCGGTGCCGCATCCTGTAGAGTATTTTGAGTAAAACTTACCCATATATCTTTGAAATTTCCTAATAATAATGCAGGAGCCAAACTTCTAGCCGTGTTCATACTGGCACCAGTAAGAGGACCCTAAAATTTAATCAAATATATATAAATAAAATGAAAACAATACATTTGTGAGAAAATCTCACTTATTAATTAGGATTATACAGGTGTCCCGCATAAGAATCGGCACAGAGCAGAGGCGTATAGGGGAGCCCAAAATATGATTTGGATTGCCAACATGAATCGTCAAATCATAAATGAGATTGACTGTGCCAGTATAATAGGTCGAAATTGAAGAAGGGCATTCTTCAAGATTTGTGATTAATAGAGTCGATAGATCACAAAGTGATGTATCTCGTCTATGGATTTGCTATCTTCAGACCAATTCTCTTCGTGACACAGCTAGGAGCGGTAAAATGCGTGTTACCAAAATGATATCCACTTGGAAGAAACCCGACCAATGGGATTACCAGCACTTCAATAATATATGAGATTTCATTTGAGAATTCCAGTTTCGATCTCAATATTACGGAGATGAATACTTTCGACAGAATTGAGGTGTCGTCGACCAATGTTCGTACCCCGAATACTACCTACACACATACTTCGCCATCTACAATAGGCCCAAGAGCACAGAACCTTTCCCGAAGAGTATTCAAATTCTGTGCTTTTTTTCTGATGAGACAAGAATTTGTTTGGTACATGCTAGCCATCGAATACGTGTATGGAGAGAGCTAACGAGAGCAGCCCAGCTCGTCCATACCCGCCCTGTGTCGCCCTTTAGGGGAGGAAGTGCTATGTTTTGGGATGAGATTATGTTCAACGCTCGCAAAGAACGAATCCATGTTTAGGGGAAAATAGCTGATGATAGATACCTCAAGGAGCGACATAGCAATTGTTCAGAGGAAAATTTTCAGGGGTGGTATCAGGAAGAATGCAGGCTACCCTAAATATTGTTGACAACTGGTGTGAACAAGAGAGACTTATGTCAAAGCTCAGAAAACACATGTGGCCAACTTCACTAAACAAACAGCACTGCCAGGTTTAAAACCATCAGTGCTATGTGGAACAGAGAGTTCATTTGCCAAAGAAATAAAATACCTTGGGGTATATTTTGATCATAGGCTCATATGGAATACTCACTGATTGAAAATTTAATAAGTAAAAAATATACTTTTTAAAAAGTTTTAATTAAACGTTATGATAAGTTACAGTTGATGTTACAATTATGACTGTTTCTTTTTTTGGTTCACAAAAATGAGGAAATGTATTATAATGCTGAATACATAGAAAAATATATGATAACAAAATTATACAATTGTGTAAACAGGATGTCTCCAGGTGTTCGCTGATTAAGAAATATGAATCCAATAATGTGGGAAACGTCCTGTCAGCAATTTAATAATAATATTAACAGGATGTCTCCATATGACTAACAGGATGTCTCCATATGACTCGCAAAAGGCTGCTATGTTGTTGGGCATATGCAGAAGAATGTGTGGTAAAAACTGGGGATCCTAAAATGACCCCTTAGGTTATACACAAGCGTGGTTAGGTCAACGGTAGCCTATGGGTCGGTGACGTGGTGGACAAAGACGCAGCAAAGGGAGACTATAAAGGCTAGTTTGTCTGTGTGTGTTACGAGGGCCATAAGAACTACTCCCACAGCTGCTTTGAAAGTCTTGCTGAATCTACTGCCACTACACATCTTCGTACAAGGCTAGGTCAGATCTGTAATACACAGATCGACACATAATCAACAGCACATAAGCCAGAAGCATAGTGCGGACAATGCAGACAATGTATTGGGTCAACCCATTGATGCAACAGTCACAAGATATATATATTTGATAATAAATTCAAAGTAACTATACCAGGTAGATGAGACTGGAAAGGGGATGTACCTCTACAGACGGAAGCTACATGGTACACGGATGGCTCAAAAACGTCGGAAGGCGTAGGAGCAGGAGTTGTGGGGCTAAAACAAGGGACAACTTTCCCAGTAAGCCTAACAAAAGACGTCATAATTTTCCAAGCGGAAATGATGGCGTTACACTACGATGTGGAAGAAATCATAAGTCAGAACAAAACGTATCGTTCAATTGCCACCTTTATAGATAGTCAAGCAGCCCTAAAGGCACTCAATTCTAAGCTAGTATGGGAGTGTGTATGTGTTCTAAACACGCTGGGCGACAGTAGTAAAGTCACGGTGGCCTGGGTACTGGCGCACGAGGGTCATAAGGGCAACGAAAAGGCAGACGAAATGGGTAAACAAGGTGCGTCATTGGCATTCGTTGGACGGGAACTCTTCTGCGGCGTTGCAAAATCAGTAACAAAAACGGCCACCAAAAAATGGGCAGAGTATAATTCTAGGATATGGTGGAGGAATTCACCAGGCCAAAGACAAGCGAAACAGTTTAAATTAGAACATTCGCCAAAATTCACGGCAGTCCAGATATGCAAAAACATGAAAACGGTCAAATAAAATTGATGGGGTTGACAGAGGTGTCCTTATGTAGATTCTATCGATTTAAGGGAGAAACTGCGGAGCACATTCTATGTCATTGCGACAGTTTACCAAGCAAGCGGTTCTCGGCACTAGGTATGTTAAAGCCATTAGCAAGGAAAGATCCAGTCTCTAAGCTGACAGACTTCATACGAAGAATTAAGGTTGGAAATGTAATCTAGATTTAGAGGGCCAGTGGAATGGGCCATAAGCCATCTCAGTGAAATCTATCTATCTTCCTCAAGAAGGTGATACTATGGCGAGCAGCTGTTGGCGATGCTTTTGTTTTTATGGGCGATAACGCCCGTCCTCATCGCACCAGAACTGACTAATAAAACATGCTTAATACGTACCGGGTGATCAGTTAAGGGTAGCGAGCGGTCATATCTCATAAGATATTGGTCATATAGATTTAGAAAAAAAAATTCATGATAAAAGTGGCCAAGAGAAATTGCTGGAAATTATTTTCGAGTTTGTCAAACGTCCGCTAGAAGGCGTAACAACTAACACTAAGTAGAAAAATGGGATTTTAATAGAATTTTGCCTAATGAAAGTATATCGATGATATTATTTTCATATTTACTGACCATTCACCTACACTTTTTGACTAGAATGTTTTGTTCTATCTATTAAAATAAATCGGTGGGGGAGGTTCAATTGTTTTTTTAAACAAACCAAGATTTCTCCCGTTTCGCTTGACCGATTTTAACAAATTTGGGCTCACATGAAAGAGCATAAGTTACACTACAACACGCTTACTTGGTTTTGACTTTTTGACTTGCGTCTTCGCCGCTAGATGGCGTTAACCGAAATGGTAGCAAATTTTTCAGTTTTTTCAAAGAAAACAAATGTAATGGTATATTCATTTTTACATATTATGAAAGAGGATACATTTTAATTGAAAAAAATTAAACATCTACCTTTTTCTGAACTGTTGATTTTGAACAAAATATAATTTTATTAGATTAGAAAATGGCACGCCACTGCTTTTTATCAAAATAAAAATCATTTTCGTAATCACTAATTAGTTGCTAACAAAAGAACCCCCTGAGTTTTTTCGTTACACGAACGGTTTCGAATTGAAAAAATAGGATAGGTTTACATACTGTTTAAACTAACATCGCATTTAAGCGAAGCAGGCCATGATCTATATTAAGAAAGAAAACACCAAATTGTCAATCACGCTGATATTCATTTTGACTGTTCCTGCTATTAACATCTAATTTAATGTTATGTAAAAAGTATTTTTACAACAAATCATGCCTTATACGAATGAGGAAGCCTTTGATATGTTGATATGCTTCTAGGCAGTATGCACTGCTTTATCCACTCCGAAGACGACATTCGAGAATGGTTTTTCGTCGTTTAGCCTTACGTTTAAGGCAACATGGCCAAGTGTACAACTCCAACTTTGAGAAGTAATCGTAGAGTAAGAAGAGAAGATAACATTATAAATGTGTTGGCTTATATTCATGCAGACCCCCACAGAGATCTCCAGATATTTAGGAATATCATATGGCTCAGTGCAAAAAATATTAATGGATTTTAAAATGCATCCGTATCACGTCGTGATTCATCAATCCTTGAATGAGATTGACTTTAAACGTAGGCTCGATTACTGCTACTGGCTTAGAGATTTCATTAGGGAAAACCGTCATATTTTGTAACAAATATTGTGGACAGATGAAGCATTTTTTTGCAGTAATGGCAGGGTAAATCTTCATAACATGCATTACTGATCGGACACTAATCCACACTGGTTACGTGAAGATTATCAGCAGGGTCGATGGAGCGTCAACGTCTGGGGCGGTGTTATTAATGGTGCTATTAATTATCGGTCCGCACATCTTTAATAGCGATCTAATCGGTGACATGTATTTGAACTTTTTATAGAACGATTTACCAGGACTCTTAGAAAATGTGCCTTTAGAAGTAAGAAGAAACATGTGGTTTCAACAAGACGGATGCCCGGCACATTATTCTCGAAATGTGCAAGATTTTTTGTACAGGCATTTTCCCAACCGTTGGATTGGTAGAGGCAGTCTATTTTTCTGGCCACCACGGTCCCCCGATTTAACCTGCCTTGGTTTTTATCTGTGGGACCGAATAAAGGATTTGGTGTATAAAACTAGACCAACTACTCGAGAAGACATGATAGTCCGAATTCAAAACGCCATAAATAATATACCAAGAGCGGAAATTGAGGCAGCTGTCAATTCCACCCAGATAAGATTGGACCAGTGCATTCAAAATAACGGACAACATATTGAACATTTACGACAAAACTATTAATTTATTTTTAACGTTTATTTTCAAAGTTCTGTGTTCTTGTTTTTAGTGTTATTGCTCCTGCTGTTGTTGGACAGTTTTATTAAGATTTTTTCTTTCCAAATATGTAAATTAGTATGTTTCGAGATATGGGCGCCCCATGTAATTTTTTTTGATTTGTTTAATCCAAAACCGTTTGTCTAACGAAAAAAAGTCAAAAGGTTCTTTTTGTTAGCAATTAATAAGTGATTACGAAAATGATTTTTATTTTGATAAAAAGCAGTGGCGTGCCATTTTTCAATGTAATAAAATTATATTTTGTTCAATATCAACGGTTCAAAAAAAGGTAGATGATTAATTTTTTTCAATAAATTTAAGAAAAATGTATCCTCTTTTAAAATATGTAAAAATTAATATACCATTACATTTGTTTTTTTTTTGAAAAAACTCAAAAATTTGCTACCATTTCAGTTAACGCCATCTAGCGGCGAAGACGAAAGTCAAAACCATGTAAGCGTTTTGTAGCGTAAATTATGATCTTTCATATGAGCCCAAATTTGCTAAAATCGATCTAGCGAAACGGGAGAAATCTTGGTTTGTTTAAAAAAACTATTTAACTATTGAAGTTCCCCCCCCCCCGCTTTATTTTGATAGATATAACAAAACATTTTAGTTATAAAGTGTAGGTGAATAGTCAGTAAATATGAAAATAATATCATGGTTATACTTTCATTAGGCAAAATTCTAGAAAAATCCCATTTTTCTACTTAGTGTTAGTTGTTACGCCTTCTAGCGGACGTTTAACAAACTCGAAAATAATTTCCAGCAATTTCTCTTGGCCACTTTTATCATGAATTTTTTTTTCTAAATCTATACGACCAATATCTTATGAGATATGGCCGCTCTCTACCCTTAATTGATCACCCGGTACATTCCAGGTCAGTTGTAGCACGCAGAAATTCACCCAGAAGTGTACAAGATCATGTTCATGTAGCTCAGTAGGAATGTAGGAATATCCCGCAACAGCATATCAGTAATCTGGTTAAAAAGCGTCTCCTAGCCTGCATAGATTCTATAGGTGGAAATACTTATTATTAAATAAGTCTTAATTTATCATTTTTCGAAAAAAGTCATCAATTTGTAAGTTTTCTAAGATACTTCTATATTTAAAACAAGTTAATTAGTGGATAACAAAATTTTTACAAAAACCCTTGTTTTTGCATAAGTGGTGATATTGGGTGATGCAAAACTTTTGAATCTATGTGTGTATATAGAAATAATGTTGGCACTATTTTATTTAAAGTTTAATTTGAATATTATTAATGTATTAAAATAATTACCGCAACCATGGAAATCCCGGCAACTACAAAAGCGAATCTCAACGGTACTGAATCCGGTTTATCTTCATTTCTTTTATCCCAAACCGCGCACACGACTATTATTAACGTTGCAGTTATTATAGTTTCAATGGCAAGCGCTTGCATCGGCGTTATCAAAATATGCGGCAGAGTCATGCAGAAACCATCTTTATAATAATCGGCAGGCATCAATATCTGCAACAAATACATGAGGATTAAATAGGGTTTTTAAGTAATTCTAATATGTGATATTTAATTCGAAATAAGAAAAGCTCACTTTCAATAGTCCAAAGCCCAAAATAGCTCCCGCAAACTGAGCCACTATATATACTCCCGCCATCGTAGGCGATAGTAATTTCATTATGACAGCAGCAAATGTAACGGCGGGGTTTAAATGAGCTCCGGAAATGTGACCAAATGCCTACAAAGAACGTTCATCAATTAAATTCATCGTAATGATTCCAAACTCCATTTACATACTATCATTTTTAAATTTAAAAAAATTACTCATTTTTGTTGAAGGTTGAAATCATTAAAATAATTATTTTATTGTTACCTGAATAATTAACAGTATCACTAATCCGAACGAAAGCGATCCGAAATGATGAACAGCCGGGGGAGTATCTACTTCTGGTATACAACCCATACAGCCCAAAAACATCAAGAGACCAGTTCCTAAGAATTCTGCTGCAAATAAAGATAACGCCTTGGGAGTTCCATGCTTTTCTCCTAAAAATAGAAAAAAAAATGAATACAACCAAATAACACAAAGTAAAAATCAAATTTCGTAACAGTTTGAAAAGGAATAAACTTTTTTCTACGACTGTATCCGACGTAGTTTTTGATTATGGAATAGCTTCATTCTATCCCTAGAAAAAGAATATTCATTCTCGCCCTTGGTATGGAATGGGTACTTGTGGCACCCTCTAAATGTCACGGTTCATTTCACAGAAAGAGAAAATATGCGTGTTCCGTTTTCTACATCAGCTGCATTACGCAGAGTGTAAATACCAAAATTCATAAAAATCGTCTAAAGTGAACGTAAAATGACTAATATGGTCGTTGTTTATTAATTGTTAGAGCCAGAAGTGCAGCATAAGTGTATTTGTGGCACTTAAAAAAAGAAGAAAAAGAACAATTGCCAACTGTCAAAAATGTCAATTGTCAAAATTGTTTAATTATTATCAATTTTTTTTCAAATTCAGATTAAAATGGATTAATACTTCATAAAAAGTAAGTAATGTTATATAAATTTATTTAAATAATAGCTAATACATGGCCTTTTAGTGTTTGATACTAACTGATAGTAGTGATTAGTTACCCACAACTCCTCCAGAAATTAAGGAGTTAGCAATTCACTAAATGTTATTTTGTTTGTTCTAAAACAAGGGTGGAATTCAAAATTCCACACTCGTAGAACCGTTTTTCTCGCCTAAGGCTTGGGAAACAAATCTTTCTACTCATGTAGAATTTTGCTTATTCCACCCTTGATATAGAATATACTATTAAATACCTGGCAATATACTGACAAAAAGCTTTGAATCAAAATTTAAAAGTAAAGTTAATTTTATGCGTCTTTCGCCAAAAAAGCTCCCTACCCATATTCTGTGACAAAATCGCATGTCTTAACTGTCCATTTTCGTACTTAAAGCTCTCAATAGCAGCAAAGTAGTCCTCCCGTATATACAGTGTCCTCGAATAGATGAAACGACTCTTATAAGAGATAAAAAATTCTCGATCCCAATTTGTATTTATTGAGGTTCAGCCCTGCTTGATTACAGACTAATTTATGATATAAATTAAGTTTTCTAAAATCAAGTATACGTCGAAATATTTTCCAAAAAACCTATTTTTCTGTATAGTGCTCATTATGTGGCAAATATGAGAAAAAAAACCAAATATCAAATTATGAATAAAAAATTCATACTTGGATTATTACTACAAGTTAACATTAATCAGTTATAATTAAATAAAAGTAAGTTAAAAATCTCAGATTAAATGTTAGGCTCTACTAAACCTTCTCATAAATCTGCGCATTTTTCAATACGTTTTCAGAATTGTCCAAAAGCTGCCTTTTACGTGTTCTCTAGTAATTGATTGAACTGCGTATGTTATTCTTCTTTTTATTATTTCACCATTATTCGGAACGTGTTTGTTTAACCCTTACCCATACAAAAAAAATCTATTATTGTCAGGTCTGGGGATCTAGCAAGCCAAGATGCCACACTCATTCTTCCAAACCATCCTTCACCAAACTGAATTCTTGAAATGCCACCTGACATAATGCCCAAGGCCGTGGAAACTGAGATACCATATCGCGTCAACTTGAGTGGCAGATCCGAATGGGCCCAGGGAGAACCTCAACATATGTTGAACAGTATCACCTGGTATACCGATGGGTCAAAGACCCCAACGGCTACAGGAGCAGGCGTCTACGGCGCCAGACCCAGGCAAAGCATAAGCGTCTGTTTTGGTAAGCTACCGACAGGGCGTACCGAGGGGGGATCGGTAGGGCCGGTCCGCCCCAGGCCCCGCACCATCATAGTCCCCCAAACGGCCAAAAATACAAATATATTTAAAAAACAGAAAAATTAATAAATTATCAGGTCCCACGACGGCGTAGGCTTCCATATGTCAGACTACTAATTTTTTTTAATCGCGAACTTTCGGCCCTCAACCACGCCTTAGGGGTTAATTAGTTAGCATTTGGTCAAGCGTATGTCACGACTCCACTTAGTCATCACGTTTATGGTAAGTTTTGTTGTGATTGGACTCCATCGCATTTATCGATTGTTTCATGCTAAGTGTCAGCCTATTTCTATTGCCATAAACAATTTTTGACGAAGCCTATTGCTATGTATTGTACCTTATTGGTTGTATTAAGTCTTATCGAAATTTAATTTCGTGATCAGGAATATTGTAACATCCTAGATTACTGCCTGTTTTTCAAATAACGAAGTTCTAAAAAATAACTTGATTCTGAAAAAGGGATAAAAAATAATAAAACAAAAAATACAAATATAACCTGTTACAATCTTAGGATTGCCTTTTTGTTATTTTAAAAATATAGGCTAAAATATTATTTTTATTTTGAGAGCCAAGCAAATTGACGATAAAATGAAAAGAAGTTCTCAGAGGATGGAAAAAGAAGAAAAATCAAAAAGCTAAAGAATAAGTAATTCAACGTTTGTCAGGTTCAATTTTGAAATTTACTCAAAGGGTGTCATTTCAAGCAAACAATGAAGCAGAGCTAGATGTGGCCAAATCTATAGAAAGTCCAAGTACAAGCTATGACCAACGAATAAAACACAAAGGCAATCAAGAACCAGAGGAGAGAGGAGGACTAGTAAACGGAATTGAAGAAGAAAATGAGGAAGGGGGAATGGGGAAGACAATGGAGAAGACATATCCCCTTTCCTATGTTCTGACCCAGAGTCGGATCCACCTGAAGAATAAAAGAATTTATCAATAAATTTTGATGCTGGAAAATGGCCTATTCCAGTGCCAGATCTTCTCAGGACCGAGATAATAAGACGATGAAGTGAGATTTACCAACACTTAGAGGGACGATTTGGAGCTGTGCAGAAGCCTGGGGAAAATCACAAAGGTCATACCCGACAGTTGAACACTAATCGGTTTTACTGCCTAGTGGAGAAAAGATATTAAGAAAATGAATGGTTTATTCCCCGGAAAAGAAATAATTGTTTCGCTTCTCTTGCGAACTTTTTGATAACAACGATATACACGCTACGACATCCAGTTTCATCATAGGATTCAATAGTTTGTGGAAATTAAATCCTAAAGTGTCTGACCATGAAAGCTCTGAATTCTATGTTAACAACTTCGAAAAATGGAAAACTCTTGAAGTAAGACTTTTTCAAAGCAAAACTATCGATGTTGCTCATCAAGACGTTATGGAAAGGGAGAGGAATAAATGGAAGGACACTTTACATAGGCTCTTCGATATAACACTTTTTTTGGCTATACAGAATTTGCCGTTTAGAGGTCATTGACTCTGAAAACCGAGGCAATTTCTTAGAACTTTTAAATGTTCTGTCACATTATGACCCTGTTTTAAATGAGCACAGCATACGGCTTCAGTAATCGTTGCAAGCAGGAATGATTCCAGTATCTAACTTATCGCCTGCAGTACAAAATGAGTTTATTTCTCTCTTGTGTAACGCCGTAAATAAAGAAATAATTTCTGAAATCAAGAAAGCAAAGTACTATGGAATACTATTTGACATATCTCACACGGAACAGATAAGTCTAGTAATAAGATATGTGAAAATTGCAAACAGGAAAGTAGAGGTCAAAAAATAATTTCTAGGTTTCATTCCACTTAGTGGGAAAAAGGCACACGACATTACAGAGGATATACTCCAATCACTTGAAAAGAACAGCTTGGATATATAACGTTGTAGAAGCCAAGGTTACAATAATGCTGTACAACAAAAATGTCAGGTGTTCATACAGGAGTACAAACAAGGATTAAAGAACAAAATCCGAAAGCGATTTTCGTACCTTGTACAAACCATTCTTTCAATCTATGTGGTGTTCATGCTTTTTGTAGTTTTCCTGCTTGAGCCACATTTTTTGGAACATTGGAAAGCGTGTACAATATGTTTTCTTGTTTAACACATAGATGGCAGGTACTCAAAGAAACCGTTGGAGTGACCGTTAAAAGACTTAGTAATACTAGGTGGAGTGCTCATCATGATGCAGTAAAACCAATCTTTAAAAACTTCGAAAAGTTGGTCGATGCTGTGAAGAAATTGGGTGATGCTTCTGAATATCTATATATAAGGAGAGCAACGGAGTTGCTGATGAAAAACATTTGCAACTTCAATTTCTTTTGCTTCTTGTACCTATGGTACCACATTTTACAAGAAGTCAACGCCGCCCAAAAATACCTCCATATCCAAGATATTAGTTTAGAAAAGTATGTAGTCAAGCTGAAAACATTTTTAGAAGAGAGTCGGGTAAATAAAGCCTTATAATATGCGACCACCACCTGTGCGGAAATGGACACATGGGAAGTCTATTTATGCTACCACTAATCTAATTCAGTCAGCAGTAAACATCCTAAATAAAAATAAACGGTTTTGAAGATTAAAACTAATTTTTCCGCATTTGTGGCCCTAAACAATATTCTATCATAAAATTGGCAGTTCGGGGGCCTAACAAACCGAAATATAGTATATCTGGATTTATAGGACCTGCTATACTCGCTCTAGTCAGCTGTAAATCAATAGGATACATTTGTGAGACACTTTGAACAATATCCAATCATAAAATTGGTCAGTTTTATACACTCTGGAGGCTGTATCGTGCTAACAAACTGAAATTTTTCCAAAAACGACAAAAATTTGCTACTTCAAGTACCATAGCACCCGTTGTACTGGCTTTAGTGAGCTAAATATTAATAGGATTCATCTTTGAGACTCTCTGAATAATATCCAATCATAAAATTAGTCACTTGTATATACTCCGGAGGCTGTATCGTGCTAACAAACTGAAATTTCTCCAAAAATCACAAAAATATCGTACTTAAAGTACTATAGCACCTGTTGGACTGGCTCTGGTGAGCTGAAAATCGATAGGATTCATCTGTGAGATGTCCTGAATAATATTCAATCATAAAATTGGTAATTTGTTGAGCTCCGGAGGCTGTATCGTGCTCACAAACTGAAACTTCTCAAAAAATGACAAAAATGTCCTACTTCAAGTACCATTGCACCCGTTGTACTAACTTCAGTGAGCTGAATATCAATAAGAGTCATCTTTGAGATGCTCTGAATAATATCCAATCATAAAATTTGTCAGTTTTATACACTCTGGAGGCTGTATCGTGCTAACAAACTGAAATTTCTCCAAAAATGACCATAATATCGTACATAAAGTACTATAGCATCTGTTGTACTGGCTTTGGTGAGTTGAAAATCAGTAGGATTACATGTCCTTAGCAATATTCAATCATAAAATTGGAGACTTGTTGTACTCTGGAGGGTGTATAGTGCTGACAAGACATGTAACGAAAAGTGGCCGACGACAACGACGACGACGACGACATACACACAGCGATTTTTTTTCTAAAAATCTTTTTTTCGTGTTGTTGATGGAAAACGTAGAAATAACTGAAAAATTTCTATCAAAATTCCTAGTTTTTTAGGGGTACAATACTTTTCTCGCATATTAGATAGGTTGGGCGGAAAAGTAATATGTCACTTATGATTAAGATTATCGCAAACAAAATCCAAAATTATCTTCAATGATAAAGGCCGTCTTGCTGTTGAGGAGCATTGTAAAATACTAGGTCTAACATTTTACTCTCGATAACATCATATTTGAAAAGTCAAAGGCGATTACTGCAAACATTGAACATTATTAAAATGCTCTCGCATTACCATTGGGGATCAGATGAAAAAAAATTCTTAAAATATACAAGGCTATTATTCGTTCAAAATTAGATTATGGTTGTCACATATATATCTCTGCCACCAAATTAGACCTCGACTCAGTGCATACGTTTCTTTCTAGGTGCTTTCAAATCTAGCCCTGCAGAAAGCCCCTTCTGTAAAGCTAGTGGGTCTCCCCTCTAGATCAGCTTTCTTATGCTGCTTTCGTATCATCTAACCCCTTCAATCCTGTCTATTCACACAACTCCTCAGCTATACCAGTCCCAGCTACGGTTTTAACCTATCACAAACAAGTCCTCTTCCTATTCCTTCTACTTCTCCATGGACTATCAACTTTCTCAAATTTCACACTTCTCTTATGAATTTCGACAAACATACAACACACAAACAGTTAATAATAAATGATTTTAATGAAATGATAACTAATAGTAACTATGACATATTTAATACACTGATGCATCCAAAAATGAAACAGTACTAGGCTGCGCTGTTACAACGTCACAAACTTCTGTAAAATCTCCCCTAACCCCATCATCATGTAGCATTTACACAGTTGATGGTTACTATAATTTAGTTACTTTCCCAGATTGGCATCGTAGGCAACGAGCTTGCAGACAAACAGGCAAAAATTGTATGTACATTTACCGTTACCGACAATATAACTATTTGTAAGGATTTAAAATCACACCTCAATTGAAAAATCAGAGTAACAAGGCAACAGAATTGGGATACCATTGGCACATTTTTATGCCAAATACATCACACTCAACTAAATAATTTCGCTAATCAAGGCATTTAGCTGTGGTAAGAATAATAATAGGTCATTCAAGACTCCAGATTCATTTGTTTCAGTAACTATTCCGTACTAACTATGAAACACATTTTCACAGAGTGTCATAAATATGCCGCCCAAAGACAACAGTTTCAGTTTAAACTGAACTACAATGATATTCTAAACAATTATGAACAAATTGCCTACCTACTTCAGGTCTTCAAAAATGTGCAACTTTACCATAAACTATAGAACAATTGTGTAACCCTGACGCACAAATTTTTCAATTCATTTTATTCAAAATTCTCATAATTTACGGAACATTTTTTAAATATATTGTACCATAAATCAGCCTTGATATGTCATAAATTCTAATTGTTCGTTTTAATCATAATAATACATCAGATATTGTACACATTATTTCCTTAATTTACTTCCGACGCATTCAAATTTAATACGTGATACATTTATTTATTAACTATTTTTAATATTATCTGTAAAATCTTCCTTGTACGTGAACTTTAAGGTTATAGTGCAGAAGAAATATCATTATTAATTTATTATTTTAGTCTCGCAACGAATCATCCTTGATATCATATACGTATTTACAATGTCGTTTATAGTCGTTTATTGAATATAATATTTTTTATAAGACGAGGCTTTTCACATTTTTCATATTTTCAATTGAAATTACCCGTTTCTATACAGCAGAAAATATAGTTAAGTAAATTGGGTACAACTTAGTCCAGGAAAATCAGACCCAAATTGATCATTTTGCGTCATTTTCGAGGTAACGGCTGATACTTGGTAAAAAGTCAGCAAAAATGGTGTACAACAAAACTTAACTTATGCGACCTCTCAAATCGGACCGGAACATTGTTTATGATTCGATTTACACTCATTTTTCATGCCTTTAGTAGATTTTTCAGGTATATCTTTTTTCTCGTGCATAGTACAGACAAAAAGTTAAATACTTTTTTTTCTTCTCTTAAAGACCTACAATTCTAGCCCTAACACGTAAAAAAAATTGATTGGGTCAAAAGTTATTGGCAAATAAACAACTGATAACGTTATTGTTAATAAATAAAAATATAATGAGCATTTTTTACACCAACACTTCCACATCACGCTTATCTATTCTCACTCATTGAAAAATTATACTCACGAAAGATGGAGTCTGTAAGTTCAATAGTTTATGAATTATGGCCTTATAAACAAATTAACTAAAAATTGACTTGCAGAGTTCTGTAAGCTATGCGACCTCGCGCCAATTTTTTCACTGTTAGATTTCATAATATGACATCGATACCCATCATTGGTTTTTAAAAAAATACATTTTTGCAACAACGCAAATTTTTTTCATATTTGGCTTAGTTCCATAATTAATTTGACACTATATCCGCCGATTTTTGTCGAGAATTAAGTACGCACATAGGAGGGGCATGGAAAGAGCTTTAATTGAAAAAACAATACGTTAAGATTTATTGACAAACGACTGAGTTATGGACAATCGAAGTCGGAGGCCTGTCAGTCAACAATTTATGTGAGTATCGAAAAACAAAAAAATCCCTAATATTTTTAGTCAATGTACTTTTATTGTACGAAATAGCGAGACGTCGTGTAAATTGCAACCCAATCAAAAATTTTTTCGAAAGTCAGCAGCGGGCGGATATTTCGGCTGGCTACTGCGTGGCAGCGGAGTGGGGGGAACGCCTAGCTTTTCATTCTATCATCGTCTGTATTTTGTGTTGGCAGTCGTACGGTGAACCTCAGAGAGTGTAGTCGAGCTAAAGTTTTGTTTTTCGATACTCGCATAAATTGTTGACTGACAGGCCTCCGACTTCGATTGTCCGTAACTCAGTCGTTTGTCAATAAATCTTAACGTATTTTTATTCAATTGAAGCTCTTTACATGCCCCTCCTATGTGCGTACTTAATTCTCGACAAAAATCGGCGGATATAGTGTCAAATTAATTATGCAACTAAGCCAAATATGAAAAAAAACTCGCGTTGTTGCAAAAATGTATTTTTTTAAAAAACAATGATGGGTATCGATGTCATATTATGAAATCTAACAGTGCAAAAATTGGCGCGAGGTCACATAGCTTACAGAACTCTGCAAGTCAATTTTTAGTTAATTTGTTTATAAGGCCATAATTCATAAACTATTGAACTTACAGACTCCATCTTTCGTGAGTATAATTTTTTAATGAGTGAAAATAGATAAGCGTGATGTGGAAGTGTTGGTGTAAAAAATGCTCATTATATTTTTATTTATTAACAATAACGTTATCAGTTGTTTATTTGCCAATAACTTTTGACCCAATCAATTTTTGTTACGTGTAAGGTCTAGAATTGTAGGTCTTTAAAAGAAGAAAAAAAAGTATTTAACTTTTTGTCTGTACTATGCACGAGAAAAAAGATATACCTGAAAAATCTACAAAAGTCATGAAAAATGAGTGTAAATCGAATCATAAACAATGTTCCGGTCCGATTTGAGAGGTCGCATAAGTTAAGTTTTGTTGTACACCATTTTAACTAACTTTTTACCAAGTATCAGTCGTTACCTCGAAAATGACGCTTACATATCCAGATTTCCTGAACTAAACTACAACAAATGCCCATCAACCCCTAACGCAAAAATGAAAGTCATGCATATTTATAAAAATTTTATAAAAAGAAATAAGAATAACTGGAAATAAAAAATGATGCATTGTCCCAAATCAATAAAACACGTACTTCAATTTTATCAATTTATTTATCACATAATATCTCCTCCAAATAACGTGTCGATTATAATTTCGAATTCAAAGTCCATCGAATATTTGTTAATTATAGGTAATTAAATAGATATTTAATATTTTACGGAAGAAGCAGCACTCGTTTCTTAAAGTTTACGTAACGGATACAGCTATGAATGACGTTAAAACTTTTACATCATATATAAAATTTATAAACACGCTTCACTGGCTCTCAGTTATTTGTTAAATTTTTTTTTACAGCACCACGTTCAATTAAACATAATATTATTATATCTACCGCAAAAGTTGAGAAAATTCTGAGATTGCGTTTAAACAAATTACGATTTTTTGTCACCAAATATTTATATGTTATACTTTGAATGGTTTTTCTTTTATATAGAGAGAGTCACCTGTATATTTATACGGTATCTAGTGAGGAAACGGTGATTTAAAAAAAAATTCCCATAGCGATATAAACATCAATTATAAATTAAAGTATGACAAACATTTTTAGAAAAGTGCTGAGTAATGTATTCTATTTGGCTATTCCACTCTGAATAGTACAAATAAAAGCTGGGTGAATAAGACGGTTAATAATTTTTAACATAAATCCAATATTTATGAATTTATCTAACTTTTGTACAGCAGAGTATTTTCAAACTAGGAAAGAGTGAAATTGATTTAATGTATTAAGAAAATTTATGGGAAATCACATATTAAATATTTATTTTTAATTATCAATACTATTATGTATTCAGTTTTCCTCTTCTAATAACATCAAAAAATAATTGAAAATGTTGCTGCTAGGAAAAAATGTAAAAGATTCGAGGGTGATGAGCGAGCCATCACTTTCCGACGATAGAATCATCGAATTTAGGATAGAGGGAGATACTACCTCGATTCCTGCTATCCGAAATCCTAGAAATACTGATTGGTCTCTCTACAAGACCAAGCTGAAAGACAATTTGGAACACGTCGAAGAAAATGCGGAAAATCATCCGCACTACGACCTGGAACAAAGAGTCGAACATATCAGTGAGGCAATAATGGATGCTTTTCCATATCCATTCCAGTTGCGCACTGTCAAAAACTTGTTCAGAAAAGGATGCTTCTTGGTGAAATGAGAACCTGTCAAACCTCAGAAAAGAGGTCCATCGGCTCTTTAATAGAGCCAAACGTGACGGTAATTGGCAGAGGTACACTGAGAAGCTAACAGTACAATAAAGAGATTAGAAAGGCCAAAAGGCTTAATTTTCAAGCCTTTTGTGAAAAGATCACTTCCACTGACACAGCGGCCAGACTACAAAAGGTCATGGCAAATGGAGGAACTAACCCTACAAGGTCGCTGTGAAAGCCAGACGGATCATACACGGAAGGTGAAGAGGAACGATCGATTCTTCTTCATAGAACCCACTTTCCAGGTAGTGAACCAACAACAAGCACTGAAATAGCAATAAATTACACCAAAAAATACCGCAAGGAAGATTGGGACATTGCTAAGAAAATATTTACTACCAGACAACGGTTGGAATGAGCAATAAGTACCTTTCAACCATATCAATCACTAGGAGTGGATGGAATATTTCCAGCACTCCTGCAGCAAGGGATAGTGGAGATTATTCCTCACCTGCTGAAGATTACAAAAAGCAGTCTAGCAGTGGGTCTAATACCTAGAAAATAGGGAAGAGCAAGGGTAACCTCTATACCAAAAATAGGGAAAAAAGTTGGGACTGACCCCCGATCTTTTAGACCCATCTGCCTAACATCGTTTCTACTCAAAACGATGGAGGAAGTAGTGGATAACTACATAAGAACAGAGAACCTGGAGAATATACCACTTCATAAATGTCAGCATGCCTACAGAGCGGGTCGATCAACTGAGACGACTCTGTATCAGCTGACCGAAGTCATCCAGAGAACTCTGAACAAGGAAGAAATCGCAATGTGCGCATTCCTCGATATATATGTGGCCTTTGACAACATTACTCATATGTCTGTCAGAGAAGCACTAAAATGTCGAGGAGTAAATGAAACCATTGTAAAATGGATGTATGAGTTGTTGACGACGAGGATAGCTGAGACACAAATGGGGAATCAAACCACCTCAGTTAAAGCCACTCGCCGGATATCTCAAGAGGGATGGGGGGTGATATCTCCCCTTCTATGGAGCCGAGTAACGGGAGGAAAAAGTAGACACGCATTCAGTAATGATAATGTCAAGCGACTCATAGAATTTGCTGTAGAAAATAAAATGAAAATCGTAAGTACGTCATTTGACCATAAGAACATCCACAAGGAAACCTGGTTATCACCAAATGGCAAAACAAAAAACCAAATAGATCACGTCTTAATAGAAATGAAGCACTTAAAGAGGGTAACAGATGTACGAAGTTATAGAGGAGCTGATGCGGATAGTGACCACTTTTTAGTAATTACAAAACTGAATAAAGATAAGCCACCTAAAATTGAACAAGATAAAAAAACGGAAAAAATACGATTTAGAAAAATTGAAGGACGAGACCAAAGTAAATCACTTCCAACAAGAAATTAATAGAGAATTAAATTTAAGACCTTGCGTCGAGCAACTAGAAGAAGAATGGTCACAGATAGAAACTGTAATGAGAGATGTAACAAATAGGATACTAGGGAGCCTCACGGGAAGAAAAAAAGATAAGTGGTTTGATGAACAATGTAAACAGGCGTTGGAAAAAAGAAATAAAATCAGACAAAGACTATTAAAAAAAAACCATGAAGAAAATAGACTAGAGTATAAAAAAGCAAGGAGAGAAGGTAAACAAATATGCAGAAAGAATAAAAGAAATTACTTTGAAAGGGAATTAATAAAAATTGAAGAAGCTTATAAAAATAAAGAAGTGAGAAAGTTTTATCATGAAATAAGAGAAGGGAAAGGCCACAACCGGAAAGCACCTTATTTTTTGAAAAGTAAAGAGGGATATCTAATAGGGGATAGGGAAGAAAAAATAAATAGATTTGCACAGTATTTTGAGGAATTACTAAATGATGGTGAGGAAGAACTAGGCGAAAATGATAATGAAATGGAGGAAGAAAATTGTGATGAGGAAGATCTAGCCATAACGGCCCCAAAAAAACTGGAGGTGACAGAATGCTTAAAACATATGAAGAATAATAAAATATGGAGGCGAACAATTAACGGAGAGAATATGGCAGTTGTTTAAACAAGTATGGCGAGAAGAAAAAATCCCTAAAAATTGGAACGAGGCATTAATAATTCCAATCCACAAAAAAGGTCCCAAGGAAGAATGCGATAACTACCGCGGAATAGCACTTTTAGATGTAACATACAAAGTTCTGGCAAAAATACTTAAAAATCGATTAGAGAAATACCACAATGAAAATGTAGGAGAATACCAAGGAGGTTTTAAAGCAGGTAGATCGACAATAGACCAAATTTTCATTATGAAACAACTTCAGGAGAATGCTTACGAACAAAATCTAAGTCTGCATATGCTATTCATCGATTACAGACAGGCCTATGATACTATTAAAAGAAAAAAAATGTATGAGGCAATGAGAAAGTTAAAAATACCAGGTAAATTGAGAAGACTAGTGGAAATGACCATATGAAAACCCGAGAGAAAAGTAATTTTGGAGGGCAGTACTTCTAACGAATTCAAGATAGAGAAAGGTCTGAGACAAGGAGACCCATTATCCGCTATCCTCTTTAACCTAGTTCAGGAAATTATACTAAGAGAAAGTGGTATAAAAACACGAGGTTTGATTTATGGGAATAAACATCAGTGTCTAGCATATGCGGACGACATAGTACTTATGGCAAGATCCAGGAAAGAACTGCTAAGCGGATTTAAGCTACTGGAAGAGAAGGCAAGAGAATATGGTCTAGTGATCAACGAGAAAAAAACAATATACATGGTAATGAAGGATAATGAAAAAACCGATATTATTATAAATTGTAATGGAAACAAAAGCTACAAAATAGAAAAAGTGGAACAAATCGAATATTTAGGAGTCACTATCACAAATAAAGAAGACGAAGAAAGGGAAATAGAAAAAAGGTTAACAAAAGGCAGTAAAGCAGCAGGAATGGTATCACAGATGTTTAACTCAAAAGACATATCACGAACAGCAAAAATAAGAATGTACCAAATAATAATAAGACCGTCAGTTACCTACGCTTGTGAAACCTGGACAATGAACAAAAAAGAGCAGAATAAACTAGAGATATGGGAACGTAAAATGCTCAGAAAGATTTATTGTGGAATAAAAGAAAATGGAATATACAGAATAAGAACAAACAGAGAATTATCAGATTTGTATAATCAACCAAGTATAACCCATATAATTAAAGCACAGAGAGCTAGATGGTTATGACATATAGGTAGAATGGCAGAAGATAGATGGGTAAAACGAGTGCTGAAAGGGGGAGAAGGTGGTAAAAAGAGAAGAGGAAGACCAAAGAAGAAATGGTTGGAGGAGGTTAGGAGAGACCTGAGATCAGTGGGAGTAAGGGACTGGCAGAACGAGGCGAGGAATAGAAAAAAATGGAGAGAGAGAGAGTGAAAGATCTCGAAGCCGAGTGCCAGATAGGCCTGTAGTGCTGATATATATATATATATATATATATATATATATATATGGAGCCTCGTAGTAGATGAGTTGCTCTACAGGCTAACGGAGCTTGGCTTCGAAAGTATGAGCTATGCTGATGACATAGTTCTAATAGTCAGAGGCAAGTTCGAGAGTACCTTGTGTGATTTATTACCAAAGGGCCTCATATATAAGGTAATCACGGCTATTAACGACCGCGTTAAGCAAATTTTTCATTTGATTAGGATTATTAAGCATTTAACGTCAACCTACTGTTGCAAGATCGGAATATCACAATACTTATTCAATTTTTATAACACGATTTATAAAAATATTTCGAAAATATGAAGAATTTTGTGAAAAAGTCTTGTTTTTAGTAACAGGGTAGAAAATTCTATCACCGACCTCTACAAGTGTGAATATTTGTAATACCGACTTTTACGGTTCTATCACCGACTCATGCATTCTAAATGCATAATCCAATACTATTTAGTAAAAAAGATAATTCAAAGAGTGCTACGTTTCTATTTATCATAACATTTAAAGAAACCGATGAAAACAGGACTATTTTGTTTATTTTTACAGAGTAAGCAAGTGTACACACTATTAAAGTGGTTTTTGGAATTTCGAACTTCTTTGACACCGTGTTCACATGTAACCCATTTCTAATTAGATAATGTGCTTCATTGAGTTTTTCTGTTATGTATCTTACACGTTTTTTGGATTCTGGAGGCATTAACTTGAAATAAAAATTCAAATTACAATTCGGGGAAGGACCATAGAAGACAAATTTTTAGATGAATGCTTTCAAGAATGATACTCTAGAAATTTTTCAATGCACACTTTTAGAACTTTTAGGTCAAATTGAATTTAGAACGTCTAAATATCGAGAACATGACATTGCACCAATTGAACTGTAATCATTATTGTCATGTTCTTGATACACAAACGTAAATTAATTGTGGCTTAAAATATACTCTTGAAATAGCTATTGCTTATTTTTTGTATGGGTCGGAATTTAAAATATACCTTCCACCATCTCTAGCAAATCATACTGTTAATATTTTGCTAAGCATTTTCAATTTGTATTTAGACTTATAATATAATCTGAATACAGGGAACAAGAAGAAGAGGAGCAATCGGGTTTTAGAGCTGGAAGAACCTGCACAGACAACGTTTTTTGATTAAAACAGATGATAGAAAAAAAATGGGTACCAATCAGGATGTACATCTCATGTTTATTGACCTCCAAAAAGCATATGATACGGTTCCTGTAAATAAGTTATGGAAAGTCCTACAAGAAACTAATATTAGTCATACCCTAATAAAAGCCTTGAAAAATCTCTACGACCAAACGATATCACAAGTAAAAGTAGGCAATGAATTGTCACCAGAATTTATAGTAAATAAAGGACTACGCCAGGGATGCTGTGTCTCACCCACACTATTTAAAATCTACGTAGCCCGAGCACTAAACCTGTGGAAGAGAAAGTGTAAGGGAATGGGTGTTGACCTTGGCGGTGTCTGTCTATATACCTTACAGTTTGCGGATGATCAAGTCTTAATAGCAAATGACAAAGATGATTTAGAATATATGACACGTAAACTGCAGGAAGAATACGAAAAATGGGGTTTGCAACTTAATACCCAAAAAACTAAATATTTACCTATAGCACAAGAGAAGATGAACATAGAACTGGAAAAGGAGGAAATTGAGGCTTGCGATGAATATACATATTTAGGTGTAACTTTCGACATAACAGGGAAGGACGACAAAGAAATAAATAAACGTATCACACAAGCTAGACGGATAATTGGGTGTTTGAATGGGATATTTTGGAGTAAGGAAATCGGAAAACATATAAAATATAATATCTACGAAACCCTCATAAAGAGCAGCCTATTATATGGGTCAGAAACGTGGCGAATAACAGAAAACAACAAAAGACGATTAGAAGCTGTAAAAATGGATGTATTCAGAAGATCGTTAGGAATCAGCAGAAGACAAAGAATACGAAATGAGGACGTACGTCTCCAAATGGGGATAGAAGGCTCCTTAATAACGGACATCGAGAGAAAACAATTAGTGTGGTACGGGCATGTTCAGAGGATGGAAGAGAAAAGACTTCCCAAGAAAGTAATGAACTGGATGCCGCCTAATCGTCGAAAACGCGGAAGACCTAGGAAAACATGGAAAGAAGGAATAGCGAAGGCGATGAGCTCACGAGACCTGAGAGAGGGCCAATGGGACGATAGGAAGAGATGGAAGTTAGACATCGGACAACGTCGAAAGACGTTTTAAAACCGATATATATATATATATATATATATATATATATATATATTTAGACTTATAAGCTTTTGTTGAAATATGTCCTAAAATCTATTACCGACTTATCGATCAGTAACAGAACACATGCGATAAACAGGTTTCTATTACCGATCATTGTGTTTATCAAAACAAGTTTATATTTTTACGATTAAAACCAATTGAAAACAATTCTAGAACTGATAAATGTTTGAGATATGTTTAGGAAACACTAAGACCTAGCACACTTTTAATATATCACTAATCTGTTTTTTACCTTTAGATGCCTACTATTTTCCAAACAGTGTTTTTATGCAATTTAATATTTCTAAAATAGTTATATTACTTTAACTTTAGGTGGGTCGGAATTTGAAATATATATTCGAAAACCTCTAGTCATTTAGTGTGCAATTATTTTGTTACATATTTTAAATCTCTATTTAGAATATAAACATTTTTCGCAATACATATTAAAACCTATGACCGACCTACCAATCGGTAATAAAACACATTTTCGATGCAATGATTTCTATTAGCGACCCCTTCGTTACTCAAAACCAATTGAACACAGAAAACATACACACAATTTTAACAAAAGATCACTAATTTGATTAGCCTATGATTTCATAAAGAATATTACCTTTCAATGCTTTATTTTGCACTTTTAGACTTCTAAAATAAATAGCTACTTTACGATTTACATGGGTCGGAATTTGAAATATACATTCGAATACCTCTAGTCAGCCAGCTTTTAACGATTTTGTTACCTATTTTCAACCTCTATTTAGAAAATTAAACTCTTTTCGACGTAGATCTTAAAATCTATTACCGACTCACAGATCGGTAATGAAGCGCAAGCGATAACATTATTTCTATTACCGACCTCTTAATTTCTCACAGTAAGTTTGAATTTTTATAACAAAAACTAACAGAAAACACTTCCTGACATAATGAACATTCCAAATATGCATGGAAAATTACTACAAAAATAAAAATATGCCTATAGAACCTTAACTTCAAATTTCAAGTACTTACCGATCACAGTACGCTATTGCGCTATCCGTCTTCGATACAGACGACATAACAATGGGCGAAAATATGTTTAATTGTTGGGAACAGTATTGTCTCATGTGAATATTCTGATAAGCTGATACATTTCCTAATATCGAATTTATTTTACAGCAATGTATAATATAGAGAGTATTGACAAATGTGAGGCTAAATCGTAGGTTGTTGAAAGGTTGGTGATAGATATCAATTTTTAGGGGGTCGTTATTAGCCCATTTTACCTTAGTTCAAAGGCTTGTCTGTGTGTGCATCATTGGAGCTATGAGAACGTGTCCAACTAGGGCATTTGAGATCATTACGATCTCACACCTCTACATCTGGTGGAAGAAAGATCTGCCCAAGGGGCAATTCTTAGAATATCTAAAAAAGGTTCAGGCAGTGAGAGTATTGAAGATCAGGGAGCCTGGTCCTCTCTAACAAAATACATCTCTTCAGCGAATCTTCCCAGTGAAGAAATGGTCAAGAAAGTAAGAATCGAAAAGAATTTCACTACGATGCTAAATAAGAGGAGAGACCGGGAAAGGGAATACATCACCCAAATTTTCCAAGAAAACACCATTAGATGCTATACAGATGGTTCAAAAACCACCACTGGGGCAGGCGTTGGAGTATTTGGGCCTGGCACCAGATACTCATTATCGTTAGGTTCCTTCCCGAACGTCTCTCAGACAGAACTACTTGCGATCGAAAGATGTGTGGGAATGAACCTAGAACGAATCTATCAGAAATGTGACATATCAATCCATTCTGATAGTCAAGCAGCTATCAAAGCATTGAGCTCCCATGTCATTGACTCAAAGTTGGCATGGGAGTGGCGAAGAAAACTTGATGAATTAGGCAAGAATAGTGTCTCTTTAGTCTGGGTTCCTGGCCACTCGAGAATCACGGGAAATGAAGAGGCCAATACACTTGCCAGGAAAAGAGTACAAACGCCCTTTATTGGCCCGGAGCCTTTCTGTGGTGTAGGAAAATGCTCCTATAAGAAAGAGTTTCGAAGAAAGAGGATACCGAAACTTGGCGCTGCCTTTCCGGGCTGGAACATTCCAAAAAGTTCCTGCGAACTTTGGCACTGCTAGTAAAAAATAAGCTACATCTCCTCATGGGCTTTCCTACAGGACACTTCTGCCTCAGGAAGGACCTAATGAGAAAAGGTCTAGCAGACATTGACGAGTGTAGATTCTGTGGGGAGGAGGATGAAACTTCGGATCACCTAGTTCTAGAATGCCTCGCCATTGCAAGACAACGCAAGAAATGCTTCGGACAAGAAACTTGTAATAGTGAGGATCTAACCTCGTTGAAGCCGTTCCAAATACTAGAGTTCATTAGAACCCTAGAACTGGAAGGCGAGCTGTAGTAGTAGCGAGAACAGCTCTGATATGGGGGCACAATAATCTAACATAAAAAATGTCCCTCTTCAATAAGTTCTCAGTGTTATTGAAGCAATAATTTCCTTTTATAACTGTTCTCTATTAACTTTGTTGTCTGTTCTTGATTCGGTAATTGATTTATTAATTTAAAAATATTTAATGGGAGAAAGGATTATTGATCTTTAAGGTTAAGAAAATATAATAATAAATTTTTTAATCGTATAACTAAAGGTTACTACAAGTAACTAACAAAAGATGCATTAATGATCATTATTGAAAGTGTTAAGCATATTATTGTAAACAATTACAATTGAAAAGTTAAAGGACGAAGTTCTAGAATCAATTTATTTTTATTATTGCGTTTAAAAAAACTTTTAATCTTTGAATATTGACCTTATAAAAAGGTACGTATCTGCAGATAACTTACGGGCAATTTTTAAATATCGACACTGAGTTTGGGCTTATAGAAAGTAATGTATTAAATCTCGTATTTTCTGATTTGATTTGATAATAAATTAATGTAATAGCATTCAATTATTTTACTTATTTAGATTTATGTTCTTTTATTTCCGAAATATTATGAATACAAAATGGTATTCATTTGAATTTTGAAAACCTTTGGGCCAGGAGTACACGGTCCGGGCAAACGCAACGGTCCGGGTTTTGCCCGGATTAGGGAGGAATGTGGAGTCCTGAATACACGACCAGAGTAAACGTCTGGATTGTGTTAGGCTCTAATTTTACAACAATAGTCCGTCAGACTTTTTGTAAATATGCAATTGTAAAGACGTAAGAAAGTAGCTCTCCTTTGTTTACTTTGCCACCCAAAGAAGAAAATAGTATTTGAGTTTATTCTATTGTAGAATGAAGACACATTTATGCCACATTTTCTTCATTATTCTTAGAGTTGCGAGCTGATAATAGTAACTCTTCAACTGAACTTTTCAAACTGTGGATTTAGTATTGTGCAAACATTTCTCCAACTCTCCTTGTCCTTACAAATACCAAATTTCCTGTCTCAAAGTTCAGGCCTTTCATATACAAGTCTACATACTTTTCAATAGACGTCATGATTAAACACACCGATACAAGGACACTGCTATTCAAACGACACCAAATAACACAGTACATAGTTGACAAAATTGACACAAATTGTTTCAAAACACACCGCGTGAAGATTGAATAGAGACTGGAGTGGTGGACAAGCGCCAGGAAATCGTTGCGAAACAAAAAATTTATAGTCATAATTTTAAGAAATGACGAATTTATTTTGAATATAAATCTTTATCATTGACCTACCCTGGTATATAAATAATAAGTGACATTGTGAAATTGTATTCTTACAAATGTGTCGTACCCTTGGTATTGTAAATCGCAAGTAAAAGTATTTTCAATAAATGCATATCATAAATAATGAAGCTGTCGTTATTTTTATTTTTTCATCTTTTACTTACACAATTCGCTTGGCATATTTTCTATTCAAGATCTAGAAGAAGAAACTGAGTGAGATTTCTATGATTTTGACTTTATATTTATAGAGTTTAATTTATTTAAATCGAAATTCTGGTGTTTATTAATGAAGAATTTTCATATTTTTTTCATTATATTGTGGAATTATTTAGAGACAATTAGTTCCATTTAAAAAAGTAGATTTTTTCACAAAAACTTAGTTTTATATAACATATGTAACAATCAGACACAATTGTACATTTGATTTTGCCGCCAAATGTAACTTAATTTTCACATCGAAAAAAGATGGCGTTGTAAGATTTCACAGCACAGTACTGCAGATTACGTTCGATCTTGTCTGTTTTCTGGTCTCGTGTCAATGAGTCATATGCACGACCGCAGAGAAAGTTCAGATCGTTAAGTGGTACTTTGGGGGTAATTCTACCCATCTATTTATAGTGACTATTGGAGATAGACCTATACCTACGGAAGTGAATGGTTTTGGTCCATTATGAACATTTAAAAAAGAATTTGTTATCTAATCAACTGTGGTCATCTATTTTACAATTTATGTTGTAGTTCTTGGCTATCATTGTTACAAAAAATAAGCTTTCTTTTTACAGACAATACTGATGCACTTGGGTATTATTCCTTTGTTCAACTACTTTTGGTGGTGTCTGATGTAAGGGTTGAAAGGGTGAAGCAAAAGTCTTTTGCGTAATGTACTTGTTAATGTATTATAATCAAAATGATTTTCACATAACTTTTGATCATTGGATGTATAAGGAAGTTCTAATATTTTGTACCACTGTTCCCTTTGATTAATGTTAGATAGAAATTTGAAAAATGGTGTTATCAAATTCCAAATTGCAATGTGATAAAAAATCCGTATTTATGACACTTTGACACAAGCCAGATTCACACCAACCTATATAAGATTTCATTACCTGAGGTAGAATAACTAAATTATTTCATTTCTTGACATCAATATTTATACATTTACTTGTATATTCTTTTACAACACCAATTCATATCCTCACTGTATAAATATATATACCTTACTTGTTATTAACATCATTAGAAAATTTATTCTTCTTTTTGTTATGTGACAACAACTAATACGGATTTTAAAATAGATATCTTTCTCCCTTGGCATACCGTTTGTAATGTTCATTTTAATTGTATTTTAATTATTGAGTTAGCTCAAAATTTTGACATTTCTACTTAATATTGTAGATTTAATCAATATAAATATCTAGACCTTTAGAAAAGTGTTTTTCCTCAATTGTTTTTAATTTTTTTTTTTGCTCCTGTAATGCTTTGTAATGTTCTTGATGCAAAACTTTCAAAACTTATTTTGGTTAGTCAGTTGTGCTTTTTTTCAAATAGATTTTCAGTTTTATTAATTTTGCATGTTGTAGATGTTCTGACGCAGGAAATAAAAAATTAAGAAGTATTAAGCTCAGTTAGTGAAAAAATAGTTTACTTTTGATCAGCCCTATATTGACTATTGACTGCATCCCTACTAGATTGATTATAGTTTTCTGCTCAACTGTCACTACCCTTCAGTTTCTTTTATAAATGTATATATATATATTAAACTGGATAGAACGGGGAGAGAAATAATGATTTATAGTTATTATTCTTTTAATTTACATTTAGTTTTGATTTGCCCGGTATATTGTGAAAATTTAAAATTTTATTACTAAAATGGTTATATTTTAAAACATGAGAAACTCTTTAACCTCAGAGTAGGGTTCAGGTATAGAGAAACAAAAATTCAATTTATAATATGAGCGCCTAGATTTGATTAAATATCTCTGTCTTCTTAAAAATTTTGTTAATAAAAATGTACTTGCTTGTTTAATAATACGTAATA
The DNA here is from genome assembly GCA_963921935.1 of Galeruca laticollis. NCBI lineage: Eukaryota > Metazoa > Arthropoda > Insecta > Coleoptera > Chrysomelidae > Galeruca > Galeruca laticollis. Next base: position 64,783,801 of record OY998176.1, on the reverse strand, counting down.
AATTCTTAAGACGGTCCTGTGTTTCAAGTTGAACCTTTTTACTATTCACAGATGTCAGTTTAAACTACCAACGGTTCAAACTAGATGGAGCCATCACCACAAAGAAATAAAATATATCAAAAAAAACAATTTTACAATGTTCTTCAAACTAGAAAGAACGTTATTTAATATTTTGAATAGACAAATACACAAATTAATAAAAAACCTACTATCTATTATGACCACTCATTCAAACAAAATCACGTTCTCACATGAAAAAATTATCTCTATATACAAATCTAAAATAGGCAACATTTAATACAAATCTTATAATACTGAAACTTCTATATAAACGATTATTATATCAAAATGGCGAAACACAATGGTTGTAAATGTTTGTTTAATACCAAAGTTCAATTTTTTTCACTAAATTGGTAAGTTTTATTCAACCTTTTTTATGTATAATGAAAATAGTCTAAATACCTTATTCCTGTATAGTAATTCACTTCAATTATCCTTTACTTTATTTTAGGTTACCTTCTGGAAATTGTAACATCACTGGTCCAGCTTACACAAAATCAGGAATCAATGCTATGTCCCGTCCACATCAATACATTTCAGTCCAATTACATAATCAAAAGCTTTCTAAAAGGTATGGTGGATATATCCATTCCACCATACAAATATTAATCAAGTATTATATATCAATTATACGGTTAGTATTCAAACATAATTACCAAATTGTTTCTTAGTTTCTACATCTGCTTGTCTAAATATATAATCTACCATATCATAAGTACAATGTATCTCTCTTTTCTGAATTTTGATGCCAAATATCTTATTTTTCGAAAAGTTTTCTTAATTCCCAAAATTTTGCTGCTTCTCAAATTTTCTACCACCCAAAAAAAGAATTTTTCCTAGTCAATAGTCTGTATAATCAACAAACTTTCTCCTTCAATTTTTTTATTATTAACAACTACTTGTCGCAGATTAAAAGTTTGTTGAATACATTCCACCAATCAGATTTGGTTATCAAAACTTTTCTTTATAGATTTCATTTCAAATAGTGAATTGTCCATCTATCAATTGAAAACGCTTTGTTTTAAGGTTCTTTAATGATTTTAACTCATATTGTGTCTCTTAAATTATATTTCATTTAGTTTACAAAATGACATTTTCCAATTTACAAAATATGTGTTCATAATGTCAAACCGTTCAATAAATGTCACATTCCATAGAATTAATGTTTTTCAGTTTACTTCTTATATCGAAATGTTTTTAAATATTTATAAAATCTTATTTACATATCCTTCAAACCCTAATATTCATTTTAAAAAGAATCTCACTATTTATTTACCTTGACAATAAAATAAAGGATTATCATTTCCATTTGTATATGTAACAACGTTCTAATATTCCGTCTTGTAGGTTTATAGAGATTTTGTTAATTCATTTCACAAATGTTTTTTCAAATCTTATTTTAAATTATACAGTTAGATGCTTTCTCTATTGAATAGTACATGGTACAGATTGTCTCCTTTTTTAGATAATCTTTTAAAAAAAATGAAATTTCAAAAATTTTTATTTCTTGAAATAAGTAGTTTTTTTATTTTATGTTCGGTATACAGGGTGTTGTTTTACTCTATGTTAACATCCCCTAAATTTTGCGTTTATCAAATTTTTATGTAAGTAAAAATTTTATGAATGCAAATTTTACTTCTAATAATTTGTTCTAAACATTGTCTTTCAATTTTACTAATAATACACTTCTTTTTATTTCAGGTCGCTGTTACAAAGATGATTCTGGAATCCTGTATTGCAGTATCCTCTTCAATTAGTTCTTATCTATTTATAATACTATAAATTCTTAGTTTATTTTTAGTTTCAAGTTGCATTTATTAATTCCATCCAAAGGAATTAGTTTAAAAAAAAATCATGTTATAAATCCATTTTTGAAAATTCTTTAATGTTCGTTATGCGTCTTATTACTTCTACATTTCTCAGAGTCGCTTATCTCGGTACAATTTATTGATTTATATTTCTTGTGTTATATCTTTCTATAATACTGTCTTTAAACATATTTTGTATTTCTGAATCAACTTCTTTTCTATATTTATAAGGTATGGGATATGTTCTTATTCTGAAATTTTCTATTCCTCTAACTTCTATCTTATGTACATAATTATTTGCCATTCTCATCTCCTTTTTAATCAATCCTTCATACTTCATAATCAAATTCTTCACTTTCTCTTCATATTCCTTATTTCCACACACTAATACCAATTCCTCCATAATTATATTCCTTTCTATATTCCATAACTGCCTATTATCCTCTCCAATTTCCAATTCGTCCATATTTCCACTCCTTTTTATATTCCATAACTTCCTATTATCCTCTTCAATTGCCAATAATTCCATATTTCCATTCTTTTCTATATTCCATAACTGCCTATTATCCTCTTCAATTTCTAATTCTTCCATATTTTCTTTTTCAAATTCAATCTTATTACCATTTAATTCTATCTCCATCTTTTCAAAATCAATTCTTGCTTTATATTTCGTTAATTCATCTATTCCTATAACTATGTCTGTTTCTAAATTATCCACTAGCAATAATTGCATCTCAACTTCTTTCCCATCCTTTAATTCAATGCTTTGTATTATAGATCTGCTAACTTCACACAATTTCTTTCCATTTGCTCCTATTAATGTAGTTTTCGGTATCTTGACTAGCTTGTTTTCATAATTTTTAATATTTTCTTCTATCAATTTTGTTTTTATTATGGACGCTTCCGAACCTGTATCTATTAATATTTTAACTTGTTTCCCATTTAATTTTCCTTTAATTTTTATTAATCCCATTATTTCTTTTAATTCCAAATCTTCCCCAAATTTAACATATTCCCTTGGATGTTCATATGTTATCACTCTCTCTTCTCTCCTTTGAATACTGTTCTCTGTAATTGTTATTTTTGTTGTTATTATATTTAAAGTTTTTGTTATAGTTGTTTTGGTTGCTATCGTTCTTATTATAGTTATAATATTCATTGTTATTATATCTGTCAATGTAATTATTTCTGTATCTCATCATTATATTTTTACATATTCTAATTTCTATCTATGTACAAAATTATATTTACATATGTTTTTTTTTTTTTTTTGACATTATTTGTTAATTATAAACTTTTTATTTACATGTGGTTTTATATCCCTTCTTAACCTCTTACAATTCCTTATTCGTCTTTAAGATTCCGGTCCTATAATACAGCCTTATTATTCAATTTTATTTTCTTTTCCTAAATTTCGTTTTGTCCTCTTCTCTTATTGTTTGATTCTCTTGTATCTGCTTCCTAAGTTCCTTAAAATTTTCCACTGTGTCTTTTTCAATTTTGTTGTCCCCTATCTCATCAATTTTTACCAATAAATTCATCAAAATTTGCGTTTTCAATTTCTCCATATTATTGTTTCTTCTTTTTATTATTTCATTCCCCATAATACTCTCACTTCCTATCATTTCATTTTTAATTATCCTATTAAAATTTCTTGGATCAATTATCTTTATTTTTCTGCCAAGTTTTACTCTCATTTCAAAATTTTCTGCATAAATTATTGTTTCTATATTCTGTCTTATGGTTTCTTCTATTTCTTCCTTGGTTTCTTGTAATATCTTATTCATTTCCTCTAATTTCCAATTAAGTTGTATTCCCCTATTATTATTATTATTTCTTTTTCCATATGTCACTATTCGTTTCAATATATTAACATCTGGGTCTGTTATTTTCCAATAAATCTCTTTTTTATAAATTTTCATGACTTCCTCACTTCCTAAATTTTGTAAACTGCAATCTATCATCTCCTCATTTATTTGTCTTTGTATTTTCACTTCGTCAATTTCCATTTTATTACTTAATTTTTGTTCTATAGTATCATCATTTATATTTTCATTTTGTATCTTTACATCCATTTGAATCTCTCCTTTGAAATCCTTTTCTTTCTCCTCCATTTTGTTGATTCCGTTAATCTGTGAATTGTCTATTTCTGTGGTTTTTTCAATCCCCTTTCCTCTTATTTCTTGTTTAGTGGATTCTATTTTATTTTCCATGTATGTGTTTGATTTTTCCAATATCTTCTCAACATGTCCCAATTTTTCTTCCATCAATTTTATTATTAGATCCTTAGTTTGTTTTATTTCTTCCCTATTTTGGTCCATTTTTATATTCATTTCTTGTTTTAATTCTTCCTTATTTTTATTCATATCTCCCCTAATATCATGTTTCATTTCTTTCATTTCTCCCATCATCATTTTAAACATACTCATTACGTCCATTTCCTTTTTTTCTTTAGATTCTTGTTTGTCCTCCTGTCTTGCTTCTTCTGATAATGGTACATCTTCTTCTTCCTGTCCTTGTTCTGCCATATCTTCTTCCGAATGTTCTCTCCCCTGTTCCAAGTATTGTACCTGAAAATCTCCTCTACCATTGCTTCTTTCTTCTCTTTCTTCATCAGGCCTACTTTCAACTCCTACCTGCTTTCCGTCTCTTAATGTCATTTTCCCTTCCATTTTATGTATTTAAATTCTTTTAATAAAGTCAAAAAAAATTATTTTAATGCTTTTTATTACTACTTACAAAATTTCTATAATAGCCCCACGTTGCGGTGACATGTTAAACTGGATAGAACGGGGAGAGAAATAATGATTTATAGTTATTATTCTTTTAATTTACATTTAGTTTTGATTTGCCCGGTATATTGTGAAAATTTAAAATTTTATTACTAAAATGGTTATATTTTAAAACATGAGAAACTCTTTAACCTCAGAGTAGGGTTCAGGTATAGAGAAACAAAAATTCAATTTATAATATGAGCGCCTAGATTTGATTAAATATCTCTGTCTTCTTAAAAATTTTGTTAATAAAAATGTACTTGCTTGTTTAATAATACGTAATAAATTCTTAAGACGGTCCTGTGTTTCAAGTTGAACCTTTTTACTATTCACAGATGTCAGTTTAAACTACCAACGGTTCAAACTAGATGGAGCCATCACCACAAAGAAATAAAATATATCAAAAAAAACAATTTTACAATGTTCTTCAAACTAGAAAGAACGTTATTTAATATTTTGAATAGACAAATACACAAATTAATAAAAAACCTACTATCTATTATGACCACTCATTCAAACAAAATCACGTTCTCACATGAAAAAATTATCTCTATATACAAATCTAAAATAGGCAACATTTAATACAAATCTTATAATACTGAAACTTCTATATAAACGATTATTATATCAAAATGGCGAAACACAATGGTTGTAAATGTTTGTTTAATACCAAAGTTCAATTTTTTTCACTAAATTGGTAAGTTTTATTCAACCTTTTTTATGTATAATGAAAATAGTCTAAATACCTTATTCCTGTATAGTAATTCACTTCAATTATCCTTTACTTTATTTTAGGTTACCTTCTGGAAATTGTAACATCACTGGTCCAGCTTACACAAAATCAGGAATCAATGCTATGTCCCGTCCACATCAATACATTTCAGTCCAATTACATAATCAAAAGCTTTCTAAAAGGTATGGTGGATATATCCATTCCACCATACAAATATTAATCAAGTATTATATATCAATTATACGGTTAGTATTCAAACATAATTACCAAATTGTTTCTTAGTTTCTACATCTGCTTGTCTAAATATATAATCTACCATATCATAAGTACAATGTATCTCTCTTTTCTGAATTTTGATGCCAAATATCTTATTTTTCGAAAAGTTTTCTTAATTCCCAAAATTTTGCTGCTTCTCAAATTTTCTACCACCCAAAAAAAGAATTTTTCCTAGTCAATAGTCTGTATAATCAACAAACTTTCTCCTTCAATTTTTTTATTATTAACAACTACTTGTCGCAGATTAAAAGTTTGTTGAATACATTCCACCAATCAGATTTGGTTATCAAAACTTTTCTTTATAGATTTCATTTCAAATAGTGAATTGTCCATCTATCAATTGAAAACGCTTTGTTTTAAGGTTCTTTAATGATTTTAACTCATATTGTGTCTCTTAAATTATATTTCATTTAGTTTACAAAATGACATTTTCCAATTTACAAAATATGTGTTCATAATGTCAAACCGTTCAATAAATGTCACATTCCATAGAATTAATGTTTTTCAGTTTACTTCTTATATCGAAATGTTTTTAAATATTTATAAAATCTTATTTACATATCCTTCAAACCCTAATATTCATTTTAAAAAGAATCTCACTATTTATTTACCTTGACAATAAAATAAAGGATTATCATTTCCATTTGTATATGTAACAACGTTCTAATATTCCGTCTTGTAGGTTTATAGAGATTTTGTTAATTCATTTCACAAATGTTTTTTCAAATCTTATTTTAAATTATACAGTTAGATGCTTTCTCTATTGAATAGTACATGGTACAGATTGTCTCCTTTTTTAGATAATCTTTTAAAAAAAATGAAATTTCAAAAATTTTTATTTCTTGAAATAAGTAGTTTTTTTATTTTATGTTCGGTATACAGGGTGTTGTTTTACTCTATGTTAACATATATATATATATATATATTGTGTCGTTAATTTTGCTACGTCGTCTTCTTTTGGGCGCCTATATAAATTTAGAAAAATAATTGTTTATATTTCTTGATAACTGAGACTTTATGAGACGTTAATACTTTTCATTCTACCCCTGTAGGTATTATATTTGAGCATGTGATTACTCTCAATGCGTACGGGCTATGGAGATTGGTAAAACTCGAACATAGACAAATAAGTTTACTCTATGCCCTCGATTGTACTGTATAACTGTCCAATTAAAAATAAAACAAACTGTTCATTAAAACATCAATATAGAAAAACAAATAAATTTATTTACATAGATATTTGAAATAGAGATGATGAATGTATAAAAATAATCCAAAACAATTTAATAAATGGGAATTTTCCCATTATGAAACATTTATCTAGTGATAGTTCGTTACGTCAAACTTAACCTTGCAATTGTATTTATATTGACTGTCCTTTGTTGTTGTTCGGATTAATATTATGGATTGAATTTAGGGTAAGTAAATTATGGATAAACTTACCAAGAGATAATATCTTTATTGTTTTTATTTTAGTTGTCCATCAGCAATTGATAATGTAAACCACTACGGCGTTAGGCAATTCGCAGTGAATATGCGAATTCATCTGCTAGGAAACTCTTCTTCCGGATAACAGGTTACAAACGAAATTATATTATTAAAAAATACTCTTCCATATAGATTTCTGATAATGATTTATGTCGTATAATGTTCAAAATTATTCATTTTCTACGTCAACATAAACTTTGCTGTCACTTCTCGACATGTAAACAATCTTGACGATTCTTTTTTATTATAGTTACCTCTGTTAATCTACGTCATGGAAACAAATGACTGTGGAGCAAAAATGATACACAGCTCCGTCTACCACGTTCAAATACCGACTGCCTGGACAAATTTGATTAACATAACCTCACTTATTACATATAAAAAATATGAATTTTTCTAAAAACTAGTTTTAAACATATTAAAATTAAAGGTTACGATCTACTATATTACCCAAAGTATGTCCTTTTCCCCCAAAATTGTTATTAAGTTTGAAATTTTATAAATAAATTTGAGTTTGACAATTCTTGATATTGAATTTCAAATTTTAGTTTTTCTTATTAGATACACTTTTTCACCCTATATTACTGTTTATAGTGAAACACTTGACCACTGTTTAGTACTGCTTCCTTCTGGTGTCACATACTTTGTGTTGAATACAAATATTTCAAAGAAATATTTCCTAGCTCATTTAACCTCTTCGATTTACAATACATTACATTGTTTCAATATTAAATGAAAGTTTCAGTCATTTTTGCTTTAATATTTCCTAACAAGAGTAATTAGGATAGTCCATACATAATTTAACCCATCTTGTTAGTAAATAGATTAATTATAATACACACGTTATTATATGACTACCTAGTACGATGCATTTCATCTCTATGGATTACTTATAACAATTTAGACTCTAATATTTTATCATTCTGAAAGAATACATTATAAACTTGAATATTATTGACAAAAATATATCTTCCTCTATGTGAGATCTAATATTAAGAACATTGTTTTTAAACTATAACAGAATTGAGGTTTATTTGAATGTGTCATTAAATAATATTGTTAAGGAGTAATACGGTTTGTCTTACTTATGGACAGTTTATACTGTTCCAATATATATTATAATATTTTTAATGTTCTACTGTTTTTATAATTATGTATTATATGATTTTATTTGAAATTTGATCATTAGATGCTGTTGTTACAATCGTGGTAGTAACTACACTAATGTGAAAACACCTTTATCACTGAATATAACCTATTTGAAATTTTGACAGGAATTGTCAAATTATTATGCCCGGCTCAGATGAATATGAAATTTTATATTCTGAAAGATAAATTACTACAAAATCGACTTACTCGCTCTTACCTCAGGGAGGGTTCAAAGATTAAAAAAAATTAATAATTTAAAATTTTAAATTTATAAATTTCCAAAGAATATTCCAAAATTGTCAATTATACTATTGCAAATCTATAGTGACTGCTTGTTCAATATATTCTAAGACCATTAAATTATCTAATGACATCTACAATTTTTCTGTCACTGAAAATTAACTAAATGTCACTGATTATATCAAAAGTTTCATAGGATCCAAAAATTTTCAAATTCAATGAAATAGGAGTTGAATTAATACCAAAGTGAGTTGAAATCAAAAATTATATATTATATACCATCAGATAACAAGTGAAAATGAATTATTATTCCCAAAATATAATAAAGAACAATAATCGTACTTTCTACGAACCTTAAAATTAAAAAAAACAACCTATATACTAGAAGAACAACCTAATTAACTACTTATTCTAAACGTTCAAATCGTCGAAAATTACACTTGACGTGTATAGATGTCAAATAACTATATGCGATAAAATTGTCTATTCAAAAAAATTTTCTCTTCTCTTCAGGTGAAATTTTATATATCTTTAACGTTAATTTTGTCAGTATTCAAAAATGTGATATAGATGCATCTATCTTAATTTTATTTAAAGGCCTGTTAATTCTTGAAAAATAATTTATAAAATCTGGACTGGACTCACCAACTAGGTATCAGGATCACTCGTTCTGATTCTAAGCACGTCTTTTAGAATCGCCGGAACCACTTTTCTAAATTTATAATTTAGAACCCGGAAAAATCACTAACACTATTTCAATATAATTATTTAAGGAATTATTCACGCACTGATCTTATCATGCTAATTATTATAATCTGATGCTATTTTAATATATCAATTACTATTATATTATTCAGCAAATTTGAGAGAACTCATATTAGATGTTCTCTCGAGAGGGGTTCAAAATCAACTAACTAAACTTTTTCCATAAATAATTCTCTTCTCCTTTGGTTACCAAAGAATTCCTTTTTTAAAAAAAAATACAAATTTATGTTTTCATATAACAAAAAGAGATTTTCATTCTTTAATTCTAATTGTAATTTTGCTACCAGCGACATCTGTATTCTTTTTTTAAAATCTTTATAAAATCTATGTATCATTAAGTATCTTCTGCATTATTGTCATTCGAAATTGTAATGTCAAATTTTATTTGCATATTGAATCTTTTAAATTATTTATAATACATTGTATATCACTAGTATTACATCCAAATATGTACATTTTTCTTTATTTCAATGTTTTCTTTAGAATTTAGATAGAGTATATGTATTAAATCCCCCTAATTAAAGAATGATAAATCGATTCTTGCATATAATTATAATTTATCTTTCAAAATTGCCAAATATCATACTAATATCTTAGTAACATAGTTATATCTTTCAAATAATTATCTCTAAAATTTATCTTCAATCAAATTAAACTATTATTCCTAATTCCTATAAAACTTCTTAAATCTACTATATCTATTGAAATTTCACGTAACGTACTGTTATTTGTTATTCTAAAATTCCCTATACACATGTTGATCAATTTCTTCTATGATCTGTAATATTTCAACTCTCTTTTATTCTACTCTGCCTAAACAACTTACATGGAACTGGATATAATTTTACTTTAACATTTCTCAGTATTCTTCTCCTTTATTACATCCATATTTTAGTTAGGCAACCCTTAGTTCCTTCGAAATTCTTTTGTTATACGTCTTTAATAATTCATTTATAACTTCATAATATTCTTCATTACAATCTGTCCAATTACCATTACTTTTCACATCTTCTATTTATTCTATCTCACACTCATAATGGTTAGCCAGTCTAATTTCTTTTTCAATCAATCCTTCATATTTCATCATCAAACTCTTCACTTTCTCTTCATATTCCTTATTTCCACTCACTAACTCCAATTCTACCATAATTCCATTCCTCTTTATATTCCATCTTCCTATTATCCTCTTCAATTGCCAATACTTCCATATTTACCTCCTCAAATTCAATTATTTTACCATTTAATTCTATCTATCTATTCAAAATCAATTATTTCCTTATATTTCATCAATTCATCAATAACTATGTCTGTTTCTAGCTTCTTCATACACTATGCTTACATATCAACTTCTTTTTCATCCTTTAATTCAATCTTTTGTATCATATATTTGCCTAGTTCATATAACTTCCGTCCGTTTGTTCCTATAAATGTAATTATTTCATCCTGTCCATCTATTTTGTTGCTTAATTTCATTTCTATTTTCATTATCATATCTTCTATCAAAGTTTCTAGAATTTCTTCTATTCTCACAATACTTGTTGTCATAAAATTTATCTCCATTTCCATATATTCGTTTTTTATTTCTGTAACTTCTATTTTCATTTCCATAATTCATATCAACATGTCTATCATTCCTTCTATTATCAATCCATGATTATATAATTTCTATTTAAATATGTTTTTAAATATTACTTGTTAATCATAAACCTTTTATGTACACATCGTTTTTATATCCATTGTTTAGCATGTACAATTCCTTTTCGTTTTCCAGATTTCGTTCCCATAATCCTGTCATATAATTCAATTTTATTTTCTTTCCTAAACTTCGTCTTATTCTCTTCTCTTATTGTTTGATTCCCTATTGGTTTCTGTAACTTCTTTCTGTTCACCACCATAATTTTTTTAATTTTGAAGTCCCATATCTCATCAATTTCTTCCCATAAATGCATTGAAATTTGCATCTCAAATTCTTCCATCTCATTGAAGTTGCTTTTTATTATTTTCATATCCACCATAATCTCAATTCGATCTCTTTCATTTTCAATTCTCTTAATAAATATTCTTAGATCAATTATTTTTATGTTTCTCTTAAGTTTCACTCTGATTTCGCCATTCTCTGTGTAAATTATTGGTTCTTCAATTAGTCTTATGGTTTCATCTATTTCTTCCTTAGTTTCTTGTAATCGTCTGTTCATTTCTTTTAATTCCCAATTAACTAATTTCTCTATACTTTCTCTCCTTTTTTTACACGTTCCCGTTTGTTCTTCTATCCTTCCATTTAAGTCATTAAACTTCTTATTTAAATTCTGTTCATACATTTGCATTATTTCCTCATTTGTTTGTTCTTGTACTTTAAAGGACTGTATCTCTTCAATTAAATTCTCATTTTGTTTCTTCACTTCTACTTGAATTACTCCAGATAAATTTTCTTCTAGACATCTTCCTAGTTCTTGAACTTCTTCTACCACCTGCTTGTTTGTATCTTCCCTGATTTTAATGCCAATTTCTTGAATTTCCATGCGCAAATTTTCCTTCTGGCCCTTCATATCCTCTTTCACCTTTTCAATTTTCTTTCTAAATTCATTATTTTCTTCCCTAATTTTCTTAATCTCCTTTAAATTTTCAATTTTTCCTTCTTCTATTTTCTTTTCCAGCCTGTCCATGTTTCCTGTGATATTGTTAATATCCCCCTTAATCTCCTCCCTCATTGTATACATAGCTCCTCGCATATTCTTTTCCATACTATTCATATCTGCCCTATTTTCTTCAAATTTCCTATTCATATTCTCATTCATTTTCAAAAGAAATTGTTGCATCCAATGATCATTGCTATTTGTTCCTCCTTGGGGTTCCCGTCTACTATCCTCCTGTTCTTCCCTTTCTTCATCGGATCCACTTTCAACTCCTACCTGTTTACCATCTCTTAACGTCATTCTTCGTTCCATCGTAAATATTTAAATTTTTGTTATAATAATGTCAATAAATTTTTAATATTTTTATAATTATATGCACAGTTTTAATCACCCCACGTTTTGGGTGACAATTATTATAATGTTAACGTCAACCTAATTATCAAGAAAAATTCTTAATTCGCCACACGTTGGGCCGCCAAATTATAATATTTTTAATGTTCTACTGTTTTTATAATTATGTATTATATGATTTTATTTGAAATTTGATTATTAGATGCTGTTGTTACAATCGTGGTAGTAACTACACTAATGTGAAAACACCTTTATCACTGAATATAACCTATTTGAAATTTTGACAGGAATTGTCAAATTATTATGCCCGGCTCAGATGAATATGAAATTTTATATTCTGAAAGATAAATTACTACAAAATCGACTTACTCGCTCTTACCTCAGGGAGGGTTCAAAGATTAAAAAAAATTAATAATTTAAAATTTTAAATTTATAAATTTCCAAAGAATATTCCAAAATTGTCAATTATACTATTGCAAATCTATAGTGACTGCTTGTTCAATATATTCTAAGACCATTAAATTATCTAATGACATCTACAATTTTTCTGTCACTGAAAATTAACTAAATGTCACTGATTATATCAAAAGTTTTATAGGATCCAAAAATTTTCAAATTCAATGAAATAGGAGTTGAATTAATACCAAAGTGAGTTGAAATCAAAAATTATATATTATATACCATCAGATAACAAGTGAAAATGAATTATTATTCCCAAAATATAATAAAGAACAATAATCGTACTTTCTACGAACCTTAAAATTAAAAAAAACAACCTATATACTAGAAGAACAACCTAATTAACTACTTATTCTAAACGTTCAAATCGTCGAAAATTACACTTGACGTGTATAAATGTCAAATAACTATATGCGATAAAATTGTCTATTCAAAAAAAATTTCTCTTCTCTTCAGGTGAAATTTTATATATCTTCAACGTTAATTTTGTCAGTATTCAAAAATGTGATATAGATGCATCTATCTTAATTTTATTTAAAGGCCTGTTAATTCTTGAAAAATAATTTATAAAATCTGGACTGGACTCACCAACTAGGTATCAGGATCACTCGTTCTGATTCTAAGCACGTCTTTTAGAATCGCCGGAACCACTTTTCTAAATTTATAATTTAGAACCCGGAAAAATCACTAACACTATTTCAATATAATTATTTAAGGAATTATTCACGCACTGATCTTATCATGCTAATTATTATAATCTGATGCTATTTTAATATATCAATTACTATTATATTATTCAGCAAATTTGAGAGAACTCATATTAGATGTTCTCTCGAGAGGGGTTCAAAATCAACTAACTAAACTTTTTCCATAAATAATTCTCTTCTCCTTTGGTTACCAAAGAATTCCTTTTTTAAAAAAAAATACAAATTTATGTTTTCATATAACAAAGAGAGATTTTCATTCTTCAATTCTAATTGTAATTTTGCTACCAGCGACATCTGTATTCTTTTTTTAAAATCTTTATAAAATCTATGTATCATTAAGTATCTTCTGCATTATTGTCATTCGAAATTGTAATGTCAAATTTTATTTGCATATTGAATCTTTTAAATTATTTATAATACATTGTATATCACTAGTATTACATCCAAATATGTACATTTTTCTTTATTTCAATGTTTTCTTTAGAATTTAGATAGAGTATATGTATTAATATATATATATATATATATATATATATATATATATATACAGTGATGGGCAAAAGTGTGGAACCAAGTGAATATCTCTGGAATGGTTAAAGATAGCAAAATGATATATGGTATGCATGTATTACGCAAAAAGGTTAACCTTTGAAAAATATTTTGACAACCGTTCCACTTCCGGTTGTACTGGAAATGGAATACCCTATATATTAATGGATTTTTGAAATCTATGTAAAAATTTTACGGCACTTTTGTATGAAATTCTTTTTTCCAAAAATGAATACTTTTTGAATTATTAATTTTTTCAGAAAAAAATTGACCTATGTAGACCCTTTACAAATAATATTTGTACGAGCAAATGCTTAAAGAGTCGTAAACTGTTTCTGTAGGGTGACTACTAGGTTTGTCAAAGGTATTTGAATATGTGTTGAAAAGCTCTTCATTGTGTACAGGGTGCGCATAAAAGTTTAAATATTTGAACTTTGAAAATTTATGTTTTCAAATCGTTATATCTAAACCTAATAGTTTTGAAGATATTGCAAACTTTTACATTTCTGCCATACCTCATTTTTTACCGCTCATTTCAATGGAATTGAAAAAAATTGGGGTGTCCTTTTAAAAAATGAAGAACTTTGATATTTTCGAAGTTCAACTTTTCAAATTTTTTATGCGCCCCCTCTATACAATGAAGAGTTTTGCAACACGTATTCAAATACCTTTGACCTTCCTAGTAATCACCCTATAGAAAAAGTTTACGATTCTTTAAGCGTTTGCTCGTACAAATATAATTTGTAATTGTCTACAAAGGTCAATTTTTTCCTAAGAAAATTAATAGCTCAAAAAGTATACATTTCTGGAAAAAAGTATTTCATACAAAAGTGCCGTAAAATTTTACATAGATTTCAAAAATTCATTAATATATAGAGTGTTCCATTTAAAATAACGATGTAGTTGTCAATTTCCGGTATAACCGGAAGTGGAACGGTTGTCAAAATATTTTTCAAAGGTGCACCTTTTTGCGTAATATATGCATACCAAACTTCATTTTGCTGTCTTTAACCATTCCAGAGATATTCACTTGGTTCCACACTTATGCCCCTCACTGTATATATATAAAGACATTCATGGGTAATTCACGCAAAAAGAAAAGGGCTACTGAAACAGAGTGATAACCGCGGACATACATGTTTCTGGCTCATTTGCCGTATAACCAAATAAGGATGTGAAATTTGGAAGCAAAGATGTTAATCGAAATATAGGAAAACACAATATAACGGATTTCAACAAGGAAATTGAACGCTCATTTGTGCCTTCTGTTTCAGTAGCCCTTTTCTTTTTGCGTGAATTACCCATGAATGTCTACAAATACAACAATTTCTTTTAAAGCAGAAAGTAATTCGAAAGCTCGGATAATAAATATTAAAAAGGGTATGCCTATGTATTCCACCTACAAATAATAATCTTAATTATTAAGCTGGCAAATAATTATATATGTATATTAAATTTATTTAACTATGGTTTGAAGTGTGCTATTTTTGTAAACAAAAATTTTATTTTTATTGGCGTGCTGACGAAATTTGACCTCTAATAGATTACTGACATTTTTGCATGATTAAACAGAATTATCTGTTCAGTTGATGGCCTTTTACTCTTTATCAATTTTTAATTATTACTCCCATTCTATTTTTAATAAAAAATTTCCTATTCTATTTCAAATCAATCGAAGGTTTCAAATATTAATAATTTCCACTAAAACTCGATAAAGACCATTAAAATTTTGATTGGGTTTTAAAATGTATCGAAATTTCTATAACAGTCTAACGACAATGTTTCTTCTGATTATGTATGGTTCAATTTATGACACCGACTATTCCTGAAGGAAAGAATTAGATTTGATATCATGAGAAAGATTCTGAATAAGAAACTGAAGACGAAAAAGTAAACCTGACTCTCCACATGGACAGACGATTATATTATGGAAAAGGCTGTACGAAATGGAAAAAAAAATGTTCCTTCTATAATCGACACTGACCTCTACCCAACAAAAAAAAGAGCACTGCAAACATTGCAAGAGGTATAAAATCTAAAAATCTTAATATGCCTAGCAAAGCTGGTGTTAACATCTTCCAACTGTATTGGTCACGAAAGAAAGCCAATTGTGGCCTGTACCGATAGGAAATACAAAGACAACAGATTCTAATATATCATTTTTTTGTTCAATTTTTATATTGCTAAAAATCCAAAGTAGATATAACTAAATTAAAGTATGTATCAATTATTCGTATTCCTATTGTCCTACGAAATAGTGAAAAATATATATATCAAACCTTTTTCTGCCATCGTCAAAAGAACTGTTACACTATTTGTTTACAAAATCACCGAACAACAAATTATTTTTGAAAACCACAACCGCTTCGAAAGCAATCAGTTGACTCGTGTTATAATGTAGAAGTAATAATCTTTTATACATGTGTATTTATACAGTAATATTATCACTAATTTAATATTGTTTAATGGAGACCACTCGATAGATTAGGTGTCTTTTTATCGCAAATAGCGTCATTTTAACAATTATGACGATTTGGTAATTGAGTGAATTAAGTTGATTTTCGTTATCTTTTTATTTAGTCCAGTTATTGATTTACAATTCCTTTATACCTTATTCATTGTACAGATTCGCAAGAAAATTTAATTTATACACTACTATTAGACATTAAACTACTATGTTTGTCTTGGGGCGTTTTTTAGTAAAAAAATGATATTTATTATGTTCTTCTTCAGAATATTCAATTTGTAAGCTAAGGCGGAAAACTATAATATTATTATCAATTAAGTGGAATATTTATTATTTTCCATTAGTTTTGATGAAGCCTTATCCTTTACATAGTGATAATCTGATAAATAAACAAATATCTAGATACAATTAAAAGTTTTGGGATATTGTATTTGTCATTGTTATGTTATGTCAAATTACTTGAAAAAATACTTTAATTCATATCTTAACATATCAAAACATATGTCGAAATTATTGAAATTTCGACTAAAAGCAGGAGTAGTAGAAAATCAAAATTTATGTTTCATATACACACCTCGTATTTTATGAAATTATATTCATTTTATTTCATACGACTAATACGGTCGAATTTATCTGAGGTGTTGATTCGCAACTGAAAGTGAAGATGGCGCCAGCTGACTACGTCTCGCTTGTGTATAACTACACGAGCCAAGAACTTGTTCCAGTCCATCGTTAGAGGAAGGTGTAATAGCAGAGTTGGTCACTGATTCAAACCAACTCATAGTCGACCCCACCGGCACTTGGACGCCTCCAACAGCAAACGTACAAACCCACGTGTCCTGTCGAACTTTTTAGTTCGTTAGTTCACTGTAATCACTAGAAGTGTTACAACTGTTTCTCTTTAAACAAATTTTATTTATGAAATCCTGAAGAAACCCGCAACAATACAACATAAAACCACACCAGACGTAGGAAGGATACCAACTCAGGTAAATATAAAACACCCACAAAAGCTAATAAATCAGGACACCCTTAACTGGGGAGGCAACTCGCTTCAGCAGTGAGTCCGCTGTTGGTTACACAGCCATCCACACCTATTCACAACACAAAAAACACCCAAAATGTTCTCCAGACACACCCGCAGATCCCAACCCGCCACATCCCAAAACACCACACCCCAAACCTTCAATTTCATCGACTATTCCAGACAACTTGACGAACTTGAAAAAAAAATCCACTCCAGATATCCACAGCTGACTCCTCCACGTTAACCCCATGCATACTCCGAGAGCTCGACGCAGTCGGAAAAAAATTCAACTCCAAACATCCATATATGAAGCCTCTAATCCATTCTCCCCAAACCCTCAAAACTCCTCCACATCAACCCCAAGCCCTCAATTCGCCTCCACGTCAACCCCAAACCCTCAAAACTCTTCCACGTCAACCCCAAACCCTCAAAACCCCTCCACGTCAACCTCAATACGCACTTCCACCACTTCACTAGCCAAATGGGCCGGCGTATCTACGAAATTTTTAGATTTACGATTATTATTATTATACCAGCCATTCACTCAAATCAATTCAACACAAACGACTAATTACCGCCTCCCCTCGAATTCTTCAACCAACTACCTACCCTCTCAACACAAACACAACCCCCACCGAACGCGCACATAAACCTCTTCTAAAGATCTCCAACCCCGCCATGCAGAGGAACCGCATCCTATATCAGGGCCTCTTCTCGAATATCCCCATATATCTTACTCAAAAACCAACAAACACAACCAAAATTTCTCTCGAACTTTCTCTCTCTCTCACGAGCCAAGTAGAAGATGTCGGAGGACGGAATCCTCGGTTCGGATTAGAGACTCTGAACTGAAAGGCATTACGGCACTCTTGAAGAGACCCAAGAAGGTCGAAACGCGTCAGTGTACTATGCCATTCCGCTATCAGTTGCGAATCACCACAGATGTCCGTATCGGCAAAATGGTCGATCGACGTCACGGTTTTCGAAGGGGATGTAATTCAATATTCTGCGTGGTATTAGCCAGCAATGTAGTTGTTTTCCCTTCGAAGAACGGTCAGGGCAATACGTCGAAATTTTTGAAATTTCGACTGAAGGCAGGTGTAGTAGAAAATCGAAATTTATGTTTCATATATAGTAAATAGTAAAAAAATATTGGTTGTAAGTAGAGATACCAACTTTGGAATTAAGTTTTTCGGGAATTACTGGGACAATAAACGGTTTTAATTATTAAAACTAATTTTTCCGCACTCCGTAGGCTTCCATGCGACTTTTCGGGAAGGGGTTAGTCCTTGCCAAATAGAAGGAAGGGGTGATCAGTGCGCGGGAAAAAGGAAGGTAGGGGATGGATGGAGGGCGATACAGATACATTTAGGGAAATGCACATGATATATTAGATGAAGTGATTTTTAGAAGGGAAGTGAATGTGGTGTGTGGATTGGAGGTAAATGTGGAAAGTCAAAAATGGATTATGGACGATGCAGGAATAAGAGAGGTGGGAGAGGGGCTGAGGGTGGATGAAGTGAGGAAGGAAAATGGATGGATGGTAGTGCAAATGGGGGACATGGTGGTGTACAGTATGTATATAAGCCCAAATGTCAGTCTTGGAAAACATGAGAGAACAGGATTAGTGGACGACCTGAGGTTGTCAAAAGGGAAAAGGATGATCATAAGGAGAATGGTGACAGGGGATTTCAACGCTAAGAATATGCATGGGGAGGGGGGGCGAGAAAACGGACAGAAGAAAAGAGATCCTGGAGGAAGGGTTGGCATCCAACGGGTTAGCAAATAAGTAATCCTGGTAGGGTGTATTGTCGTTGGCTACCTACAAGTTGTTGATATGATAGTTATTTATTACAAACATTTGAATCTACCTTCTCAAAAGAAATATTTTTGTCTATGGATTCTGGACTCCTGCCCAACTTCGTGAGGGGTGACGTTGAACATTGATAAAACAGCATGTGATAAATGGCTGGGACAAAGAGTTAGTAGTTGGAGGGAGCTGGAGGATAAGAGAAACTTTAGTTTACATAGGTACGTGGACACGGATATAAGGAAATGGAGAAAGTAATTATCCGAAGAGAGGGGATTGAGGTAAACGAAGGCATTACTGGTCTTTAAATTTTTGAAAGTTCTTATCTTTATTTTTAATAAAATAAACAAAGGACATACGGCTGTTATCATATTGGAATTGCACAAAACACTTTGATCCGCCGATGGATCTTGTCTCCATGGACCCTGCTAAGTCGCTATGCACCACATCAAGTAGCCCATATATGGAAAAAGGTGAAGTAGTTTCAAGCGTTGAAAAATGTGTATTATAAAATGGAAAGACAAAAAAGATGAGAGTATAATTCTTGAAATGTGTGTGAGAGTGTTGGTAGCAATGGCATCAGCTCTCGCTATTTGCCACATAATTTCTGATACGGATAAATACATTAATTATATATCAATATTAGTTGTTTTGAAAAATTTCACTATTAAGTCGAATATATTCTTATTTCCTGTATCCAGAGATGTGATACACGTTGGTAGGTGTACACTATATTGATGTAGATCTCGTAAAAAAAGGTCTGATGCCTGTTTGTTATTTTTGCAACCAAAAAACAAATGATTTGTATCTGAGATCTCATCATTATCACAATAACTGCAATAGGGAGATCTCACCAATTTCATGAAAATGAGCAGGGAATCGGCCATGGTTGAATTTTAATCGAGATATAATGCAAGTGTAAGCTCTGCTGACATAAGGGAAAGAGTAATGTGAGATATTATTAGGTAACGACTGATGGATTTTAAAGTAATGATTATTAGATTTTGATGCCGCTTTCGTATAGACCGTTTTCCATTCATTCCGAAGGAGTTTCTTACATTCGTTAGTAACATCGTGGAATGGTACTAAAGGTATATTGACATTGTCAATTCTGCAAGCTTTTTTAGCTTTGTTATCTACCCTTTCAGTCAAAGATGTTCTCTTATTTAAACTACTTAAGTACTCAACCCAACACTGTTTTTGTTTGCATTTAAAAAGCTTTGTAGCTTTGACGGCTGCGTTTTTATAAGTTAAATAATTGTCTAAATTATCTAGGTTTTTATATGCCAACAAAGCTCTTTTCCATTCGTTAGCGGCGTTAGTGCATTGATCATCCCACCAATAAGGTCTTGGGGTGGTTGGTTTGAATCCTTTTTTGATAGGGATAGATTCATTAGCAGCATTGAAAACCATTTCAAAGAATATATGTATTTCATCATCATTTGAAATTGAATTTGTGTCCGAATGGTTCAGGTTCTGTTTTAAAATACGTTGAAACAATTTCCAATTTGCCCGAAGATCGTTCCATCCTGTGGATGGAGGAATTGCGCAAGGTATAGAGTTTGTTTGAATTTCCATAATAAATGGGTAGTGGTCGGACCCCATAGCATCTTGTGTAACTTCCCAGTTGATTTTATTGCGCATTTGTGATGATGTTACAGATATATCTACTACAGATGGATGTTGGTGTGGGAGAGTAACTCTAGTTGGAGATCCATCATTTAATAAAACCATGTCTAGGTCATCTATTGCCTCGGATAATATTACACCCTGACGATCGTCTCCATACACTAAAGTGAGCGTTTGCCTCACCGCAAATGTTTGTTGAGTACGAAAACTACATTAGGTGGCTTGTAAAAGGAAACAAAATTTAAGTTTGCATCGCATATTTCTACAGCACAAACCTCTAATTTGTTATTGAAATTTCGATTGACAACAATTCTTGATATGAAAGAAATAAAAAAAAGAGGGATATAATAAACCAAAATTTGTTGTTATATATAATATAACCATACAATGGAAGGTGCTGATCGGGTTGATGAGCATTTGGCTTCCTTGTAAACGTGGAAAAACATAACAAGAAGATTTTATTTCATCTATTGGACCTTTGCCTTTAGAATTCCTATATATTATATAAAAAGAAAAAATATTCATTCAGAAATATCACTAAAATATACAATTTGTACTTCTAATCAAACAACACCATTACAATTAACCGGAAGACAATTTTTCAAAATGATTTCTCCAAATAAAATGAAGGAACATCCAAGCAGAACATGTGCATTATGCAACAGAATGAAGGATGTACGGAGAAAGAAATTAGGCGCGAATCAAGATATTATTGTATTATTTGTAATGTAGCTTCATGCTTTCGTGTTTACCACACAAGTTCACAGATCTTAAACATTCAGAAACATTATTTTGTAATAAATAAAAAGAAACTAACTCTTACTTTTATAATTATTTCTGTAAATAACTTTATCGGTGTTAAACGAATATATTCGTTTTGGGTAAATTTGTACTTTTCAAAAAATTATATTTTTAGAAATAAGTAGTTTTTGGCATACGTTTGCTTTTATGTAAATTATTAAATAAAAAAGAAAACAAAGTGAGTTTAATAGAACCCATAACTAAAAAAATTCATGTTAAAATAAATAATCTGATTGTTAATAAAGTCTTCTAATTCATGGTGAAGTAAAATGTAAATCCCGTCGTATTTTTGAGATATTCGAGATGAAATACTAAAAAATTGCAATTTTTGTCTACTATTGGGGAAGAAAACAAAAAAATTAAATAATAAAATATGTAAATTGTTACCCTCTCTCTAACCTGATTAATAGTAATTATTTAAAACATAATTAGTGAAAAAAGTATGTGTCGCTCTTTCTTATTTCGGGCGATTATGAGTGTCAAAAAAATTTAAATATGGATTATTAACCTACAGCACGATTTAGTATTTAAAACTTTCCCATTTGGGTTTAACGAGATAATGAAAGGAACTATCGACTTCTTAATCTTATACCATTGCACAAGAATCATTTAAAGACGACAAGGTCGATGAATTCGATGCGTTATTTCGTAAGATTTCTATTAATAATTAACGTGAAAAATCGAACTTAATTACACGTGTACCATTATTTCATTAATACAATAATATTTTCTCAAAATGTTCGGTAATATCCAGTATACCTGGCCTATAAAAATTAATTTAGCTCTGGACAAATATAATTAAATTTCGTTTATTATCTGTTTGTAATTTATTTGCATCTTAAAATATCCAAAACATTTGCTATTGTGTTTCTTGTTTTGTTCGAATCTTGCTTAATTGCTTATTTATTAATTATACGATGTTAGAGTTCGACCATATTTTTTTTATAATATGTGCTAGACATGCTAGCAACTACAATGCCATGTTGAGTTCAGTGTCCATTGACATTGCACTGACTTGTCTTCGTTTAATATAGCTTCAAACTTCTTTTCATCTAAGTATGATTTCAGCTGTGGAAAGTAGGAGTGACGTAGAATGCTTTTGATTTTATACAAATGTCCTCTATGCCAGATTTTATCCTGACTTATGTCTAAAAATTCGGCTGAGCTGTACTTTTCTAGTGATTTATTGATTTCCTGGGTTAATAGAGGGCATTGCAGTGCAGTGGAGTGGGTTTGACGAAAGCTAAATTGGTGATTTGGGATCCTATCTTGGGTTGTAGATTTTTATTCAGTCTTTCAAATATCAGTTTTTCTAGTATCGTGGATATTACTGATAACAATCTTATAGATATGAAGTAACTTCAGTCGAATGTTTTTCGGATTTACTAATCATTATAATTTATGAAAGTTTTTGTTGCCAATATCCCAGTCTAAGTATAGCGTTAGTATGTTATTCCCTTTCTTGGTAGTTCTGTTCGTATTATTTTCTGTTATATGATCATTACCTGGAACTTTTATTTTTTGGGCTACCTCTTTTTGAGTTCCATTCCATTCCATTTTTTTCTCCCTGTACTGGGTTAAAGACTGTCGAGAGATATTCGGCATAGAGGTCAACCTTCTCCTTATCACTTTTGGTCTGGTGTTCTGTTATTCTTTCTTAACGATGGTATTGCATATTTTGGTTTTCTTATATTTCTAATAGATTTCCAAACTTTTTTAAGGTTTGCTTTCAGTCTATGACTATATATATACAATATGTCCCCGTCCCCAAGTTGAAATCATATGGAAAACTTTTTTATTATTAATTTTAGGAAAAAATATTATTCTTCATAAAATGTTCTGCATTATCTAAAACCTGTCTGTTGTAGTATTAGCCTGATAGCGGAAGGGCATAGTACACTTACGGCACTCTTGAACAGACCCAAGAAGGTCGAAACGCGTCAGTGTACTATGCCCTTCCGCTATCAGTTACGATTAACCACAGATGCCCGTATCGGCTAAATGGCGGATCGACGTCACGGTTTTCGAAGGGGATGTAATTCAATATTCTGCGTGGTATTAGCCAGGAATGTAGTTGTTTTTCCCTTCAAAGAACGGTCAGGCCAATACGTACTAAAAGCAGGTGTAGTAGAAAATCGAAATTTATGTTTCATATAGACACCTCGTATTTTATGAAATTATTTTAATTTTATTATATACATATATATATATATATATATATATATATATATATATATACAGCGTGACCCATTTTTAATGGAAACAACCCCCTAAAATTTGAAGTTGTAAACCGATTTTAATAATTTTTTTTAATGTCAAGTACTAAAAGGTCTACCTTGGGACAAAATTTGAAATGTTCATTCCAGTTTTCAGGGCATACCACGATATTTTTTCTTAGTCGAAAATCGGGATTTTTTATTAGCGATTTTTTTATTGAAAAAATCACTACGCCACTGGACTCAGAGTGCCTCTAAACAGGTGTGACCAGAATTTCATGGAAACATATTCATTAATAACAAAGTTATGGCGACTCAAAAATTCGAAAACTCACACAGCTAACAGTCACAAAAACAGATATAGCCATGAGAATATTTTTTTTATCATTTCAACAATAAAGTTCTACCAGATGAAAAAAAAATAGCGTCAATATTTTTAATGAAAATAACGGAGTTACATTCAAGTTTTCACGCAAATTAACTAAAACTAAGACCTAATAGATTTTTCAATTTAAATCTTAGTTGCCGTGGAAATGATATTACAGTTTGACACTTGTGAAAGTGTACTATTGTCAACAATATTCACCTTACAGTTCTTCGGATTATTTTGTGTCATGGCTGCAAGATTGAGCGTAAGAGAGAAAATTGAAATTGTACGCCTTTCGGGAGATGACGTTAGAAGTGCTAGAGAGGTTTGTAGAGTATTTAATGAAATGCATCCAGATCGTCCTCGAATTAGCTGTACGGTAAATAAAATAAATAAAATATTCAATGAAACTGGTGCAGTATTAAAAATGATGTTAAAAAGTAGTCCTGTACAAATACGAAACAGGAATTACAGGAATGATCAAATCATTTTAGATTATTTCGGAAATAATCCTAATGCCAGTATAAGGAATGCCACTTTAAATTTGAATATTCCACGAGAAACTATTCGGATATGTCTCAAGGCGAAGAATATTAAACCTTTCAAGCCAAAAATTGTACACACACTGCAAGAAGGTGACGAAGAAAGACGTATGGAATATTGTTTATGGGCCCAAGGGGAATATTTAAACAATAGAAATTTCCTACAAAATATTTTATACACCGACGAAGCCACTTTCACTACAAATGGAGTAGTGTCATCACAGAATTGTCGCTATTGGGCAGCGGATAATCCTAATTGGGTAATAAATTGTAAAAGCCAGTATTCCCAAAAAATCAACGTCTGGTGTGGGATATTGAACTAACGAATTATTGGTCCTTTCTTTTTTGAGGAAAACACTAATGCGCAGAGGTTGCTAGAATTTTAAACACAGAGTTTTGGGATGCTATTCACGAGCTGCCAATCAATGAACGAACAAATTTAATTGTCCAGTTAGATGGGTGTTCAGTTCATTATGCCAGAACTGTGAGGCAATGGCTTAACGAACATTTTCCAAACCGATGGATAGGCCGTGGTAGTCCGTTTCTAGATTGGCCACCCAGATCTCCAGACCTCCCAGTTTTGGACTTTTTTCTCTGGGAACTTATCACACAAAAGGTTTACAAAGACCGCTCAAGAGATAGAAATGAACTTTTTGCATGAATTCGACAGGTATGTGCAGATATTACCCCTCAAGAACTAAGGAACGTAATCAGAAACATTCGTAAGCGCTACGACAAATGTATCGAAATACATGGTGGATTAGTAGAGGCTACTAGAATATGAATTAGAATTAATTGTTGCACTGACTCGAAACATTTCAATGATTAGTTATCATAGTTACGTTTATTAAAATTTTTTGCTTCATTATTAGTTGAATTGTGTGAATGTAATCCCTTTATTTTCATTAAAAAAATGTACGCCATCAATTTTTTTTCAACTGGTGGCACTTTATTGTTGAAATCATAAAAAAATATTCTCATGGCTATATCTATCAATATAGGGTGTTTTTGTGACTGTTAGCTGTGTGAGTTTTCGAAGTTTTGAGTTGCCATAACCTTGTTATTAAAGAATATTTTTTCATGAAATTTTGGTCACACCTGTTTAGAGGCACTCTGAATCCAGTGGCGTAGTGATTTTTTCAATAAAAAGATCGCTAATAAAAAATCTCGATTTTCGACTAAGAAAAAATATCGTTGTATGCCCTGAAAATTTGAAAAGACATTTCAAATTTGGTCCCAAGGTAGACCTTTTAGTACTTGACATTTCAAAAAAAAATTATTAATTTTTTTTTTGAAATGTCAAATTTTAGGGGGGTGTTTCCATGAAAAATGGGTCACACTGTATATATATATATATATATATATATATATATATATATTCTTATGATTTATTTCTATTTGTTAATTCAATTAAAAATTAATTATATTATTATTTTATTACTGGCTCAGTTTATTAGTCGAGACAAGTTGATTCCTTTTCTCTTTGGGTTCTGGCGCCAATATTTGATACAATTAGCTATGTTCGTTAAATAAATTTTTTTTTGTTGTATTATATATCAATTAGTTTTATCTCCCCTGATATTATTCATATCTCTTCTCATCTCTACATTAATCTTGTCCATCTTCCCATTCAGGATAATAAAAAATTCCATTAACTGGTTCTTTATACTAACTCTTTCCTGTCTGTGTTGTCTCCTATCCTCATGTTCTTCTTCTGTTTCATCTCTCTGATTACCCATAAGGGTCTGTTCATATTCTTCTCCTGCCAAATCTCCCTCTGATCGTTGGTTTCCTTGTTCCATGTATTGTACTTGAAAATCTCCTACTCTTTGTTCTCTTTCTTCTCGTTCTTTATCTGATTCTCCTTCTGTTCCTACTTGCTTTATATCTCTAAGCCCCATTCTTGTTTCCATTTTGGTTTTATATAATTATTTCAATGTTATAAGAAATAAGAAATAATAAATTCTATATTTTTTTGAGTTTTGGAGCCTCATAGTTTTTGAAGTCTTATATAGTTTTAGAGAAACAATTTCCAAACTATATGTTCTATGATTCTATTTGTCAAAAACAATTTAAATTTGTTCTAAATAATTATTGATTTTTTTGAGAATTATTCACACATTAAAACTTACGTCAAAACTTTTCGTACCTTAACTAAAATTTTTTTATTACATATTTACATCACAACTAAACGAAACTAAAAAAAAATCAAAAATTTCGAAGTTTTTGGGTCGCCTCGTATATAGCACAAGCAGAAAATTGGTGCAAACTGTGAAAAACCCCTTTTTACATCTAAATGAAAAGAATAAAACCATTTGCGGCTTTCCAAGAATTAATTCACCTATGTTTACAAAAATTAATTTTTTAACGTTATCAATGCATAAAATTTAAAATATCAAGCATCAGATTAAAAAATGAAAAAAATTAGTAAAATTATTATCTGGAGTAAGGTGTTATTATCATACTTTGGCTAACACGATTATATATTGATATAAAATTTACTCATTTGATAAAAATCTTTGAATAATATGTATTCAATTTTTTTATTGCAGAAATCTTGCCATTAGAAAGTACCTTATCACTTTTCTATTGAAATTTTTATTGTTTGTTTATACAATCAGACACTGAAACAATATTATCAATCCATTTACGTAAATGTATTTCTTAATTATCACATAGGCGGGTCATCAGAAATTTTCAAAAATGTTGTATGGAATTAATGCATACATTTTACCAGGTTTCAAGTAGTAATTGCAATATCTTCTTAAAAAATATGTTGCCTTCAAATAATGAGAATTGCGATTTGAAGGTGTCTATAAGATATGTATTTCAACCAAAATCTTAGTCATTTTGACACCGATCGAAGAAAATGAATTAAAGAGTAATACGCAATATTTTGACTGAAAAAATACCTTCGATCTAATTTTCCTTTCTGAAAATTAACTTGAAAATACCATTTTATGAATGTTTATAACAGACCAAATGAAAAATAGGCGTTTTCTAGCCTTTCATTTTGATTTGTACTAATTTTTTATTGCTAATATCGTAAGTGTGCCTATTGTGTAATTTTTGAGCAACTGAAATAAAACATTCAAGAAAAATTGGAGGGGAAACGAAATTAAATTGGTATGAACATATAATGATAAATAGCCAGCAAATAATAGCTAAGAAAATAATTGAGGTAGGTAAACCAAGAACAAAGCAAAGAGGAAGACCAAGATGATAACGGATTGGTCAGATATGGAAAATATGTAAATAATTGCCAGAGACAGAAAGGCGTTGAAAAAATGGGCGGAAAATGACACAGAGGCCGAATTCGACGCTTGAGAAGGCATGCGGATAAGCAAAGAAAAATAAACCTAATTTTTTGTATATCAACATTATTGTTAGTAAATATGAAAAGTACTTACGATTATCTGTCATCTTTTTAGATGCCTTGGCGATGGCTTTTTCTTTAGATTTTTCACTTTTCTCCACTTTTTGCAAATCACAAACTTGGAGTAGGATGCCATTAGTGATATTCCTAGCAGTGTTTTTAGTCACGTCTTCTAGCATAGCAACGCTGGAATCAAAATTTTTCATATATTTGTACAAAATCAACAGTTATTATTATTTTCTGTCAGTTTTATAACAACAAATACCGTGAGATACGTTTAAAAAATGTTAAACAATAAAATATATTACATATTTAAAAACATAACGTAGGCGAAGAAATTTTGGAGCTCAAATCACTTTACTTATAATCTTTAAGTTGTGAGGCACTTACGAGAAAATGTTGTTATTTGCGTATAATCTTTGTGGGAATCATAATTCAGCAATTATGCCGTTTTAGTTCTAAACAAACTTTAGCTTTTTGACAGAAATCTTAAGTTTGTGTTCTACCTGTTACAATTTCTAGATGTATGGAATTGTTTTGAAATGTTCATAATATAAAAAAATTATTGCTTTCAGAGTTGTTTTCTTAATTATTTCGGTATTATGAATATGGTACCGAAAAAAATTTTGAAATGTTGGTCTTCTTACATTTTTCGACCATGGGATTTGAATATTTGAACAACAAAAGGAAATAAATTCAGCATCTTACGAAATACATTATTAATCCATTATTTATATACCGATAATGAATGAGCTTCTTGAAACGTCTTTCTTAATTTTTTAGTCTCAAATATCTCTCATAAATATCATAGCCCATTCAGTTATATGATTTATATAATACGTATATCGATGATATGATCGCAACTTTAATTTAATTAAAATTGTTTCAAACATCCGTTTCATCTTGCATCTATTAAATTATTATATTCAGTTATGAATTATTAGTTGAAGATGGGTGAACAGTAAATACAGAGTCGTTACATTCATAATTTGATTTCCTTCGGAGCGTCCAAATAAGAAGATAATTAACACAATAAATTGTATCTGTTAAAAATCGTATCGAAATTTAATGTCATTAACACACTCTTTTTCTCAACAATCGATTCGAACTTCTTTTAGTAGATCAAGGATAAGATAGGTACATTGCTGTTACAGATCATAATTACCAAACGGTTTAGCGTTTTTTTTTGGAATTAAGTGGTCATTATAAAGAGCAATATATAAAGTTGCAGATCCAATGCATGGTTTTTTTCAACCGTATCTGATTTGACCGTTCACATAACCGTAGAACGATTTTATTTGTTTACATTGCTAGTGACAAATAACAAATATTTCTATCTTATTGCAAGTTCGTTAACCTATTTGTTTTAATTGATAAATTACGAATGGAAAATATATAACATGAATGAATGATATCTACATATAACGAAATTGGAAGTTAACTCTAGCCAAATGATTTACGTAATTTGAAGGATTGTTTTCAAATATAATTTTAGGCTTATTTTAGAATGAAATAGGGCTATTGTAGAGAGTAGCATGACGCGACTTCGGAAAAATTTCAATGCAGTTTTTCGTTTTGGTGTTCCTAGATGCCAAAATCACCCTCCGTTCCAAAGGTTATATATATATATATATATATATATATATATATATATATATATATAATAAGCAACGAATAGATTAGTGGGTATTGCACGCAAATAGAAGAAGGGGCTACTGAAAAGAGAGGTAACCACTAATCTATTCGTTGCTTATTGTTCATATGTCACGCACTATTCGTACATCTTGTTATATATATATATATACAGGGTGTGTCAAAATTGACGCCCGAACTTTCAGAATATGAATCGGGGGACTAAAACGAATTAAAACGTAAGAATAAAAAAATTGAGTTATGTCATGGTTACAGAGTTATTGACAAAAAACAAAGATCTAACATTCAATGTTTACACTTTATTAAAAACGAATATTTGTTACAAAACAAGAAATTAATTTATAAAAGGTGTTCAAACAAATCGCCTCCTACTTCAATGCAAATATTTGCACGATTTATCATTAAATCACGAACCCTCTGTAGAATGTTTTCGTCTATAAATGTCACAGCAGCGTGAATACGAGCTACTACATCTTCCGCACTCTCAACAGGTTCAAAGTAATTTTTTTCTTTCAAGAATCCCCAGAAGAAAAAATCTAATGGATTTAGATCTGGAGATCTAGGGGGCCATAGTACGGGTCCACCTCTTCCAATCCAACAGTCGGGGAATGTTTGATTTAGTAATGTTCTCACTTGTCTACCATAATGTGCAGGAGCACCATCATGTTGGAACCAACAATTCAATCTAGTTGCTAATGGAACTTGATCGAGAAATGGCAGTGGTAAATTGTCGTTTAAAAAATGAAAATACGATGCTGAATAAAGTCGGTTAGGCAACATATTTGGGCCGATTACATTATTATTTAATAATCCAACCCAAATGTTTACTGACCATCGTCTTTGGTGACATCTTTTACGTATTAAATAAGGGTTTCCATCTCTCCACTCGTGCAAATTATGAGTATTTATAATCCCTGTCTGGGTAAATGTACACTCATCAGTAAACATAATATTTTCTATAAAATGTGGATCATTGTTTACGTTATCCAATAACCATTTACAAAAATTAATCCGAAGCTCCCTATCTCCTTCATGTAAAACTTGAACTTTTTGAGGCTTAAATGGATATAAGCCATTCCTTCTTAATAATCTATGAATGGTATCTTTTTGGAAATGCGTTTGTCTCGATGTAACTCGAAGACTTGTATTTGGTTCCGCTTCAACAAAATCAAGAATTTGCTCTTCTTGGACGACGTTGAGCGTAGAATGGCGTCTAGCTGCAGCACTGGCATTATCATTATGCGCACCTAATACTTTTAACATATCAACATATTCTCTCTTGGAATAATAACGTTACATTTTTAAAACAAATAACCGTATGAAATTATACTTATACTTATTATGACAAAAGTTGACAGAACTAATAATTAACATTCAACATTACCACAGCAACCTATGCTACTCATTTGTTTTTAGCTGACTTCGTTTTTAATAAAGTGTAAACATTGAATGTTAGATCTTTGTTTTTTGTCAATAACTCTGTAACCATGGAGATAACGCAATTTTTTTATTCTTACGTTTTAATTCGTTTTTGTCCCCCGATTCATATTATGAAAGGACGGGCGTCAATTTTGAGACACCCTGTATATATATATATATATATATATTAATACATATTCTCTATCTAAATTCTAAAGAAAACATTGAAATAAAGAAAATATGCATATTTAGATGTAATACTAGTGATACACACTGTATTATCAATAATTTGAAAGGTTCAATATACCAATAAAATTTGACATTTCAATTTCATATGACATTACTGCAGAATAGACTTAATGACAGATAGATTTTAAAACGATTTGAAAAACCAGAATACAGATGTCTCTATTAGCAAAATGGCACTTATAAAAAATAATGAAAATCTCTCTTGGTATATAAAAACGTAAATTTGTATTTTTTTTGAAAAAAAGAATTCTTGGTAACCAAAGGAGAAGAGAGTTATTTATGGAAACAGTTTAGTGAGTTGATTCATAACATCGCGAGAGACAACATCGAAATAAGAGTTGTCTCAGAATTTTTTAAATAGAGTTGAATTTTAATATCTTGAGAGACAACATCGGAATAAGAGTTGTCTCAAATTTATTTGAGAATATCAGAATAATTTGTAGCATTATTATCAAATTAGCACAATTTTCCTTTGAAAGCCAGTGCGTGTATTATTCGCAGAGAATTACAGCGGTAAAGTGCGAGTGTTGTTCCAGTTTCTAAATAAGTCATTTAGAAAATTGTTCCAGATATTCTAAAACGTTTTTAGAATACAAACAAGTCTATCTGTATGCAGTTTGGTGAGTCCAGTCCATATTATATATTATTTCTCGAGAAATAATAGGCCTTTAGTAAAAAATATTTCGAAAGTAGATGCATCTGATGAATTAAATATTTGATCAAATTATAGTAACATTATTGATATATCATTCTACGTAAACTCAAGACAAATTTTGAAAAAGACAATTTACAAGGAAATTGGGGAATGTTACATTGACATATAAGTCATTTTGGACTTTTAGTTAAAGTATTTAGATAAGAATTTCTAATTTTAGATTGTTTATAATATTAAGGTTTTGATAGAAAATTCTATTTTTGCGTATTCGTTTTTGATATTTTTTGAAAAGTTTTAATTTTTGTAAGTGTTTATTTGATAATATAATATAATTTTAATTCTAATCACCTTTTGGCTCTCTTTTCATAATCATTCTCATTACATTTGATAATTTCATCCTATAGAAAATTTAGTACAAGAAGTGACATTTGGTTTAATTTCTGACAGTAATTTCATATGTGTCATAAGATTATTTAATTGTCTTATAGTGTATTGGACAAACAGTTACTTTCGATTTGAATAGTATAATACGTGATTTGGAAAATTATTTGAAAATTTATAAATTTTGAATTATTCTTTGAAATCTTTGATCCCTCCCTGAGAAAAGAGTGAGTTGATTGATATTGTGTATTAATTTATCTTTCAGGATATAAAATTTAATATTTATTTAGCCGGGCATATTAATTTGACAACTGCTGTCATTCAAAATTTTATAGGTTATATTTAGCTAAAGGTGTTTTCATATTAGTGTAGTTACAGCTATAAATAAATTCAACGATAAAACAATATAGAATATAATATATTATAATTAAAAACATAGTCGAGATATACTATAATATATATATATATATATATATATATATATATATATATAAGATCTACGAATAGTGCGTGACATATGAACAATAAACAACGAATAGATTGGTGGGTATTGCACGCAAATAGAAGAAGGGGCTACTGAAAAGCATGGTAACCGCAGACATGCATGTTTCTGGCTCATTAGCTGTCATCGGTACGGTACAACCAAGAAAAGATGTAAAACATGGGAGCAAAGGTGTTGAATGAAACTTGAGAAAATATAACAGAATTCAGCAGGATAGTCAAACACAACATTTGTGTCAGTAATATTAGAAGATCTCGAATATTCGAGACAACAACCAACATAGACACGGAGGTGCATATAACACTCCCGTCTGAAACTTCCGACCCAGATTAATGAAATAACAACAAGTCTACGAATAGTGCGTGACATATGAACAATAAACAACGAATAGATTGGTGGGTATTGCACGCAAATAGAAGAAGGGGCTACTGAAAAGAGTGGTAACCGCAGACATGCATGTTTCTGGCTCATTAGCTGTCATCGGTACGGTACAACCAAGAAAAGATGTAAAACATGGGAGCAAAGGTGTTGAATGAAACATGAGAAAATATAACAGAATTCAGCAGGATAGTCAAACACAACATTTGTGTCTGTAATATTAGAAGATCTCGAATATTCGAGACAACAACCAACATAGACACGGAGGTGCATATAACACTCCCGTCTGAAATTTCCGACCCAGATTATTGAAATAACAACAAGATCTACGAATAGTGCGTGACATATGAACAATAAACAACGAATATATTGGTGGGTATTGCACGCAAATAGAAGAAGGGGCTACTGAAACACAAATGTTGTGTTTGACTATCCTGCTGAATTCTGTTATATTTTCTCATGTTTCATTCAACACCTTTGCTCCCATGCTATACATCTTTTCTTGGTTGTACCGTACCGATGACAGCTAATGAGCCAGAAACATGCATGTCTGCGGTTACCACTCTTTTCAGTAGCCCCTTCTTCTATTTGCGTGCAATACCCACCAATCTATTCGTTGTTTATTATATATATATATATATATATATATATATATATATATATATATATATATATATATATGCGTAATTTTGCAGATAACTTTTGTCAACTTTGGCAGTTAATATCTCAGAACTTATTCGACCAATCTGAACGATTTTTTTCAAATTAAGCGTCTCTCTGAGAACTTTCGTTTAATTCCTTAAGATTTTTTCCAACGCGTAAAACCGCTTCAAGAAATAATTTGTGAATTAAGTAAAAATTTTACAAACTTTCAAAATCGCGCCAAAAGTTGTTAAAAAAAAGAAAATCGACCTTATATCGATTCTATATGATAGCTAACGGGCCCAACAATGTGTAAAAAAATCGACAGCAATCAAAATGCAAAATTTTGTTCCCAGCATTGACACGGAAAAACAGTGTTTTTTTTGCTCAGTTAAATCAACAAATCAACCACGTCAAAACCAACAAATAAATTTGGATCTGGTTTTGGTATTTCATTTTGTAATACTCTAAAATACTTAAATCTCTATTTATAGTATAATTGTGCAATTTCTTACCTGGTTGTTACGCGCCTCAAAATTACCACGATTTTCGTCACTTTTTTTTTATTTATTGCTATCTAGCAACGAAAATATAATAAATTCAACTTTTAAATCAATTCTATCTTGTAGAAAATTTCATAACGAACAAGCTTACAAGTAATTATTTTTTCTCTAAACTGCATACGTACAGAGTTATACTGAAAATAGTGATAGAAAAGGCGGCGTTTTCGTGCATTTTTGCAGTTCTCGATTTTTTTTGCAAATGGCACAACTTTCTGAGCTAGCGCATGCTTATAATATGACTAGCTGACCCGGCAGACTTCGTACTGCCTCAATCGATAAATAAAAGACCTAAACTTTTGTATAAATTAATTTCAAAACAAACAAAACGTATTGAATAAAAAAGCATTTTTTTAATCAAGCATGAAGTTTTATTATTATTTTCGACACATCATGTTGCTTACTTAAAAAAAATACTGGCTATTTATAAGGTTTAAATTTTTATTAACAGACACACACTGTTATGATACAGTTTGTTAATCAATTTAAAGCTTTCTCCAGCACAACATAATCCAGTAGATTCACCAGTGTATTTTAACGCCTTACAATATTTACAAATTATTTTCATTTCCCCAATTGTTACCGATTTGTCGGCACAATAATCAATTGCCGGATCATAGTGGAATGCAGCTCGTTCAAGAATCACAGGAGCACTGCGTCTGCGGATTCGCTCAATTTCATTATGCCGTGCTCGCTGTTGTTGTGTTTGATGTGCACGAACTCGTTGCATTCTAAGCCTATCCACTTCATTGTCACTCACTAAATAACGCAATTCTGACATACCAATACGACTATTTTCTTGATCTGTCTCTCTCTGGTCATCAGTGCGGTTAGCACTTGAGGTAGCTCTTCGCACATTTGATTGACTGCGACGACCTAAGTCAGGTCGTCTTCTCCTCGGCATCGTAACGTAATTAATCAAAGCGAGAAAATTTATCGCTCACTTAACAGTAACTTAACAGTAAAGTATCACTATCACAAAATATCAACAAAAAAAGAGCACACTACTTGGAATGTCACTATCACAAAAGTAAAGAAAGTTCTCGCGCATGTAGCGGTAATCGTCACTCACAAAGATAGAAGGATGCACTCATAAAATATCGTAACCATGATCGTAACACATATCGTCAATCGTAATACTTTTTTCCTTGTTCTGATTTTTTTATTTATTTTTTTGGAGTTTACCTTTAAGCCATAAATCTCCGTGTTCTGAAGTGCGACAGAATGATTGACATATTAGTTAGTTGTCAAATCTAATGTCAAATATTATGGTTATGTTCAGAAACTTAATTTGTGACAAAACTTAAGATTTATCAAACTTGAAAAAATAATCTGATACAGTTACAACTGAAGTTAGCTAAAATACTAATAGTTTATTACATTTTTTGTCGCGTTCGCGATTCACACAATAGATCCTCCAAAGCGCACGCGAAGACTATTTTCATAGATATGATTGAATTTGAACTTTATGCAGCGGTAATAAATTGCAAATTGACTCTTTGACGATAGGAACACACCTAAATTGCTTAGACAACAGTGAGTGATTATAATTTAATATGAACTTTATTGAATAGCAATAAAGTTCAAATTGACTCTAGTTTGTATGGGAAATAGAAAAGGACTGTTTTTAGGGTTTTCCCGGAAATTATTCGATTTTTTCTCGCCTTTTAAACCTTCCCTAGACCTCCACAAACATTTCAAGACTAAGATAATATAGTATTAGTTAGACTAACGAACAGCAATTCATTTTTATATATATGTTTTTATGGGAAATAGAAAAGGGCTGTTTTTAGGGTTTTCCCGGAAATTATTCGATTTTTTCTCGCCTTTTAAACCTTCCCTAGACCTCCACGAACATTTCAAGACTAAGATAAGATAGTTTTAGTGAGACTAACGAACAGCAATTCATTATATATATATATATATATATATATATATATATATATATATATATATATATATATATATATATATACTTTTTTAGTTGTGTTTGTACCTTCACAGTGAACGTATCGATAGTTCAAGCGATCAGGTATTAACAGTGCCTAACAAAAACTTTGACTTCTTTCTAAAGATAAGTAACTAGTTTTATTTTTGTTTAAGTATAAAATCGAATTTAATATTTAATTGAATTCACCAACTTATGGATTTAAATTCGGGCGGCGAATCGCCGCCCCTATTACTTGATAAAGGGTCTTCGATAAAAGATTTTAAAAATATTAATTTCGAGAATAAATATCAGCCTTGATGTTGGTCCTTATTTAGTTTATATAGAACATAAAGAAAAAAATGTAGGTCGTTTATTTCCCATTAAAATCGGTCACTTTTTAAGAAACATTACAGAATTCAGGCAAAATATATCAGATATAAAACCAGTAGGGGTAAACAGGGTAAAGGTAATTTTTAAAAATTTCAATATTGCTAACTTGTTGGTAAATCATGAAGTTTTATTAAAAAATAATTACATAGCTTATATTCCACTATTCTTCACGCATAAAAAAGGTATAGTACGTATGGTAGATACTTATTTTAATGCCGAATACCTAAAAGACGCAATTGAATCTGGAATTAAAGTAGTTGATGTTAAGCGATTAAAGCGTAAAATTGTAGACAGTGAAACCAAAGAAACAAAAGAAGTAGATAGACAAATGATCGTGGTTACTTTCTTAGGAAATACGATTCCCCAATCCGTTAAAATAAATATGGTAAACTTTCAGGTAGAACCATACATATATCCGGTGGTTCAGTGCTATAATTGTTTACGTTTCGGACATACTAAACATCAATGTAAAGGTAAACAGAAATGCCAAAACTGCTCTGAAGAAAATTGTAACTCAGTTTCCTGTGAAGAAAATAGAACACATTGTGTACATTGCGACAGTAATGAACATAAATCCACATCCAAAAAATGCCCTGTTTACAATACACAATTGAGTATTAAAAAAGTAATGGCCTCTATGAATGCATCTTTCAAAGAAGCCGAAACTATTGTGAAAAATCCTGCTTACGGAAAAATCACAACTAATAATCGATTTTCATTATTATCAAATCCACAAATTTCCCTGAGCTAACAGATACAGCTTCAACTTCTTCTTACAGCTCAATCTTGAGTAAACCTAAGCCCTCCGTACATTTACCTAAACTTAATACGAGTACATCTGCGTCAAAAAAACGCAGAAAGTCCTCACCTCCAACTTCTCCTCCAGTAAATCATGAGAACAA
Organism: Galeruca laticollis; assembly: GCA_963921935.1. NCBI lineage: Eukaryota > Metazoa > Arthropoda > Insecta > Coleoptera > Chrysomelidae > Galeruca > Galeruca laticollis. Next base: position 64,745,913 of record OY998176.1, on the reverse strand, counting down.
AAAAACTAACAAACATTCTTCCATACTCCCAAATCCTTATAGGGAAGAGTTCAAATTTTATAAAGAGCAACTAGCATTTCAGGTAGAAAACATTATTAAAGATATAATTCTCAAAAAAAGTAACATTAATGAGATCAATGTTAAACAAGCAATTAACAATATCCTGGATAAATATGAATTAAAAGAAAAAAGTAGTATTAATAGACAAAATGACGAAGACTCAGGTACTTTCTAATAAGCACATCAGAAATAATATCACAATTGTACAGTGGAACTGTAGATCTATTATTGCAAATCAAGCGAGTCTTGTAAAATATATTAAAGACACACATGTGGACATTTTAGTTATATCAGAGCACTGGCTAAAACCAAACAATAAATTTCGTATAAAAGGATATAATCTAGTAAGTAAATGTAGAAAAGATGGTTATGGCGGGGTATGCATTTTTGTGATTCAGGGTCTTAACTATAAAGAGGTTTTGCTAAATACTGGAATCAAGGACTTAGAAGTATGCGCCGTATCGCTTGACTCTTTGAATTTGACTATAGCATCAATATATAGACCTCCAAACGTAATGGTAAGTCGAGTCAACTGGATTAATTTTTTCAAACAATTTGATTTATCTGCTACAATTTTTTGCGGTGATTTTAATGCACATCACGATATGTGGGGACCAACTCCTGATGATCGACACGGAAAAATACTGGTAGAAGCTATGGATGACCTAGAACTTATAGCTCTCAACGACGGTTCCCCTACGAGAATTAACCCAAGTGGCAATCACTCAGCAGTCGATTTAACTCTCACCTCCAACACTCTCGCTGCAAAGTCTTCCTGGACTATCTTAGATGACACATTGGGATCTGATCATTACCCTTTAATAATTGAGATTCAGATTAATTCTACAAACCTTGCATTAAATCCTTCCTCGAAATGGAATGATTCCCACGCAGATTGGAATACATTTCAAAACGTTTTGCAAACCGAAATGGTAAAAAATGATTTTGATGAAAATTCAACCGGCCCGGATAAAGTGAAGAGACTTTTTGAAATGATTTCAAGCGCGGCGTGTCAATCCATGCCGGTCAAGAAGCCTTTTATAGCGATTACCCCTAGGCCTATATGGTGGGACGAGGAATGTACAATGATATTTAAAAAACGAAAAGAAGCTCTAAAAAAATATAGAACTCTAGCAAGTTTTGAAAACTTTTTGAACTACCAAAATGCTGCCGCTAAAGCTAAACGTATATTTAAAGTTAAACAACGGAACAGCTGGATGACATTTTTAAACAAACTTAATAAAAATACCCCACTAACTGATATATGGAGATATATTAGATCTATGAACGGCAACTGCAATCAAAATCGTAAAAAGCCTATTCCTAAAGAGCTAATTGAAAAAATTTTAAACAAACTAGCACCTCCTTCTGCACCCAATCTCTTAAGTTGCAGATCTTTTGGTTTCCAACCCACGGATTATACATTAAAAGCATTTACAATAGATGAACTAGAATTTGCTACAAAAGATAGTCGTAATACAGCCCCAGGGCTAGATGGTTTTACCTATAAAATTATTCAAATGCTACCCTTATCTGTGAAGACTTTCCTTCTTCAAATTTTTAACGATTGGTGGGTGAAACAAGAATATAGCGACGATTTAAAAAATATTATAATTTGTCTCTTTTTAAAACCAAATAAAGATGCAGAGTCTCCTTCATCATATCGACCTATTTCCCTATTATCTTGTATAACAAAAACGTTTGAAAGACTAATCAAATTTCGACTTGAGTATTTTCTTGAAAGTAATTCTATTCTTCCTAGGACGCAGTTCGGTTTCCGAAGGGGACTGGGCACAGTGGATGCTGTAGGTGCATTAGTTGCAGATATTCAAATATGTTTTTCGAACAATCAGTACACATTATGATTATTTATCGATTTGACAGGTGCATATGATGTAGTAGATTTAAATATTTTATTTGAAAAAATGGTAGATGCTGGTATTGGGAAAAAGGTTTGTGCTAATGTAATTAATTTATTCACAAATAGAAACATTTTTATCCGCGACCATAATAACGTGTTACATGGTCCACGCACAGTCTTCAACGGTTTACCACAGGGATCCATATTAAGTCCCTTGCTTTTTAACATCTATACTGCAGAGCTGCATAGGTTAGGCGGTGAAACAATTAACCGAATTCAATACGCTGATGATTTATGTTTTTATGTTACTCGTAATTCATATGGAGAATGTGTTAAGGACTTACGAGCATTCCTTCAAGTACTCAAACCATGGCTGGTAAATATGGGCTTTAGTGTTTCTTCGGAGAAGTCTGCTCTGGTATGTTTCACTCGCCATCGACTGGAAACGTCCAGGGCTCTCTCTCTAGATGAGTTCACATTCCCATTTATCGACGAATACAAATATCTGGGTATTGTCCTGGACAAAAAATTATTATGGACTAGCCATATCAAGTACACTAAACAAAGATGTGAAAAAGGTATGAATCTTCTCAGAGTAGTTTCCAAACAAAAATGGGGAGCTGACTCAAACATCTCCTTCATTTTTTATAAGTCTTATATCCGTTCAATATTGGGATTACGGGTGTACATTTTATGGTTCCTCATCAAAAACCAATTTAATAGCTGTTGACCGAATTCAATACAAATCATTAAAAATATGCCTAGGAGTTATGATGTCATCACCTAATCAAGCTGTCTTAGCAGAAATGCAAGAGCCCCCGTTGCATATTAGAAGGCAATACCTAGCCGAAAAGCTTCTTATTAAATACCGAACATTTAACACGTACATGGTTCAAAAGATTTCAGCAATAAACACTAACAATCTGACTATGCCATACTGGAGAATAAAAACCAGTCCTCCATTAGCTGAGGCTTTTCTTAATACCAACAGCAAAGAAAATCATATCTTAAAGCAAGATACTTTCCCTATTTTTCAATGCAATTATGAATCTTTAGTGACTGCTCCTAACATCATATACCCCTCTTTTTACGAATTTTCTAGTATCAACCAAGTAATTTTGAAAACTGAACTTAACAATATAGGCGACAATGTTACCACAATATACACTGATGGATCGAAATGTGATGAAGGAACTGGGGCAGCATTTCTTGTTTCAAATACTAATTACGTGGAAAGATTTAGAATTCCCAATTATTGTTCTGTTTTTTCTGCAGAAGCCTTCGCCATATCAAAAGCGTTAACTTGGTGTGCTTTAAATCCGATTCAAAGAGCTGTTATTATGTGTGATTCCAAGTCAGTATTACAGGCTATAGAAAGTTCTCCATTCAAGTGTTACAGACAAAATATAATTTTAGAAATTAAAAAATTAACAAGCGAATTAAAAACCCTGAACAAAAGTATTGTATTCATGTGGGTAAAAGGGCACTGCGGTTTAAAAGGAAATGAGTACGTGGACTTGGAAGCCAAGAGAGCCTGCAAAATGACTTCTTATACCAATCTTTATGTCTTCTCAGACCTTTTAAATTATTATAAGAAACATATTAGAACTAATTGGGAGCGGTCTTACGCCGACTTCGCTAAAACATCTAATAGCCAATATTTCCTTTTGCATCCTACTTTACCAACTAAGATCCCTCATATTTTTAATTTTGATTATAGAAAACAATATACCTCCATCATATCACGTTTAAGAATAAATCACGGTCGTTTCCCAGCTCATCTTTTTAAAATAGGTATTGTCAATTCTCCAGCTTGCTCCTGTAACAAGGCATCAGTAGGAGATCTGAACCATATTTTCTTTGAATGCACTGAAAATAAAAAGGCAACTACTGAACTTTACAATTTTCTTATCAATTTCAACGTTCCTCTTCCCACAAATATAACCGCTCTTTTGGCAAATACTGAGAAGTCTGTACTTGATTCCATAGTGGATTTCATAAATAATTCTAAATTGTCTATTTAGATATATGCTTAGATTTATGCCCAGTAATCAGCAATTTTATATCCTTACTCCTTTACAGTCCTTTTAATTTTTCAACCTTTACTCACTTTTAACTTTCTGTGGCTAATAGACTATGTCTGAGGCCATTCTCCCCCCACACACACACACACATATATATATATATATATATATATATATATATATATATATATATATATATATATGTTTATATGGGAAATATAAAAGGGCTGTTTTTAGGGTTTTCCCGGAAATTATTCGATTTTTTCTCGCCTTTTAAACCTTCCCTAGACCTCCACGAACATTTCAAGACTAAGATAAGATAAATCCGTTCAGCCGTTCTCGAGTTTTAGTGAGACTAATGATCAGCAATTCATTTTTATATATATAGATTGTATCATTTTCGATCAATCTTGAAAGTATCTAAGTTACGTAACGACACAACCATATCTGGTAGGTTTTGAGTCTAATTCTCCTGGATTAAATAGAAATCAAATTAGATTAAACAGTCGACAGTATTTTAGAAACTGAATCACAGCATTAAACTGGTTAGGTAGTCCGAGAATGTTTTTGAGAGTTCCACTGAGCTTGTGTTTGCGACGAGTTGGGCTGTAGTGTTTGTAAGTATATGCTCAATTGTGAGTCTCACATTATCATAGGATTCACAGATGGGAAATTCTCTGTAGACATTGGGTAACCATGGGTGAGACGGCAGTGACCTATTCTGAGTCTCCTTATAACACTTTTGTATTTTCTCGTCATTGGAGGCATATTCTGGGCGGTAACTGTTGGTTGTATTGTACGGAGTTTTGTGTTACATGTATTCCAATGTGTTAGCTCTGATGGCAATGGACTGTATTTGTAGTTATTTATGCAATTAACGAATCGACAACATATACAATAAACTACAATTTAAATGTACTTACCAAAGATACCGGTGTTTGCAACTCACTATGAATTTCCACAATCGATCGTTTGATTCATAATGGATAGTCCTGTCCTTTGTGACACTAACTAAAGTTTATTACAATGTCTATATTTGCGAATAAAAAGTAAAGCAAAATAAAAGAAACTTGACACACGTCGCGGTTTTTAACTGATTTTCAGCGGTTTAACAATGAGAGAATTAAAGAGTTATTTTAGAACGAACTGTTCATCAGCGAAAGCGTTAATGACCAGAATTAAAAACTAGTCCTTTATCAAAAATGTACACAAACTCACTTTTGAAATTTAATGAAAATAATATAAGAGCGGCGCGCCGCGAAAAAAACATGAGGGTGGCGCGAACACAATGTGTTTGCCATGTCGGCTGAACAAGCTTGTTTCGCTGCTTGGTCTGTACGTTGGTTGCCTGTGATTCCTACATGAGAAGGCATCCAGATGATATTCACAGCGATACTTCTAGTACGATGGTGGTGGCAGGTGTCGAGGATATCATGAACTAAGAGATGTTGTGAGTGGTTGTTTTTGATGAAGTATAATGATGAAAGGAAGTCTGTACATATGGCAAGTTTGCTGTACTGGAGTCCTTGAGGCTTGTAATATTTCATATAGTTCGGCAGTATGTATACTACATACGTCAGGAAGTTTGTATGTTGATATTGTTGTATCAACTGTAGTAGCAGAACATCCGCTATCATTAACTTCTTTGAAGGTATCAGTGTATAGGATTTTGTCGTGCGGCTGGTGATTTATCAGCTTTCTGAATTTTTGTCTAAAGACTATGTTAGGGGTTTCGCACTTGTTGTAGTTGCTTAGGCTTGTATTCAATAGTGGCGGTATTTTGGTACATGGAGGAGTATTAGAAAATTTTATGGGAGTTGTAACTCTAAGGTTAATGTTTCTTAAAATAGATTATAGCATTTGTAGAAATGAGAGCGATGTTCTGGGTCTGTTTACAGGAGTTGGTTGTATAGAGTCAATTAATCTAAATACTGAGTTTTGTGGGTAAGCGGATATTCTGGGAAAATAGGATAATAGTTGGTATTCTCGTCGTATGAAAAGAGGTGGTTTAGAAGATTCAATGTAGATGCTTTCGGTGGGACTGGATCTAAAAGCGCCTGGACATATACGTAATGCTGAAGTTTGGATAGTGTCAATAGATTTGAGGTGCTCATATAAAGGATACTTCCATAATCTAGTTTGGAGCGGACCCGTGATCTGTAAATTCTTATTAGTATTTCCTTTTCTGCTCCCCATTGGTGATGTGCTATTGATTTTAAACAATTGGCTTTAGTTTCCTGAATATGTTGCCTCCATGTTAACTTTTTGTGAAATATTACTCCTAGGAATATATGTTGATCAGCCACTTGTAGCAAATTGCCATTGATATCTAAATTTTAATATCTACCGAAATAAACTACTATATTTTTTCAATAGTAAAATTCGCAAAGCTGTGTATTTATACCGTAAGTATAATGTTTAAAAGTCAGCTCTTCGTTTGATAACAGGTGCATTCCGAACAACACCAGTGGACAATCTGTATCGTGAATCAATAATAATAAGTGTATTTACAATTTAAATATCAATAGATATACATTTTACCCAGCCTAATGGTAAATAAAGTAGTAGACTCTAGAAGTGCATAACATTTCTATCGAGCCAAGCAGTAAAATAAAATAATAATTACACAAATATTGAAGTACTAAAATTCAATACTAAAATACAACATGTCGTGTTACCAAATCAGAACTAGACAATACCAGTCACGTATTTTAGATATAATATGGTGAAGAACGAAAGTCCACGCAATTAAATCGCTATAAAGATGGGAATAATTGAATATTACGAAATTGCAAATATTTTTGTCTTTTCCAGATCATACATTTTTATCTGGGTAATCTTAGAATAAATTGTTTCTACTCACTTTTATACAGTGTGACCCATTTAAAATGGAACCACCCCTGTAAAATACGCATTTTCAATCAATGTCCAAGAAAAATGTTTGTAATTTTAAGAATAACTGTATCTTTACACACATTTCCATAATTTTAGTTCCATTTCGAAGGCACTCTATGTTTCATTTCCTTTGTCAAAAACGGCAAAAGTTTATTAGGCAATTTTTGTTTTCAAATTCGACTACACCACTGAATTTCTAGTCGTCAGAAATAAAAAGCTTCAAAATTTCATGCAAAAATATTGGTAGCAACGAAGTTACAATAACTTTAATCGTGGAAACAAAGTATTTGATTATAATTTTTATTTAGATTATAGAATTATTTCAAATCCGGCAACACTGTTGATACAATGTAGAACACCAGTGAACTTATACAGTGAAAATCCGAAGTCAATAGCTTATTCCGTTCTATAGTTATAACTCCTAAAATTATGGTAATGTGAACGATTTGTGGGGAAAGGGATTTTGTAATAAAAATCTGACTACGCAACTGGATTTGTAAATTATATTCCCTTAAAATGAATTTATTAAATATAGGTTATAAGTGGAGTATGAAAAAACTCAAAATTGAAAGTTAATTAAGTTTTGATAAGTACTTCAAAACTAGTTTTTGTTCATTTTATTTTTATCGACTTTGGAAGACTGTACTATGGCATCACTTGCAAAATAACTATCAATTTTGATTTATTTCAGAATTCACTTTTAACCTATATTTAATAAATTCATTTTAAGGGAATATAATTTACAAATCCAGTTGCGTAGTCAGATTTTTATTACAAAATCCCTTTCCCCACAAATCGTTCACATTACCATAATTTTAGGAGTTATAACTATAGAACGGAATAAGCTATTGACTTCGGATTTTCACTGTATAAGTTCACTGGTGTTCTACATTGTATCAACAGTGTTGCCGGATTTGAAATAAGTCTGTAATCTAAATAAAAATTATAATTAAATACATTGTTTCAAAAACAGTTATTGTAACTTCGTTGCTAACCAATATTTTGTCATGAACTTTTGATGTTTTTTTTATTTCTGACGACTACAAATTCAGTGACGCAGTCAAATTTGAAAACAAAAATTGCCTAATAAACGTTTGCCGTTTTTCACAAAGAAAATAAAATATTGAGTGCCTTGGAAATTATACTAAAGTTATGGAAATTAGTGTAAAGATAAATATTTAGTCCTTAATATTAGAAAAAAACATTTTTGGAGATTGATTGAAAATGCCTATTTTACAGGGGTGGCTCCATTTTGAATGGGTCACACTGTATAAAAAGGTGTTTATTATTTTTTAGTTATAATGTATGTATGACCTTAGATCAGATATTAGATGCTCTTATGATAAATGTGTAAGTCTCTCCGATTATTATTGAACTAAAACACTTGTAGTTAGCACTGTTGTCTTTCGCGTCGCAACACGAAAGATTTTTCATACTCTTAGGTAAAATCGCAATTTTCCCGGTTTAGTATTAAGTTTAGTTTAGAGTTGATTAGTTTAGAGTTTCATTCTTACCGGAGAGATTAACTGGGTTGTTACACTATGTAATGCGTCCGTTTCGGACAAGATATTTTCACCACTGCTTTCTGGGACGAGAGATATTTCACTATTGATTGTTTTGCTCGAGAATTCGTCTTCTTATTACAATGCAAAAAGAGAAGATGTTCATTTTGCGATAGTGATTTACTGCATAGTATTGAGCCCCATCCTCGTGTAATGACTCTAAAGATCTGCTCATCTAATAATGATAGCCCAAAAACTTATTTCCAAGCAAAAATCACATTCGCAACAACATGTAAATACAGATAAATTTGCATTATTGTAGACATATGTTTTAAAAATAATTTTATTAATGTAAATGAATGTAATTACACATTTAAACGTAATTTTTAATTCTGATCAACTTTTTTTTGTAACATTTTTCGATATTGTCAAATTTAATGGTACTTTACTCTTGACAAACCTCGTATACGACTAAAAAATTTGATATTTGATGACTGTATTTTGGGTTTTAGATAATGCAGAACTATTTGTGAAGAATAAATTTTTTTCCTAAAATTAATAATAAAATAAAAATTAAACGGTTTTAAGGATTAAAACTAACTTTTCCGCATCTGTCGCCCTGAACAATATTCTATCATAAAATTATCACTTCGGGGGATGTATCGTGCGAACAAACCGAAATTTCTCCAAAAATAACCAAAAATTCAATATATCTGGATTTATAGGACCCGCTGTACTCGCTCTAGTCAACTGAAAATCGATAGGGTACATCCGTGAGACACCTTGAACAATATTCAATCATAAAATGGGTCACTTGTATACACGCTGGAGGCTGTATCGTGCTAACAAACTGAAATTATCCAAAAATGACGAAAATTTGGTACTTCAAATACCATAGCACCCGTTGTACTGGCTTTACTGAGTTGAATATCGATAGGGTTCATATATAAGACGCTCTGAATAATATTCAATCATAAAATTGGTCACTTGTATATACTCCGGAGGCTGTATCGTGCTAACAAACTGAAACTTCTCCAAAAATGACAAAAATATCATACTTAAAGTACTGTAGCACCTGTTGTATTGGTTCCGGTGAGCTGAAAATCAATAGGTTTCATCAGTGAGATGCCCTGAATAATATTCAATCATAAAATTGATGACTTGTTGAACTCCGGAGGCTGTATCGTGCTAACAAACTGAAATTTCTCAAAAAATTACAAAATGTCGTACTTTAAGTACAATAATAGCACCCGTTGTACTGGCTCTGGTGAACTGAAAATCAATAGGGATCATCTGTGACATGTCCCTTACAATATTCAATCATAAAATTGCTGACTTATTATAATCCGGAGGCTGCATCGTGCTAACAAGACATGTAAGGAAAAGTGGCCGACGACAACGACGACGACGACGACATACACACAGGATTTTTGTTCTAAAAACCGTTTTTTCGTGTTGTTGTTGATGGAAAACGTGGAAATAACTCAAAAAAAATTTTCAAAATTCCAACGTTTTTTGGGGTAAACCAATTCTTTTCTCGCATATAGAAAGGTTGGGCGGAAAAGTAAAAGTTTCCCATATGATTCCAACTTATAACCAGTACATGTTTTGCACAATATAATAAAATAAATTAATTATTAATAACAAATAAACAACAAAAAAGAAAATACTCATTTTGGTATATAAAAAACATAGAAATAAATTCTGAATAAGAAAAGAAAATAAGAACATTTACACTCTTCACAAGTGCTAAGTTTTGTAGCCCTATTTTTTCCATAATGAACGCAATTATGACATCCATTTCGGTCTCGAGATCTTGGCAAAAGTCACAACGACGTGAACGGTTTTGGGGCTCCTATGATGCCAGTTATTCTGGAAATACAAGGTAATCGCGAATATATTGTCTTAGTTTTCTTGACAATCGATTATTTTCCATTCGTTGTTTCATTTGTTCAACCACCAAAGCATCAGCTAATCTTTTTAAAAAAATTGTTTGAGTATCATCCTGTTTGGAATGGATGCAATATGAAATAATTGAATCCTGCGGCGTCTAACATACTGTAATGTTTTTCTTATTTATTTAAACAGTAAACGGGTGGGATAAATTTTAAACACACGGTATGGCTACTAACTAATTTATTTAAACACTAAACTAATCACGAACACTAAATTTATATATACTCAACTAATTACTTAAATTTAATTTATATGCACACACTCTTGTTTATTCCACGAAATCACTTTATCAACTAAACTAACTCTTCCTGGTCGGTCCCTTATATATTAGTGCCTTTTTCACTAGATAATTCTTTATTGCGGCTTAATCAAAAACAATTGGCTTCCTGGCATTTTCTAGATAAGACTGGTCACAAAAAAACAATGTCTAGATAAGATAGTCACAATCGTAAACAATCCCTGCGCGCCCGCCATAATTTTAACTTTCATACCTGGCTTAGACAGCGTCGGATTTAGGGACTATAGCAGTGTGCTGTTTCGTAACAATACCATACAAAATTCTTCCGTTTTTCGGGACACTATTTCCATTTATGGTTTAAAATTTTTATATACATCTATTTGAAATAGCTCGGTACGACACTGTGTGATACAATTAAGGTAGGTGATTAACTCCCAATATGATAAAATTGGTAAATAAATATTCAGAACGAGTTTTCAGATATTGCAAACTAAAGAAATAATGAATGAGTGCTTTGAATAGATCTACCGATGTGTGTGTGTGTAAATATACGTTTTACTTTTTTACGCGGCAAGTATTAAATACGCTTACGCAATACCAGTTTTGATTGATTTTGTTTGCTAACTTTATTATTGTCGATCATAAAATCTAATCAAGAATTTGTAGTAATGGCTTTTATGATAACCGTGAGAAATGTACTGTATAAACAAATTAAAAAAAAATGTGTTAATGACAATATGTAATCGATACTGAATTAACGTGGAGGTAAAATAATATTCCTAATTTTAAAAACTTGATTTAATTAAACAACAATTAAAATTCTATGAACAATTTTTGTTGGGACTGTATTGTTTTGTACGAGACCTTAAGCCACATCCTCATTAGCCCTTTATTGCATGATATATTAAATGAATGAAAAAAAATTTCAAGTGTATGGTTTTATTGAAGATTGAAAATTAATCATTAACTGTTTTTTTTTCAAACAAGTCATCTTTTCAGAAACCATATATGGGACTTTTCATTTGCGAAATGTGTTTCTGAGATTAACCATATGCCTATTTTTAGTGTGTACAAGTACATCTGCAACTCTTCTGTATGCCGCACAGGTCCTTTGGCATTCCATGTTACTATTCTAAAGTCTTGAAGGCCCATCTAGACCGTGGCCCAGCATTTCTGTTTCTGGTCTCTAGCTTGGATAATCTCTCCATAACATCCCTTTTGAATTCTTCTTGGTTTTTTCCTTGCTTGTCTAGTCTTGCCATTATATTTGTGGTGCAGCGTTTCCTTTGACTATGCTATTCCAAGTATAAGATGTTGGATTTTATTTCGTTGTGCTCTTGTTGCTTATCTGTTCTGTTGTGATGGTTCATCATCGATCCTTTGTGATTGTTGTCTAGTGTTATTCGTCTGAAATTTTTTTTCTTTTTTGTATCTTCTTCCCTATACTTCTGCAATGTGTTAGCTTCTTCTGTAATAATCAGTATGTTACTCTTTGCAATCGATACAAGTGGGTAGTATATTTTTTGGTGTAGCGCAATCTTTTGTGAAATGTTCTTAAACAAATTTTACGCATTTTGTAGTTTTGTGGCAATATCTTTGGATGTGTCCCAATTCTTGACATTTTTTGCACTGAGGTATGAGTTTGGGTCGTCTTATAGACTCAATTGTTACTCTCATTCCCAATATATCATATAATTTATTAACATCTTTTTTATTGTCGAATATGTACTGGTAGTTTGACATTTTTGTATCTGTTTCCACTGTACTTTTTCTTTATAATGTTTTCTACATCTAAGATTCGGTATTTTCTATTCTTAAGATTGTTAAGTATCGTTTCATTATCAAATATTGAGCTTATTCTTTTTACAATCACTTTTATAAAGCAGCGATTTAGTTTATTCTCATAAGAGTGCCATTTTATTTCTGCTTCATTAAATATTTTGGTCACATCTCTGTAGTGTTCTTGATTTACGAAGTTCTTTTGATGCTAATCATTTTGATTAAGCACATATGCCATTAACAGATAGTAATCGATATATCTGGTCATATTTTTCACATTTATCTATTATAATTGGGGATGGTTTTTTTCTCACCTGCTGTTTTGTTTATTGGGTATTGTGAGTCCGGTGTATTCTTCTTTAACTGTTTTCTGTCCAACCAACTTCCGCTTCCTGTTCGTAGCGTAATAAGAGTATTGAGATTCCGAATTTTTCTAGTCTCTCTTCCTACATTTCCTGTACTATTTGAATTTCCAGGTTGTTGTTCGACTTTCATTTGTGCCATCTGTTTCTGCAGCTGACTAATTTGAAATTGCATTTTCTGACACATTTGTTCTAATCGCAATATTGCTTGTTATGCAACATTTGCTGATTTTGTTTTGGCATTATGATTGTTTTATTAAGTATTTAGGACGAAGGAAGAAATTCTACTCAAAGAATCGGTTAGAGTTAGGGCTTTGGAATTTTCTATCGTATGTCGATTTACTGCAGTCTGCAACAACGGACTGTTAACCTTCATAGGACGGACATCAAAATTTCACGAAAAGGACTAACTGGGGTCCGAGAAGACCCCATGCGTAAAATTGCAGAAATGCTTTATTTTTCTTTAAATTAAATATATAGAAAAGAAGTTTTATTAAAGTTTTACTATTAACCATTTATTAGTCAAAAATCATCACGAAAAAATACAAAATACCATAATTACTAATACTATATATCATTTTAACATTTTTTACAAACTATCTCCGATTTTGAATGTTCTAGACACATAAAGTTATTACATCTAATACATATTTTTCTGGATTTTCTGTATTTTCCTCTTTGACACATATGGCAGCGCCCCCTGGTAATGTTTTGTTGTTCAACTCTATGTTCTGTTGCATCCAGTAGTTCGGGAAAAACGTCTGTCATATGCCGTTTTCTATTCGTCTGAATGTATTTATTATTATATCGCCGGAAAACGTTTTTCTTTATGAGTTCTTTTCCTAATCCAAAAATTTACATTTTACGTTTATCCAAACTGTTTTTTCGCCAATCCGGGTTTTGCAGTAACCACAATTTATAAGCATTTATTCCTGCGATATCTATAAGATGCGAAAATATTGCCATTGGCCAGCGGTTTGACTTTCTCTGCACTGTATATTCTTTAGCCAACTTATCTGAAGTGTCGACAGCACCTTTTGTTTTGTTGTAATGAAGAATAATTTCTGGTATATAGTGCTGTTCTTCTCCAGCTACTTTACTATCAGTATGCTCACTTGAAAGTAAGATGACAGCATGTTTTTGTTTTGGAACATAGGATACTAGCGTTCTTTGATTTCTAAAAGCAAACATACTTGAAAACTCTTTCTTGTACGATGCCGGTAGAAGTTCCCTGGGAATAAATATTTTATTTTTCCGGAGGGTTCCACATAAAGTAATATTTTTTCCCACAACTTGTCAGCAAGTTCTAAACTTGTAAAAAAGTTATCGGCCGTTATTCCAAATCCGTCTTCCAAATGGTCTGTCAAATCTAGGACAACCCTTTGACCTTGACCCTTTTCCGCTTTGTTACCTTGTTTTCCTAAAAATTAATACATAGGAATATAAAGTTTGCCTATATTGCTTTTCAAATAACTTACCCAAATAAACTTGCATGTTTGCAATATAAGAAGTGGTGCGGTCCACAAGATCCCATATTTTGATTCCATATTTATCAGGTTTACTCTTCATATAGACTCGGAATGGTGCCTTACCCCTAAATGGTACAAGCTGCTCATCTAGACATAGATGGTCGCCAGGATTGTGATTTTTTACAATTAGAAGTGAAAATATCGAATATATCTCTTATCGGAGCTAGCTTATCTACTAATTTTCGTTCTTGTCTTGTTTGAAAATTATCAAAGCGTTAAAATGAAGTAATTTGTTTGAATCTGTCTCTTGATATTGCAGCAGGAATTATAAGACGACAGTAAGAAATATCTTGACACCAGAGCATATCGATAGCCTCTTTCGATCCGTGAAGTGCGCCAAGAATAAGCAACAGTCCAATATAAGCTTCAATCTCTGTAGAATCAACAGGTACAAAAACTTTAATTTTATTCGGATTTTCTATATTCCATTTATCATAATATGTTTGTGCCTTTCTGTTTGTTTCGGTTACTATTATGTTCAGAATATCCGGAGATAGGAAAAGAAGAAAAGCGTCTTTTATACTTGAGATATCAGAACTGTAATTTGTAAGGCCTAGAGCATGTCTCCGAATATTAGCTTTTGAACGTCTAACTTTTGTGTTTCCTGGAATTTTTGACCACTCAGTTCCATCTTTAGATTTATATACTGGAATGCCCTGGCTGTTACTAACTGTTGGTTCCTCTGGGTTCGTTTTCTCTATACTTTGATCAACAACTATTACATCATTTTCTTCCTCTACTTCTGTGACAATGTCTTCATCTTCTAAGTCACTCGATGTTTCCTCATTGATAACACTATCAAACTCTGGATTATCACTTTCAAGTATACGTAACATCTCATCGTCAGTAAGCCCCTTGCGATTGTTTGTAAATAAAAACTGACTCATTTTCAAAACGATGTACCCTACTCGCAATATCACAAGAGACTAACCCGAATATTCAAGTCTAAAAATTAGTGATGGGATAACTCGAATGAAAATTAACCTGTTATTCGAATTGTCCAAATAATCGTCATCATCGGATTATTGCATTTGAGTATTCGAATAAATAACTCGTATGATTCGTAACCGTATCGGAAATCGGAATCGTGTATCGGATCTCGCCCCACCCTCGTTTTCGACAATTCATCAGCGCTCCCTATTCATTAAAACTTTTAGATGTTTTTAAACCGGTGACGGCGCATTGAATTTGTTTAGCGGTTTCTTTGTGCATTTCAAATAATGTTAGAAATAATAGTGATAGTGAATTAGGAAACAAACAATTAACTTTAATTTAAACTACACAAGTGGGTTTTTAGTTTTGACTAATTAAATTACATAAGTAAAACAGCACGTTCATCATATTTTATTGATAAAAAACGATCACATAATGAAAAAATAATTAACAACTCAAATTAAATTATAATAAAAAACAAAACAAATTAAAATTAAAAAAACATTAGATAATTTTGTGTAGGTACTATATTATACTATATTCCACTATCACAAATCACCTAACGGAAAAGAATTAAGGAACACTATTTGGTATAAATTATCTGGAGTCAGTCGGTTTCTTCTTAAATTTGTTAATTGTCCCGTTTTAGAGAATGCTTACTCTCTCTGACGGGAGTGATGTGTTAGGAATGCACAAATATTTTTGGGTAAATTGGTAAAAATCCGGTAAAATCACTGTGTGTCTTGCCCAAAACTCCAGTGGATTTTTTTCTGTCTAATGGTGGCATCTCAAAATTCTGCCTCAGCATAAGTGCACCTGTGCTTGTAGGGGTGGTATATGACACTTTTTGTAGAATTTTTTTATCAAAATGTGACCAAATATCTTTTAGCACAGAATCACCAACTGCTGCACTTATTTCTTCGGAAATATTCACAATTACCTTTGCGTTAGCAGCAATTAATCCACTTAGTTCATCACTAACCCATTTTTGTGCATTAGCTGCATTCTCTTCTGATCCGAAACCAATTTTTTTGAACTGCGGGTCTAAAAAGGCAGCTTATGCAACAATTTTATTTTTTTGTAAAATGCCTAATCTACGAGTAATAGTTTCTAGAAGAAATATCCTTTAATTTTCCCCCACCTCCGTATCGGCTTTCAAGTTGCTAAGTGTAAATTGTTAACTCCTAATTAGCGACACTATCAAAGAAATAGAGGGATAACTTTTTGCCGTAAATATTGTAGTCAGGTCATCAGCGTGTTTCAAAATTTTTACGACGTCATTAACGATACTCCATTCTAAAAATTCTGGGCATTTTGGCAGATCAGCTACAGCAACACTTTACGGCATAAATCCCAAGATATGACGTCATATTAGGGATGCAAACATTCAAGTGAAATCATTCGAATGACCATCCGATTATCAAAATCATTCAGATTCAAAGAATACGATTATTTAAATTAGTCGATTATCCAATCACTACTAAAAATTATATCGCAGTGCGGGGAATCCCCCATTTGAACTGGTAATTTACATTTTACAATTATATGGGTAAATTCCGTGAGTAAACAAACGTTAAATGTATGGGATTCCCCGATTTTACTAACAGTTACCGGGATTATTTTATCGGACGTAAAAGACTGACCGGGGTCTGAAGAGACCCCTGGAATATAAAACTATTTTTTGTTTATACCAGCCAATTAAAACTACTAAATACATCATATTTTATCAAAATAATTCATAAACTGCAGCTAGATAAAAGATCAATGTTTAAAAATTTGCGTTTGCAAAGATACAGCAAAAACATACGTCATGGGGTACAAACGGACCCCGGCCAGTCCTATGAAGATTAATATTATTGTTTAATAAATACAAATACGCTCCTGCAAAATATGTAAATCAAATTCGATTTAAAAGATACAATCAGTTGTTTATCCAATAACACAATGCGCCTTGTCATTTTATAAGTTCACGAATTCATCTCAAGTTTCAATCAAATAGTGCATAGCCCACGTGTTATCTCACAAAAAAATTAGCAATTCTGCAACACTATGTAATGAGGTTGTTGAAAATGCCAATGACATTCCACCGTGAAAATCAATTGGCGTTCCACTGGAAACTTTTTGCTTGTCTTTGTAGCTATAAAAATTAATATTTTATAGCCTTTTTTATTCGATTTTATTGGAAATAATATAATTAGAAATTTATTTTATGTTACTGATGCCGATTCAAGTTTAACTATACATATTTTCCCTTTCTAATCTTTCATTATATAGTTATTAAAAGCTCATTATTCGCCACGATGAAATAAAACAATATAGTTTGTTTAAATCTTCATATATTTGAACTAATGTTCAATTTAAACTTGTTGACGGGTTTCACTAACACAGTAGCTTTGTCAAAACGAATGAAGGTAAAATATTTTACCTTCATTCGTTTTGACAAAGCTACTGTGTTAGTGAAACGCGTCAACAAGTTTAAATTGAACATTAGTTCAAATATATGAAGATTTAAACAAACTATATTGTTTTATTTCATCGTTCAGTATGGATCTTCATCAAGTAAAAGCCTCATCTATTCAACTCATTATTCGCCCTAAATATCGTGAATATGGAATGGTAATTTATATGGGATTATAGGGGATAAGTGCAAGGTGCCAAAATAAAAATCAAAAATTAAAAAAAGTTATTAATAATATTAATTAATTATTATGGTTTGAGTTAGGCAAGGGAAAAAAATGTTTTCCACTACCGTGCATAAAGTACGAAGTGTGTAAAGCATTACTTGTACATAGCAATAAATATGACGTTACCATTTTTGTGCTATCTCCTTCTAAGACAAGTAAAATATTTTGCTTACATATTTAGTGTCCAACATATTATCAACAGTTTTTTTATTTTAATTATAATAATTTTCTCTAAATGTCATGCGATTTAATTAAACCGTGGATGTCGATTTTGGTAAAAGTACAGGAATCATCCATACGATGTTAATTTGTATTCTTTTATATATACAAAACTTCTACAATGACTATCAAGATTCACGCAACAGACAAATAAAATAGAATCCAAAAGAGGCGTCAGACAGGGAGTTGTAATTTCGCCAAAATTGTTTACTCTGGTTTTAGAGGATGTTTTCAAGAAAGTCAATTGGAGGGAAAAGGGAATAAACATCCATGGTGAATACCCAAGCAATTTAAGGTTTGCTCATGATGTCGTCCTGTTTGGAAGAGATAAACAAGAACTAACTAAGAAGTTGGAAGAACTACATGTAGAAGCTGCCAAAATTGGACTACATATGAATAATGCAAAAACACAATTCATGACAAACGTTCCTAACGCAGACCAAACCGTTACGTTTCATAGACAAACTATAAATAAAACACAATCACACATATATCTTGGACAATCAGTGACACTAAGTAAACAAAACCAAGAAATTGATATCGATAGGAGAGTGAGATTGGGTAGGTCTGCCTATGGTAAATTAAAATACGCTTTCTACATGAAAATCCCCATGGCATTAAAAACTAAACGAATGCATCCCCCCAGTCACTACATACGGATCCGAGACCTGGGTCCTGACTAAAAGGATTATTAACAAACTAAGAATACATCAGAGGGCCATAGAGAGAAGAATACTGGGAATATCACTGAGAGACCACAAAACAAACCAGTGGATACGAGAAAGGACAAAAGTCACCGACATCATACAGAGAATCAGTTCCTTAAAGTGGCAATGGACAGGACATGTTGCAAGACACAGAGATAATTGGAGTGGACACATCACTAGATGGAGACATTGGGGAGAACGAAGAAGTATTGGCAGACCAAAAATGTTGGAAGAACTACATGTAGAAGCTGGCAAAATTGGACTACATATGAATAATGCAAAAACACAATTCATGACAAACGTGCCTGATGCTGACCAAAGCATTACGTTTCATGGACAAACTCTGAACAAAACACAATAATACATATTTCTTGGACAATCAGTGACACTAAGTAAACAAAACCAAGTCACTTCTTGGTCTAGCCAAAAATAATAATTAAACGTCAGGTATTCATCACATGAAATGTAACTTCGGTCATTCTGACGATGATATTGATTTATCGAAACAATTGTCAATTTTTACATCACATGAAATGTAACTTCGGTCATTCTCACGATGATATTGATTTATCGAAACAATTGTCAATTTTTTTAAAAATTTACCGTTTTTTAATATATTGTGGAATCATTTAGAAACAGTTACATATACATACATACATTTTTTTAATATTTTCGTCATGAAAAATCTGGTTTTTTAATCAAAATCAATATTTTCTATATCCCAAATTCAATTTTGTGATAAAAATATGTTTTAAACACGATGCTAAAGCAAGATAAAGTATTTTTTTTCAATAATCGCCTGATTTATCTTAAGTCCTTGAAAATTAATTGAGTAATTAAAATTTCCAGTATTATCAGAATAAGATGAAAACGACACGCTCATTGATTGTAATTCAAGTACCTTGCGCAATAATTACAAAAATGCATACAAATTATAAAAAATAATCGCTAGTCAAATATTAGAAAAATTAACTAATAAAGAAATAAGTTTAGTTTAAACAAGTGTTATGCATAACCTAAATAACCTTTTGAGTATAATGGATGATTTCTCTTGGAAACTATCAATTTTTTGTAGAGAAGAAAATCAGCACATACACGGTGTCCCAAAAAGTTGTATCTGTATGAGTTTGTAGGGTGGGTGCCCCACAGCACTTCGGCCACAATTGGCCCATTGTGCATCCTTCTAGCTCGTCGTCCAGACTACTTGTTTGACGTAGACGAAAACGTCGCCTGAATTAAGTTCACTCATACTGGCGTATGTTAGCCTGTGCTCACCAAATACATTAAACCTAAAATGAGAGAGTGTCTGACATTTGCAAAGAATGTGTATGACAGACTGATCTTCTTGTTCACATCCTCTAACAAAGTGGGGAGGTGTTTTCGTAGGTGGCAGTGACCAGTCAGAATACCCGTGGCTGTTCGTAGGTTATGCCTATTCATATTCACGTATTTTTTGGCTACTTTGCTGTCCGGATACTGTAACAATTCCTTGGCAAGCCTGCAGCCTTCTGCGTCGTCCCATCTACACTTAAACTGATTAAGGGAGTGTATACAAATGGACCACTTTTTTATTATAAATTTTAGGAAAGAAGTCATATTTCATAAAAATCTCTGCATGTTCTAGAACCCAAAATTCAACTATCAGATATCTTTTTTTTCGAGTCGTATACGAGGTATGTCAAAAAATATGAATTCTGCTCAAGAGTAAAATACCCTTATTATTGAATTCTTTAAAAAAACTTGTTACCAATGACATTCAACTATTCAACATATCGATTTTGAAACAGATACTCCGACTTTTTTTTAGTACGTGAATGACAATTTTGAATTCATTTGTATATGAAAACTAATTTGCTTTTAAACGTTATTTAAAAATAATCCTTGAAACCTTATAAATGTTCGAAGATACTTGTTACACTCTGCAAGTGCGTCCCTTTCGGACAAGATTCTTGCAATTGTACTTTTACTTATATTCAATAATCACTTCATTTTCAATATATTTGTGGCATACGGTTCATAATTCCTTTTAAATTTATTCTTAACACTTCTAAAACTCTTGAATTCATGTATTATTTGCCTGAAAGTTGTACAATGAATTGTTTTATCATAGAATAAAAAATTATCATTTACATACTTAATTTTATGAACCAAAATTCTCCTAAAGTCGTAATATCTGCTTCAAAATCGGTTTATTGACCTGAAATGTTATTAGTAATAGGTTTCTCAAATAACTTTTTTTAATGAAATCAATAATAACGGTACTTTACTTTTGAATAAAATCATATTTTTTAACATACCTCGTATACGACGAAAGAAATAATATCTGATAGTCGCATTTTTGGTTTAAGGCCATTCAAAGATTTTTATAAAATATGACTTTTTATCCTAAAATTGATAATAAAAAAGATGTCCATGTGTATACAACTTTTTGGGATCCACTGTATATTTTGATGAACCTACTATTGATTTCCAACAGTTATGATTTTTATTGCCCACGTTATGTCTCATAAAGAAATTGATTTGTGATATTTCTGTTACCATAAATTATTTTTTTATCGAACAAAATTGTTTGCATTGTTACAAAAAAATACGCGATAATGAATTAATGTTTTTGTTTGTTTCTACGTAAATTGAATCCAATTATTCTCATTTTGATCCTTGTTTTAATTAGCCCAACCTTTATTGATATTATTTGCCCTACAACTTTATTTACTGTATGTCATTCTACTTAAAATTGTGTCAATGTAGTGTTACGAAATCGCACACTGATGTAGTCCCTGAATCCGACTCTGTCTATGAAGGTTAAAATTTTGGCGAATGCGTACATATTTATAAGAACTATTTCTCATTCTTTTTTGTGACTGTTTCTATCTAGAGGTTTCTAGGAAGGTCGTTTTTTTGTTGGGAGCTGCTATCGAGAAACTTCCGGAACAGAAGGCACTAGAAGGACGCTTATTATATAAGAGATTACCTACCAACGGCGAAGTTAGTTTTACAATTTAATATCGTAGTAAATAGACATGAACATAAATAAGTGTTAGTGTACATAAAATAAGTATTAGTGTGAGTGAGTTAAGTGTATAAATAAATTACGCAAGGAGATATACCGTGTGTATAAATTTATCCCACCCGTTGTGTATTTAAATAAATAAGAAAAACATTACATTGGTGTCAGAAGTGGGATAATATAAATAAATAGTTACGTAAATATGGCCAAGAGACTAAGTGACCTGAAAGTGACTGAACTAAAGGCATATTTGAAAAATCGCGAGTTGAAAAAGTACGTTAGTAGAAAGACTCACGGTAACACTGGTAAGTGATGGCTTCGATCCAGAAACATTCTTATTTAAAGACGAGACTTCCGCCTTAATCTCGTCAATTTCTGATACGAAGAACGATATTTCTGCCATGGAAGAGAAGAGTTCAACGAATGTGAAAAACGATATTTCTGCTATGAAGAACGATATATCTGCCAATCTCATATTAATGGAAAACGACATTGCCGCTGTCGTTGAAAATTGAATTTCGTTTTTAAAATCTGATATTGAGAATAAATTGACAACTATGGACGAGAAAATCAAGAAATTAGAGTGGAAGCTGACAGATTGAAAAACCCGAGGCACGCCAGAGGAAGAAAATAAGACCGAGAAACACACCCTAAGATAGAAGAAATTGGCAGTTCCGGCCGAGTCCCTAACGTTCGATGGAAAGACATCGTGGACCAATTATGTAAAACAGTTTGGAGCAGCTGCTAGAGTGAATAATTGGTCCGACAGGGAGAAGGCAGTAATGTTAACCATCGCGATTCGGGGAGAAGCCTTAGATGTACTTCAGACGATACCTGTTGCAGAAACTGATGACTTGGAGCAGCTCAAGAAGAGGTTGAACATGCGATATAGTCATATCTAGAACATTTGTACCGATTCCAGCTGAAGACCTATCCTAATCTAACCAAAGGCGAAAACGTGACGAAACCCTTCAAGAGTATGAACTGGATATTACTCTTCTAGTTAGATTTGCTTATCCATCAGTATCAGAGAACATGATAGAATGTTTGAACATCCAGGCCTTTATTGACGGCTTATGTGACCACGATATGAAGAGGACTCTTCGATTAGCCCATCCCAAAACCATGGTAAATGTGTTGACCGCTGCTCTTGAATATGAATCAACCACGATGGTTTCGGGATACAGCAAAGGTATGGCCATGCAGGAAGAAGGTGATGATGACAGACTTGATCAGATCGTCAACTTGTGGAACGGTATGATAGACAAGAAGCCGAAGAAGTTCAGGTGTTGTAATTGTGGCGAGCTAGAGCATGTGTGCAGTCCGTATAAGCGTCCTACGACTCCTGCAAACCAAGAACCTCTTAAATATAAAGCAGCCACGAAGGTATCGCGGTACAACAAAGCTAGGACCATGCAAGAAGAAGATAATGAAGCAAACTGGACCTGATCGTCAAGTTGATGAAGAATATGGTAGACAAGAAGCCGAAGATGATCAAATGCCGGAAGTGTGGCGAGCAATACCACATACGCAGCCCGTATAAGCGCTCCAGGACTCCTGCAATCCAAGGACTCCAGTCACAGGGGTGAACATCGAGCTGATGTGAATTACCGAAACGCCGGTCATGTCCTGTAGACTATTCTCACTGCAACAAGGCGGAATCTAGGAAAGCTGCAGTATCAAGAATAATGGTAGTCAACAAAGAATGGTCACCCACCAGGATTAAAGAAGATCAGGAGAATGATCCTCACCTAAAGGAGATTCGGCAATGGAAGGAAGAAAATCGGCGGCCTAGCTGGCAAGAAGTGTCAAGATTTTCAAAGACACTCTAGGCATATTGGACTCAGTGGGACTCCTTTGTCCTGTTGAAAAGAGTCCTTTAAAACGATTATGGTTCCGAGATGAGAAGATAGATAGTTATTCCGAGAACGAGAGTAGCAGAGGTAGTGATAAAGTTACACGATAGTCCATCGGGAGTTCATATGGGAGTGAAAAAAACCCTTCAACGAGTCCGTGAAAGGTTTTACTGGATGAACAGCTCCGACGATGTGAAGGACTGGTGAAAGAAATATACGATTCGTGCTACGAGTAATGGACCACATCGCAAGAGAAAGGCACCCATGAAATAATATAAAGTTGGAAGCCCTTTCGAAAGGATTGCTTTAGACATCGTTGGACCATTTCGGACGACAAAAAATAGTGGTAAATATATCCTGGTAGTAATGGATTATTTCACAAAGTGGGTGGAAATTTACGTGATCCCGATTCAAGAGGCCATAACGGATATATTGGTGAAAGAATTTCTCAGCCGATATGGCGTGCCCCTGGAAGTTCACTGCGATCAAGGAAAAAATTTCGAGAGCTAGGTATTCCAAGAAATTTGTGACAAGCTGGGAATGATGAAGACCAGGATAACAGCGTTGTATCCACAGTCAGGTGGAATGGTCGAAAGAATGAACAGGACCATTGGAAAATACCTGTCCAAAGTGGTTTCCAGCCCCCATAGAGATTGGGACCAGTATATTTCCCTATTTGCGTTGGCTTATCGATCTGCCATAAATGAGTCCACGGGTGAAACAACTGCGAAAATCCTGTCTGGATGTGCAATGAGGCTTCCTTGTGACCTGGGATTTCGCTGTCGGCATGGCGAAGATCTAGCAGGAGAAGATTGCGTGATCCAATAGAGAAAAAGGATGTACGATGTGCACGAATTGGTTCGAACGAGATAATGAGTCATACAGAACATTATAACAGAGAAAGTAAGTGGATAAGATGGTATAGCACCAGAATGTATCAAATGGCTGGGAGAACAAGGAATAGATTGGATGTGGATGATAGTCAAGGAAACATGGGATAAAAAACAAATACCGAGGGAATGGGAAAATAATATAATAATACCTATCTTTAAAAAGGGGAACAAATTAAATGTCAAAATTATAGAGTAATACACACAAACAAGTTACCAACTCTATACAAGAATTTTAGAAAAAAGACTGAGACACTGCATAGAACTAAAACTAGAAGAAGAACAGGCAGCTTTCAGACCGGAAAGACAATCCAGTGATAATATATACATTGTACGAAACTTAAAAGAAAAAAACAGCATTTGACACGGTAGTTAGAAAATAAATATGGACAGTACTAGAGGAAATGAAAATACCTAGAGGATTAATACAGGCTATAAGAAGAACAAATAAGATAGTAATAGCTAGAATACAAATCGCAGGGCAGACATCAGAGGAGTTTATAATGGACAGAGGAATAAAACAAGGGGACAGTTTAAGCCCGTTACTATTTATGCTTAATATGGACAAGATAGTTAAGAACATAAAAAGACAAAGTGAACATCCGAGTACAATAATTGGATACAGAAACTTGGAACCCGTAAAAACTTTACTGTATACCGATGATTCTAAAAGTAAAATTCAAAAATTAATGAACGTCTGGTCTGCGGAGATATTAAAAATGAAAATGTAGGTCAACATAAGTAAAACCAAAATCATGATAATAAATGAAAATCAAAACGACCAAAATAAAGAAATAAAATATAAGAACTATACTTTAGAAAGGGTAACGACTATATTGGAAGTATGATAGCAGCAGCCGGGAAAATAGATGCAGAGATAACTAACAGGGCAAGTAAATCAACAAAAATATACTACGCACTAAATAAGACAATATGGGGACACCAAAATATTGATATTGATGTGAAAATTAAAATATATAACGCAATAGCAGAACCAACTATAATATATGCAGCAGAAAATTGGACAATTAGGGGGCAATATGAGACGAAAATAAACGGAATGGAAATGAAACACCTAAGAAGAATAGAGGGAAAAACTAAGTGGGACAAGATGAAGAACAAAAACATTAGAAAAACAGTAAAACAAGAACCAATAATAGAAAAAATAAACAAGAAACAACTGAACTGATATGGACACATCGTAAGAATGAAGGCAGGTAGATTAATAAGAAAAATAATGGAGACAGGACATATTATTAACAAAAGAGGGGGGAAATCAAGGAAGAACTATATAGACCAAATAAAGGAATTGTGGTCAAAAAGAGAAAAAAATTGGGACGAAATGAGGAAGATGGCGAAAGACAGAGGACAATGGAAGAAATGGGTACAAGAGGGACTGGAGCCCCTATCCGACACCTGAAAAGGTAAAAGGAAACGAGAAGAAGAAGAAGAAGATTCACTGCTTCAGTTATATATTTTTGATAATAATACTATTGGTATTAATTAGATAACCAAATGAATGCCATTAAAAATAATTTTCGTAATTTTAAAATACACAAATATGTATTATGCATTGTTCTAGTTCAATTTTATTTATACTTTTTATTATGCCAGATATGATATTTGAATAGGTCATTAAATAAATTAATTGATAATCGATAAAATCTATATTTAAAGGGCAAACAAATATTTCAAAGCATTCATAAAATGATATTTGTTGCTAATTGCTAAGTTAACAATAAAGCAAACATTTTATATTCAATGACAGTAAATAGAATGATACATTATAAAGAAGTATTTGTATGAAATGACTCATATTTGCATTATCTCATAAAATTACACTTTCTTTGATATACAATTATAAGTATAGTTAAATATTTTATTCGGACGCACCTCGATTGTTTCTGTCAGATTTGAGGCCAAGATCACTGGGATCGTGTCTTATACTTTTTAACCGTCAAATAACAGTTTGATTTTTAAATAGCGATACACAGGTTTTTTATATGCATCAATTTTTTCGGTTTTCCATAACAGGTTCGTGTTCGTATATTTTCTGTAAGTCAAATGCTACATCTGTACCGTATTTATATACACTCACCGGCACGAAAAACGGACAACCCTCTAAATTTTGATAAAAATGAAAAACATTTTTATCTGCTTTTATTGTAACTTTTGTCAACAATAACAACAAATGCTACATCTGTACCGTATTTATATACACTCACCGGCACGAAAAACGGACAACCCTCTAAATTTTTATAAAAATGAAAAACATCTTTATCTGCTTTTAATGTAACTTTTGTCAACAATAAGTACAATTTGGTATAGGTTTTTAAAGCATGCTTTGTTCAGAAAATGTTTTGGAAACCCTTTATTTTAAAAGAATTAAACGTTAACACAGAAACAATTATTTAAATTATAATCAGTAATACAAAAAACAATTAATACCTCGTATTACCACCTCGAGTCTGTATAACGGAATTCATTCTTCTAGGCATATTGCCAATCAAATCGAAAACTACATTTTTTGGAATTGATACCTCTAAAAGAGCAAATCTAAGCCAATCTAAAATAAGAGACCCGGCATCGAATCCCTCTAATAAGCATGTCCCAAATATACTCGATGGAATTTAGGTCGGGACTGTAGGCTGGCCATGCCATTTGGGAAATGCCGACTTCGTTTAAATATTCTGTGTCAATGCCAATGTCATCCATTTAAAGTTGTCTCCAATAAATGGTGCATATGCGACAACATAATCTTGTTGCCTGGCTTAATAACTTGACAATAGAGATAAGTTGTGATTGTAACATAATAGGGGATGCAACCTTACCCTTAATTGAAGGATCTATGTATAGTCTCAAAGCCATTTATATATTTTGGCCTTGGTGTGAGGTAAATTATTTACGTCAACTATTGTGGAGCAGTTTCAATTATTGGACTTGTTTTGTTATATTATTTTAAATGTTTTTAGGAAGTTCCAAAATTATTTCTTATAGAAGAATTTTTAGATCTAGTTAAATTTTTAAGTACCATGTTTTTGTTAATTTGTTTTCGTGATATACACTGCTCGCCAAATCGCAACAGATAGTTTCTTTAGTGATATAAATCTAGAAGAAAATGAATAGGAGTAATCCCTTTCAGTTACCGAAATGACTAGTTGAATAATTACAAATAATAGCGACCCATGTACTGCTATATAGTGTACACAGTACTATTGAATATAGGTATCTGGTGATTCTAAATTTGACTCAATAAGTTTAAAGCATAAAAATGGAGTGAATTATTTAACTCTTATTATTTTATTTTTTTGCCAATAATTCTAGAACGGAAGCAGTACCCCAACCACAATATCAAGAACTAATAAAAGGAAAACGGAATGTGACTCGAATTTTATAGAAGACTATTCGATAGAACGCTAGGTGGTACTATTAGCTGCTACAGGAACTAAGCTCCCATATGCTATGTAGTTGGCAGGTTGATGGTAAATTGCTGGCAGCTAATTACTTAATTAGTTACTCAATTATTATTGGCCTAAAATGGTGAGATTTATGATCAAATGAACACAAAGGCAAATCTTACCGAATATAAATAAAAGTATGTGAATCCACACATCTTTGATGTTGTCAATCTCTTTTGTATTAGTGCTCTTATATAACCGAAATAAATTCAGATTTTAATGAAACCGTATAGTCCAAGTACGGCTCAGAAAAAAAACAAAAAGAAGAGAGATACAGAGCCTGATGATTTCCTTAAGCTAAGCAATTTTTGGTAACATTAGTTCCCATAGATAGACCAATATCCAGTTATGAAGATGCATCTTTCCTCTATCAAGCGGCGTAAAAAGAAAATCGGCGTTTTTTGAACTTTCGGAGTTATGAATTTCTTATGGAAGCATGTCAACCATTTTTCTAAAATTTTGCTGTTTTTAATGGGGTGTCCGTTTTTTGTGCCAGCGAATGTAGAAATGTCGCACAACATTTTTTTTTATTTTATTATTTCTCAAGGGAAAATATACAATAAATAAACTAAAAGGCTTAAAATTTATAATCGTAAATAAATAGCTGTTGCTATGCTTTAATTCTAGAGCGTACAATTTGAATGAGTCAAGAAAATATTTAATTAAAAAATGTATCCAAATCTACAGGTAAATGTATTTATATTAATGAAGATTTAGTTAACCTTCATGGGACGAACATCAAAATTTTACGAAAAGGACTAACTGGGGTCCGAGAAGACCCCATGCGTAAAATTGCAGAAATGCTGTATTTTTCTTTAAATTAAATATATAGAAAAGAAGTTTTATTAAAGTTTTACTATTAACCATTTATTAGTCAAAAATCATCACGAAAAAATACAAAATACTCTAATCACTAATACTACTAGCTACATATCATTTTAACATTTTTTTACAAACTATCTCCGATTTTGAATGTTCTAGGCACACAAAGTTATTACACACAATACATATTTTTCTGGATTTTCTGTCTTTTCCTCTTTGACACATATGGCAGCGCCCCCTGGTAATGTTTTGTTGTTCAACTCTATGTTCTGTTGCATCCAGTAGTTCGGGAAAAACGTCTGTCATATGCCGTTTTCTATTCGTCTGAATGTATTTATTATTATATCGCCGGTAAACGTTTTTCTTTATGAGTTCTTTTCCTAGTCCCAAAATATACATTTTACGTTTATCCAAACTGTTTTTTCGCCAATCCGGGTTTTACAGTAACCACAATTTATAAGCATTTATTCCTGCGATATCTATAAGATGCGAAAATATTGCCATTGGCCAGCAGTTTGACTTTCTCTGCACTGTATATTCTTTTGCCAACTTATCTGAAGTGTCGACAGCACCTTTTGTTTTGTTGTAATGAAGAATAATTTCTGATTTATAGTGCTGTTCTTCTCCATCTACTTTACTATCAGTATGCTCACTTGATAGTAAGATGATAGCATGTTTTTGTTTTGGAACATAGGATACTAGCGTTCTTTGATTTCTAAAAGCAAACATACTTGAAAACTCTTTCTTGTACGATGCCGGTAGAAGTTCCCTGGGAATAAATGTTTTATTTTCCCGGAGGGTTCCACATAAAGTAATATTTTTTTTTTCCACAACTTGTCAGCAAGTTCTAAACTTGTAAAAAAATTATCGGTCGTTATTCCAAATCCGCCTTCCAAATGGTCTGTCAAATCTAGGACAACCCTTTGACCTTGACCCTTTTCCGCTTTGTTACCTTGTTTTCCTAAAAATTAATAGATACATAGGATAATAAAGTTTGCCTATATTGCTTTTCAAATAACTTACCCAAATAAATTTGCATGTTTGCAATATAAGAAGTGGTGCAGTCCACAAGAGCCCATATGTTGATTCCATACTTATCAGGTTTACTCTTCATATAGACTCGGAATGGCGCCTTACCCCTAAATGGTACAAGCTGCTCATCTACACATAGATAGTAGCCAGGATTAAGTGAACAATTAGAAGTGAAAATATCGAATATATCTCTTATCGGAGCTAGCTTATCTACTAATTTTCGTTCTTGTCTTGTTTGAAAATGATCAAAGCGTAAAAATCAAGTAATTTGTTTGAATCTGTCTCTTGATATTGCAGCAGGAATTATAGGACGACGGTAAGAAATATCTTAACACCAGAGCATATCGATAGCCTCTTTCGATCCGTGAAGTGCGCCAAGAATAAGCAACAGTCCAATATAAGCTTCAATCTCTGTAGAATCAACAGGTACAAAAACTTTAATTTTATTCGGATTTTCTATATTCCATTTATCATAATATGTTTGTGCCTTTCTGTTTATTTCGGTTACTATTATGTTCAGAATATCCGGAGATAGGAAAATAAGAAAAGCGTCTTTTATACTTGAGATATCAGAACTGTAATTTGTAAGACCTAAAGCATGTCTCCGAATATTAGCTTTTGAACGTCTAACTTTTGTGTTTCCTGGAATTTTTGACCACTCAGTTCCATCTTTAGATTTATATACTGGAATGCCCTGGCTGTTACTAACTGTTGGTTCCTCTGGGTTGGTTTTCTCTATACTTTGATCAACAACTATTACATCATTTTCTTCCTCTACTTCTGTGACAATGTCTTCAGCTTCCTCATTGATAACACTATCGAACTCTGGATCATCACTTCCAAGTATACGTAACATCTCATCGTCAGTAACCCCCTTGCGATTGTTTCTAAATAAATACTGACTCATTTTTCAAACGATGTACCCTATTCGCAATATCACAAGATTTTACAATTATATGGGTAAATTCCCTGTGAGTAAACAAAGGTTAAATGTATGGGATTCCCCGATTTTATTAACAGTTACTGGGATTATTTTATCGGACGTAAAAGGCTGACCGGGGTCTGAAGAGACCCCTGGAATATAAAACTATTTTTTGTTTATACCAGCCAATAAAAACTACTAAATACATCATATTCTATCAAAATAATTCATAAACTGCAGCTAGATGAAAGATCAATGTTTAAAAATTTGCATTTGCAAAGATACAGCAAAAACATATGTCATGGGGTACAAACGGACCCCGGCCAGTCCTATGAAGGTTAAATAAATACCAATCACCTTATTGTTATTTGAAGACTGATTTGATTTATGTAAATGATACTCAACAGTCATTATGATTATGATTTTAATAATTAAGTCATTCAGGAACAAAATTAAAAAGTTTAATTTGGGGAAAAACCTAATGGGACATCATTCATTATACGCTTTTAAGAATTAAAATCAAAATACCATAATAAAAATGCATTCACTTGAATTAATTAAATCTTTCTCGAATTTTGCTATTTATTAAAAGTTCTGTTAATAAAAAACAATATTTAAATCTTATTAAATTAAAAAAATAATATAAAAATAACTAAAACATATTTAAAAATGAGCAATGTTCTTTGAAACAATATGTTTATCAGTGATTTGTTTCATTATGTAAGCAAACACTTGTGAAAAATCAATTCTAGCGCACATTAAAATAATTGGGTACTTACAATTTTCGTCTTCTTCTCTTACAGATCGATTTTAATCTCGTTTTAGTAGGTCACTCGCGAATGTTATTATTTAAAGCAAATGTTGTTATTGACATTGACTATTAGAGAGCACCGGAGTGAATGAAGAAAACAACCGGCTGGTAAATTATTATATTTCTATACACAATCACCTTTTCTATAGGGTTAGACCAATATATTTCGTAACATTTTTCCATGTGGCGAAAATTCTATACAAATCAGCGAGGTCCTTGGATATCATTGGAGGAAAATACGTATTTTCGTCATGCGGAGTAGGAAGAACATTTATATGTGGGTATCCAAAAAAGTAGAACTATTCATTTGGGTATGTAAAATATTAAAACAGTCAAAAGAAAATTGTATGAACAGAATTTTAGAAAAAAAATTGGATATAAAATAGAGCAAAACATGGATTCGTAATCAATTAAACTGAGAAAATTTGAAAAAAATATAGAAGTAGACTTGAAAAATAAAACAATTTAACTCTCCAAAATGGTGTTGATTAATTCACGAATAAGAAATGCAAACCAGTAAATGAATATTGTAATAACACTTTCTAACCGAATTGAAAACAAATAATGCAAAAGGAACATTCTTTCCAATTATCCCGAGGTAAGACAAAATACAAAGAATATTATCTGAGTGTCTGAGAAAATGTATCAGAAAGTAGCAGATTTGTATAAAAAACTGTGTTTTCCAAAACCCATATTACTACTTTTAGACAAGATTTTCTAAGAATTATTGTCGATTCCTCAAAATGGGGCCAAAAATGTTTCCTCGAATGGAGTAGGTATTGAACTTTGGAAGTTTTTGCCAAATTTTTTCCTAAATCAGCGGAAACACTACGTTTGACAACATCACGATTCCTTTATTTCCTCACATCGGCGAGGAAATGAAGCACTGAACCTCCGAAAACTGAAGCGCAAGACGGATTGATATGGGGGATTTAGCATTCGCTTCCTAAAATCAGCTAGAAAAAATGTAACTGTTTTTTATCTTTGCTGGAGACATTCATGCCTTGGTTATAAACATCTGGAATAGGCTCAAATCGTATTCCCAGAGGATTTAGAGGTCTCTGAGCCCGAATATGACCTCTAAATTAACCCAGGACCTACCTGAAACTCACGATTGCTAATGAACGCTATCCCAGATGCTTCTCCTGAAATTCACTCTCGAATGAAATGAAACTACTCCAACCTACTCTTAACTTAAATTCACTGGAATGTAACCTAAATTAAACCTTCTCTAGTTTGTAGTAAATATCATTCTCATCATAAACTGACTGATGCATCACTGTTTTCTCCAGTATTCTCTCCATCTTCATCAGCAATAGCCACGCTATCTGTCGTAATGATTTTTTCCGCCAGGAATGTTTCAACATTCGTGCAAGTAGAACCTTCGTAAATGACGTGCCAATGTAGCATAACAAGCCATTTTTCCTGCAGCTACAGGAAAGAAGAGCACAGGGTCCTTTGTAAATACAGAATATGAGTTTCATCGTTTTATCCGGTCCCGGTTTCTGAGGAATCTTTACGGATGTGAGCGCAATGTTCTCACTTTGACACCTTCATTTCGTTGGTGCCATACTCTGTTCACCGTATAACCAATGCTGTACTTGGAAATATACCCTCTTCAAGTGTTTTCTTATCGTGTCAACTATGGGGAGGATTTTCAACAAATTGACCTTTCCATTGGGAGCAGCCGTGACGTACATCTTGTACCTATATGGCTGTAACAGTTCAGTCCAATCCTACCTGTACGAAGGTGAACGCATTGTTCTCACTTTGCCACCTCCATTTCGTTGGTGCCATGCTCTGTTCACCGTGTAACCAATGCTGCACTTGCAAATACACCCTCTTCAGGTTTTTTCATATAGTGTCAACTATGGGGAGGATTTTCAACAAATTGATCTTTCCTGTGGCAGCAGCCGTGACGTACATCTTGTACCTATATGGCTGTAACAGTTCAGTCCAATTCTACCTGTACGGAGGTGAGCGCATTTTTCTCACTTTGCCCCGTCCATTTCGTTGGTGCCATACTCTGTTCACCGTGTAACCAATGCTGCACTTGCCAATACACCCTCTTCAGGTTTTTTCTTATCGTGTCAGTCCAATCCTACCTGTACGCACCAGGGATATTAGGCTTCCCGAATGCCAGTGAAGCCCCGTACATTGCCAGGATAAGCTGGCTGCCATTCTGGAATACTTCTTCGTGCGCTAGCTCAGCTACATAAAAACCTTTCAGCGTTGGCTACAAGGTCTGGGAATTTTTGAAAAGTCCTACACATTTTCATTTTCCCTTTGTAAAATGTTGTTGAGACTGTATAGCATCCTGTTATGGCACGAATCAAACAATAGTAATTTACGTAACAAGTCCGGAAAGTACTGATTTTTCGGGCGAGTAGACAAGATTCTAGGACGAGCCGCAGGCGAGTCCTGGAAGTCTGCGAGTCTGAAAAAACAGTTTCCGGTCGTGTAAAGTACAATACTTTTTCGGCAACCGTATGGATCAGTTATTAACATTGATATAAAAATAAGTAAAGAATATTTATTTATATTATTTATTTATAGAACCAAATTAGGAACATTGTAATCCTTGCATTCTAATTTTTGCTTATATTAATATTTATATTGGTATTTGATCAATTTGTTATATTGAACGGGTTTCCAAACTAGTCCGAAAAAGCTATACTTTCTCTAAGAAAAATCGTCCAGAAAATAGGTACTTTCCGGACGGTTGCCGAAAAATATTATTTGCAACTACCGGTCTATGCGCCAAGCCGGTGTACCAAGTACCCGGAGGTTGGTTGCCGAAGCCAGATTCGAAATGCGCCAGCCCAAAAACCCCCAGTGGAGTAGTTTCATTCGTTTCATTCGAGAGTGAATTTTAGGAGAAGCCTCCGAGATGATGTTCCTCAGCAATCCTCCAGCTAGGTTCTGGGTCAATTTAGAGGCTATATTCGGGCTCAACGACCTCGAAAACCCCTGAGCGTATTCCAGTTGTTCATAACTAAGGTATGAATTATAGGGTTGGCATCTCTCCGGGTTTCACCCAGAGGCTACGAGTTTTAGCTTTTGACCTCCAGGCTCCGGGTTACTAGATATTTTCTCCAGGTAAAGTCGTATTTAACAAATGAAAAATACATACATATTCAATTTTTATATTAGGGAGAAAATATAGATTTGGCAACGCTGCAGGCCCAGTCAGTATACTCTGTCACGGTTGTGCCGAGTATGTTTGTTTTGTACCATAGATTAATTTGTACTTCCTTGGACGCGAAAGCGGGTTCATTCATGCTTGTCACTTATATAGTCTTTCTGTTCCTTAGTTTTGGACGGATTCTCGCTAAATTAATTCTGCAAGTGCGTTTAAGCTAGTTAAAGTGTTTCGGGCTGTTTTGTCTATATTTGTTTTGATGTTAAATTGAAGATGGATTCTCCAATTTTCCTGGTTGATGAGTGAAATGATTGAAAATAATAAAAGAGACATTAATAGCCTTGTTTTGTATCTGTAATAGTGGAGCAGGACATGGCAGGATAGCCACGCGTTGTATGAATTGTTGATAGTTGATATGACGGATAACGACCATAAATTTTAAGGTGACTACACGAATAGAAGTAATTGTGGACTTACCCCAACCTGGATTATAGGGTTTTATTTACACACTAAATAACACTTAAATTAACTTTAAATGACCTATAATTTACTAAATGTTTACGATTCTTATAGTTATAGTAAATAATTTGTGTAATGTTACTTTTCCGCCCAACCTATCTAATATGCGAGAAAAGTATTGTTTCACCCCCAAAAAAGTCGAAATTAAAAAAAATTTGAGTTATTTTTACGTTTTTCATCTAGAGCAACCCGAAAAAACGGTTTCTAGAAAAAAATCCTGTGTGTATGTATCTAGTCTACAAACATTTGTTCTTATATTATGTTCTAATTTACCTAATACTTGTAGTATACTGCTTTAGTTGTGTTATTTTGAAGGAAATAAATAGACATTGCACCTTTGAAGTTTGCATTCGCCCTGTGAATAGGTGTTTTTTATTTTTTGTCGTCAACCATTTCGGGTCAAGTCATCTCCGGCCCAAACTATTTTTATGGCGGCATCCCTACATGAATATCTTCTGGAAATGCATTTTGTACTGCACAAGTGCATATATGATTATTTATCAATCATTTACGTATTTTAATGTGTCTTCATCCATGCTATTAACATTTTTTATTAAAAGACGGAACGATAGCAGACACTTTATATTGAATATTATGTTTTGAAACATCAGTAAAAACAACATTTTTATAACGGAACTAGTAATAAAATACAATAGATAACATCTGTATTCAGAAGAATGTGAGAAAACACTACAGATCGACAAGAACGTAAAATATTTTATTTATTTAAGTGATACTATTATTTATGTAGACCTAATCTGAAAGGTAAAAAGTAGTAGTGATATCAAATAAATGTTTTCTTAACGGTGAAATACTTTTGGTAAAAATATTTTGATGGTTCCACTAGAGATAATGGGAAAAATAAAATTGAGATAAGTATTTATTTAAAAGGTCGATATAAATTGTTTTAAAAAATATGTTTTGTTCATTATTGTTGAATTGAAGCAAGGGATAAAGGAATTGAGTTGATACTTTTTAATATTTGTATTGAATTCTGAAGCTAGTTTAGTTTTTCGTTTTCTTATACTTTTCTTTTTGGTATTATCATTTTGAGAATCATTCTTTGTTTCTCCTTCTTCTGATTTCGCTCAAATATATTGTTATATATTACTATTTCTGGGTTAATTATAATGAAATTAGGTTAAAATTGATTTCCTTTTTTTTTATGTCGGCTAGCTGTTAATAAGATTAATGATAAGACTCGTAATTAGGTTGCGGTTCGTGCCCTTATTGAATAAATTTAGAAAGTATAATTTTTAATAATGAATAATTTTTCAACAATATTTAATCTATTCAATTTTAACAATTTTCTTTTTTTTTAATTTGAATACGATATATAATACTACTAACCTACTAGCTATAATTAAATTAAATGTCTATAAATACGAGAATGTCTATAAATATGAGCTCAACAATATGATACACTATATCCATATAACCATAAAGTCCCTACACTTCTTTGGCAGTTAAATTAACATTGTATTCTGTCTCAATAAATTTTAATTTAATTCTGTTGCCGAAATTTTGTTTGCAAATTATATGTTGTAATTTATTTCTTCTTGATAATTTGTATTCTGTGTCAATAAATTTTAATTTAATTGTCTTACCAGAATTCTGTTTGTAATAAGGTATATATTGTAATTTTCAATTTCTCGATTTTAATTCTTCTTGATAATTTTCTATTTTTTTATATACGAGTATCTTCCTATTGACTTCTATCTGCCAAAAATTTTTTGACTTTCTTTACCGCTACTTCTCAATCCATCTCATTTTTTTCTAAATCCGGCTTCAAAGGGTTTTTTCCATCTCTATCTCTATTGGCGCACTTGAAACGCGAACTTCACTACCCTCTTATAATTATTTTTACTTATATCTATTATAATAATCTAATACGTAAATTCAGTTACTTCCAAAAAATTGTATTTATACATTCTTTCATAATTTCCTCAAAAATATGTCATTTTTGACTTTTGAATTCCTTTGTAGGTTATCTGTCACAATAATTTTGATGTGTATATAGGGTGTCTCAAATGATCATGTTTACAGTGTGTCCCAAATAAATGATTCTAATAAACCTGATTTAGAAATAATAATAATATTTTTTTTTATAAAGTTTAGTGGATTATATTTTAAATAATCAATATGTAATAATATAGATAGATGTTCTTTATACGAACTCTTACTATTAACTTTATACAAAAAACGAATTTATTTGAAACGAAAGAATAATTCATAAAAGTCACTTTTTAATCTACCTCATATATTATAGGTATAAAGGTAAAGAGATAACTATTACTTATGTGTACATTTAAAAAAATCGACGATGGCGATGCATACAGAAAATCAGACTTCAGTAGTATCGGCAACTCCTGCGTCCAA
Organism: Galeruca laticollis; assembly: GCA_963921935.1. Classification (NCBI taxonomy): domain Eukaryota; kingdom Metazoa; phylum Arthropoda; class Insecta; order Coleoptera; family Chrysomelidae; genus Galeruca; species Galeruca laticollis. The sequence goes on along the minus strand of OY998176.1, from coordinate 64,708,326 downwards.
TTTTCAGCAGGCTTCATCGTCTGCAGTTAAAAAGGAAAAGAAAGCTAAACATCCTAGAACCAAACCATCCCATCCACCAACTTTAGAGATGGTAAACAATTCCATGAATGGTCTGAGCGAACGCAGGGGTTCATATCTCCAAGCAATTAAGAAATACATTGCAGCCAATTATAAAGTTAATGCAAAGAAAGTAGCACAATTCATCAAGAAATATATGAAAACATCCGTTGTTTCAGGCTAGAGGTAAAGGAGCTTCAGGATCATTAAAGTGGCATTGGCTACTTCGGCAGTTGGATTTGCTAAACCGAATACAAGTGAGAAGAAGAAGAAAACTTCGATTACTAGTAAATAAAACAAAATAAAGTGTTTGCTGGAGGCAAATCTAGAATCTAGAACTTTTCGCTAAAAGCAAAAAAGTTACTGCAGCCTCTCTACAGACGTCAACACCTGCGACAGATAAGAAAATTGTTAAGGCTAAAGGGACATCGGCCACTTCCAATATTGCAGCTAGTGCGACGACCGAAATTAAAACAAAGAGTCCTACAAAATTAAAAATATAAAATAAAGGTAGTCCTACGAAGAAGCATAGAGCACCTAAATCAAAAACTGTAAAAACAACTAGCAAGTCTCCCAAAGCAAGAAAAGTCGTTTCTCCAAAAAATAAGAAATAAAAGATTCGTTTCCTTGAAACGATTGTACTAAAAGTAGGGGAGGGTGGGACAAGTGAGACATCTCAAGGTTTGCCGATATAACTTTTTTATTTCCTCTGAATTTTTCAACACCTGAACTTTGCTCTAGTTTACCAAGATTCTTTTTGATCAGATGGGTTCAATTTCTTTTTTTACTTCTCTTCTAGTTGTTCCTTGTAAGGGGAACTGGTAATTATTTTGGATCCTTCTATGTTTCTGGACACCTTTCTGGTATTTTTTCTCCTGAGATGGTTTAGGGATTGGAATGAATTTCGAAATTGGGACGTAACTGCACGACGGCCACGGCTGATCAAGCTCTAAAATATTCAAGAGATACTTTTAGGTACGTATTTTGAAAGGGTTTTGAGATTGAACTTACCTGAATTGAGAACAGAAGCAGCACTGCATGACGGTTGTTCTGTAGGCTCTGAAGAAGGTGGTAATATCTTAGGTTCGCTATAGATTTCCTCTTCAGGGAACTTTAGATCAGGTTTTTTTTCTACAGGTAACTCCGGATTAGGTTGATTTGACGAGTTTTCGGAAGAAGACTTCTATAGTAGATTTCTGGAGAATGTTCTCGGCCGCCTCAAAGTCGCTCTCTTGAAACATATCTGGATCATATGGATAGATTCCTGTTTTCTCAAATGCTTTGATAAGGGCACTTTTAATAATAGGAGCCATATCATATTCGGTTATTCTAGAACCAGGATGATTCGTAAGCCAATTATCCATTTCTTTTGCGAGATAAGTTTTAAATTGTACGAATACACTTACGTCGAGAGGCTGTAGCATGTTTGAAGTATGTGGTGGTAAAGTCAGAAGAGCAACTCCAGAATCTCTAGTTAATTTTATTGCTTCAATGGACTTGTATGACCGTCCGATATCAGTAGACTCGGAGAATCTTTAGTTGTTTTTGTACAGTCTATGAAATGCTTCAAAAATTTAAGGAACAAGTCAGCGTCCATCCATCCTGATGGAGCAGGAAATCTTACTGTTCCAGGAATCGCATTACTTAGCAGAGTTGAATTCATTCTCACACGAGGAAAGACCATAAATGGTGGTATAAATGTGCATGTGACACTGACGCATGCTAGTAGAGTTCTGTTTTTACCTCTTTCCAATGAACCTAACCTTCCTTCTCGCTTTCTTCCTTTTTCGGCTAATATTTTTCCCGGTTTTTGGATGCATGTAATACCTGTCTCATCGCAATTAAAAATACGATTCGGGAGAAATTCTTACTTTTTCAAAACCTCTTTTAAATTTCAAAAAAACCCTGCTACTCTGTATTTTGAAAATCCTGTCACTCTTGCCATGCTAGTCGCTTCAGGTCTTCTTATAGATAGGTTACCATGGCGTTTTAAAAATGACATTAACCAGTCTTTTCCGGCTACTTCCCGTTCTTTATTAAAAGGATGATTCAATTGTTTAATTTCAGCAAATTGAAATGCAATTCGTCGGAGGTCGCTTGTTGAGAGACCATAAAAAAGGTTTTCCAAATGTATTACATGGTCACGTAAATAACTTTCCATTGCTTCAGTAAAGACGCGCTTCAACTTACCTAAGTTTGTTATTGGGTTGAGCACTTGACGCTTCAGCCGTGAATGTAAGCTAGCTCTTGGAACTTTGAAAACCACACTAGCTTTCTTGATGGACATTTCTTTCTTCTGAATAGAATATAAAGCACGTTGCATGGCATCCTCTGAGTACGATCCTCTTTGGGTCTCACGGACATAGCAAAAAATACTCTCGGTGAGTTTACTTAGAACACTAGAGCTGCTAGCACGATATTTAAATGATAAATACAAACGTATTGTGTAAGACTAAACCAAAAACTCATAGTTAATTATCGTAGATACTGTTTGCACAAATATTGGGCAAGTGAGTCATAGCTAAGACTCACTTGCCCCAGCCTGACCTTAAATATAATTTAAAAGATTGCAAGTAAATTTGGCAACAGTCTAGATATCACGCAGTATTGCTAAAATGTTAGGTTATATGGTGTTTATCATAGAATATCTGGATAATGTGTGTACGAATTTGAGTTAACACTCAAATTCCTACTGTTAATTCTTACATAAGTTATTACTTTGTCTTCACCCTGTATTTATAATTTTACAAACTTCATTTCATATAAAAAACCACAGATAACTATATAACAATTTCTTTGTCCACAAAACTATATGCATCGACTGAGTTTCAACAGTCATATGACAGTTTCATTTAAATCTCTATTTCCCATTGGTTAAATTCTCACATAACTTTCCTTGTTATCACCCACTTTAAACGAAATATAAAAATATCTATAACATACATTCAATTTTTCATTCTCATCATATAAAAAAAGGTTGTTAGTCGAGTAACAAAAATTCAATTAAAATTCATTGTCAAAAAATTATTCATAAAGAAGTAAAAACTTTTCAATTACAATGTATCATAAGCATTTGTGATAATCTTAATTGTGACGCAAAATGAAGAGCGTGTAAAGTAATAGAAATATAAAGAAAAGTGCATATACACATCGATTTTCATTTAACATAACAATCAACTCATACATATGGAAGCAGTTATTATCGTAACATTACGATTTGTCCTTCAGAGCTTATAAACATAAAGTGAATACGACTTGCCGAATTTTTGCTTTTCCATTAGAAAACAGGAGAATGCAAAACAATGTGTTTAAATTGTGCAAAATCCCTATGCAACACATTGCAATGTGATGAAAGCAACAAAAATATATATTTACCTACTTTTTAATATTTTTCGGTGACTTTTTCACAGACACGATGCGGCTGCCGGTATAGAACTAAACTGTTTTGATTGTTTACGCCGGTGTTGCCACTAGTACGAATTATACAAAAATACGCACTTGCTCCATCCTCCCCTATTATCGGACTACTCCAATCGACAATAATAAATAGCTATCTTAGTAAACTAAGTAATTATTTATTGCTATTTTCAATAATTCTTTTTGATTATTGTTATTGTTTATTGCAGAAATTTCCGCTAAAAGCTGAATATAGTTATCAACGATTCGATCATTTCTGTAATTATGTTTATTTGAAAAAAATGTAAACATGCTGTTACAGATGCTTTCTTTCCGCTAATTCGAGCATTATCAACTTTCTCAAACACATTATGTATACTTACATTCTAATATACCTAATATTTAAATTCGATTGGCTATTTTAATTTGCAATACTTTCTTTTCGATGTTCAAGGGTATATTTTATTCATAAAATATTCATTTCAACTGTTAACAATCGATATATACAGGAAGTTCTTTTATTATTTGAATCATGGATATTTTATCATTTATTTTCATTAAGTCTAATAATAAAATATTCTTTATAATACCGAATCAATTTTATTAAATTATTTGACATGTAAGGATTTCTTTTAAAAAAATTGTACTACTCAATTCTCATTACGCTTTATTCATATAAATGTTGGGAAGGAAACATTTTTCATTCTAAACGGTCAATTAAGTTTTCCTATGGGTCATTTAGAATCGCCCTTGTTCTTTTTTTATAATTAGTGTTCACATTATTCATTTACCTACGTGTCCAAAAAATTTGCCATGTATAGTATAGTTTAGGAAACAATATCTAAATTTTATTTATATAAGAGAAGTAAACAGATTATTGATAATAATCCAAAAATTAACCTTCTCTCCTATTGTCTTAGGGAAAAATGTGTCAGTATTTTTAACATTAACCTAACAGAAGCCATAAGAACAATACCAACCGATGCTATGGAGGTGATTATTGGCATTATCCCTCTTGATATTTACATCAAAGAGGTTGCGATATTATCAATGTTACGACTTTGAACGATTGGTATAAATTCCAATGTTATGTATGGGGCTACTGAGGCAACGTCTGTGGCGAGAAGCGTTTAATTCGTTACCCATGCTGCAAGCAAACAACGACTCAATTGAACCATCATTTGTTTTAGGAAAACCCTACAAAATAGAAATAAAACAAAAGACGGAGCAAAATGTGACGGATGCAATTCGCATATACACAAAACGAGAGAAGGCTCAGGCATACGGAGTGTATTAAAGGTCGCACAGGCGGAGAACAAAGTAGGCTGTCGGAAAAATGTGAGCGTCGTTCAAACATAACTGGCTAAAGAACTAACCAGGAAAGGTATATCTGGTAAAATCATAATAATCAGCACTGACAGCAGACAAACTCTGCTAATCCTAAGCAGACCTCGCCTCATATCAAGGCTAGTAATGGAGTGCCATCAAGCATTAATTTACGCTTCAGAAAATAATAACATTATATTAAAGTGGGTTAAAAGGTACAATGAAAGCAAAGGCAACCGCATTGCCGGCATGTCAACAACAGCAATCTCGGAAATTGTCAAACGATACTTCCGTAGCCAATTGATGAAACGATGGGAAGAAATGCAAGGATGTGAACTTGGGTATTTGGCGGGTCAACGTCAAATAAATACTTGGAGATGTCCAGGACAGAGCGACAAAATGTTACGTATGTTCCAAAGAAATCGGTTTAGTTTTAACTTTTATTTAATGAATCTATAATGTCGAACACTCAGCACTGAGGTTGGTGAACTTCAGCTTCTAGTACAATCGTCTGTCACCAAATACCTCAGGACGTTAATATCAACAATTTGACAAATACATCGGACGAAGGAAGGTAACACCGCATTCCAAAACCGATCAAATTGAAAAATCAAATTATTTGGAACAAAACACAGACAGTGATATACCAATAATTGCTCATTGGGAAGAAGTTGCAATAGATGAAGAAAATGTCGACGATGCAAGAAGGAAAAATTCATATAATAATGGAACACATTCGGACGAACCAGAACCATTTTAGGAACATTACAGTGACAGCGAGTATTTGTCGCTGATACTGACTCAGAACATGTACTTGGAAACCAAGATCATCATGGGATACCGGACACAAGAGCAAAAAAATGCAAGAGTAAAGGGCAAGGAGATCCATTACAGTGGAAGCGAGTAAAAAATTCAAAAGTGAGCGTACATGGGAATTCAGAAAAATAGTGAAGGAAAGTAACACCAAATAATCTGTAAAGGCCAGCGCAAACTAAAGGCATCTTGTGGGGGGGGGGGGGCACAAAATTTAAATGTTCGCAAATTACGAACGAAATGCGTAACTAAATATTTAAATATTTCTGGCAAATTAGCTCTTGCCTAGACGCCTGCTTGAGAGAGTAAGCTTTGGGTGAGTATTCGTCTACACCTATCCACATAAGGTAGATCACACCAAGCGACTTGTCCATCTTCTTAGAATTGGCAGGATGGACAATGAGCTAATTGAGACAACTCCTGTGAGGATACACAATGAGTGCTGTGGGACCCAACTCTACGCATAATATTTTTAAAACTTTCTGATAATTTATTGTTCTTTCTATTCTTTTCTTTTTTGACAGTGAATTTTCATTGATTTCTATATAAAATATATGAAGAAATTGTTTCATAATTTTTGGTTACTCTGTATTTCATAATAATTATAAATATTATTATGACGCTTGAAGGTTTTTCATCGTATGAATCCGTAACCCGTCAGTCTTACTCATCTTCAACTCGTAAAAACGTAAAAAATAAAACCGCACCTCTACTTATTTCATGACCTATTTTCTACAAAAATTAAATTAACAAACTCAAAATAAATGATATACTGATTGAGGTTTTGTATCTTTTCGTCATATCTATCAAAAATTATTGCCTTCTTGGAAATATTGTTGTTGGTATTGCGACGACCGCGACAAATCAAGATAATCGTGTGAAACAACCTTGACTTGTCATATGTTCACTTTCTTATTAGAGAGTAAAATCGTTGCTTTTAAAGCTCAAATCATCTTTTTTTTATTATAACATGAAACAATTATGACAAGTTGAAGGATGCCGTTCTCGGAAATATGAAATGATATAATCTAGCACTAGAAAATAATGTGTACTAGTAAATGAAACGGAAATAGCACCTAACAAAATTATAGTAACATTTTAATAAAAAAATTTTTGCTTTCTACTGTTTTTTATTTGATGATGATATTCATATGTATGTTGAACTAAACAAATTCTTTTCGAATAAATTAAATTATCTCGCAATTTGATAATCAACTTTACTATTATATAAAGCAACATATTATGGATGGTTGCATATATGTACTCGTATATAATATCTTTTATACATTAGGTGAAAGAGGAACATTGATATTGGTACATTAATAAAACTACCAGTATCTACCGTGAAACAAATTATAAATTCTCTCATATCTTAAAAAATATTCCAAGTGATAATGGTACACATAATAAATGTCCACATATAGATACTTCCGCTTTAAAAAAATGTAATTAACTTAAAGATAGTGGTACTGTTTAGACCTCACAATAAACGTAGGAAATTTTTTTAAATATTTTTCGTAATCAGAACTCACACCAAAATGAATTACTTTTAAATTATCAGTATGTTAAAATTTTATTCATTATTATTATTACACTTGTTTATGGGTTTATGGGTCGACATCTAAAACACGGTTACAGAAACTAGGTAGAGTTTAAAATTTTGAACAGCCATTGAAGCCTACAGAAGAAGCCCTATTTCCACCTTGCACACCATCCCAGGAAAACTACTACTGAAACTAGGGCTTAAATGCTTTTCTTTTTTTAATTAATTTATTGCGCGTCTATCTAGAAAACCTAACTGATTTCCCTGAAAATATTTCCCAAAGAACTTACGAACCTCTTAGAAATTCATGTACATTTCCTTGAGCGTTCCAAGACTATTAAATAATTTAAAGAAGACAGTAACATACTTGGAATGTACGAATATGTGTAATAATGTCTGCACCTGATAATTTAAACATAGACAATCTACAAATAAACACGTATACTTTCTGTATGAATATAAATTTATAAGATCTACTAAAACATTGATTAACTAGGTTAGAGTTGCCTAAGTAATTGTATTAAAATATCAAAACGCGTATACTCAACAGGAACCGTTAATAAATACTTACAAATATTAATATCGCGTTCATTTTTTCCAAAATTATCCTGATACACAAGGGTAAAAATAATACCGCACTCTCTGATTCACTCACGTTTCAGTATTGATTTTAACAAGCTATATTCACAATCATCAGCTGATCGTCATAAATGTGGTTATTCTTATCTCTATATTCCATTATTAAAGAACTTAATTAGAGAAAAAAGCAATGCATATATTGTGATTCTATTTGTAGAGCTGGAAACGTTTCAGTCTAGCGGTCATTACACCCTAATTTATTTCGGCAAAAGTTTTCCTGGTTAGAGTCAAACTCAGATTGAAAAATATCGTTTATCCGAAAATTCAAATCTAAGAAGACTCATCAAAAGCACCAGATGTAACGAAAGTTATAGTGGAACATCAAAAATAATTCTGATCTTTTAATTTTTTCAAAATATCTGGCTTTAAAATGATGTTTTATATATAAATGTAATAGAAGCAATTTTGCAGTTAAGTTGTTTTTCATCTGCATCTTCAATAACGATAAATTGTCAAACGTAAAGCATCCGGTATGTAACAATCGGCTATAATGTAACAACATTACTAATACTCCTATTAGTTAGACAACCCATTATACAGAAATGATCTATTATATTTTATGTATCGAATACGAAAATAATTATACTAGAAATTCAATAGCATTGTCAACTCATTTAAAAAGTATAGAAAAGGAAGGAAAGTGCATTTCAATGGAGGGATGTAAATTTTGTAGAAAATGAAGTCATTTTAAGAACTCATATTATTCGTTCAGGATATAATCTGATAACAGGAGAGATCCTGAAATACCTTCCTGATATGGTAAGTGGCGGAAGTTATAATGATCCTGATCCCTAATCATGAAGTCACATCATATAGATTCCCAGTTATATCAAAATTATATGAAACAATATTACTGAGACGAATAAAACCTATTATATAAAACAAGAACATTATCCCAACTCACATATTTGGCTTTAGATAGGTGCATTCAACAATAGTCCAAGTCGACAGAATAACGAACATATCGAAACAATTCTTGAAGACAAAACAAAACCTTTCCGCTGTCTTTTTAGATGCGGTGCAGGAATACGACAGGGTCTGGCAAGATGGACTTAAGTACGCATTAAACTAAATTATGCCCAGACAATATTCTCAAGTATTAGAGTCATGTGTCACACATGGGCAAAAGTGCCACAAGGACCTGTACACCAACTTTACACTAGTGATATCTATGAGGTAGAGAACAACATCGTACCTACTTTCGCGGTTGACACTGCAATTTTGGCAATAGGCAACGACCACAACGAAGCTGCAATAAACTTGCAAGTTTCCATTGACAAAATCAATAAATGGACAAAACAATGGAGAATAAAGTTGAATGAAGCCTAATTTTCCCATGTATACTTTACAAATAAATGAACGCATTCCCATTAGTATGAATGGGTCAGACATAAAAATTTACTGCTTGCAGTAATATCAACGCCTGAAAATAACGTCCCATTTGTATTTGGAATATATACCACGAAAGGGCGGAAATTTCCTTAATATTTTGTAATCGATTGATTGTCGAGGCCAGTAAAACAGTGTCAGATGTGACTTGGTGCAGTGCATGTTGAAGCTCGCTCAATTAAACAACGACAGAAGTCGAAAATATTTAGACTTGTGACAGTATTCTACCAGAGAGTAAGTATAGTTACAATATAATAATGGTATAACTCATAAAGTGTGACATTTACACTATAACGATTATATAGATTTAGCAAGGGTCCATGATTTATTTAGATTTGCGACTATATTTTACTAGCACATTTTGTCATATTTCCTTTTTTTCATGATAATTTGAAATGTGTCATTTTTTTACCAAACCAATGCCATGCTATTTTAACTTATGACATTGTTTTATATGGAGTAAACGCTCCTTATTAAAAACTTTTATTTAACTTGAAATGTATGTATGTATGTAACTATGTTTGCTTAGGTGGAGTTCTGCAACTCAATTTAGATGCAGATATCTTCAACCGATTGATCTGAAATTTTGTATACACGTATAAATTTGGATAACACTACATGGAAGGCTGTGTAACGTCATTCTAAACCCAACATGACAGAATACCCAAGTTGGCGGATTAATTATTTTGTAAATAATTCGATAAAATATTTAAGCTCACTAAAGTTTCCCTAAAAAGTCGATATTTTATTAACTGGTAGGAAAACTGGATTTGTAGGTTTAATAGTATTGAAAACCTGTATTACGAATTAATAAAAAGTGGGTGATGAAATTTTTCCTAACTTATAAGTTAAGTCAAGATCAATTAGACATGTTCTTTTCCGCCATGGCGTAGAGAGGATTTTCCAATAACAGTACTGCTTGGTAATTTGAGCAAGCTTATAAATGACTGCTAATTGTTTAGCTCAAGATGACATATTGTAAGGATTTTATTTCTCTTACGTTTTGCCCCATTGAATCGAGTAATTATTTTCGAATAATCCCTGTCTCAGTACAACCCTGGTGTAAGATATCTTCGTCGAAGTGTAGGACATCGTTTTTAATGACCAATGAACATTAAAAGTTATTAAACAATATCCCTTGACATTGAATGGTTCGATACGCTCCAGCCTTAATTTTTGACTGAAAAATATATGATAGCTTTATATCGCCTCTAACAAAAGAGTACTTTTTACAAGATTCTGGGTAAACGTCGTTATTGGTGAATTTATGGTATCAATTCGTTTTCTATGGACCTTTCCAAGACCTAGCTTTCTCGACAACTTTAGTGGAATAAAAGTTTACCTCTGGCCGAAGCTACCGAGATTAAGTGAGTCGGCGACGAATAATTAAGCGAATCAGTTGTAAAGTTCTTAGGGTCTCAACGCTATATATCGTGTTGTCCTTACCGCTATGGAGATTAATACATCAAAGAATCCTCGAACAAGTTAGTTGTAACCTTCCTAGGGTATCAACGTTAGTTATCATGTAGTACCGTACCGAAGTACCGACATTTCCTGTGTTTATTATCGCAATATCAGCGAATTGAAATTACCTAAGTATCTGTATATTGTGCTTATTACCGTGCTCATTATAAAAGTTACCGTAGTTATTAACCATAACGTCTCGAGTTTCGTTTGCCGTCCTATCGAGAAATACCGATTGTTTGTGATTTGTTTTCATCATGCGGTGAGAGTTAATTACTTATTGCAAGTATTTTCTCAAGAAATAAAATCCACCGAATTAACAAACCACGCCCTCCGACGTTAATAGTAACTGCCATCGTTGAAGCCGATTACTTGATTTGTGATTGGTCTGCCACTTCAGGATTCAGGTAGATTTATAGATTATTTTGAGCTCTTTTACCTGGGTTAAATAGCTCCTGTTCCTTACCGATTGTATAGGACGAATTTAGTTTCACGTCAATTTTTTTCAACCGTAATAAGAACAATACAGTGTCAGAAGTATTCTATTATGATAACTAGTTCGTTATTAGTAATAATGGCATTGTTTTAGAGAACATTTATGTTCTATGCTGTTTTATATAGTAATCATTAAGAAATTCGGCGTGCGCGCTTATCCTAGATAAAATTATTTTCCGTCCCATTATCTTGACGTAACTTCCACAACGCCGATGTGTTTTTTGTTTTCAAGTAAGTCAGTAACGTAGTATTTAGTATTATCATACATATTTTTTATGAATAAACGGCAAATAATTTTATTGATAAACTAATTTTTTTCTTTATTTGCAAACTAAGCGACATTTATAGTATATTTGTTTGTTCCTTGGAGACTATTTATTCCTCGAACAATTAGCGAATGACTCGCTGTGTAGTGTTGATCGATAATTTGTCTTTTTATTGTTTCTTATGTATATATTAATAACGTCGTCGAGGTGTGCACGTGTTTACAATATACAGGCCATACGTACGTCATATGTATGTCAGATTTTGAAGCTTATTTTTTCTGTCTGTTGTTGGTACTCTGTAATTCGTGTATTCATATTATAAGTTTATTATTGTTCTGATCACTGACGCTAGTCAAAGATATTAATAAACTGATTAACATAATAAACGCGTTTTAGTGAGTACATCCCTAATCTCCACAGACACATTGCTGAAAATATCGCAGTTTTTGACATTTTTCCTGTAGTTTCAAATTTCTGGCGCCCTATAATTAATTTTCCGTTTGGACACCTTCCAGCTTATATACCTACGACCCTAGTTCTCCAATTAAACTCAAGAGCGCCGTTAGCATACGTCTTAACTGTCTATCGCCCACTATCGTTCAAAATAATAATATTTCACTAGGTCATCTTTGTTTCATTCAAGAAAAATGTAGGAAACTTTGTACCCAACAGTTAAGAGAGTTACAATTTTCATAAATACAATAAACAATATGAAAAATAAATTTCGGTCTTCTACTGCACCTCCGTTTTCGTCAAATTTTCAATAATCTAGACATATAAGCTTGACCGTTCTTCGAAGAGAAAAACAACTACTTTCCTGGCTAATACCACGCAGAATATTGAATTACATCCCTTTCGAAGAACGAGACGTCGATCGACCATTTTGTCGATACAGACACCTGTGGTGATTCGCAACCGCAAGAAGTAGGGGAAAGTACACTGACCGGTTTCAACCTTCTTGGGTCACTTCAAGAGTGCCGCAATGCCTTCTAGATCAGAGTCTCTAATCTGAACTGAAGATTTCGTCTTCCGACAACCTATATTTGGCTCCTGTGGTTACACACTTGCGAGAAGTAGTCAGCTGGTGCATTGAATTGAATGGAATGTCGCTAATTACATCCTGTATATTGCCGATATACCCTCTGGTTTCCGGTACTGCAACGACCGTTGGTGCAACCTCAGCACATTCAACGTATAAATACGATTGTAAATATATTTCATTCAGTCTGCATATTATTTTTTATCTACATATCCTGTTTGTATAATTTATATTTTTACTGTCATTTTTGAAAGTCGATATTTTGTATTTTAAGTGTGATAAAAGTTTTTAAAAACAAGGTTCGTGTAACAACACATATATTTCGCTGGTCCATCCGTATTAGAATGTCAATGATCTATAATCGTTGTGGACTTACGTCGAAGTACTTACTTATTTTTTTAGTTTTCCGGTGTTTTAGTCCGTACTTAAAGTTAAAGAATAATGGTGCGCATTATTTATTAAAAACAACAAATAAAAGTATTCTAAAATCCAAAAATTTATATTCAATATGTTACATTAAATAGAACACATACATATTTTTGTATAAAACAATATTATTAACAAACAACATTCACAACTTTAAAATGCGAACAATTTCATTTAATATGTTCTCGTCTTGATATGCCATAATGCCATTTAAGTTACAAGTACTTTCCTCAACAAAATAATGTACACTCTCGTTTTTTTCTGTAGAAACACCAACGTAATTTACAATGTCGCCGCCTAGCGATTTGAGGATAGCGTGTGGAGCACACGTATCCCATTTAAACGTGGTACCTTTCGTTAAAATGTAAGCATCAGCCAAACCTGCAAAATAAAATACAAAGATAAGAAAAACAATTATCATCTTGACTGAATAGTACTTTTCATCACATGACAAGCACATGCGCAGCCACCATATTGAAAGAGCGGTACTTTAAAAGTTTCGTACTGTTTTGTGCAATAAAAAATGGGAAATCAATATTATCTTCACAAACAAATCCATCATTAAAACAAAATATTGATGAGTCTGTACTTGTTGACAATTCAGTTGAAGCGCATAATTGTGAACAATTAAAAACGGGGTGTTTTGGGCGTTCTCAAAAAGGTAATATAAGTGGGCTAGTTGTGAGGTTAGCTGTCGATACAATCTATTATCTAAATAAAATTTGGTGAATAATGATTGAATTCCAATTAACCATGATCATTTATTGTTAGCACCTGTAGAAACTCTAAAATAAACATCTAGGTTGATAATGAATATTGTTAGTATTAAAATTTTTCTGATGCTATAATCATATTACATTTTGAATTACGCATAGTTATTACTACCTACTATATATTGCAAGGAAGGTTTAGGAAAACTTATAAAATATATACTTATCAAAACAATAATTATTTATTGCCTTTAAATGATTTATCACTCTTACATACTCTAGAACAACTTTTTATTTTTCCTTTTCCTACAGATAATATAATTATAGTCGACTTAAAACATTTATCATTTTAAGACACTTTTATTTTAATTTTCTCTCAATTTCTTTTTAATAAGTATTATTTGTTTAAAATGTGTTGATTTTAAGTATTTATACACAGGTATCTTAACATGCTTGTTTACAAAACAGTACGAAAAACATGGCTGAGGTCTATAGACTCGATTGTTAGTCAGACCAAAACGCCATCTACACTTCTAACGGCAAACCAAATAGTTAAAGTATTTGCTGTATCGCAGTTAACTACAAAGTAATTTATATACTTATTGGTGTACTCATTGCATTTGTAGATAGATGGACTTTTCTGATTCTTTATAAAATAACTTCAATTGTTAACATATTATCAATTACCTAAAATTACAGTTAAAATTTTATATCCAGCTCCTGAAGCTTGAATAAGATTAAAACCATGATTTTTCAATTTTTCTTTAATGTCTTCCATTTCACTGCTACTTATACAAATGGTGTCGGTCCGGGTAGGCTTTTTGAGTGTACTGTTATATTTAAAATCGGGTAAGGCGACGCCCCAAATACATTGTTGAGAAAACCTAAAAACACATTATCACTACTCTTTTTAATATCAAATATATTACAGTAGACCCTCTATAATCTGGCACTGCGCCAGAGCGCCAGTCCAGCACTCCAGTAATCCGGCATATTTTTACGGGCGTGGTGGGAAATTAAAGTTGAGACACGCATATATTTCACCAGTTTTATTCGTGGTGTCCAGTGCAGTGGTAGTTTATAGTGTAAACGTATAGATTAATTTATGTGAAAATGTCTCAGTGTAAACAGAAGCACAAAACTTTAACACTGATTGAGAAAAACGAGATTCTATAAAGACTAGATAAGGGTGACAAACTTACCAACCTAGTAAATGAATATGGAGTCGGCCGCGCTACAATACATGACATACGCAAGAACCAAGACAAAATTAAGTCTTTCTGTGAAAGCAGAGACAATGTTAAAAGTGGCCGGAAAACGATGAAAAAGGACGAGTTCCCTCAGGTTGAGAATAGCCTGTACGCTTGGTTCATTCAAGAAAGAAATAAGCACACACCAATATCTAGGAAAATTCTTAAAGAAAAAGTAAAGATATTTTATGAAATATGAAATAGTGAAGGATGGCTTGAAAAATTCAAAAGGCGTTTTGGAATTCGTTTGCTTAGTATGACCGGTGAAATACTTTCTTTTGATGTTGCTGCAGTCGACCCATACAAAGAAAAGTTCAATGAAATCAATAATTAACTCTTGACCAAGTCTGCAATGCCGATGAAAGTGGTTTGTTTTACCGGCTTTTACCAAAATATAAACTAACTTTTCCGCATCTTTGGCCCTGAACAATATTCTATCATGAAATTGTTACTTGTATACAACTCGGGGGATGTATCGTGCTAACAAACCGAAATTTCTCCAAAAATAACCAAAAATTTAGTATATCTGGATTTATAGGACCCGTTGTACTCGCTCTAGTCAACTGAAAATCAATAGGGTACATTTGTGAGACACCTTGAGCAATATTCAATCACAAAATTGATCAATCGTATACTCTCTGAAGGCTGTATCGTGCCAACAAACTGAAAATTCTCCAAAAATAACAAAAATTTGGTACTTCAAGTACCATAGCACCCGTTCTACTGGCTTTAGTGAGCGAATATCAATAGGGTTCATCTTTGAGACGCTCTAAATAATATCGAATCATTAAATTGGTCACTTGTATGTACTTCGGAGGCTGTATCGTGCTAACAAACTGAAACTTCTCCAAAAATGACAAAAATATCGTACTGAAAGTACTGTAGCACCTGTTGTATTGGCTCTGGTGACCTGAAAATCAATAAGTTCCATCAGTGAGATATCCTGAATAATATTCAATCATAAAATTGGTCACTTGTTAAACTCCGGAGGCTGTATCGTGCTAACAAGACATGTAAGGAAAAGTAGCCGACGACAACGACGACGACGACGACGACATATACCTGGATTTTTTTCCTAAAAACCGTTTTTACGTGTTGTTGATGGAAAACGTAAAAATAACTCAAAATTTTTTTTCAAAATTTGTGGTAAACCAATACTTTTCTCGCATATTAGATAGGTTGGGCGGAAAAGTAAAACAGTCGTTCACCATGCTGAATCAAGTGCTCCGGGACGCAAACTAGCCAAGGACAGAATAACATTCATGCCGTGTTCAAATGCAAGTGGCGAACATAAATTAGATTTATTGGTGATCGGTACAGCAAAGAATCTCAGTTCATTTAAATAAGTCAACCTGTCTGTTGATTACAAAAACGCGGACAGGAGTTGGATGACCCAGTCAGTGTTTAAGAAATGGTTCCACGGAATATTTGTGCCATCGGTAAAAAAGTATCTGAAAAGAAAGAAACTGCCCCAAAAGGCCTTGTTTGTTTTAGACAACTGCCTTGGTCACTAAGGAGAAGATGAGCTGAAAAGTAAAGGCTTCCATGATGTCAGGTTTTTACCGCCTAACGTTACACCGCATCTACAACCCATGGACCAGAATGTCATTCAGACTGTTAAAATGCACTATAAAAAAGCTTTCCTTTACAAACTTTTGTCAAAAGAAGGAAGTATAATCCAGTTACTGAAAGAAACGAACTTGAAAGGCGTGGGTTTTGACCTTGCTAATGTTTGGGATAAGCTCGCAGAAAAAACAATTGTTTGCTCATGGCGCAACGTATGACCTGATATCACTTTGTTGGAGCAATACAATAAAAACAAAAACAACGAAATGGGCAATGATCAAAACGATGAAATTGAAATGCCGCTCGCTGCTGTTCAGAAGGTCGATCGAGAGCTAATTTAGCAGCGAGATAAAATTTCTGAAAAACGAAAACCCGACAACAGAGGACATAAACATGTGGATGATCGATGAAGGAGAGGAAAACGGCCAAATTATGACACTCACACTGTGAACAACGATGCTGCCATGGGTGCATTTTCAACTTCAGTGAAGTGGGCGGAAGAAAATAATGTGTCTGCTAGTGACATTCTTGTTTTAAAAATACTTCAAGAGAAGGTGTTGAAAGTGTCTTTTCGAGCTAAGAAACAAAATAAAATTGACAATTTTTCTACTCCAATAGAATAAAGCTACAGACGTTGTACTGTATCGTAAATTGAAAGTTTTCTTTTAGTTTTCTTGTGCGGTACTATTAACATTTGATTTCTTAAAGATCTTTTTTGATTAGTTGTTCATTCTTTTCTATATTGAACAATAGTTTGGAATCGTAAAAGTCGAATAAAACACGTAGTTTGTGAATTTGAATGTTTTTATTGATGACCTTCCAGTAATCCGGCGTTTTCAATAATCCGGGAGTACCCAGGTGCGATATATGCCGAATTAGTGAGAGTCTACTGTAATTATAATTGAATCAAACACTGACATTCAATAAATTAATATAAATAACCAACTCATAGTTTCAATATTTGTTAGATAAGATTGTTATTGTGTTATTTTTTTTTAAATTTAACCCTACAACAAAACTAGATTGAACTTACTGGAAATCTTCTTCATCTAAAAATGGTCTATTGATAACACCCATAATGGGAGCCCCTGTATTTTTATTAAATGCTCCTATCAATATCGTTACACACTTAAGTCCATTTATATGTACATTATTTATACATTTTCCAGCACCACCGTGAACGTACTCCCCAGTACAATCTGTAACATAAATAACACAAAGATTTGGGAAAGAATTTTCACACCTAACAATAAAAAGTATTGAATTCCTTTTTAAAACCTTAAGCTCCAGTTGTACAAAATAATTTTTTAAAATAGTTACCTATTGGATCTATCCATATTCCTAATTCGTCAAAATTTACTCCAAATTTTTTACATGGTACATCAGTGTTTATATCTTCTATATTCAAGTCCCTATGTACTTCTGCTGCTAAAAGTGTCGCAGCTACGTGATCACCGTTTAACACTATTTCTAAAAGATTTGAAGTTTCTTCTTCATTATGTTTGATTTCCACACATATTTTCTCTCCTAGCTTGTTTTTAAAAATGTTATTTTCTTCTCCTCTGATATTAGGTGCTAACTCTTCAAACTGTAATGATATTGAACATTATAGCAAACTATATTTAAGAATACCGGGTGATCAATTAAGGGTAGCGAGCGGCCATATTTCATAAGATATCGGTCGTATAAATTTAGAAAAAAAAATCATGATAAAAGTGGCCAAGAGAAATTGCTGGAAATTATTTTCGAGTTTGTTAAACGTCCGCTAGAAGGCGTAACAACTAACACTAAGTAGAAAAATGGGGTTTTTATAGAATTTTGCCTAATGAAAGTATATCGATGATACTATTTTCATATTTACTAACTATTCACCTACACTTTTTGACTAAAATGTTTTGTTCTATCTATCAAAATAAAGCGGTGGGGGAGGTTCGATTGTTTTTTTAAACAAACCAAGATTTCTCCCGTTTCGCTTGACCGATTTTAACAAATTTGGGCTTATATGAAAGAGCCTAATTTATACTACAAAACGTTTACTTGGTTTCGACTTTTTGACTTTCGTCTTTACCGCTAGATGGCGTTAACTGAAATGTTAGCAAATTTTTGAGTTTTTTTCAAGAAAAACAAATGTAATGATATATAAATTTTTACATATTTTAAAAGAGGATACATTTTTCTGAAAGTGAATGAAAAAAATTAATCATCTACCTTTTTTTGAACCGTTGATATTGAACAAAATATAATTTTATTACATTAAAAAATGGCACGCCATTGTTTTTTATCAAAATAAAAATCATTTTCGTAATCACTTATTAGTTGCTAACAAAAAGAACATTTTGACTTTTTTTCGTTAGACAAACGGTGTTGGATTAAAAAAATCAAATAAATTTACATGGGGCGCCCATATCTCGAAACATACTAATTTACATATTTGGAAAAAAAATCTTAATAAAACTGTCCAATAACAGCAGGAGCAATAACACTAAAAACAAGAACACATAACTTAAAAATAAACGTTAAATATAAATTAATAGTTCTGTCGTAAAAGTTTAAAATGTTGTCCATTATTTTGAATGCACTGGTCCAATCTTTTCTGGGTGGAGTTAACAGCTGCCTCAATTACCGCTCTTGGTATATTATTTATGGCGTTTTGAATTCGGACTATCAAGTCTTCTCGAGTAGTTGGTCGAGTTTTATACACCAAATCCTTTATTTGGCCCCACAGATAAAAATCAAGGCATGTTAAATCGGGGGACCGTGGTGGCCAAAAAAATAGACTGTCTCTACCAATCCAACGGTTAGGAAAATGCCTGTTCAAAGAATCTTGCACATTTCGAGAATAATGTGCCGGGCATCCGTCTTGCTGAAACCACATGTTTCTTCTTACTTCTAAAGACACATTTTCTAAGAGTCCTGGTAAATCGTTCAATAAAAAGTTCAAATACAAGTTACCGGTTAGATTGCCATTAAAGATGTGCGGACCGATAATAGCACCATTAATAACACCGCACCAGACGTTGACGCTCCATCGATCCTGCTGATACTCTTCACGTAACCAGTGTCCGACCAGTAATGCATATTATGAAGATTTACCCTGCCATTACTGCAAAAAGATGCTACATCTGTCCACAATATTTGTGACAAAATATGACGGTTTTCCCTAATGAAATATCTAAGCCGGTAGCAGTAATCGAGCCTACGTTCAAAGTCAGTCTCATTTAAGGATTGATGAATCACGACGTGATACGGATGCATTTTAAAATCCATTAATATTTTTTGCACTGAGCCATAGGATATTCCTAAATATCTGGAGATCTCTCTTATGCTTAAATGAGGGTCTGCATGAATATAAGCCAACACATTTGTAATGTTATCTACTCTTCGTACTCTACGATTTCTTCTCAAAGTTGGAGTTGGTTGCACTTGGCCATGTTGCCTTAACCGTAAGGCTAAACGACGAAAAAAAATTCCCGGATGCCGTCTTCGGAGGGAATAACGCCTAGAAGCAATCGCCGCATTTTCAAAACATTGAAAATGAATTCTCAACATATCAAAGGCTTCTTCATTCGTAAAAGGCATGATTTGTTGTAAAAATACTTTTTACATAACATTAAATTAGATGTTAATAGCAGGAACTGTCAAAATGAATATCAGCGTGTTTGACAATTTGGTGTTTTCTTTCCTAATATAGATCATGGCCTGCTTCGCTTAAATGCGATGTTAGTTTAAACAGTCAATCCAAAACCGTTCGTCTAGCGAAAAAAAGGCAGGGGGTTCTTTTTGTTAGCAACTAATAAGTGATTACGAAAATGATTTTTATTTTGATAAAAAGCAGCGGCGTTTTTCAATGTAATAAAATTATATTTTGTTCAATATCAACGGTTCATAAAAAGGTAGATGAATAATTTTTTTCATTATATTTTAGAAAAATGTATCCTCTTGTAAAATATGTAAAAATGATTATACGATTACATTTGTTTTTTTTTGAAAAATTTCCTACAATTTCTGTTAACGCCATCTAGCGGCGAAGACGAAAGTCAGAACCAAGTAAGTCTAAATTATGCTCTTTCATATGAGCCCAAATTTGTTAAAATCGGTCAAGCGAAACGGGAGAAATCTTGGTTTGTTTAAAAAAACGATTGAACCTTCCCCACCGCTTTATTTTGATAGATGGAACAAACCATTTTAGTCAAAAAGAGTAGGTGAATAGTAAGTCAATATGAAAATGATATCATCGATATACTTTCATAAGGCAAAATTCTATAAAAATCTCATTTTTCTACTTAGTGTTTGACAAACTCGAAAATAATTTCCAGCAATTTCGCTTGGCGACTTTTATCATGAATTTTTTTTTCTAAATATATACGACCAATATCTTAGAGATATGGCCGCTCGCTACCCTTAACTGATCACCCGGTACATTAGATGTAGTGCTGAAGTAAAAATTCAGTGTTATCACAAATTGGAGAGAGAACAAGAAAATGTAATATTGTAATCTTATCTAGAACCAAATAATTAAATAGAGCCTATATGTTTTAAATTCGGAGAAATCTAAAAATTGGTGGGACACTCGGTATTATAACTGCATTTATGTTTAATCTTACCTGTTTTCCAATGTCATGCTTAACCATTCCTTGTATGAGAACATCGGCAAGAGTTTTGAAATCCTCTACAAATCTAGGATTAGCTTCGGCAGTCTTCTTTTTTTGTACCAAAAGATCAAAAAGGTGTTCATCTTTTCGACATACTCTGGCTATATTGGCAGCTTTTTCCGATACCACAATTAACGCTTTAAGCAAATCCATCTAAATCTGAAAAATATTTAATTAATAACTTGTACTTTATTATTGTTTTTAATCTAGTTTGATAAAAATGTTTAATTGGAAATCCGGAAATTTCCGATATCCTGACAACCCACATAAAAATTCCGATAGGATTTATGGAATCTAAATTTATTTGTCAATGCTGGATAATAAAAGTTTTAATTTAAAAGATTTTACAGATACTGTGAAAATAAATTGTGCTCAAAGCGTATACTTTCCATTCAATTGAATTTTTCTTTCATTTTGATTAATTTTAGGTTTTTTCCAACTGATTTTTCAATTTAATAAAAACATATATGGCCCACAAAATGAATTAAACAGAAATTAGATATTTGCTGTCTCGACCCTTACTCTGTGGAATCTACTCATATTACTGTTTTAAATGAAACTAACTGTTTCTAGATAATTCCACAATATATTGAAAAAAATGTTAAAAATTCTAAGAAATTGACAATTGTTTGGATGTTAAATATCATCTAGTCCAGTCAATAAGGTAAAAAACGTGAAAAAAAATTGCAATTGTTATTAACAAAATAAGATAAAAAAAGAGGTATTTACGTTTTTGTTAATAACTCATAAACTATTATTATTTACGATATTTGGAAAAAAGGTTCTGAAAGAAGAGGAAATTTCCGAAAAAAAAGTTCCAGCTCCCGGAACTCTACCTCTATTATTAATAATTTTATTTGACGCTGAAAATAGGGCTCCGCGCAGCCATTACGGCATGGGTGCTCTGCCGCTAAAGACGGCGTACCACATAAAATTATTTTTTTATAGTAACAAATATGAATTTAAAAATTTGAATAAATTATGGTATTATCCAGATACTTGAAAGAATATATTTGCGTTGGAAAACATTTTTTAAATTAATTTTTCAAAAAGTTATGCAATTGTTAATTAATGTTTCATTAATGACGACATAAAAGTTTAAATAATAAACTTATAAATTTTTGGCTCTGTGGAGCTGTTCTTATATATATATTTAAGAAGATCCCGCGATAAAAGTTTATTAAAGTTAATTATTTTGTTTATAACAATTTTTTAAAGTTAACAAAAAATGAAAAATCTAAGAAATGTTATTAAAAACAATTTTTTAAACAAATGTTATATTATTACTGTTTTCGTATCCAACAATGGCAATAAGTAACGTTGTTAAGAAGTTGTTTATAAACAAATAGACAAGCTTAATATTTAAAGAAATTTTTTTACCAAAATAATGATTTTTAAAATTTTTTACCATTATGTTGTCTTGGCAAAATAATGATTTAAAAAAATGTTTCTTAAATAAATTTTTTTATTGTTTATAACCGTTTTTATTATATTTCGATTAATGAAATTGACTGTCTCGACCCTTACTTCGTGGAATATGCTCATATTAGTGTTTTTAAATGAAACTCACGGTCTCTAGTTAATTCCACAATATAATAAAAATTGTTGAAACTTCTAAAAAATTGACAATTGTTTCGATAAATCAATATCATAGTCAGAATGACAGAAGTTACATTTCATTTTATGCCTACCTGATGTTTAGTAGTTATTTTTGGCTAGACCAAGAAGTAACCTAACTTGTGATTGGCTTAATATATGTTTACAGAAAAAAGAAGATGTGATATTACAAATATTGAAGCTTAGATATTGTTAGCCCTATGGTGATATCCTGGATATCATTTTTCCAATTAAGTTTAACTGTGCAATGATATAGAAATCCAGGAAAACTATATCTGCTGATCTTTACAATTATCACTTAAGAAGACAGTTTATTAGTGGAGAATTCCTTAGATTTAACTGTTCATTGACAACTTCATATTGTGGTTTTGTTAAATGTCTTCTAATTTCCATTCTTCAAGGAAATCCAGTTCTTGTTTCTTTTCACAAATATGCAGCACTTCTAGTTCTGTGTTAGGTGTCAATGAATGATTGTTGTCAAGTAGATGTTTTGCGTAGTGGGATTGATCTGGTTGTTTTAATCTGTATGCTCGTAAGTGCTAACTGTATCGTATTTCCAAATTCCTAAGGGTCTGACCCAAATAGACAGCATTACATTCTGGACATTTGAGTTTATATATACCTGACTTCTTTAGGCAAAGGAGCTCAACAATATACTCAATACTTACTTATATGAATCTCAGTACTTAATTAGAAATTCAATAGAACTAATCAAAAAGTTGAAAGCAATCCACTTGCAAGATAACTATAAACTCATTTCGTTCGATGTAACTAATATGTTTACTAAAATTCCTCCTAAAGAATGTCTAATACTTGTAAGAAAATTACTAGAAGATGAAAATATTAATCCAGGAATAATATCAGATACATTTAATTTATTTGATGTATGCATTAATCAGAATTATTTCACTTTTGACAATCAGATATATATTCAAAATGAAGGTTTACCAATGGGAAGCCCTATATCACCTATTTTAGCAAACATTTTTATGGACAATTTAGAAAGAAAGATCTTTGAAAGTAATATTTCGAAAAATATTTTATTTTGTTATAGATATGTAGATGACATATTAGCTTGTTTTATGGGTAGTGAACGACAATTAGATGTATTTTTCAACCACATCAATAATTTACACCCGAAAATTAAATTTACATTAGAAATTGAAGAAAATAGCTCAATCAATTTTCTTGATTTATAAATTCAAAGAGTTAATAATGTACTTGATTATTCAATTTACCGAAAACCAACACAAACTGATGTAATAATTCCATTCAATTCTAACCACCCTGTATCACACAGACTAGCAGCATATAATTCAATGATACATAGAGCTTTTTCAGTTCCTATGAACAAATGTAATTTTGATAGAGAGATTAATACAATTAGACAAATAGCAACATCTAACGGTTATATCCATTAGATATGATAAATTAAAACTTATAAAACCATCACATATGCAGGAAATATTTCTAATAATATTTCAAAGATAATATCTTCAGCAACGAATACAACAATTTCTTTTAAAACAGAAAGTAACGTTAGTACAAAATTGTTGAATGTAAAAACAAAAATACCACTATTAAAGAAGTCAGGTATATATAAACTCAAATGTCCAGAATGTAATGCTGTCTATTTGGGTCAGACCCTTAGGAATTTTGAAATACGATACAGTGAGCACTTACGAGCATACAGATTAAAACAACCAGATAAATCCCACTACGCAAAACATCTACTTGACACCAATCATTCATTGACACCTAACACAAAACTAGAAGTACTACATATTTGTGAAAAGAAACAAGAACTGGATTTCCTTGAAGAACTGGAAAACAGTTAAATCTAGGGAATTCTCCACTAATAAACTGTCTTCTTAAGTGATAATTGTAAAGATCAGCAGATATAGTTTTCCTGGTTTTCTATATCATTGCACAGTTATACTGATCTTAATTGGAAAAATGATATCCAGGATATCACCATAGGGCTAATAATATCTAAGCTTCAATATTTGTAATATCACATCTTCTTCTTTTTTCTATAAACATATATTAAGCCAATCACAAGTTAGGTTACTTCTTGGTCTAGCCAAATATAACTACTAAACATCAGGTAGGCATAAAACGAAATGTAACTTCTGTCATTCTGACGATGAGATTGATTTATCGAAACAATTGTCAATTTTTTAGAATTTTCAATAACTTGTATTATATTGTGGAATTAACTAGAGACCTTGAGTTTCATTTAAAAACACTAATATTTCGATTGTTTAAATAATTAGTTAAGGAATGATTTTCTCTTTAAAAATCATAATTGGCATTTCTTCATAGGTAAATAAAAAAAATTTCAATAATTTCATTATTTGTTAACTTAACCATTTGTTATAAACAAATTCTAAAATTTTAAAAATCATTATTTTGGTAAAAAAACTTGCTTCAAATATTAAACTTGTTTTTAAACAATTTTTTAACAATGTTACTTAATGCCATTGTTGGATACGAAAACAGCAATTATATAACACTTGTTTAAAAAAATTTTTAATAACATTTCATAGACTTTTCATTTTTTGTTAACTTTAAAAAATTGTTATAAACAAAATGATTAACTTTAATAAACTTTTATCGCGGGATTTTCTTAAGTATATATATAAGAACAGCTCCACAGAGCCAAAAATTTATAAGTTTATTATTTAAACTTTTATGTCGTCATTAATGAAACATTAATTACCAATTGCATAACTTTTTGAAAAATTCATTTAAAAATTTTTTTCCAACAGGAATATATTCTTTCAAGTATCTGGATGATACCATAATTTATTCAAATTTTTAAATTCATATTTGTTACTATAAAAAAATAATTTTAAGTGGTACGCCGTCTTTAGCGGCAGAGCACCCATGCCGTAATGGCTGCGCGGAGCCCTATTTTCAGCGTTAAATTAAAATTATTAATAATAGAGGTAGAATTCCGGGAGCTCGAACTTTTTTTTCGGAAATATCCTCCTCTTTCAGGACCTTTTTCCAAATAAAGTAAATATTAATAGTTTATGAGTTATTAACAAAAACGTAAATACCTCTTTTTTCATCTTATTTTGTTAATAACAATTGCAATTTTTTACGTGCCGTAAAATCCTCAAAACTAATTTTTCTAGAGGTCATTCCGAATCCAATGAGCCATTGTTCATATTTTTAAGAGCTTTATCTATATTTTTCACGTTTTTTAACTTGTTGACTGGACTAATCGTCAGAATGACAGAAATTACATTTCATTTGATGCCTACCTGATGCTTAATAATCATTTTTGGATAGACCAAGATGTGACCTACCTTGTGATTAACTTAATATATATATATATATATATATATATATATATATATATTTTTCAATATATTGTGGAATTATCTAGAAACGGTTAGTTTCATTTAAAACAGAAATTAGACAATTAATCACAATCTTAAACCTTAGAAAGTGTTTCAAGACACATTCTATATTTAAAAAATCTACGTAAGAAACCTATTAATTAAAACAATTCATATTAGTGTTTTAAATGAAACTTACTGTTTCTAGTTAACTCCACAGTTTATTGGAAAATGTTAATATATATTACCTAAATATCATCATCATCAATTGTCAATTTTTTAGAATTTTTAACATTTTTCAATAAACTGTGGAGTTAACTAAAAACAGTGAGTTTTATTTAAAACACTAATATGAGTAGATTCCACAAAGTACGGGTTGAGACAGTTAATTTCAATTCAAATTGTCTCTAATAATATAGTAATCTTTTAATACCTAATAGGTAAAACTTGTTGCCTACCTTCAGAAACAAAAACGATCCACTTAAAAAAACACTAAAAACTTCCAATATACGTTTTCTTATCACTTAACAATATAAATACCTGATAACACACCAATAGTTGATTCATCGTATTCCAAGTACAAATGACGTACATTCCTTAACTACATCGTTAATTTAATTGTAAAACTATAAGTATATTTCGAATCGTATATGTGCGTAAGAGAAGGCTTCAACTGTATTGATTTTCCTGTCTTTTCGCTCGAATCTGGATTTTAGGTATATAAAAAGCCGAATTCGTTTTTATCAAGGACCTCCACACGCTTG
Organism: Galeruca laticollis; assembly: GCA_963921935.1. Classification (NCBI taxonomy): domain Eukaryota; kingdom Metazoa; phylum Arthropoda; class Insecta; order Coleoptera; family Chrysomelidae; genus Galeruca; species Galeruca laticollis. The sequence goes on along the minus strand of OY998176.1, from coordinate 64,681,564 downwards.
CGTTGTTATTCTAAATATTTTTAACTACACATTATAGAATGTATATAAACAGAGGAAAATGTTTATTGTTTTATAATCCGATTACGTCATAGACTAGTACTGTTTTGTTTAAATCGATTCTTACGAGGGGAATTGAAAATATTTATCATATATTGTAAAGTTTATTTTATACATACAGTATGTCCGGTAAGTCGTGATATATTTACCAATTGTTTCATTCAATTTGTACCTCGTCACTAAAAAATTACAATAATAATTTTCTTGATACTTTGTGTACTGTTAATTTCACTTACTATATTGTTGTAAACGGATTTTGGTGCAAATTCATTTTTTCTAATCTGTTTTTGACAATCGGCTGAAATTTAGGTTGGTTTTCAAATAAATCATCGGACCCAGCGTGCCATTTCTTGACGATTTGCATGTTTTCTATCAAAAGCTTGGCAATATTTTTTAAAGTGTATATGCATTCCTCTGGATTGTCTGTAAATATCTAGTAAAAAGTGAAATTTACTACAAATTATTAAAAAATTAAACATAATTTCCATGGCCATATTTTGTCACTGTTAGCTTAGAAAGTTTTCGAACTTTAAATTTGTTACAACTTTGGAAGATTGGGGAGGGTTGGGTTGAGTCACTTTTTTCAGCGACCTGATTTTCTGACGTGTTTTAGTAATACTTATTGTTTAACTATTGGTGTTAATTTTTCAACACAATAGCAAGATTATTTGAAAAATGGTTATTTAAGTACCACATCCACTTGTCTCAAACCTCCTTTATGAATTGAGGCTTGAGACAAGCAAACGAAGTTTTGAGGCAAGTGTAGGGAGTCTTGAGACACGAGTAATAACGATTGTTTAACCAAATTTGCTGTTTCGACCATTACTTTGTGGAAGTTTAACCCTTTAACCCTGTAATAATAATAATTAACGGAAATATACAAATAGGTATTTGAAAAAAATAAAAGAATACAGCAGTCACAAAAATATTTGCCAAAAAGCCTAGAATAAATTTTCATATTTGGAAACATCGACTGGAAAAGAAAGGGTTTTCTATGTGTTCTTTGCTCATGGAATCATACATGGGCATTAACCCGGCTTGAGGAGCAGCAGAGTTCTTATCTGGACTCACTCAAGTAAGTCCTAGCAGACGCGTCCAAGTCGCGGGGGTGGGTCCAGCTTTCAGCTGGTGGCAGACAGACGTACTGGGTCTTAGCCGGATCAGGTACACAAAAAACAAACAATCTCAAATAATATCTAAATCAATTATCAACAAAGTACGAATATTTTAACATGTTTAACATTTTTACTTATCTAAGATTTGGTATGACCCATAAAGATTTTTCGAATGTATACTTAGAGCTACCACGTTTGTTATTATTGCTTGCCTTTGGTTCAGGCAATTTAGTTTTGATGTCATCTAGTGGGACGCTGGCTATGTCATCTACTTTAGGAAACAGTGTTTCGAATCTTGTTTAGTCGCATAAACTTAATTGTAGCCATGAATTTCTTCAACTCGACCGACATAATGCACAACAGTCTTTTCTGCATCAAATTTCACGAGCACATACTCGTTAATTCTAAAGTTTCTATCTATCACGAACACATCACCTTCACCAAACCCTTCTTCTGACGTTTCTTTAACAAATGATCCTTCCGAACTATCAGCAGTTTATATTTTCTACCTCACTATCACTACTGCTCGTTTGCCTTTTCCTTCGCTCTTTTCGATGTCAATTCTAGTGGCAGGTATCTCGTCTACGTTTTTCCCGTCTGTCGTTTTTTGCCTTATTTTTCTTTTGCTTTTCTTATTCTGCTAATTCTATCAGTTTTTTTCGGGTGTGTCTGTCAATATCCATGTTTTTCCTTTTTCCTTTGCATTACCGGTAAGTTTTCTTGGACCAGCCTTTGGGTACGGTCTCACGGATTCAGAAGGTACAACTTCAGCGAATACATGTACTATTCGGTCTTTATCGAAAGAATCAGCGTCAGCCATATTATTAAAATTAAAAAGATTTGCTTGACTTTGTTCATCTCTTCCAGGCTGTTCCGCAAAGAGTTTACTTGAAGTTGGCCGATTTGTAGGATACTTTTCTGACAATACCGCTCCATAAGTATCGGGCAAATGGCGATCGGTGACAGAAGAACAAAGAAAATATTCATCTGAGAATATATTTGAATTGAAAGGCCATATGCCAGCTTCTTCAAATCCTTTTTGAATATCTTTTTGCTTTGAAAGCTTGAGGTATAGCAACAGCTATTAATTTGGGGATTACAGTTTTACCAGGATTGCTCACCAACCAATCTGTTAAAACTGTATTGTAGTGATTTTTCAGGAGTCCATACACTGTTAAGTCCAGCGGTTGTACTTTATGGCTACAGTGAGGTGAAAACGTCATTAAAATAATGCAGAAATGTAGGACTAACACAGAAATGTGGCTTTCATGATTGTCCAGGATCAGAAACACTGTAGTGTCAAGTATTGGTTTGGTATGTTTCGCAAAATGGTGCATATATTTAATGAAATTTGAAGTTGTCATCCAACCAGAAGGATACGTTGAACCGTCTGAGCCAATGGGAGCATCAGGAATCATGTAGGGTTTGAAATTTACTCTGGGAAATATGAAGTAAGGAGGTACCATTGAGTTTCCAATAGCTATTGATTCCGCAGCACACTCTGATGAGTGAGCCTCTTTCTGCAGAAGTTGCTTGTCCAATTTGTTTAGTGTATTGTGTGCGCTGAACAGTAGTCAATCCGATTTCGTCTATATTATAAATAGATTCAGAACCTAACTGATGACATCTATTTTCAAAAAAAATCCCTTACAGTTGTCTTATTAAAACTTGTTGCGCGTAACAAACTAGTAGCTTCTGGTGTCCGTATTGATAACTGAGATTGCGTATTAAAAAAAACCTCACCGTCTTTAGATGCAACTTTGTTCTGAATCCAATGATCTGGCGTGTTAGTTTTCGTTATTGCTACAGCATAGTCATAGGCCAATTTACGAGCTTGTAGCTTTGTCAATCCAAGAAACTGTAATGTACTATGCCAATTTTTCTACAGTAAAAAATTTGTGAAGATATAAATCTGGATAAAGAATCCTTTACGTATCCTTGTTTGCAAGTTTGATCTAGGTACTGGTTCTTCGTTTATTTACTTCAAAAAGACAGCAAAATATTTACATTGACTTGCGGCTAATCTTAAAATGCGTGCGTGTTCGACAATTGAATGAAATGACAGTCTGTGGATGAACAGTGTTGCTAATGGGTAAACAAAACTACTAAACTAGGGAAATAATTAATTGTATGATAGAATTGAAAAAACCGGTAGATGCCCATGTCTCCCGACTGCCCAATCCTCCCCGATCTCCCCTATTGTTTCCCGAGACACATAATGCTTCGTACAAACTTACCACAGTCCGAAATAATCCAGGATTTTGATAATGTAATTCCAAGAGTTTATTTCTAACATTTAGAACGTACGTAAAAAATGAAGATAATTTTTCATTTTTATATGAGTCATATCTCTCCGTAACTATAATAAGAAAAAGTATGAAAAAACTATCACTTATTTTTCTCACCAACTTACGTGAAGTATAAACTGTTTTTGAAGATCTGTCATTAAAGAAATCAATTTTAGTAGAACTTAAAACGCTCAATAGAGGATTCGCGTCAAATCGACCATCAAGGTGTGAAAATATATTTGCATCACTGATGCTTTTTAAGTGATCTCTTTGAAATGAACGATTAGAAGCGCTTCTTTGATTGGGCACATCAAACCAGCTGAAGGAGACACGTTTTCCCAATTTGTCTTTCTTAAAATAAAATAATAATTTATAACTTGTATTATTATTATAATTTTAAGAATAAAACCAACCTGGCTAATAATTTTCAATTCTTCTTTCTTAATCGATCCATTGTCATCTTTTTGCGAGTCAGAATTTGACATAAAACTGTCACTGGTACTGTATTCAGAAGTTTCGGAATCGTATTTATATTCATTAAATGATTCTTCGGTTTTGTATTTCAAATCATCTTTAAAGAAATTAAAATATTTAAAAATGGACGATATTTAACAAAAAAATAACTGTAAAAAATTGGTAATTCATAATTAGATATCAGTGCCAAAGTGACGACAGTTAAAACTTGACATATGTACATTGTTAGTTAATTGTAGATAATACTTAAAAATGTTTTCTTATTTGACGTTTCCCAAAAACATGCAAATATCAATTGAATCGGAGAGTGGAAGAAGGGTTTAAGTGCAAAAATACAAATTTTCAGTAAATGAAAAAAACTATTTAATTTGTAAACTGACCATACTATATCTTTGGTGCCCACAGCAAAGTTTTTTACAATGTTTCATGAAATTGCATCCTGATAATAAAAAGTCCATGAAGTTTTTGAAAAAAAAAGCTATGGTCTTAATTATGATGTGGATTTGAAACATTCTTCCACTCAGTTTCCAAATTTGGACTTAGTTTTAGACTTCTCGTGTCTATCATTTTTGAAAACGTGATAATTTGAAAAAAGAGGCTAATTCTTTCTGTTATAAAAAATAATTTATTCATCAGTGTCAACAGACGTAATTTTCCAGGATATAATATGATAATAAAACTCCAAATCTTCTCCGCTTACATACTGCAAAATTTGTTTCAAGTCAATAATTTTCTTTTCGTTTATTGGGACTGCTTCTGTATAAACTCGGATAACAGGCATGTGTGGGATTGTATTTGATTTTAAAAGCTTGAAACTCATTGGAAATGCTCCATCTATGTACTCGATACTGTAAAATATCCGGGTACTGCGACGTCATTAATAAATTGTCTATATTTTTATACAGTGGATGTTGTCTTTGTTTCTTCAGATTTACAGGTCTTTTTGTAGTGTTTAGTCCACCAGTTTATATAGTCGATAATATCCGTAAAGGCGATGGTTTTTAAAATAAACGGCTTTACATTTCTGTTGTGACCATATATTTGCGTATTCCTCCGGAGTGTATATCCGATCGCATCTTTTTATAAATCTCTTTTGTATACCAAAGTCTCGATCACACGGAAGGAACGAATGTCCTCGAATTGGAAAGTGGTGATATATCTTTGCAAAACGTTTAGTAGCTTGTAAACCTAACAAGAATCTAACCATTATGTTGTTCCGATTTTGTCCGGGGCAACCATCAGAAAACATGTGCCATTCCTTGACTTCGGGAGGTATGTGATTCATGATATTATTATATAAAAATGTGCATACTTCATCAGAAAACTCTTTCGCTTGCCCTTCGTGATACATGTATGTGTCCTTCAGGTTGTGAATCTCAAATAAGTACACCCAAAGCTGTCTGTAATAGAAAATTTCTTGTACCGGGATATTTGGAGGTGGTAAATTTTGCATGTAGTCGAACGTAAAACCAGCTACTTCTGGATTTGTTTCACGTATTTTTTCAACTTGTTGTAACTTATTGTAGAGTTTTTTTGCTCTTCTTTTATGCACCATCATTTCAACAGCAGTTACTCTTGCAGCATTGTCATTTAAATTTAAAGTTTTACACTTAATTCCTCACAAGTAGAACATACCATCCACTTGTGGTCTTCCAAACCGCAGTGTAAAGTTTTCATTATGTTTTCAAATAAAACTCATATTTAACTTTATGGTCAAACTCAGGGTACTTCTGAATGAAAAGACGATGCATTGTCATTACTGTTAATTTTGCATCTAAATATGTAATCATTTTGGAGCTATAGTGTGTTTGCCTAGTAGGAAATGAACCTATGTGTTCCTTAATCTTCACTAATATATCAGGTTCATGAATGCTTTTTTGCATATAGGTATACGTTTTTTATGTTGTATTGCAAAATATGTAAATGGGTGCTTCTTTCAGCCATTACTGTTATTATCACGCTTTCTGTGTCTTTCACCTCTATCAAACCAATCATTCTTTGGTTGGCCACCACAGAATATATCGTTTTTTGTTTCTTCAGTAAACTTTTCTGTACGACTACGTTTACACCTTGAATGAAACATATTTTTATAAATAAGACAGCCAATAAACTCGTGATAAACAAAAACTTACAAACATTAGGACCCCATTTTCTTTGGTTCTTTAAACCTCCCAAAAGTACTTGTATAAGATTCACCGGCTAGGCGTGCTTGTTTTCTCTAAGAGTTTTTCCATTTAGAACAATTTCTGATTCTGTTTCTCCCTTGTATCTTGCACTTGTCATTATCACTTTCATTACTCTAATCCGACATTTCAATGCCTTATTTAGCCTTTTTAGTGTAAAAACACTAACTACTGATCTGTCTCTCGCGAAATAATTTAACATAACCTATATTTGGCAGGATTCATAAAATTGTTGAGTGGAAAAACGGTGCAAGTCCGATACTTGAACCATTCTTTAAATCAGTATTCGTGACGCCTGTTCGATATAGGCTATGCCGCAACATACTAGTGAACCGTTTTTGCACTCAATAGATAGATAAGCGAAATTCAAGCAAAATGGCTATCTCAACTAAAAATATCATATTTTGGACTTGAACCCTTCTTCCACTCACCGATTCAATTGAAAATTGTTCAATGGTCAAATCAATTCAAAAATAGATCATAGCTCAGACTTCCTTTTATATTATGGTTACTACACATCAGTAGACTAATTTCCTCTTATGATATAAATCTTAAGGAAGAATGAATAATTGTATGTATAATCCGAAATATTGAGAAGACTTCTTTTTCGTTTTTAAATTTACTAGGATGGAAATAGTCTTCCTTGGTAAAATGTAGAGAAAATATTTAGACACAGGTTTTCCAATTTTAAGAGCATTTATTCGAACCAATCTCTCAATCCTAGATGATTCTATTCTGAATCAGAGTTCATGTTCTCGTGGAAAGCAATGAAAGCAAACGTCTTTACATCGAGAGCGTTTTGCTCAAGAGCCGTATTTCGCGACACAACAATAATGATTTGAACTACTAGAACTACTCATTTTTCACTGTATTAGTTTGAGAGAATCTTCACCAAAATACAATCAGTATTATTTTTAAGGAAACGAAAGCCAAATACCATAACCTTCAATGTTTTCCATATTTATGTCTAGTTTCAAAAATCGCCACCATACCACCACCACTCTCTTTCACTTATCTATAATTGATTTCGCACTACCATAAAGCACTGGATCTTGAAACATGGAACTTGTAAATTTTCATTTTATTGATAACAAAAAACAAATCTCAAAATATAATAGAATAACACAACCAATTACAGACTTATCAAAGGAATTGCTCAAAATAGTTCCCTCTTCTATTAAACAGTGCGCCAAGTGATCTTCGAACGTTTTGCAACATTCGAGGTATAATGGAATTACATGCTTCAGTTATCCTTTCCTCAAGCTGCTGTACTGATTCTGGTGGACCTCTTACCAGATCGTAAATTTGTGATCCTAAATGTCGCCATAAAAAAAAGATCAGGACCTCTAGCAGAGCATTTGGAAGGTCCATGTTGACTAATTCTACTACCAGGAAAAGATTCATACAAAAACTCTGTGACAATGATAGCTTTATGGGCTGGCGCTCCGTCCTGTTGAAGCATTTGGAGTGAATCTAAATATTTATGTTATCAGATTTCCTTCGATAACAAAAAGTTCTATTAAGTTATTGCCTAAAATTCCCACCCATAAGTTAATCTTTCCTCGCCACTGAATGTAACTTTCTTGAACTCTGTACGATTTTCTCTTGCCTAAATGCGTCTGTTTCGCTTCTTGACTTTCCATCCTTGAAAAGTAATCCACTAGCAATAATTTCTGCACATTTTTTACTTTGTCAGACTTAAACTTTTCATTTCTTAAAGCTTTACGGCCACTACTTTTTGAGACTTGAAATTCGTCTGCCAGCCTAGTGGTGGTATCATCAGCTTCAACTGCCAAGCAGATTCAGTGTTAAATCTTCTGTTACTGCATTGGAATTATTTTTCGTTTTTTTGTGCACATGACAAACAACCATGCATGCCTGAAAAGCATTGTAGAAACTGTGGTTTTGCTCGGAATAGGACAATCCAGATATGCGGTATCAAAATTTTGTACGATTTCCCTACTTGACATACACTTAATGAATGCTGTTACCATTTCAATACATTCTTCAGTTGTAAAAACACACATTTTAAACAATTATCAACAATAACAAACAATAAAATGTTATGAAAATAAAAGCAATCTTTTGTAAGCACACTACGTTTTGTACCCAAACTATTACATCTATTACTTTCAACTTTAAAGAATAAAATTACTTGATTAAAACTATTTGCGGTGATTAAAAAAGTATGCATTATGCAGTTTTATAATTACAATTAAAATTAGCATCGAATCTGTATCTGATCGAAAGTTAACATGGGGTGCAATTTTTAACATGCAATTCCCTACGGCCACTGTTAAAAAAATCGCATTGTATTAGAATTACCTTCTATTTTGAATTCCGTTATGTTTTTCTTGCATTCCGTCGATTTCGATTTTTTTTCGTTCTCTTCCAAACTTTTTTTGTACATTAACCTTTTTTTTGGAGATTCTTCCTCTGACAATTCACTTTGCTTAACGGAATATTTATTATCAATAACTGTTCTTACATAATTAATATGTAAAAAAGTGTATGTTTAATTGAAAGGAACTTACCAATTTCTCAGGAGGTACTTTCGGAATAATTCTAGGAAATAATTGACATTAAAACTTCATATTTTTACATTGCTGCTTAGTTATTACCTTTGCGACTCCATGTCTAATGGACACGATTTTAGTGAAGACTGTGAGTGTAAAGGTTTATAAATTAACTTGGCTGGATTATTATCCTACAACAATGTTTAACTGATAATATTTAAAAATTTCAAAACTAAATGTTACTTACTGCTTCATCCTCGTCACTATTCGTTTTTAAATCTTTACTTGTATAAGATTCTTCAAGAGAATATGATTCCTCTGTCATAAAAGATGAACCTTCATTTGAAAAATCGCTGTCTTCATCCTCAATATATTTGTCAATGTGATGGATTCTAGCTACTGGATGTTTACGCGAAGGTACTTCCTTCAGTATCCTGAAAATTTGTTGAATTACCGATATAATTAGTTTGTATGAAACGAACAAAAATTCTCAAAAATAAGTTTCATCCTCAACATGATCTATTACTATTTTGGCGTTATACAATCTAATAACATTTTCTTCAGTCTTTGAATGATAATTTGGTGACTCTATGTACAATTTTGGTCTCAATAACACATGGGTTATTATGTTAAAAACCTTTTGTTTCCAAATTCTATCACCATCCACAACGATTCAATAATTTTAACGTTTTACTAAACTTTCAAGGCCATTTGTCACTTATTTCAATATAGGCTTGAATTGTAGCCTCGACACCGAATCCCAGAAGCATCAATTTGGGATAGAAATCAGATGCAACGAGATCTGGTGAATGTGGGATGTTTGAAAGCAACAGTATTAAATGTGTCAATAAATGTTCAATATAATCAATTTTAAATAAAAACGATTTTTATGATTTTTTTTTATTCTACAGAGCTGTAAATTAAATCTTAAGCTGTATTTTTTTAAATTACATTTTTAATTTTTGGTATCATTAAAAATTAATATGTAGCAGTCTTCGTTTTGTGATTGTCTCCTCATCAATCATTGTTCATGATGATGATTTTTTATCTTTCACCATACTGGTTATTGTGTCAAAAACCTTTTTTAGCCAAATTCGATCACCCTTCACAACGATTCAATAATTTTAACGTTTTACTGAACTCTCAAGGCCATTTGTCACTTATTTCAATAGGCTTGAATTGTAGCGTCGATACCGAATCCTAGAAGCTATTTGGGATAGATATCAGATGCAACGAGATCTGGTGAATATGTAATGTTTGAAAGCAACAGTAGCGGCTAGTACATAAACGCTGCAGGTATGCAGAGCTCCCAAAAAATATTCAAATTATTTAAAATATTTCCTTTTATCAAATATAGAATGTATAATATACGGTGTAACAAGCCGATCGCCTGTTACGATTTCTATCGGACTATGGTATTTTAATTTCGTCGTACTAATGTTTCGAAATTGAAAAACTTGTTTCTCTTCCAAATTTCGTGTATTTAAACGATATCGTACATTGGAAAATTCTCTCTTCCTATCAGTAAAATTCATGAGTTAGTACCTACATCGTTGTGGTTTCACATATTTGCTGGTGAGTTAGATTTTTGAAATATTTTTCCCTATGTTTATACTGTTTGATTTAAAATTATAATATGGGCCGGCGTTTGATGAATTTTGTATGTTTAATTCTTTTTTATTGTAAAAAAGAAACATTTTATATTCTTTTTGAAGCAAATTTTTAATAATTTCTTTTCATTCTTTTTTAGCTTTATAATTCCGCATTTTCTGTTTATTTAGGGAACAAAGCGAATATGATAGAACGGACTTCTGTTAGTTTTATTTTAAAAACTAGATTTAGTTTTTTGTGTGTTGAAGCATAAGCTTCCTATCTGTTCTATTTATTCCTTCCTTCCCAGAATTTTTCCTTGATTTTTACTCTTTTTTTCTTTCCTCAGCTCTGCAGCCCCTCGGTAGGCCCTATGAAAATACCACCCATAGAACAACACAAAACCGGCCGGGATGGATTCAGGACCTCATCTCCATCAACTAGGACCTAGCTGAGAGCTGAATAATTCCAGAACCTCTCCAAGATAAGTCCTTTGTCTTATATTCAATTCATGGAAATCTAGAATTGGAGATTTTTATTGTATAACGGCGTTCGTATTCGTCTTGTATTTTGGATATGCAGTTAATGTGAATTATCTATTGAGTTATTAATAAATATAATTTGCTGAACATTTGATATTTGATTTTCAGCAATTTATATTAACTTGGACAATCGCGTTAAAATATTTTTAGTATTTCGTTTTGTTAAGTTAAAGTAAATATAAGGTTTTCCAGCTTATAACCTTTTTAGTGTTTTTTGTTTAATAACTATCGCTTAAAAAGCTGGTGGCGTCCAATTTAATATCGATTGTTCACCCCATCCCAGTGATTGCTATAGAAATACATTAACTGGAGTCGAATACCACAACCTGGGCTAATATATGTATTGTACGGCTTCGCATTGTCAGCTGTAAGCCAAGCGTAAGTAAAGTCCACCAGTGGAATAACGAACCTATTTTGCGCGATTGCTGATATTTTATATAGCTGGGCCATACAAACGTGCTCTGGGAGCTCCTTCAAACCCCGGCGCTGCCCCTGCCTGCCTCCCCCTTGAAGGCAGTACCGGATTTACATACCAGGGGGCCCTATGCTAATGCTAAAAAAAACAAACAAGTATAGTATAAGAAAAATCTATTACAAGATAATGATTTTTCTACAAAAACATAAACATATACATATATATGATATTGATATTGATATAATAGAAACTTACTCTTTGGAACACATACAAGAATGCAGAGATATTTTAGAAATTAATAAAGATTGTGAAAACTTTAAAATTATCCATAATAACATACGAAGCATTAATAAAAACCTAGACGAATTTAAAATTCTCTTAGAAAACTTACGTATTGGATTCGATTGTATTGTCTTATCAGAAACATGGGCAGTGGGAAATTCGGACCTATATAATTTAGAGGGATACAACAAATTATATAACGAGGGTGATTTCAATCAAAACGATGGAGTTGTTGTATACATAAAATCACAGTATAATTATACATACTCAATCATACCTTTGAATGAAAACAAAATGTTGCAAATTAAAATCATTCTCAATGACAAGAACAACTTTCTTATCAATGCTATATATAGATCCCCAAAAAGCAATCTCGATCAATTCGTTATCAGTCTTCAACATTACTTTGAGAGTTCAGCATTCCAACCAGAAAGTTATAACATTTTCATTGGTGATTTGAATATCGACCTACTAGAGGATGATGAATATAATACAGACTATAACAACACACTTAACGAATTCGGTTACATTTCCACGATTAATAATCCAACAAGAATACAGGGTGGACGTAGTTCATGCATTGACCATATATTTTTAAAATCCAGACTCAACGTACTCGATCAAATACTGCCCCTAGTATTACAAATTGACATTACTGATCATTTCTCAACAATACTACAGATAGTACTGGAAAAGACCAAATGCCCCAAGGAACGAGAAATAGTGAAATACATAGACGAAATAAAACTTAAAAATATAATCAGACAAAAATCTTGGGATTTCTTATACTTGAATCCAGATCCCAGCAATGCAACAAATACTTTCATTGAAACACTTCAAAGAAATATAGACGGCTGTACATATACAAAAAAACGTAAAAGGAAAAACACGAAGATCGCTCCTTGGATGACAAATGCTTTACTTACCTCAACTACCACAAAAAATAAAATGGCTCAACTTTTGAGAAGAAACCCAAATGACAACGAACTAAAACTACAATACAAAAAATATAGAAACAAATTGTCGACTCTAATTGAAAAAACTAAGTTCAAATACTATAAAAACAAAATCGAACTCAAAAAATCAAACACAAAAGCTTTATGGAATGTGGTTCAAGAAGTAAGTAACACCAAACAATCGAAGATCTCTATTGATAATATTGAAAATGGAATAGGAGAGTTATTAACCAAATCCTAAGGACATCGCAAACGAATTCAATACCTCATTCAATGGCACTGGGAAAAGACTTGCTCAAAATATAAACCCAGATCCTAACTACAAAATCAATAGACCCTCCCTTCCAAACTCAATTACACTCCTACCCACAAACACACTTGAAGTAAACAGCATTATTCAAGAGTTGAAAAACCACAAAGCCGTGGGATCAGACGAAATCAAAACGGAAACGCTCAAAGTTATCGCGTCATTAATAACTGAACCGTTAACTTACATCTTCAACAAATGCATAGAAACTGGTATCTGGCCTAGAGCATTTAAACATTCAGTTATCATTCCAATATATAAAAAAGGTAACAAAAAACTGACAGAAAATTATAGACCCATTTCATTAATCACCCACTTATCAAAAATATTTGAGAAACTTCTAAAAAACAGACTACAAAATTTTATAAATAAATATAACATACTTTCCGAAAGTCAATATGGTTTTCGAGAAAAAACGTCCACTCAAGATGCTATTCTGGCCCTTACTGAAAAAATATATAACTCGTTAAACAACAACAAACCCTGTCTATGTGTTTTCATTGATTTATCGAAAGCATTTGATACTGTTAGCCACGAGTTGCTCTTTCAGTCGCTGGAAGACATCGGTATCAGAAATACTTGCTTAGATCTATTCAAAAGTTATATTACGAATAGGTATCAGACAGTCCGAATAAACGGTGTCGACAGTAAATCGTTAGTCGTACAATGTGGAGTGCCTCAAGGTACGGTCCTCGGACCCCTACTTTTCAACATCTACATGAATGGACTGTTTTCTGTGAAAAGCAGAGGTAATATTATCGGTTTCGCAGACGATACCGCGATTTTCTACGAGGCCGATACCTGGACAGAACTAAAAGAAATAGTAGAAACAGACTTTATTATCATTAAAAAATGGCTTGCAAGCAGGTTACTAACTATAAACTATCAAAAAACCAACTTCCTACCTTTCAGTTGTAATAAAACAAATCTTCATCACTTTACTCAGCTCAACATCCTCGATGGTAAAAACAATCTTACAATTACAGCCGAAAGTAACATAAAGTACTTAGGAGTCATAATAGACTGGCACATGAAATGGGACTTACATATCAACTACGTAGCCAAAAAACTACAATGTATCCTATATAAATTAAGATACATGAAAAAAATCCTTCCTGTTCATCATTTGCTCACACTATATCATGCACTCGTTGAAAGTCATTTTCGATATGGTTTATTAGCATGGGGAGGTGCACTAAAATCCCACATCCGACCCCTTGAAGTTCTACAACGACGATTCCTGAAAATTATTCTAAATAAAAACTCAAGATATCCAAGTGATCTACTATTTCAAGAATCAGAGGTACTCGACCTTAAACAACTCTATTACTACAATGTCAGCATGAAGTACTATACAATAAAACACTCGTCAAACTTACCAAAACATACCTATAACACTAGACAAAGAAATAACTATGTAATACCACAAATAACAAAATCACTGCTGAGAACTAGTTTTTCTTATAACGCTCCAAAAATGTTCAATACTTTACCTGAAACAATTCGCGCTATACCCAACTCATTCCAATTCAAATAACAGCTGAAAATGTTCATGAAGAGATCTAAAGTTCGAGTATTTTGAGAATGATTATTTTAACCAATCGATATTGACCAAGAAACTTCCTCGTTATATTTCGTATACATTTTATCTCTATCCCATTTCCATGTGTGTTAAATATGAATACGCCTCAAAAAATATTGTTATTTTATTTTATTACATTTTTTACATTTTATATATATTTTATCATTCACACTTTTACCCATATTAAAATCGTTGTTGTAACCTACTAACATTTTAATTTATCTGTAGTATTATATGTCCTAAAGTGGTAAATAAATATTATGTTTATGACATTTTATTTTGTGATACTGAGTGCTGTAGTTCGTTCATGTTGTTTGTAGTATATAACATTTTTGTATTGACTTCACTCCAATGGATTATATGCATAGTTCTACTGTATTTAGGCCTAATTATAATTTAAAATTCTATGTGTCGTTGATTCACTTTTATACATATGATTTATAGTGTTTTTGTTTATATTGAATTCAATAACTAGTATTGTTGTATGTGACCATTGTATATGATTAAATTGTATTTTTTGCGAAACAAGTGTAATAACACTTATCGCCAACCTACTTTATTCACTCCATGTAATGTTCTTGTAAAGCGATATTTACAGCAAAATTTAACCAAACCTACATATGATATTATTGTCTTGTTGTGTTTTATATAGCAATGTAATCGTTTTGTGCAAGTGGCCACAGACGCCGAGCACGTTAATTTTAATAAAAAAAAAAATCCTTGTGTCGTTGATTCAGTTTTATACATATAATTTATAGTGTTTTTATTTATATTGAATTCAAATAGTTTATAACTTGTATTGTTGTATGTGACCATATGTGATTAAATTGTATTTATTGCGAAACAAGTGTAATAACACTTATCGCCAACCTACTTTATTCACTTCATGTAATATTCTTGTAAAACCATATTTTTGAATAAAGTTATTATTATTATTATATATATATATATATATATATATATATCTGTTTAATTAATTGAACTGAAACGTATATATTATCATATAATGTTAAAACTACCAAAACTGCTATCTAAGGATATCAGTAAAACTTTGCCCCATGTACACGTCTGAAGTGACTCCAGAAAGAATAAAATTCCATTTAATAAACAATTAAAATACCTAATTAAATGTAAATCACAAAAAATTTTTGAAATCAAGTGAAATACCATGTCGTATATTAAATTTATCCACCTTTTTCTATTTCCAATTGATGCTTAACAATGAAACATTCGTCCAAATAATTCTCAATTTATTGACTGAAATTTATTCAGATAAAATTGTTATATATACCTACATAGTTATTTTCCAACTAATTTTAAGCTGATCTAAAAAATCATTTGGCAAGAAAAAAAATGTATAAGACTTCGCCCAATTTTTGGTGTAAGGTTGCAAAAAAAATATAAGAAACAAAGGAATTTTGTTAGTCTTTACCACGGTTACTTGACTCAGGATAAGAGTGGGTTCTCATTAGACTGTCCTCTTAATCTGTTTCTTGTTTCGGTGGTTTTGGCTATCAGAAATTCTGCTTCTTTTCGTGTTCCATAGAATCAATAGTTCCATGTCAACGGGACTTCGCTCCTTAGCATTCTGTGCGCACAAGTTGATTTGCCAGACTGCCGACTTCACCACATCATGTTGGATTTGTAATTTTTAATCCTAATTAATCCCTTAAAGGGATGGGTTTTAGAAAATCATTTTTAATTAATTAATTGTATTTTAATATGTTCAATTGGTTTTCGTTGTATGGACAATTTTGAGGATTCATCCTATATTGCCTGACGAGTAAGTACACTTCTTTATTCCAATTTTGCTTTTTCATTAAATTTATTGGTTTACTTGCTTGTAGGTAAGCACTGATGATGACTTGACAGTCGAAAGCGCTTTTCTATGATTTTAAAATGTTATTGAAATTTACACGAAATACAACAAAAGTTTTATTCAACTTAGAATAACATTTCTCCAACATCACAGTCTGTAGTGCACTCGCCTCTATTCGCCGTACTTTAAATGATGCATTCTTCAATATTTGACTGACTTTTTTCTATCATGTAGTACCCAACGTAGATAATTTTTTAACGCAGCCAAGTTCGAAATAATATCGATAACATCATAACTGATGCATCAGATATAATAAGTAATAATAATAATAATAATAATAATAATAATAATTTATTCAATTATTCAATTATTTTCAAAAATACATACACTATGATAACAATAAATCACAAAATATGAGAGAGAATCGTATAACATATAGCGTAGTATATAAATGTACAGCTAATCATGAATAAATTAACCCGAAGGGTTCCGAGAGGTGTAATAATAACACCTGTTTCGGCATGTTACTAAAACATATCAATAAAACTTTGCTTATTATAAGACTAAACTAAAAAATTAAAATTAAAATTAGCCTAACACAAAAGAACAATTCTATTTCTATTACTATGGACCAGTAGACAAATATTAAACCTTTCAAATGATATCCGACTGTGTTTTTGGTTTAAGGTTCATACAAACTATAAAAATGTATATTCGGGCATATCTAGTAGTGTAGAGAAAAAAAATGGAAAAAAAAATTCTTATAATACCATTTTCGACTTGAAAATATGCCAGCGTAAGTTGTTATGTTAAACCCTTTTCGGTGATATATGAGGGCACCCCCTCCCCCCGTTCTTTGGGGGTTCAGGTATCGCTAAATATTAATGATGGAATCGTCATTTTCGGGGGATCTGCCCGATTTGGAGTGCGTATAGGTGTCGTGGCCTTGAAATATTTTTAGGATCCTCCCAATAAGGCCCCCAAGAGTGACCCCGAATTGAAGATGAAAGTTCGAAATGGTATAATTAGGCATAGGTGCATAGCTAGAGTATTCAAAAAAAAATTAACTTAAAAATTTAGCGCGTATTGTGGCGCCCTCTTTTTCGATAATATTATTGAACTATACATATCAATCGATAGAGAAAAAAAAAGTATTTTCATGACAATATACAGGGTTCTTAAAGAATTTAAGAAATACAATGAGCGAATCAGTTTTTCTGTAAGTTTAATTTGACAGGCTTAAAAAAAATAAAAACGTCAGAAATCGGGATATTTGCGAGTTTTAAAAATAATAGTTATTATGCGATTTTCATAAAAATTTGTAATTAGAGGTTTTTCAACACAAATTAATTATCGACTATAATTTTTTTTTAAATAGTTTATTTGAAAAAAATTCGGAAAATATTTTTAATTTCTATAACAAGGAGAATTTCGGAAAACGGATAGCAAAAATGGATTCTCCGGGTTAAAATACACGGTATTTGATTATTTTCCCATACATTTACTATATATCAAAATTTTCAAATTTTTCTCCAAGACCTCGAAATTTTTTTAATCTTTTTAACATGCCTCCATTTAAAATTTAATATTTTCGAAACTAAAAAATATATCGACATCATTCTCACAACATTCAATAGAGGAAATATGTACCTTAATTACCAACCATATTTCGTTTTTTCCATTCAATATTTGTAGGAAATAAACAGGGCTAAAATTGAGCTAAAAATTTTCATCGAAATTTACCTTAAAAAAATTCATAGCAACTACGTTTATGATTTGAAAATATTGAAATTGGTACAAATAGAAAGAGCAGATATAATACTGTTATAAAAAATATCGCAAGTTTCCAGCGGCATTACTCATAGAGTTATTAAACATTAAAGTTGACATTTTTTAACAAAAAAAACAATTTACAAGGGGATATTTGGGGTTGAAATCGAAAAAAAAAATGTCTCTCCGATTTCCATGAAATTTTGCAAATAGGGGTTTTTTGATACAAGAAATCTGAAAAATTCATCAGTTGTTTGGAAAAAAAATTTTTCGAGGGGAAAAGTCAGGAAAATGATTTTTAAATGGAATTTTATGGAAAACTATAGATCAAAATAAAAAATTAACATCTTTTTTGGATTCATTTTCAAAAATTGCAGAAGACCTTAAAATTTTTACCACGAGTCGCCACTGGAAATCAATATCAATAATTCTTTACACCGTTGTAGATTGGTGCATTTTCTTGATGAAACGATTGTTTTACGCACAAATACAAAAGCTATGATCTTGCCATTGCGATATATACGTTCTTCAATTTAAAATACACTGAAGGGAATGTCAGAAATTTAATAAATTTGATTTTGAATGTTGGCGCTAGTGTAAATTAAAAGCGGTCTAGTATTGAGAGACACATTTGGGATTTGATGACCCATGTAATAAGTACTTACGGTAGATCAAAAGAATATTTATCCCTGATCCATTGCAATTGTAGTTTTTCTTCTCTGGGTAATGCTAAAATAATTGCTGGATTTATACCGGCCATCTTTAATACAAGTGCGGTTTCCAAATCAGAGAAGAACACCAAAATCGAATTCTTGCCTTTTGCTAGTTCTTGGTGAGCTTGAAAAACATTGTATACGGTATTTTAATAATTGAATAATGTTTAAAAAGTCTTACTTACTTATACCGTATAAGTATCCATTAAATTCTGAAATTGAAAGAAACTCCGCTTTCTTTAGCATCTCTATAAATTTTATGTGGTTCACAAAATAGTAGTCTCTGCCGAAAATTTCGGTTTTTCGTTTAGGTTTCGTTGTATAACTAACTCCCAATTCAAGTCTGAAATATTTGAAAGTAATTCTCATTTAAACATCACGTTCTACCACTAAATTTATGAAGTGAATTCGAAGTAAAAATTTGCCAAAAAAAACGGAATACAGTCGAAAGTTACAGCTAAAATTGAATTTCAGAGGTGGCCGAGAAAGGCGTTAACCTTCCTGACCTTGCGCCCAGTCTGGCAGCCCCAACACATTTAATTTTCGCGGGCAATCAAACTGTCTGAAGAGAGGGGTATGCGGCTTCATTTAGCTTCCTGATTCTTTGCCTAGAATCTCACTTTTATTAGGACTTTTGACGTTTTTCGTAAAACGTGAAAAAAAGTCTACTACACCTGACGCGAGTACTTGTGCTACAACCTTTTACTTTAATCGTTGGAGGTTTGTTCATGATTTAAGATAATATCGGCCTTTTCCCTTCTTCTTCTTTCTCTAAAACCCTTATGTCGTTCAACGTCGGGTTAGCCCTTCTTTACCCATTTCTTCCAGTCATTTCTGTTTCTGGCCAGTCCTCTCATATCTTCTATTGATTTCCCTCTTTTCTCTCCGATTTCCTGCATCCTCCTTATCCATGTTTTCCTTGGTCTTCCTTTTTTTCTTTTCCTATCTCTTCCTGCCTCTGTAACTGCTTTGACTAATCTGTTCATTCTTACAATGTGTCCGTAACAGTTCAGTTGCTTGTTTTCGATCTTTGTTAAAATTTATTCCTGTTTCAGGTGGTCTTCATTTCTTCATTTCTTTCGCAAATATTTTATTTCCACTGCATTTATCGAAAATTCATGCTTTTGTAGAGTGACCCACGTCTCACTTCCAAAAGTAGTTACTGGTAATATTATGCAGTTATAAGATCTTAATTTTGTTATGTCGTCGATTTCCTTCTTCCCCATTACAGGTTTATTAATACTATAATATATCCTGGTAGCCTTTCTTAATTTATTATTTATATCTGCATCTATCTTTCCGTCATCTGTTAAGATGTTTCCCAGGTATTCAAAACATGTAACTTGTTCGATTTGTTTTCTGTCGAGACTTATAGTTGCCCTTCCTTTATCCTCCTCTTTCTGGGTAGTAATCATATATTTTGTTTTCTCCGTATTGATTTTAATTTTTAATTTTAGTATTTCCTTCTGCCATATATTTGCTAAACTTTGCATTTTACTGTTCGTGTCTGCTATTAGGACTATATCATCTGCATATAAAAGAGAGTCTATTTTGATTGGTCTTAGATTTCGATATCCTATAGCCGTGCTACTTTTCTCAGACTGATTTCGTGTACTCTTAATTAGCGAGTCTGTTATAATTATAAAGAGTAATGGACTTAGGCTGTCTCCTTGTTTAATTCCATATTCCATGTTGAACGATTCAGATCGTTTGTCACTTATTTCAATTTGTGTTGTCACTTCATTATAGATTGATTTTACAACTTTGATGGTTTTCTCAACTATATTATACTTTTCTAAAGTTTTCCACAAAATTTCTCTGTTAATCGTATCAAAGGCTTCCTTTAAGTATATCAACAGTAAATGGAGTTGTTCGCCTGTTTGGTACTTTCTTTCAACTATCTGCCTTATTATGTGTACGTTATCGTTTGTACTTCTACCATCTCATTTCGCAGACGTTTACTACTATTATTGTATATGTCTTGAAGCATACTGACGATAAACATCCTTCCTTCCTTCCTTCTAGACGTTTTCTATCCGTTGGATATAGGCCTCTCTCAATGTTCTCCAGGTTTCCCAGTGTTGTGCAAACTGATACCAATTCAAACCTGCTGTGCGTTTTATATCGTCGTACCAACGCTGTTGAGGTCTGCCAACGCTTCTCCTCTCACCCCAAGGTCTCCATCTAGTCACTCTGCTGCTCCAGTTGTTGTTGTTTCTAGCAATATGCCCAGCCCAGTTCTATTTGAGTGAGGCTATTCTCCTTTCGATGTCTTCGAGTTTTGACGTTCTCCTGATCCATTCGTTAGTTTTTCGGTCTTTCAGTGTTACTCCAACTATCTTTCTCTCTATTGCTCTTTGATGTGTTTTGAGCTTGTTCAAGTTCTTTTTTGTCAAGACCCAAGTTTCCGATGCATATGTAGACGCTGGCAGGACACATGTATTGTATACTTTTGCTTTTAGTTTCATTGGTAGATTTGACTGAAACACCTGTTTTAGTTTGCTATATGCTGCCCATCCTAACCGTATTCTCCTATTGAGCTCTGTATTCTGGCATTACTTACTAATTGTTATTTCTTGGCCTAGATAAGCATATTGCCCTGTAATTGTCGCAATTTATATAATCTTCCTTTTTATATATTGGTATTATAATATTTTTAGTCCAATCTTTCGGTATCATTTCTGTAGCCCATGCATCTTTACATATCTTCCAGAACCACTTCGTACCTTCCTTGCCCAGCCATCTTATCATCTCAGGGTTAATTTCGTCCTCTCTCGCAGCTTTCCTTATTTTGATGTTTTTAATGGCTTCCTCTACTTCCTCTTGGGTTATTTCGTTATGATATTCCTCGGGATATTCCTTTTCTTGTGTTGGTCAATATGTATTTCAGTTTCTTCAAGTTTAAATTTTTCCCTGAAATATTCTCTCCTTACTTTTGTTTTTTCGCCTGTCTCTATATGTATTTGATTATTTTCATCTTTTATTGCATAATCTTCTCTTTCTCTTTTCCCTCGTAATGTTTTAATTCTGCTCCAGATTGTTCGTTATTTATTTTGTTGCTTTCATATAGTTCCTCTCCAAATTTTTCCGAACTTTTCCTTTTTGCTTCTTTCAACGCTAGAGTCGCTACATTTCTTTTCTGAATATACTCCAGTCTATTTGCCTCGTTTTTGTTAAGTTGATATTTCTCCCATTGATGTTTTTTCTCCCTTATTTTCCGTTGTATGTCTATGTTCCACCAGTCGGTTCTCTTATGATATTTGTTTATTATTATTTTTCCACATGTTTCATTTGCTACGTTATATATAATATATTTGAAAACTTTCCATCTTTCTTCTAAATTTGTGTTTTTCATTGCCAGTTCTGCCTCTGTAAACTGTATGTTCTTTTTATCTTGATATTTCTTTCTTATTTCTAGATCATTCAATTTTTTAATATTTAGTCTATAATAGCTTTTATCATGGCAGTTTAAGTTTATTTTTCTACTTCCGCTACTAAAACCGCACTTTGAACACGGGTTTGACATGCACAAAACGACTCTTTAAAAACTAGTGTTTAAAATGCGAAAAGTCACATCTCGTTTATCTTTTGTTTTTTAAACGTCAAATCAAGTATATCTTTTGTATGTTAAAGTTCATGCTCCTTGATAATTTCGTTATTCTGCGTCATTTGGTTTATCAGTCAGCTGTCAGTCATCGTCCGTCATGTAACGAATATAATTCAAATATAATATAATGTTTTCTTTCCCGCGGGCGAAGAAAAAGTATAGTAAGCATCTCGTGTTATAAACGTCTTTAGTCACTCGTTTCACAAGGAACTCGTTCCGCTTCGCTTCACTCGTGCCTAGTAAAACTCGTGACTAAAGTAACCGTTTTGACACTTGGTACTTAATATACTATTCTGTATTCATTTCTGCTAATACCAAACTATGTTGTGTTGTGTTCCAAACTCAAAGAAAAATACTAAGTCGACATATGAAAGAAGCAAGGGACAACGGACACAAAGCAAATATTGCATACAATAAATTGTATATAAACAGAGATGCCTATGATACACGGGGCTACCATAAAACGCCAAACACCAACGACACTGAGGAAATACAAAAACAAAAAACAGGAGGAAGAAAAGTTAGTGAAAGATCTCCGGAAGAGGAATCACAAGAAAAGACCAGAAAACCACAAGAACATACGGGAGTACAGGAGAAAACTCAAAACACTTATTCAAGTAGCACCAAACGAAGAGGAAAAGTAGAGAAAAGTATGGCCTCGACAAAAAACATAGATATAGGAAAAAGTAGGTGTTTTAATATTATAAATATAAGTAATACAAATAAGATTAGTTATAATAATAGTTGTAAGGAAAACAAAATATGTACAAACAGTAATAAAAACGATAAAAGAGAAAGCAAAACTAACAAAAAAGATAAGTATAATACTAATATAAGGAACAATAAAAGGGGGACATCTGTACGTGAAAATGGAAATAATCATACCAGCAAAATATAGTGCAAAATAGAACATTGTCTACTTTCTCGAAGACATTAAAAGAAAATAGGGATAAAATTAGGATAGGCACTTGGAATATTACATCTTTACTTGGAAAAGAAAATGAATTAATAGATGAAATGATAGAATACGAGATAGACAGATTGGGCATTAGCGAAGTGAAAAAGAAGGGTAAAGGAACCATTAAACTAAAAAATGGATATATCTTATATTACTCTGGAGTATATAAAATACTTAATAATCAACAGAAATGTAACATAAATATTGAGTTATGCTTTGATGTAACGATTACCAAACAAGATCACATAATATCATCTATCAAATATATACAAGTACGAATATAGGTTTAAACAATCCGATTGTAGATGCAATCAAAACATTCAATAATTTACCACACTTTATAAAAGGCTTGAATAATTATAAGAGTTTTGTTAGAAAATTGAAAGTTTATGTAAACGTTAATTGACTGCCTTTGCATCACTGTATTAACTTTAAACTTTGTTATTCTCGAGGCCAGTGTTTAAAGCACCGATTTGAGAATTTTTCACATTAGTTTAATGATATTGTAATAAATGTTGTTTGAATAAACGATATTTCAAAAAAAACCTGATCAAAGAGCAAAAGAAGGAGTCGGACTAGTAGTGACAGAAAAAATTAGTAAGCATTTAGTTAAATGTAAAAAAGTCAACTCAAGAATAATTACCATTACAATAAAATTAGATGAAATAATAAGTATTATCCAAATATACGGACCAGTAGAAGGAACAGAGGAATCCAAAACGGCTGAATTCTATGAGGAACTTCAAAAAGAACTGGATGAACTTCGAGAGGTAAACAATGGAGTGATTATTATGGGATATTGGAATGCAAGACTTGGTAATGATATACATATAGGATTAGGCTGCATAGGAGAATACGGAGAGAAGATAAGGAATAACAATGGAAACAAAATGCTACAGTTCTGCCAAGTATTTTTGTGATATATCGGCCATTAATATGACAAATAAATGCTTAGCTTGTGGTTAGGAGCAAAGTTGAAGAATGTACCATTTCATAGGTATGTAAACATTTTACCACAACTTATTCCATAAGTAATTTATTGCCGATTTGAAGAATTTAATTAATTTGTGAATATTTTAAACTTATTTTGCACATCTTATTACTAAGGATACAATATTTATTTTTCTGGATATTTGCCATATGATAAGTTGGTTCGTAACTGTTTGGGAGATTTGAAATTTTAAAAACAAAAAATAATAGAACGATAAATTGGCAGTATCTGTACGAGCTAGTCAATATACAAACTACTGAAGGTTTAAGTGCTGCCCCAAAAATAAAAAGACGTCATAATATGCAGTATGCTAAAGAGAAAATGAAGCACGACTTGGGTTTGAATAGTTTCACAGGAGCTGAAGATACAGCCGATTTTTGTTAAATTTTTAATGATGTTTGCAGAAGTAAGTTTGCTAGTTACATGTATAAGAAAATATTTTCTTCCGAAACAGAAACCACAATCTTACAAAAATTCAATGAAGTGAAAGGTTATATTTTAAGTTTGACTATGTTCCAGTTATTAAAATTTCTAGGAAAATGGGTTCCATAGGGTTTTTAGTGGGAATGGAAGGGTTCAAAAGTATTCATGAAAGTCGGGAAAATTTAGTATTTTATTATGCAACTGAGTTAGTCACTATCACCTGGAAACATTTTTCAGTTGTGTAAGAAGTATACATAGTTTCAATAACAATCCTAGGTATAGACAATTCCAATCTGCTTATGAATACTTCTTGTATATAGAGAAGTTCGAGAATCAAATACTGGAAATGTTATCACTATTGACAACACATTGATTTTACATGTATCTAATAGCAAGCTTCCCGTATAGTAACGTGTGGGGGTTATGCCGCGTGCTTTCTAGATCCGCTTAATTGGGGTGCATCAGTCCCCGTTATGCCTTTAAATTCTTTCACTTATGTCTCTCCATAGTTTCCTATTTCTTGCTTTCCCCCTCCAGTTTGTTACTCCTGCTCTATTAAGGTCCGCCTCCGCCTCATTTTGCCATTTTGACCTGGGTCTACCGTGTCTCCTCTTTCCCCCTGGATTCCACTGCAAGATATTGTAGGTTTCTGATTTAGCTCCTTCTCTTCATACATGTCCCAGCCATTTAACTCGTTGTGCTTTTATTCTCTTTACAATGTCTTCGCCTTTTATTTCGTCCAAAATTTCACGATTCGTTCTTATTATGTATTCATTTTCATCTGTTTTTACAGGACCCAGTATTGTTCTCTTCCTTTCCTTATTTTTTCCTCTTCCTTCTTTGTTAACGACATTGTTTTTGCCGAGTACATCATGATTGGCCTTATCATCATTTTATACATATTTAATTTTTTATGCTTCGTTAAAATTTTACTCTTAAGTAGCTTTTTATTTGCATGATATACTCTGTTTTTAGCGAGTATCTTTTCTTGAATTTCAGTAGTTCTATCTCCAGTATTGCTAATCATAACCCCCAAATATTTAAATTTTTTAACTTCTTCAAATTCATAGTCGCTGATTTTTATTTTTATTTTTTGGTTTAGGTTCCCAAATCTCATTAGCTTGGTTTTACTTTCGTTTAATTTTAGCCCCATTTTTCCTCTCTCTGTGACTATCTCCTTTAGCATATTTTCCATGATTGTTCTTCTTTTGGATACAAGCACGATATCGTCCGCATAGGCTATTATTTGACTGCCACTTGACCTTAAGCTACCCTTGTGTAATTTTCTCATTGTGTGTTCTAATGATAGATTGAATAGCGTTGTGGACAAAGAGTCACCTTGCTTTACCTCTTTATTAATCCTAAATTGATCTGTTTCTCCTTTTTGCGTTATTACACTGATCCTTGACTCATTCATGGTCATTTTGATTAGCCTTCTCAGTTTTGCGCCTACTCCTTATTCTTTTAATGCTTTCATGAGTTCACTTCTTTTGATTGAGTCCAAGGCTTGTTGAAAGTCAACGAAGAGCATTTCTATTTCTAATCTGTATTCATGCGCTATTTCCATTATTTGTTTTAATGTATGAATAGCATCAGTTGTTGATCTGCCTTTTGTGAAACCGCATTGATATTGCCCTATCACTTACCTTCTACTTTCCACAAGCCTTCTGTTTATTAACGTGGATAGTATTTTGTACACAGTGTTTAATAATGTGATTCCTCTGTAATTTTTACATTGATGTTGGTATCCTTTTTTATGTAGAGTGACAATTTGTCCAATTTCTCATTCTTCCGGCATCCACTCCTCGTTCCATATTTTTTTAATCAGGTAATATATTCTTTTATGTAAAGTGTTCCCTCCATATTAGATTAGTTCTATGTTTATTCCATCCTTCCCGCGAGCCTTTCCATTTCTGCTCTTATTTATTATTTCCTTGACCTCCTCAATTGTTGGTTCTTATTCTAATATATCTTGTTTCTTATCTTCTGTCACTTTTTCATCTTCGTCCGAGTAATGTGGTTCATTTAATAGTTCCCTAAAATGATCCACCCATATTTGTTTATATTGGTGTTCTTCTTCTGTCATCCTTCCTTCCTTGTTTTTTATTCCTTTTGTTTTGCCCTTATACGTCTTGTTGTTTTCGTTAATTTTTTTATAGAAGCTTTTCGTATTTCCTCTCGACTATTCTCTTTCAATTTCTCTGATCTTATTATCTATCCATTCTCTGTTTTTACTTTTCCGCCCAACCTATCTAATGTACGAGAAAAGTATTGGTTTACCCCAAAAAAAGTTGGAAATTTATTTTCACGTTTTCCATCAAAAACAACAAAAAAAAACAGTTTATAGAAAAAAAATCCTGTGTGTATGTCGTCGTCGTCGTCGGCCACTTTTCGTTACATGTCTCGTTAGCACGATACAGCCTCCGAAGTGCAACAAGTCACCAATTTTATGATTGAATAGTCACAGATGAACCCTGTTGATTTTCAGCTCACCAGAGCCATCACAACGGGTGCTATGGTTCTAGAAGTACAACATTTTAGTCATTTTTTGAGAAATTTCAGTTTGTTAGCACGATACAGCCTCCGGAGTTCAACAAGTCACCAATTTTATGATTGAATATTATTCAAAACATCTCACAGATGAACCCTATTGATTTTCAGCTCACCACAGCCAGTACAATAAAGTGAGAAGTGTTTTTATCCATCTCATTTTATATCAAAATCAGTAGTATCTAACTGCACACATATAATAAATTTTTGTATTTTCATTCTGAATAGTGTTTAATGAATATTGCACCGAAACGACAAAAATGTTTGAAATCTCCATTATTAAATAGCGTTTTTCCATTTATAATGTGTCTGTTCGTTAGTAGTGGACCAATTAAAAGAATACAAAATAATATAAACTCATGGACAAAATTATCGAATATTTTTTGTAATCATTATTATTTCAAAATAATCGCCGTAAACTTATATGTGCTGATATTAGTTATCTAGTAGGCTGATTACTCACTTGATTTAACATATTTTGACGTTTAATTGACATTAATGGCGCATATTATTGTCTCTTGTGCATTTTATTAAAAACAATTAATTTCATATTTTATGAACTATAGTGAAATTAAGCTTGGAATTATGTTACTGTAGTGTAATTAACTAAGTAAATAAGTAATAGTAAATAGAGTTTGTGTTTGTTGCTATTGAAAACATCAGTATACCACCAATAAGACACTGCAATGAAGTTGAAGGGGTGCAAATTATAACTCTATATAATAGTCTAGGGCATTTAGCACTAAATCACCCGAATAGAGGAAATTTGGGAGCACAACAGATATCGAGATGCGGTTTTCTGCATTGTGTTGGGGAAGGTCCAAGAAGAAACTGACGAAAATGTGGGTTAGCAGTTTTTTGAAAAACGCCTTCTGGGCCCGTTACAACACATATTATAAAAACAATTGCTTTGGGAGTCTTGTGTGCCTCGAAACTGGATTTGAGAAAGGCGCCAACGCTATAAAGGGAGTAGAGTATCGTTACCACGGAACCGAGCGTATCGAGCACAAGCATATGCTGAAGCCACCAACAAAAAAGTCGACCTTGCACGCATAATTCCGACTGCCAATGCGTTAACCGAGCATATCAAGCGTGTCTATTTCCAAGTACAGGCTTGGTATGGTTCACCAGGTCACGACGAGACCTTAGATCCGTTACAATGGGGGTGGGAATTGGTGGATGGAGAGCTCAGTCCTGTCACCATGACCCAGGAAGCCGGCCCCGAGGAAATTTTGAACAAAATTTCGTGTTCTTGCCAAACTGACTGTGGCATGAGGTGCGGTTGCCGCCGAAGTGGGTTGGTGTGCTCACTGGCATGCAAGAATTGCGATGACAATTGCTCAAACCAAAAAGGCGCTCTCGATGGGGCCGATAATAGTGACGACGAAGAAGATAAAGAAGAGGAAGAAAATGGAGAAGGGGAAGAAGGAGAGCAACGGGAAGAAGAAGATGAGGAGTTTGAACAAGATGTTTAGTTCTTAAGTTGAAAATTTCAGTTTATAATGAATAATTCAAGATTAATAAAAACTTCTATTTGTTATTTGAATAAAGAATTATGTTCATAATTTGTGATTTTTCACTAGCTGCTTAACCATTTCCTAGCCGCCCCTGAGTGACCTGGATTTTACAATGCCAGCATTGAATTCAGCATCTCCGAAAACCCCCGAGTAGCGAGTTTGGAGCCATTTACATGGACTACGCGATTTCCCCCCAGAATGTCCCACCAGATACCCCCACAGACCCGCCCC
Source organism: Galeruca laticollis (assembly GCA_963921935.1). Lineage (NCBI taxonomy): Eukaryota > Metazoa > Arthropoda > Insecta > Coleoptera > Chrysomelidae > Galeruca > Galeruca laticollis. The sequence continues at coordinate 64,652,678 of OY998176.1, read as the reverse complement.
CGTGCACCCCCGGGTAATTACAATGCCACAGTTGAATTCAGCATTCCCGAAAACCCCGAGTCACAAGCTTGGAGCGATTCTCATGCACGCTGCCATTCCTGCCCCAATTCGGCCCGGCGCACCCCCACAGCGCCGCCCCTGAGCGACCCAGATATTGCAATGCCAGCATTGAATTCAGCATCTCCGAAAACCCCCGTGTAACGAGTTTGGAGCCATTTACATGGACTACGCGATTACCCCCCAGAATGACCCACCGGATACCCCCACAGAGCCGCCCCGTGCACCCCCGGATAATTACAATGCCACAGTTGAATTCGGCATCCCCAAAAACCCCCGAGTAACGAGTTTGGAGCGATTTTCATGCACGCTGCCATTCCTGCCCCAATTCACCCCCCGCGCACCCCCGCAGAGCCACCCCCGCACACCCTCTGGTAATTCTAATGCCAGAATTGGATCCAGCATCTCCGAAAACCCCCGAGTAACGAGTGTGGAGCGATTTTAATGCACGCTGCCATTTCTCCCCCCAATTCACCCCCTGGACAGCCCCACAGAGCCACCCCCGTGCACCCCTGGGTAATTAAAATGCCAGAATTGAATTTGGCGTCCCCGAAAACCCCCGAGTAACGAGTGTGGAGCGATTTTAATGCATGCTGCCATTTCTCCCCCCAATTCACCCCCCACGCACCCCCACAGAGCCGCCCCCGTGCACCCCCGGGTAATTCTAATGCCATAATCGAGTTCGGCAGCCCCGAAAACCCCCGAGTAACGATTTCCGAGCGATTTTTCCGCGTTTACAATCGTTCCCATAACGGTACAAATAATGATGCAATTGGAAAATGCATTTTCCGGCCCAGAAGGCGTTTTTCAAAAAACTGCTAACCCACATTTTCGTCAGTTTCTTCTGGGACCTTCCCCAATACAATGCAGAAAACCGCATCTCGATATCTGTTGTGCTCCCAAATTTCCTCTATTTTTGCTAAATGCCCTAGTCTATAACGAATGATATCGCATAACGTCTCAGGAGAGGTCAATCTACAGTATAGAATATTTTAAAAAAGTATGGAAATTTTGTACCTAGACCTGGTCAAGGGCGCAAGAGGTGTACAACAGCAATTGATGATCGATTTTTGATACTTAATTCTACACGAAATCGCACATTGACATCGACGCATCTCAAAAATGACTTACTAAAAAGTTAATGTAAGTTCAAAAAGAGTTAGGCGAAGATTAAAAGAGGCAGGTTTAAAGCCAAGTTCCACGTCTTCTCCCCGTCTTCTCCAAAATCACAAAGCCCGACGATTAGAATTTGCTAGAAGACATATTTAGTGGGAGATCGAGAATTGGAACAATGTTCTCTTTACGGATGAGATAAGAATTCAGTTTATGGAAGCCAGATGGACGAAATCACGTCTACAGAAGAGTTGGAGAACGATATGCCGCCTGCAATCTCATAGAGAACGTTAGTTTTGGCGGTGGCGGTTAAATGCTCTGGGAGGTATTTCTTGGGAGGGACGTACCGAGCTCGTTGAAGTGATTGGACGAATGACAAGTGACTTGTATATTGAAAACATACTGCAAGATCATATTTTGCCTTATGTCGGCTATATTGTATATTATGAAGGATTCATATTAATGCACGATAATGCTCAACCGCATGCTGCTGACATGGTGACTAATTATCTTGATGCGGTCCAAATTCAAAGATTAGATTGGCCACCATATAGCCCCGACTTAAATCCAATAGAACATACATGGGACTATCTTAAACGCCGCATACGACGAAGAAATCCTGTTCCAAGTACAATAGACCAGCTTCGGATTGCTGCACAAGAAGAGTGGAATGCAATTCCTCAACAATTTATCCAGAACCTCTTTTGCAGCATGCCGAGAAGAATGGAAGCAGTAATTAGAGCTCGAGGGGGATATACTCGTTACTAACTGTGTTCTAATTTTAATCAAAAGACTTGTAATTGTCCTCCAATTAGTATTTACGTATGATGTAAATATCCTTAATTTTCATAACATTTAGCATCATTTATTTCACAATTTTATTCTGATTAAAACTTAAGATTATTCACTGAAATATTTTAAAATAAATAGTTTCTCATAAATGATAGTATTTAAATGACTTGATGCATCAGAATTTATTTTGTCATCAAGAAATTATGAAAAATTAAAAATATTCGATAATTTTGTCCATGAGTGTATAATCATAATATATCAATATAGCAATTTGTACGACAAGAAACACATTCCAAAGTTTGAAGAAAATACATTTATTTTATTCACTATGTTCGAGTTGAGAACACGTACACGTGAAGTTTGGGTTTACGAGAAGATTGTTTTTAAAAACGAAAACTATACCTGTGACTATTTTATTCAAGAATTACAATGAAATAAAGAGTGAAGAGTTACATAAACATTCATATTTATAACCTTTGTTGTCGAGTGCAATGACAGCGGGTTCCGTGACGCTGGGTCATGATATTCAGGGTCTTAACTTACATCTATTTATCGATATGTAACAGTTTTCGTAAATTGAAAAGTCACGCCGCGACTGGTAATGGTTTTGGTTTTGCAGAAAACACAACTCCCACTATCGATTTCTTCCTGTTCGTGTTGAGCACACTTCCCCTAATGATCTTAATATAAGTAGGTGTTACTTTTTTATATAATCTAAGGTTTTATTATTCGTGATTCTCTAAGTGAGAAAACAACGATTTTAAATGTAATAGTTTCGTTTTCTTTCTATTTTTAAAAATGAATTTCTTTCGTACTCAAAAAACAATTCGTAAATATCATTGAAAACTACAGTTACGAGTAGAGTTCAATGAATATAAATAAAAATATTGGCAATTAAAAAATTTAAATATATGTGTACTCACAAGCTGTTTTCAGCTACAAAATTCATGACTGTGTCTCGTTTCCTGGAACCTGGCGGTCCGATAATCATTATCACATTTGGATGAGGTTGGTCAAAAGGACACACGTGGGCTCCGGTGTTAGGTCTAAAACCATTAAAGTTGACATTAGAAAGATGAATTGATAATATTATTAACTAATAAAACCCATTGTGATAAGTACCTTTTGAGATGTTCTAGAAGTAGAAGTTGAGTCCTCTTAACGTGAGCCGGATAAAGAAGACTGATGTCTTGCATTGTACACGCCTTAACTTTATCTTCAGCTGTAAGTTTTGCTTCATTCAAATACCGAAGATTTTTGAAAGTTCTCAAACACATGGATCGGTAATGAGGCATTGATGCTATAACGTTATCCAGTAAATTTAAACTGAAAAATACAAAGAATCTTTTTTGAACCAGTTCATTCCCCAGTTTCATTGATCAAATCATCTTGCAGAGTCCGTTTCACGAGAGAAGAAGCAACTTGAAGCTGCAGTCGTATGCGCCAACTTGTCAAAACCAGCGCCATATTGTAAAATTGAAAATCAGTGGCGTAACGTTCTCACATTTTGTAATTTAACACAAAATTAGAATATTGATAATAATAATTTATTTATCATGATAAGACAGTTCCTTTGAAGAATGGTAGTGTATCTAAAACATTATCGCTATGTTACTTATAGGTTATGGTTAGGGAAAACAAACTACTAAAAGTTTAATGAATTGCAGTATTTAAATTAAAAACAAAGTAATTTTCAAACTTACTTCAAGTCGTAAGTAGGTACATCATTTAGGTATGTAAAATAAAGAAAAAACAAAAAAATATGAAATCATAAAATTAGAATCCAAAAAGAAAAGTATTTGTATAAAATTTGCAAAGATTAATAATAATAAGTAGAGCGCTTTCTCTAGAAAAGTATGAAAAATTAAATTTTAAAATGTCAAAAAATCAAAGAAAATGCATAATTGTCCAGGGTCACAAAAAACTAAATCCATGATAAATCATATCAGTCACTGAGGAGGTAAAATTTACATTAGAATATTAAAATATAATGACATAACGAGTTGGCTATCACATACACCTTGTATACAAACTCATTAAAATGTTTGGATTTATGAGAAGCCTTAAGATTTTAGGTACCTGTGCATAGTATTATCAGCCACATTCTGACAGATGTAGTGGCATGACATAGAAAACGACAAAAATAAATAGAGAGCGAATTACAAACATCAATATTCTATGGGTCCAAAAATGATCAGGACACTGCCATCGTGATAACAAGTCACGACAAAAGCGTGTGTAAAGGGATGAAATGTCTGTCTAAGTCTACCTGGGTATCAAGGCAATTATTATTATTACTTAGTTCAAACTTAATTTCAATATCGAATCGAATGCCGACAACTTCAAATCGTTCAGTGAATAATTCTTTCACTGTTTCTGATATCCTGTTAATACCCACAAGGAATTTATACTCGTTTTGTAACACATTGTCGTTGCTTACGGACGTGTACGAGTACTATAGCACATTTTCCACTCTTCCTTTGTTATGATATCCTGTTAGAGAAAAATAGTAATACACTGAATTTATATAAGCTTCTTTCTAATACGCGCGATTCGTATTCGCTTAATCTAGTATTCTCATTAATCTACGCTGACTTTAGATTGTCTATCTCACCATGCCTCTCACTAACACACTGGTAATGCCATATGCCTCTTACATTTTCCCGTTGACTACGAGGCAATTATTGTTTCACGTTAGAATTAAATGAGGAATGATTTCTGTTATTATTAAAAAGGAATATTATATGGGCACTTACACTTTCAACGTGTAGATTGAAATTGAAGAATGGAGATAGATAAAAACAGAAGAATTATGACTGTAGACGAAATCATTTTATCAGGAGCGTTGGAATTACAGACGGTTTACGCTAATCGCTCAGAATTGAATATTCACCATTTCATAATATATAGTGTATTTAATTATTGAGTTGCAATAATAAATTATTTTAAAAAGTAGCATATTCAATGTCAATATCGTTGATAAACTGTTCTTCATATTATAACCATTAAAATTATTAAATTTTCAATCTATTTTTAGAATCTTTATAATGATTGGAGTGATATTAGAAAAAAAATCTAACAGTTTGTGCAACGATACTTCTTTCGTGTGTTATGATACCCTGTTAAAGAAAATAGGTGATCCTTCTGACACATTGTCGCATATGGACTCTGTGTTAAGCCCCATGTTACCAAAGAATATTCCTAGCACTGTATATTCTATAAAACAAAGAAATGTAACACTATACTACTTGTCTTGCTGTGTATGAGATAATTAATAAAAATTAGTATTTTTTTACAAACAAAACATAAATCATTCACTTAGAAAAAGTCATTTATATCTAGAAACTTTGGATTGACCTGCCCGAATGCCATACATTATTTTTTATTTGTCTTACCGATTTTATTGTATAGGAATTTGAATTCCAAATTCCGCTTCAGTTTGCATAAAATTTGCAATGTTTTCTACAATCTGCCGACGGCTATGGATAGTTTTACCTCTGGCACCAAATTTTTTGGAACACATGTTTTTATATTAAATAAAACACAAGAGACTCACTCATAAACTAGCTAAACGTCTTAAAATATACAAAATAAAAAATATTCAACAAATAAATGAAATGAGATACACACCTCGTATGTTAAATAATAAAATGGTGCGAAATGAAGATATTTTGCAACCTTTGTTAGAGTAGAAAGTATATACTGTTATGTAATTTAAAGAGTAAAAATAGTACTAAGTGATGTTGCTAAAGAGTAAATCTCGAAAATGTTGTCCCTTGAACCTGAAAAATAACCAAAAACGCTATTTTTTCGATACATAATCACTAATATCTCAAAATTGAGCAGTCATAAGATGCAAATTCTGGTCCTACGCAAAAAATTAGTTTGAAAGTGACCCTTCAATTTTCAAACAAAGCCATATTGACATGTGTTTTGACTAAAAAATTATTAGAATAGTAGACTAGTGATAGTAATCCTCTCTTACCTTTTCAAATATCGTGAGTCCTTTAGATAGAACAGTTCTAAAAATTGTGAAATTTCGTTGTTGGTCATAATAAGATTTTCAAGCATGTAATTTAGGCGTAGAAATTGTAGAGATGTCAATTTGTTAAAGGACAAATCTACCTTACGTAATCTTCCCATCATATTAAAACCTGCGGTTTCAAACAAACATATGTTGTTGCGTTTAATTAACAAAGTTTCCAAATTCGAATTGTTCAAATTTTCCAGCATCCTTATTTTATTTTCGGACAAGTCTAAATATACTAAATATCTGAAAATTAAATAGAATAACAAACTGCAAACACACACTTGGTTGTTTATTTATTTGTTTAATATCCTGGAATCAAGAAAAATTATTTAAGATGTAAATATAAAGGTCTAAGAATTAAAAAAATGTAATACGTACTTTAGACCATCTAGTCCTTTAATTTCGCGTATCTTATTATGTGACATATCAAGATGTACAATTGACCAGAACTTAGCCAAATTAGGGATAACCACAATTTCATTATTAGAATAATTAACTGTAGTCAAATATAAGGGTGGTGTAAAATCGAAAGCATTTTCTATACTGTTAAACGATGCGTCCAAATGCTGCAAGTAAGGCATTTCACTCAAAGCGTTCAAGCATGTTATACAATTATGAGAAATGTTCAAATACTGAATGTAGTGATACGGTCTTAAGGCAGAAATATCGGTCAAAGCCTAAAAAAATGAATATGTTCAGTGTGACAATGTTAATATTCTTGAAAAGTATTTTACTTTTATTAACATTAAAAGTCGAAAATTGGCCCTTATCCAAAAACAAATAGCTGTAGTCTCTCGGGGAATGTGGTGCAAAGAGAAAATCATTCATGGAGCATATTGGTGCATCGGGAATGCATTAATATGTTTTTCTTGAAAATATCTATTGGGGGCGGGGATCAAGTTTTGACAATTAAGTTTTCTTGAGATTTTTGTTTCATGATCATGAATAAAAAATCTTTGAGATATTCTCATTGTGTATTCGCATCTTACTAATGTTTCTGTATGTCATCTCGAGATTATTTTCGGCATTTAATAATAATAGAAAATAGAAGTAAAAATTTTTTCAAAAATTAATATATACTGAATAATCTGAATATCAACAAAGATTAAAAGAAGAAATTAATAGAGAAAACTATATAAGAATAATTACCTTGCCTTCTAATTTACATTTGCAGAAAGCATATTTCAAATCGTAGGGTGACTTTTCTAAATAGGACAGAGAAGTAGAAATTATTCTTTCAGACAGTTCTCCATGATATTCGTCCTCCGTGAAATCCTTGATATCTCTATAACGTGACGTCCTTTTAGAAGGTCTTTTACTATCGGCCCAGGGATGTTTCTCAAATCTATTTACACCCCAATATCCTAAAAAAAATGTGAAATTGAGTGTGTCGGACAAGTTTTAATAGTTTACCACACAAAATTCGACTTTCGAATAAAGTTGGTTCATCTTCGTCTGAAGAAGACTTCGAGAGCGAGTAGATGGTCGCGTCAAAGCTGCTCCTCTCTTCTTCATCTTCCTCTTCTTCGGATTTAGATTCTGGTTTCGAATCAGGTATTGTACTAGCAACTTCATTTTCCAAATAATTCACCATAGATTCGTTGATAATCGGTAGAATAGCTTTGCATTCCATGTTGAAAATTCCTCGTTTTTCTCGATTATATAGTTCAAGAAATTATATTCGCTTGTCAAATATTTGACATTTAAGTTTTGTCAAATAATAGCCGTCACTTTCTATTCCTAGATTCAAAATTGTTTTAGTTTGGATCCACATGCATCCGTGATCACGGACGTATGTTTGCGTTTCACGGATAGCTGAAAATATGATCATCCACATGTGTCAATCCGTTTTCGCGTTCGTTTATGATACCTAACCTCAAACAACCTCAAAATATTTTAATCTTTTTGTCATCACCGTATCAATGATTAATTTATGAGTATTTGTCGTGTTAGTGTTAATATTTGACATTAATGGTTTCCTCTTTAAACAGACAATTAGTGAATGCTCCTCCTTGGGCACAAAGCGATTTAAAGGAAAATAGCATACCTAATGTATTTGCAAAACAAAAGGCTTATCACACAAAACCCACAAAAAAACAGCAATGTGGACAAGAACATTTTTTATGGAGGAATCTCTTCTAGGCCCATTTTTTAACCAAGGTAAAAAATTATTTACAAAAGTAGTTGGCGAATCACTACAAAAACGTAAACATAATAATAACCTAACCTCAATCACGCATGAAAAGTTAAAATTAACCAACTTTAATCCGTTGTGACCTTGAAACGTGCGTGATTTTGTTCCCTATAATTTCATTGGTTGATATTGATCAACTACTACGGATACGTATCACGGATGCATGTGGATCCAGCCTTATTGTCGGTATTTAAAAGCCATCAGTGTGAACTTATGTCATGTATATATCAAGTTCTTTTTGCTTAATAAAACCTAGCTTCGTAATTGTTGAGTGAAAATCGGGTTATTCTGTAGTGACAAGACTACATATTATTTTCTCTGTGGTTTAAAAAACAATAACATGTTCTTGGCTATCTGATATATAGTAAAAAAAGGTCTGACAAAAAGTATAATTAACGTCTCGGTTATAGTTTCTGATTGTAAAGTTATAATAAAAGTGATTCAAAAAGGAAGTCATGGTTTTATTATTAATAATCCCAAAGTACTAGTTATGGATCCAGAATCACCCAGAATTCGTCGCAAGATACATAGCAACCACAAGTGAAGAAAAAAATTGTAAAGTAAGATTTTCAAAAATATCTACGAAAATTTCATTAATCGTCAAGTCTTTACACAAGGAAAATAGATACAATATATCTCAGTTCAATGTGGATGGTTTTTCAAATTCAAATTCAAATTGCCTAGGCGCTGCAATTGATTACAACTTCTGTAAAAAGTGTGAAAATAAAGTGCTGGGAACCAGAGCGCAGGTTTTAATAATAGTGAGTAGTCATCTGGAATATGTAAGGAAATAAAATGTACACAAAAAGTTACACGAGAGCGTCAAAGAGAAAAGCACTGGTTAAACTGTTTAGCACTCTTATCCTTAGACCTACTCTCTTTTTTTTCATAGAACTTAAATCTACTTAACAGTTTAGTTGGCTGGTTAACATGGGCAAAAATGACTTAATTTTTCTACCGTATAACAATTCCGCGGGCGAAAAGCCGCATTCCAAAGGGGTAGTTCTATCTATAGGATAACAAAGCTTGATGTATATCGTCATTTTTCTTAATTAAATTTTTTGCCACTTTTACAGTCGCCTCAATACAGCCGTTGGATTGAGGAAAAATCGGGCTACTTGTTATCAGTTTAAAATCGTATTCCTTGGCAAATTTATGAAACTCACTTCGGAATTGTGAACCATTGTCCGAACGCACATTTTCACAGATTCCATACGGAGAAAATATTTCTTTTACCTTCTCAATAATAACTGATTCAGTCATTTTATTGAGTTTGAATATTTCGAAAAATCTTGAATAATAATCAGTTATTATTATGTACCATACTTGGCTACATTAATAAAGGTCCAATGCTGCTTTCTGCCACGGTCTTTCGGGAAATGCATCGCTTATCATGGGTTCTTTCGGATTGGTGCGATGTTCAACACATTGCTGACAGTTCCGTACTAAGTATTCAATTTGGGTAGAGAGACCTAGCCACCACACTGAAGTTTTAGCTCTGTTTCTACATTTTACAATACCAAAATGTCCGTCATGTATAAATTTCAGAACTATTAACTGTAAAGACTTAGGGATTACTATTCTTGAATTTCGCAATAAAATTCCGTCGGAAAACGAAAACTCAAATCTATATTGATAATACGATAGAAGTTCGTCAGGCAACTTTTTTTTGCTTGGCCTACCTGTTTCGGAGTACTCCTTTATTTTTGTTAAGATCGGATCAGTGTTTTGTTCGATTTTAATTTGCTCTAGAAAATTCGGTTTTACTTGGATCTATTGTAAAATTAAATTGACGTGCGCTTCGGCTTCGGATTCTAATTCGTCTTTCTCTGGTTTTTTTGCACTTGTAGAAAAATATCGTAATAGGCATCCGCTACCACGAGGTCTTTCCCTGGAGAATAATGTACTTGATAATTATAACGCATTAAGCGTAATCTGAAGCGTTGTAAACGTGGTGTTAGTTCGTCGATTGGTTTTATCTGTAAAACCTGTAATAACGGTCCATGATCAGTCTCAAGTATGAGAGATGGTAGGCCAGTGACGTACTCTGAAAATTTATCCGCTGCCCATGTTAAAGCAAGTGCTTCTCTCTCAATTTTAGCATACATTTTCTCAGTGTCCGAAAATAATCTTGATGCATAAGCGCCAGTTTCAGTTTGCATTAGGCAAGCCCCAATCCCGAAAGATGAAGCATCGACTCGAATCGAAATTTGTTTGGTGGGGTCAAAACATGCTAATGTAGGGCAGTTGGAAAGTATTTTTTCTTGATTTTTCAAAAGCCCCCAAATACAATTTTCTTAAGTAAAGAGGTGAGTGGTTCTAGAAGTTCCGAACGATTTGGGATAAATCTACTAGAAAAATTTAACATTCCCAAGTATTACAAAACTTGTTTTCTGTTTTTAGGTTCCGGAAATTCGCTAATAGCGCGAATTATTTACTGATCTACTAAAATTCCTGCGTTAGAAATGTCATGGCCTGAAAAAGTTAAGGACTGGACCCCTAAAATACATTTTTGTTGATTTAAAGTTATACCCTCTTGTTCGATTCTTTTTAAAACTTCGTTTAAGATTTCGTTATGTTGTTCAAGCGTCGCTGCATGAATTAAAATATCGTCAATATGACTGACTACTCCCTCTATACCTTCTAAAATTTTATTAATCAGACAAGGAAAGTATTCAGGAGCGCATGTTATTCCGAAGGGCAAGCGTTTGAAAAAAAATCTTCCAAACGGTGTAATGAAAGTTGTCAGAAGTTGGGAATCTTTGGTTAATCTAATTTGATGAAAGCCGGAATTGGTGTCTAATTTAGAGAAAAATTTAGAGTTTGAAATTTTTGCCAATATTGTTTCTACTTTTCCGATAGGGTAGTGAGACCTCAAGACTGCCTTATTTAAATGAGTATAGTTCACGCAAAGCCTTATCTTATTATTTTTTTGAACCACAACGATGGGGCTGACCCACTCGACTCGATTATCTTTAATTTTTGTAGCCTATAAAGTTCTTCTTTTAAAGGCTTCAGAAGAGGATTAGGCACAACTCTTGGTACTGACTGAATATAGGGTTGAACATTTTCCCTTAACTTAATTTTTAATTCAGTTTTGAATTTTCCTACGCTACTAAATAATTTAGGAAATTTGGATACAACTTGTTCTTTTGTAATATCTGAATCAGTTATTTTGATCGGTGCAACTTCATTATAGACTAAGTCCAGAACATTTAAGTTTAAAATAGCTGATCTTCCAAGAATCGGTTTTGATAATTTATCAATAATGTAAATTTCCGTCTCAAAGGTGAGATCTGTATGTTTTAAACTGACATCAAGCGTCCCGTCCCAAGAACCGACAATTTAACCCCAGATGGAACAGTTACAATTCGAGTAGATGGCTTAATATAACTATACAGTCCAGGATTAATACATTTTTTTGAAAGACAGCTAATGTCCGTACCGCTGTCGATCAAAAAATCAAAATTTTTATTTAACTTAGAAACCCATACCGAGACAAATCATTCCTTAGAATCTACATGATTAATATGATGATCGATTGTAATCGACCCCATGAAGCCCCCTCCCTCCAAGTCAATTTCGCCTACGTCTGATTCCTCGTCAGAATCATAGTCAGCGGAGTTATATTTATTCTCTAAATCTAGTATTTTATTAACTTGAAGAGATCTGACCTGATTAAATTTCCTGCAGACGGAATCCCAGTGTCCTTTCTTCTTACATTTATTGCATGTAGACTGATTTTCCGGGCACTTGTCCCGTGAACGAGACTGTAGACCACAAAATCCGCATTTGGATAACTTTTTGTCTGTATTTATTCGCGTACTAGAGCCTGTAGCACTATTTTTATCCATAGCTTGTACGCGACCAACTTGCCTGTGGTTACTTAAGAGTTCTTTATTTTGCGAAGCCTGTAATTCCTCTTGTTTGGCTTCTAGAGTACACTGTTGCAACGTAAGTTTTTCTCTAAGTTGAAGTCTTTCATACGTTTTTATATCTACCATACCCACTACTATCCTATCTCGGATTAATTCCTCTTTGAGTTGCCCATAATCTCAATGTTCCGCTAATGTATGAAGACTAGTTATGAAGGAGTGAATAGTCTCACCTGGTTGTTAAATCCTTGAACTAAATTTAAATCTTTCAAAAATTATATTCCTACGTGGAATGAAGAAATTTTCAAACATCTGAATGGTTTCTTGATGTAGTATTGGTTCGTTTGGGAACTGCAGAACAATTTCTTCAGATTCATCCCCCATACCCAGCAAACACAAATGTATATGTTACATAAAAATATATAACAGGGGAGGAATTATTTTCATATAAAACGTTTATATATTTTTTAAGTAGTATTTATGTAACAAAATCTTTATAAATTTTGTTATATATTCTCAATATTTATATTATAAAATGTTTTATATATATGCATATAGTTTATATGTATTCAAGATGTAAATTCTGCTACATAAATATGAAATTTTTTGTATAGGTATATATTTATTACGTGTAATTTGTTACATAAAATATTTTGTATATTTCATATGTATTTCTTACGAACCTCGTCTAGAGTCTTTCTAAAGAAAAAGAAGAAAGCTCTTCAATATTATAATCTTTAAATTGCCACGGGTCGATCTGCCCACATACCTGCAAGTATAATAACGTTTTAAAATGTTTTTCTTTAGTTTTGTCTGTGTGTTTGATTTTAGTTTTGTTTGTAGTGGAATGGAGAACACATCATGTAAGTGTTATTATTACTATTATTTTCAACAGGCAAGGGGCATCGCCGATGAAGCCGTTCAATGTCGTTTACAAAAGATTATTTAACAAACGTATTAAAAAGGTTAACTATATTAAAATATACAATGAAATAAACAATTACAAATCACATTATACCTATCTCACTAAAGTACATTTCAAGATAATATTTTCGTTTTAACTTACTACTTAGACATGATTTAACAATAATTCCCTCTGTAGGCAGTCGTTAATCCGAAACAAATACCTCTGCCCAGGTATGCACTTAGGGCTCAAGTAGATTTTGTAATAATATCCAATAAAATACACATATTTAATCCTCTGACGACAGGTAGTATGTCAAGACAAAATATCTTGAAATGGATTAATTAACACTTATCTGTTGAAAGTTATCTATATTCGAATACTTAGATTAATATATATTATGAATTTCAGGCAAAATAACTGTTTAAAACGAAAAACATTGGAAGACTTCTGTGATTTATCAATAAGACAGAAAAACGATACGTAGTACAATCTAACAATGATGGTGAACCAGAAATACATAATTTAGAGACATCTCACTCATGGTACGGACATAGAAATAACTACAAAATAAGGAACATAAAATCAAATAAGTTATTTCAAGGTATTGTTACTATATGATTTATTTATTTAATATATACACCTACATTTTTAGTAACGTTGCTGAAACAGTTTAATATGACATGCACTGATTTTGATCAAATCACCTTGGTGTGGATAAGGCTAAGTAAAGAGACTCCAGAGGGAAAAGAAGGGTGAAACTGTAACCCTTCAAAACAATGGATAACAACTAGCTTACAAGTGGACCTCGATAAGTCTTCTAAGAGAATATTTTCCATGGTTAATTATTGTTTTGTTTTTGAATATTCATTTGTTTTGCATTCTTTTTTTATATTCTATTATCATTTAGTATTTGAATATTTTTAGTTTTGCAATAGTTGTTGTCATTAGGTGTTTTGTTGTTAGTTTCTCTTTTTTATGTCAATAAAATAAATGTACTTATATGCATCTATTTGCTGTTTTTTTAGTAACTAAGTACCAGCTACTAAATTCCAAAGATAGATAAATACCATTTACCTACAATATATAAATATTAAATTGTATGAAGTTGGTTAAGTTTAAAATATTCATAAGGTAGGTATTGAATAATATAGTAACAATAGTTCCTTAATCTTTTGGGCATCAACACATCTAAAAATATTGTATTTCATTTCATCTATGAAAACTAATGTTTCAACAGATTTTTCTGAATTTATTATAAATTAAGAATTTCACTGACTTTTTTCATAGATCCAATGAATATTTTAGGTAAGGGGTGAGGCAATAGAAAAATTAGGTAACTTTTGTTACATCTAAATTATGTAATATTTAATACATAAATATTCTCTAGATATTATCTCATTTTTACATATATATTACATAGTAATTTGGAAATATTTGAGATATAATTTATAATATGTATTTCTTATATCATTATTGTTCTCTAGCTGTGCCGGCCTTTGTCAGTATTTAATACATAAATATTATCTAGTTGTGACTTCAGATTTATATAACTGTAACTTTTATATTTTAAAAAATATGTAACATATACGTATTCAATATGTTTTTGTGTTTGCTGGGTAATCTACATTAGTATGTCAATTTTTTCATTATCTGGTTTGGAAAGGAGTCCCTATACTGACATATATGATTTCAACACCGTTTCAATCGAAAATACTTTTGCGCGCAAGATATGTGTTTCCAAATAGAAATACTATTTTTAAAAAGATATTTTATTTAATTACAACGAGAGATGTTATTCTCGAAGTGGATATACAAAAACTGATTTACAAATATAAAGCAACTAAAGAACTATGATAACAAGTATACATGAATTCTAACTATATGATATGGTGCAGGTGCAGCGAATTATGACCTCGTAACTAGAACTGCTTTCTTATCGAATGATAAGTTCGTTTTTATTATCGGATTTATACGGCCTAGCCGATTGATCTTATACAATATCAACTCGCGAGGACCACCAAGCTGCCACCATGTTCTGTTTGGGTCCTTATAAATAAAAGATCACGAGTTTTCATGTTATTTATTATAGCTTTCTTTTACAAACTACCGAAAAACTCTAGCGCTCTCAAACCTTCCCCATTTGACGTATGACCGCTCTGATTTTTCATTACTTAAAACTAGTACTCTTGACAAAACAGTAACATCATATTTTATTTTATTTTTTTATTCATATATATTCAGAAAATCACAATTATAATTCTTCGTCTAGCCAAAAATAATTATTAAACATAGGGTAGGCATATTACTTGAAATGTAACTTCAAACAATTTTCTTTTTTTTTGAATTTTTAACATTTTTTCAATATATTGTGAAATTATTTAGAAACAATTAGTTTCATTCAAAAAAATAATATGAGTAGAATTCCACAGAATAAGGGGCGAAACAGTACATTTCAATAAAGCTGTTATTATTATATAAAATTTAAACGTAAGGCATTTGTTCAGGACTGCTGCCTTCTGTAAATTACGTTCCATTTCAACCCGCAACTTAATATTTCTACCTAATTGTCATATAAGAATTGCGTCAATCCTGAAGATGAAAGAAATCACTTGTTGCGCCTGCGATTCGGTGAACATGAGTTGGAAATTCACATGGCTATCGCGAAAACGAAAGCACGTTTATATCACACGTGCACTAATAGCGGTAGAGTTTTCATCAAAAACGGAGTGAGGTTTTCACTCAATAAGATGTACCTATCGGTGTTGTCTATCTATTAATTTCAATTAATCATTTATTTTCATTATAATTGTTGTTTTTCAAATGCGTTTTGATATAATGTTTGATGTTAGTCGAAAGTGTTTTAACATTATGTTTTATTTTATATAATATTGTAGATTGCTGGATTTTTTTATAATTTCGACAAGTACCTAAGGTCAGTATTGTTTTTCCATATTATATTTAAAATCATTGACACTTCACTACACGACATTTCATCAGGGCGACAATCCATCACATCCCAAATTATCACATATTTGGCACACCAATTTGACAAAATTCATAGAATATAAAAACGAAAATTTCAATGTTTGAGAGAATTTTACAAATTGCATTTAAATCTTTAAAAGTGAAAAAAGTATTAAATCACAAATATAGATTGTATTATTCTTACAGCCACATCTTTATTATGTGATTAGCAGCATATACCTACAAAGGACGAGTAATTACTTTAATCTATTTATCTGATGGCATGTCATAATGACAACGTTATGTCACTCAATTTTGATGACATAAGGAAGCTCATTATGGGACTAAGTACCATAATGAAATTCTATAAGGAAAACATGTAATGGTTTGATCAAAAAAGTTTATTCAAAATGCATAACTATGTACAAAACTATTTATTATAAATGGTAAAAGAACAATTACTACAATTTGTAATATTAATTCCAATGGATTCTACAGTTTTTACATCAGTAGATGATTGTTGGCAAACTTGTAATCCTGTTTGGTTGTTGGCACCAAAAATTGCTTCTGATATTTTTTTCTTTTGCTCTTTCGAATTTTCGATGTAACCTTCAGCGACAGTATTGCTTTTCCATCCGCCATGGCGTTTCACGGTACACAGATCAGCTCCAGAATCAGCCAAAAATGAAGCAGACGATCGCCGAAAACAATGTCCGGTATATTCTTCAGGGCGAGGTAAATTCAAGAAAGTGGCAATAACTTTTGGCATTTTACCAAAGGTATGTATTCCAACGGGTTGTTTTGTGCATTTCTTATTTCTATAAGTGACAAAAAAACGTAGATGGTTTGTGTTGCAAGGTCGTATTTTCACATATTGTCTGACAAGTTCTACCATATTCAATCCTGGGATATTCCCCGAAGTTACAAAAAATTCTCGCATTACCTTTGTTTTTGTATTCGGTAATGTAATTCTAAAAACGGATCCTTCATCTATTACATTTTCAACAAGCATATTTGTCAATTCCTCTCTTCTGCATGCTCCACTTAGTCCAATTATCATGGCAACTTTATTAAATAAGTATGTATCATCTGATGCTTCCGTTAAAAACTTTGTAACATCTTGTTTAGTAAAAATTTTGGATTTTTTAGCTCTGTAACCTTCTGATTTACGTTTTAGTAATGCAACCAGCTGTAGGTACTTACTAATATCGACGTTTTTTCTTGTTGATAAAATACTTCTTATCATCGAATAATACGACCAAAGAGAAGATGGTTTTCTTTCCTTAGATAAGCATTCAAAGTAAGCCAACAATACTTTTTCATGAGTGATATTCTTGATTTTTTTAGCAGAACACCATTCTTCGTACCGATTAAACACCATTTCATATACACTCCGTGAATCAGTCATTTTTTAAATTATATTAAATTCTACCTGACAATAATTATTGAGTTTGACAGCGATAAATAAATATTGCCGTTACAACCTGATGACGTTGTCAAGGAAATGGCAAAGCACAGCTCACTCACCTACTAATATTTGAAACTACACAATACTCACTCCTTTAAAAATAGTTGTCATTGTGACATGTCGAAAATGCAGTTTTTAATTTTTCGAAAATGTATTGATATAAATGCCATCAGATAAAATTTTGTATGTAATACGAATCATAAACAATCATTATGGCACACGCCGTGTTATCGGACTCGGCTACGCCTCGCCCGATAACATTCACGACTTGTACCATAATGATCGTCTTTATGATCCTTATTACATAAATAACTATTTTGTAACTTAATACTTCATCCACTTTTAATGATTTGAAATTCAATACAATTTAGGTAATTATTTGTAAAATGCTCATAAAAATTGAATAAACAATGAAATCTCCAATTTGGTCATTTTCGCTGTTATTTTCTATGAAAATTTTCAAATTGTGAGTCAAATATTTTTTATATGATGAATTTGGGCTGTGATGAAAAGTTATAGTGATGAATTGTAGCAGTGAAAAAATCTCCGTGTTGAGATGTCGCGTGATAAAATGTCGTGTGGTGAAGTGTCATATCATCTTATATTTAATATTAGTCCCATTCTTGCCTGCTAGTTCAATATAGTATCTTCTTTTAATCAATTGGTTTAAGAGATCTACATTTCACTGTAGCATACCTAAAGCTACCTTGCGATTACCACTTATTGTTGTTAAAACTAATTGGATTCAATAATTAAACTTTAATAAACGTATATTACTTTATAGACTGAAGTACATATATTATATACTGACATATATTAAACTAAACAACTAAAAACGTACTATTAACTACGATCTTCACATGTTTAACATACAGCAATTCAGATCGTTATATATAAAATACTCTATTGTCTATAATTTCAACACACCCCCTCAATAAAATATTTTATAATAATTCTCACATTTAATTAAAATAATTACAGACCACATTATTTTCTAAATTTATGGAACAGCTCTTTAGCAAGTGGCTTAGTAAACATGTCTGCCAATTGATTACTACTTTCAATATAACTAAGCTCGATTATACCTTCTTGTCGTAAAATAATAACCCTTAGATATCGAAAGATAAAGGCTATATTTAGCGAAACTGTGACATTACAATTAAACACATAACGTCAATGGTTGTCCAGGCAATGTGAACATGCAATCACCTCATTCTCCCTCGCAGGAGAAGAGTCCATTGGAGACATAGTCTTCAAGATGCTTTGGAGGTCTTCTGTTTCTTCTAGGTCGATCTTCATGCATTCCTTCTTGACCTGGGGTTGGAGGATCTTGAATATCTGACCTGGAAGGCCCACAGAAAGGGGCAGGCGAACAAAGAGGAACAGGTGGCTGAAAGGCCTGTGCAAGGGGCGGAGAAGGTGGTAGGTCTATTGTATCCGGGCGTTCCAAATTCAGGTCTCCACTAGGCCTCGATCAACTCGGCTTCATCCACAATGGGGTCATATTTACTGGTTCTGTTGTTTCGCCGGATAAGGACAGGTCCAGGTTGAAGTAACCAGGCTAGAAGAGTCGTACCATTAGGGGATCGTCTCGGATGAATGAAGAACCTCTCGTGTGGAGTACAGTTTGTACTAGTGTTCAGCAACGATCTTATTGAGTGCAAGGCTTCCGGTAGAACGCTTTCCCATTGGCAAATCTGCAAGTTTTTGGTTTTCAGAGCAAGATTGATCGATTTCCAAATGATCCCGTTGTATCGTTCACCCAGACCATTTCCGGCTGGGTTATATGGTGTAGTCATGCTAGTGGCAACGCCACGTTTATGGAAGAATGAAATCATTTCCTTTGAAATAAATTGAGTTCCCCGATCTGAATGTATGTAGCTAGACATTCCAAACATCGAAAATAGGTCATTCAGGCACCGTATTACAGTTTTCAGAAGTCATGTCCTTGCAAAGGTGCGATAAAGGGAAACGAGAGTATTCGTCGACAATGTTGAGTAAATACAGATTGTGGCTGTTAGAAAGTAAAGGGCCCTTGAAGTCAATATTAAGCCTTTCAAACTGCGCTGTTGTTTTAATCAAATGCTGGTTGTTATTTCTGTAGAACCTTTGTTTGACAGCAGCGCAAGTAGGGCAGGCAGCGTTGATCTTCTCAATTTCATCTATTCCGTAAGGTAAATTTTTGCTTTTAACCCAGGGGTACATCCTTGTAATACCATGGTGACACAATACTTTATGGAGCTCATAAAGTTTGTCCTGAGTGTGTAAGGAACCACACACGCGTGAAAGAGCGTCGGCTGAATGATTTTCAACACCAGGCCTATAATGAATGTCGAAGGAGTAGGGAGATAATTCAAGACGCCAGCGGTGGATCTTGTCATTCTTTATTTTGCTTGTAAGTCGGAAATTGAAGATATACGACAGAGCTTCTAGGTCCGTGAGCAGCTGAAAAGTGCCTACCTAGTAAGAAATGACGCCACTTCCTCAACGATAGGACAATCGCTAATGCCTCTCTCTCTCTCTCTCTCTCTCTCTCTCTCTGTAGCAGAATGCCGTTTCTCGATATCGGATAAGGATTTGAAATAAAAACGCAACGGGGCGCCCATTCTGACTAAGAGTAGCCGCTACACCAATGCCCGATGCGTCAGTTTCAAAGATTTGCAGTCAACCAAACTCCTTATCTTGTCGGAATATCTTGGGACCCATTTTGAGTAATGAGAGAACATCCTAGTGCGCGTTTTATGGCTGAAGCGTCAGAAGGAAGAGGCAGCTCTTGTAATGGTTTGAATCTATCTAGGTCTGGACGCATAGACTTGTTACAAATTTGATACCCAAGATGAGTTATTGTATTTTGAGAGAATCTGCATTTATCTAGGTTCAACGTTAAATTATGTTTCTTTGCTGCACTTAGAAATCGTTCAAGGTTCCTATCGTGATCATCTTGCCCCCTTCCACCGATCGTAACGTCATCAAGATATCCATATATTCCATCAAGACATTCTTTCCTTATAGTATTGTCAATGGTCTTCTGAAAACAGGCTACTCCATTTGTTACCCCGAAAGGAATGCGACGAAATTGATAAAGAGTTCAATTGGCTTCAAAAGCCATATACTGTTTTTCCGAGTCTAGTATCGGTATCTGCTGGTATGCATTTTTAAGTCAATCGTACTGAATACATCGTAATTTGCTATAGTTGAGACTAACTTTTCAATATTTGGTAAAGGGTAGGCGTCTAGTAAAGTAGTAGTAAATTAAAGTCTAAGAGTAATCTATTACTAAGCGTTTCGTTACTAAAATCTGAGCTCTCCAAGGTGATGAACTCGGCACAAGCGACGTTACAAAAAGAAAGAGGGGGTTTGGAACCACCGAATTGGAGTCGAACTGAAGAGTGATGTTTCATAATGTCATGCCCTATAAGAACGTCATAACATTGCCAAAATGTACCCATTAATTTTAGATTAGAGGAAAGTGGAAGCTATCTTCACCTCTCGGTTCTCAGGATGAATTTTCAATTTATTCCTCTTGGCATAGGAGTAGTCAACAAAGCTGTTAGAACTACCAGTGTCTACAAGGATACTGGATGAGATATCATTTACTCGTCCATAAACGACTGCTCTGGAGAAGCGGCTGATGCGATAGTAACTAGCAACGTATAAGCGGATGTCGACTTACCCTTTGATCTGGATTGGCATACCTTCTGGAAGTGGCCCTTTTTATCACAAGATTTGCAAATCGCCTCTACAGCAGGACATTCATGTCTAGAACGATGTCTGGGTCCACCACAAAAGTAGCATTTTCCATGTCGAGATTGCTGAAGGGTAGAGGCTGAATTATGTGTAGATTTAATATTATCTAATCCGTCAGAGGCTAAGAGAGATGTAGGAGTTTCCCAAACTATTACAGTTAGAATCGGAAATATAGGTTGCTGTTTTGTAAGATACTGCGAGTTTTTGGGCGGATTCTAGGGAACACGCTATCTTTTCCACTTGCTCAAGATTCAGCGTGACGTTTTCCAAAATGCGTTGTCGGATTAGAGTTGAGTTAAGGCCGCTTGTGAATGCATCACGTAGATACCTACTCATTACAGTAAGTTAGCACATCTACAGATTTGAAGTTGCAGTCTTTGCTTATTGCTCGGAGGGCCTGCAAGTATTGGTCAACCGACTCTCCATTCTGCTGTCTTCGATTCGCTAATATGTGCCTAGCAATGAGTTCATTGGGTTGGGGCGCAAATAGTCCTTTAAGAACGTCAATGGCCTCAGTATAAGTCTTACTCTCGGAAAATTCGTAATTTTCGAATGATAAAAAATTAACCAATACCTTGAGCTGCTTCTCTTCGGATACCTTGGATTCCTCAATGAAACTTGTCAGTGTTTGAAGGAAGTATTTCCATTCCTTAGCGGAAGTTGGCGAATCAGGCGATCCGTTGAATTTTTCTGGTTGCAAAATTCGGCTATCCATCACGAAAGTTGTATCGAATACAATTTTTGCTAAATAAATTGTAAAATAATAACCCTTAGATATCGAAATATGAAGACTTTATTTAGCAAAACTGTGACAATTAAACACATAACGTCAATGGTTGTCAAGGCAATGTGAGCATGCAATCACCTCAACTAGTCCGCTTAGAACAGCTATTAGAGGTGCCAAATTTTGAGCCATTTTTCTTATTGGTGGAATTGGAAAACTTTACAGAATTCCACCACTGGAATGTTTTATTTCTATAGATAATCTTCGTTTATCCTCGTCGCCAAAATATTGTGCTTTCAATACAATTTGATGTGACTTCAATATTTATTTGACACAGGCTGTACATATTGTTACGAAACAGCACACTGGTATAGTCCCTAAAACCGACCCTGTCTAAGCCAGGTATAATAGTTAAAATTATGGCGGATACGCAGTTATAAAAAACTGTTTACGATTGAGACTATCTTATCTAGAACTGGTTTTTGTGACCAGAGTTATCTAGAAAAGGCCAGAAAAATTATTTGTGTGTATAAGCCGCAGCCCGGAATTCTCTAGTACAAAAGGCACTAGTATATAAGGAGACTGATCAGGAAGAGTTAGTGCAGTTTATAATTTGACATCGTGAAATAAGCAGTAAATAAGTGAATATAAAGTGTTTATATAAATTAGTTTGAGTGATTATACAGTTAACATAAATTAATAATCAAGTGATTAGTTAAGTATATATGAATTAAGTGTTAGTGAGTTAGTGTTTCAATGAATTAGTAAGTAGCCATACCGAGTGTTTAAAATTTATCCCACCCGTTTATTGTTTAAATAAATAACAAAAACATTACAATATAATACTATAAATTACACCACTCACTTAATTTTTTTGTTTGACTACTAAATAAGTAGTGCTATTCAACACTTCGATCTTGATTCCGATTTAGTTTATAATAGAAATCGAAAACGGATTGATGTTTGTTGAACGACCAAAAAAAATTGTCATTTTTAGTGACATAACCTCATCATTATTTTAGTTCATTTCACGTGTATTCCACACTTTTCACAGGTTCATTTAGTTTAATCACGTTTAATTTTATAGAAGCTGTTCTGTTAAACTAAAAATGTAATATACAATTGCAAAATATCACTCACATCACATAACCCATAGACAAACTGTAGTTTATTTAAATTTTTCGACCAATTACATGCTTTCGATTTACGATTGTTTTCAATAGCATCATAATTTTAGACTGATTATAATCAGAGTGATCGATTGATATCGAAAATGTATTGTTGAACATGTTGTTTTTTAAATGACAGGAAATGATTGTAATCGATTGGCGCGTTGAATAGCACTATTATAATCAGAGTGATCGATTGATATCGAAAATGTATTGTTGAACATGTTGTTTTTTAAATGACAGGAAATGATTGTAATCGATTGGCGCGTTGAATAGCACTATTATAATCAGAGTGATCGATTGATATCGAAAATGTATTGTTGAACATGTTGTTTTTTAAATGACAGGAAATGATTGTAATCGATTGGCGCGTTGAATGGCACTATTATAATCAGATTGATCGATTGATATCGAAAATGTATTGTTGAACATATTGTTTTTCAAATGACAGGAAATGATTGTAATCGATTGGCGCGTTGAATAGCACTATTATAATCAGAGTGATCGATTGATATCGAAAATGTATTGTTGAACATGTTGTTTTTTAAATGACAGGAAATGATTGTAATCGATTGGCGCGTTGAATAGCACTATTATAATCAGAGTGATCGATTGATATCGAAAATGTATTGTTGAACATGTTGTTTTTTAAATGACAGGAAATGATTGTAATCGATTGGCGCGTTGAATAGCAGTAGTGTTTTGACAGTTTTATTGACGGAATGTGACTATCTCAATCATATTTTGTTAAAACTGTATTCGTCGATACGACATTAGATAACATTATCGAACGCAGTATAAACGTGGTTATTTATTAATGAAATATGTCAATTTAGACATTTGATTGAAATATATTTCGATTTTACCTATAAATGTATAAAATGTCAGCACTGGATATATTTCGCTTGATTAAAAACAAATTATTTAAGCTAAAATTCCTAGAACCTAAGAAACCCTTAGACAATTCTAATTGGAGGCGAAAAATAAATATTTCAAGAAAACTCGCTATAAAAAGAAATATATTAAAATCTTTGAAAGTGGCTAGAAAGGTTAAACATATCAAGAAATCTCATTTTATTTTGAAAACAAAGATACATTCTGCCAGATATTTTGCTGAACATATATGGAATTGGAAATTTTTATTCAGATTACCAAAACAGAATATTTTACCAGTTCTTAAAAATATAATATATTTATCCATCACGAATATGAGTAGATATGAGGTTTGTGTTTTTAGTCATCTTACCGCTGAATACGCTGATATTTTACCTCTTGGTTCGTCGAAAAATTTTAAAAATTATATAATTAAATGCTTTAAATCGACACAAAGTGTTAATATACTGAAGATAGTGTTGGAAAAGTGGTTGGACATTATGCCTCTCTTAATGCAATTCAAAAAGTATATTACATGGTATGAGATAATAAATAAACAAGCTTTTTTGTTAGACTCTGAAGATTTATTTGAAATTTATTTAGATATACTTGAAAGTATTTAATTGTAAAGTAATATATTTTTTCTACAACTGTCATTTTTAAACTGACTTTGGATTGCCAAAAGATCATTTCGCGCACAAGTGCGTGAAAGGTTAAATATCGCACATTAGTACACGAAACGTACAGCTTTACGTACTGTTGGTGCACTAAATATACGATGGATTTTTTTTAAATAACTCTTTTGAAAACTTCAAAGTCTCCAACCTCCTCAAAACCTATAAGCACCTCCACAACTCCAACCTCCTCAAAACCTCAAAACGCCCCAATTTTAACACCAATCGGCCAAAATCCCTCCATTCCCGACGAGGAATTCATCCTCGTCGGGAAAACCAAACCCCGACTTGCACAAACCTATACTCCCCTTAACAATCCTACAACAACCCCCAGCAACAATCCTCAAAAATCTCTTTTTGCCTTCTAAACCCCTACAAACTCCTAAATGGACATACCACGTACCTAAAAGCTAACTACAACAGAACCGCCCTACTGAAAACCTCCTCAGCAATGGCCTCCACACTCTTAAAAAAATCCACAACTTGACAGGCGACCCCATTATCACCATAAATATCCTCCAATGCATTGAATATTTCTTCTAATCACATACTCAACTGAGGTGATTGCATGTTCACATTGCCTTGACAACCATTGACGTTATGTGCTTAATTGTAATGTCACAGTTTTGCTAAATAAATCCTTTATCTTTCGATATCTAAGGGTTATTATTTTACGACAATTAATATAGCAAAAATTGTATTTGGTACAACCTTCGTAATGGATAGCCGAATTTTGAAACTAGAAAAATTCAACGGATCGCCTGATTCGCCAACTTCCGCTAAGGAATAGAAATACTCCCTTCAAACACTGACAAGTTTCATTGAGGAATCCAAGGTACCCGAAGAGGAGCAGCTCAAGGTATTGGTTAATTTTTTATCATTCGAAAATTACGAATTCATTTCCGAGAGTAAGACTTATACTGAGGTCATTGACGTTCTTAAAGGACTATTTGCGCCCCAACCCAATGAACTCATTGCTAGGCACCTATTAGCGAATCGAAGACAGCAGAATGGAAAGTCGGTTGACCAATACTTGCAGGCCCTCCGAGCAACAAACAAAGACTGCAACTTCAAATCTGTAGATGCGCTGACGTACTGTAATGAGTATCTACGCGATGCATTCATAAGCAGCCTTAACTCTCCTCTAATCCGACAAGGCATTTTGGAAAACGTCACGCTGAATCTTGAGCAAGTGGAAAAGATAGCGCGTTGTAAATCTACAGATAATTCAGCCTCTACCTTTCAGCAATCTCGACATGGAAAATGCTACTTTTGTGGTGGACCCAGACATCGTTCTAGACATGAATGTCCTGCTGTAGAAGCGATTTGCAAATCTTGTGATAAAAAGGGCCACTTCCAGAAGGTATGCCAATCCAGATCAAAGGGTAAGTCGACATCCGCTTATACGTTGCTAGCTACTATCACATCAGCCGCTTCTCCAGAAGGGTTCTCAAGAGCAGTCGTTTATGGACGAGTAAATGATATCACATCCAGCATCCTTGTAGACACTGGTAGTTCTGACAGCTTTGTTGACTACTCCTATGTCAAGAGGAATAAATTCAAAATTCACCCTGAGAACCGAGAGGTGAAGATGGCTTCCACTTTCCTCTAATCTAAAATTAATGGGTACATTTTGGCAAACCTTCATCTTCAAAGCGAATCATACCCCAAAACTAAGCTTTTAGTAATACACAGTCTATGTTATGACGTTCTTATAGGGCATGACATTATGAAACTTCACTCTTCAGTTCGACTCCAATTCGGTGGTTCCAAACCCCCTCTTTCTTTTTGTAACGTCGCTTGTGCCGAAGTTAAACCACCTATTTGAACACCTAGTTGACGGCTGCCGTCCCGTAGCTACTAAATCTCGCCGTTTTTCCGAAGCTGATGAAATATTCATTAAATCTGAAGTCGAGAAACCAGTTCGTGAAGGGATCATAGAGGAGAGTTCATCACCTTGGAGAGCTCAGGTTTTATTAACGAGAACCGAAAATCACAAGAAGCGCTTAGTAATAGATTATTCTCAGACTATTAACAAATTCACTTTACTAGACGCCTACCCTTTACCAAATATTGAAAAGTTAGTCTCAACTATAGCAAATTACTATGTATTCAGCACGATTGACTTGAAGAATGCATACCATCAGATACCGATAGTAGACTCGAAAAAACAGTATACGGCTTTTGAAGCTAATGGAACTCTTCACCAATTTCGTCGCATTCCTTTCGGGGTAACAAATTGAGTAGCCTGTTTTGAGAAGACAATCGACAATATTATAAGGAAGGAATGTCTTGATCGAGTATATGCATATCTGAAAGGGGGCAAGATGATCACGGTAGGAACCTTGAACGATTTCTAAGTGTAGCAAAGAAACATAATTTAACGTTAAACCTAGATAAATGCAGATTCTCTCAAAATACAATAACTCTCCCTGGGTAACAAATTTCTAACAAGTCTATGCGTCCAGACCCAGATATATTCAAACCATTAGAGCTGCCTCTCCCTTATGACGCTTCAGCCATGAAACGCGCACTAGTGATGTTCTCTCATTACTCAAAATGGGTCCCTATCTCTATAGCACACACGAACCCCAATCTAAAGACACCCAACCCTCGCCCTGCAGAGGAACCGTATCCTATATAATGGCTCTATCTCTAATATATCCAACCCTTATAAAACAAGACAAAACCTAAAACAAAAAATTCTTGAACTTCTCTCTCAGACTCAACTACAGAAACAACACCGTTTGAGACAGTATTTCAAAGAAGCATTAAGACACAAGAAACAACACGAACATCAACTCGAGTTAAAACAGAAAGATGAAGAAAATAGAAGAAAACAGAAAGAAAATTCTCATAGAAGAAGATCTACTCAAGCACACACAACTTAAGACTAGGAGATTTTGTCTTATGCAAACAAATTAAAAAGAATAGTCAAAGAATACCCAGATTTGATTCGTATCCATATAAAATATCTTGAACTTTATTGCCAGCTCTCGCTATCGCTTGAGCGCAAAATCGTCCTCGACTAGTAAATATTTTACATCCCTTGTAGTATAAATAACTACCAACTGCACAATCAAAATAAATAGTTTCTAAAGACAAATTCTCTTTTGCTGAGACTAAAAGTAAATTAGATAGATTGAGGATCCCTCAACATTTTCATTATTATTATTATGAACTTTATTCATTGAAATACAAATACAATATATAATAATATAATATAAATGATTGATGAATAAAGAAATAATCGATAAGTGATCAATCACTTGTTTCGATATTTGCGAAATATAAAAATAATTTCATGTATATGAACATGCTTAGAATATATAAAAATACACATGAAAACAAAAATGTTATCACAATTATACATTATGCAATATTAAAATTATTGAGCCAAAATAGAGATAGATATACAGGGTGTCCCGGGACTAATGGGAAAAAAGTCAGGAGCGTATAATCTGAGCCAAAATAATGCTAGTACTTAATATAAACTTTTTCTATGCAGGCCCTCGTTTTCGAGTTATAGGCCTCCAAAGTTTTAATTTTGAATTTGGTTTTTATATTTTTTACTAGTTATTTGATCTTTATAAAATTTACTGCAAAGCTATAATATACGTGTATGTTTATTTTGGAAAGGTAAACAGTTTTACAGTAGTGCCTTGAAGCCAGGGACGGACTACTAGCAATGGTTAGTGATCCAAAAATTTTGCAGGGATGGCACACCCTGTATGAAATTATCGAAATTCACTTCCCCACACATTAATCTAACGAAAAGGTACTCTTGTTGGAATTCGATAAAATAAGCCGTTTGGCTAATATTTACAGTTTTATTAATGCACTACGTACCAATTCACGCATTCACCATTTTTATAAGTACACAACGAGGTAAAACTAACTTATTAATACTATGTCCAAGATTTGCCTACAGTACTACAAAAAAATAATTTAATGATAGCAAGAAGATAAAAAACATTAACGACGTATGTTGGTAAAAACTTTTTAAAAGTGTTTTTACCGTTTATCAAGTAACCATCGGATTAGTTGTCAAACGTTGTGTAGAATAGTTCGTTGTCATTACTTGTCAATAATTCATAAGTCCTTAATTTAACTGTTACAATGGCAGAATTCACTTTTATTGAGTATGCAGATATGCATTTAATGTATGGACTGGCTTCTCGAAACTGTTTAGAGGGCAGAAGGCTTTATGCAGAACATTTTCCAAACAGAGCATTGCCAGACAGACGAATGTTTAAGCGTATTGATCTCAGGTTACGAGAAACATGTATGAATAAGTAAATGTAATTTTCCATGTATAGAAAACAAAATTTTAAATTTTAGGAAGTTTTTTGCCAAAAAAAGGTGAAGAAGGTCCAGTACGAAGCGTACGTACTGTGGCAGTTGAACAAGATTTGTTAAATGCAGTTGATAATGAACCATCAACGAGTTTACGAAAATTATCAAGAGAACATAACGTCTCGAAATCAGTCGTTCATCGCGTCCTAAAAGAACAGCTGTTATATCCTTTTCATATGAAAAAAGTACACAGTATGACAGTGGCTGATTATCCTGCACGACTTGAGTATAGCCAGTGGTTTCTGCGACAACAGCAAGCAGACAATACATTCATTAGTAACGTTCTCTTTACGGACGAATCCGGTTTCACCAGAGATGGAGTCATAAATTCTCATAATATGCATTTATGGGATGATGTGAATCCACATGGCATTATCCAAACAAGGAACCAGCATAGATTCATGGTTAATGTTTGGACAGGAATAGTTGGCAATCATTTGATAGGGCCCTATTTTATTGACGGTACTTTGATTGGTCAGAGATATTTGGAGTTTTTGCAAAATGAGTTATAGAACCTGTTTGATGATGTGCCACTACAAACTCGTAGGAATTTATGGTTCATGCATGATGGGGCTCCTCCTCATTTCAGTTTAGATGTTCGACAGCATTTACACACAAGGTTTCCTAATAGATGGATTGGTCGTGGAGGCCCTTTTCAATGGCCACCGCGATCAGGAGACGTTAATCCTATGGATTTCTTTCTCTGGGGTTATCTCAAAAGTAAGGTATACGCAACACCCGTGCAAACAAGGCAAGATTTAATTGACAGAATTGTGTTACACTGCAATATTATTAGAAATAATATGGGACTGCTCTTTCAAGTGCAAAGAAACAACCTTCGTAAACTTAGAATGTGCGTGGAAGTGGGAGGAGCTCATATTGAACATTTATTAGAATAACGTTAGTTTTTATTGTTGTTTAGGAATTAGTTTTAGTCCAATGTTTTATAAATTGTGTTTTTTGAGGTTTTCTTAATAGTTTAATAATTTTGTGTTCGTAATTTTGATTAAAAGCAACTGATTACGTTGTTTGCGTACCTATTCAATTCCTATTAAATGAGTTCTTAATGTTTTTATCATCTGCTATCATCAAATCATTACTTTTCCGCCCAACCTATCTAATATGCGAGAAAAGTATTGGTTTACCCCAAAAAAGTTGGAATTTTGACAACAATTTTTGAGATATTTTTACGCTTTCCATCAACAACAACACGAAAAAACGGTTTTTAGAAAAAAAATCCTGTGTGTATGTCGTCGTCGTTGTCGTCGGCCACGATACAGCCTCCGGAGTGCAATGAGTCACCAATTTTACGATGGAATATTAAGGATATGTCACAAATAAACACTATTGATTTTCAGCTCATCAGAGCCAGTACAGCGGGTGCTATGGTACTTGAAGTACGGCCTTTTGACATTTTTTGAGAAATTTCAGTTTGTTAGCACAATACAGCCTCCGGAGTTCAACAAGTCACCAATTTTATGATTGAATATCATTCAGGACATCTTACTGATGAACCCTATTGATTTTGAGATCCCCAGAGCCAATACAACAGGTGCTACAGTATTTTAAGTACGATATTTTTGTCATTTTTGGAGAGGTTTCAGTTTGTTAGCATGATACAGCCTCACTAAAGCCAGTACAACGGGTGCTTTGGTACTTGAAGTACCAAATTTTTGTCATTTTTGGAGAATTTTCAGTTTGTTAGCACGATATAGCCTCCAGAGAATATACGGTTGATCAATTTTATGATTGAATATTGTTCAAGGTGTCTCACAGATGTGCCCTATTGATTTTCAGTTGACTTGAGCGAGTACGGCTGGTCCTATAAATCCAGATATACTAAATTTTTGGTTGTTTTTGAAAAAATTTCGGTTTGTTAGCACGATACATCCTCCGAAGTGTATACAAGTAACAATTTTATAATAGAATATTGTTTAGGGCCACAGATGCGGAAAAGTTAGTTTTAATCTTTAAAACCGTTTATTTTTTTGTAATACTGTAGGTAAATCTTGGACATCGTATTAATAAGTTAGTTAGGTAAATTGGTACGTAGTACATTAATAAAACTGTAAATATTAGCCAAACGGCTTATTTTGTAGAATTCCAACAAGAGTACCTTTTCGTTAGCTTAATGTGTGGGGAAGTGAATTTCGATAATTTCATACAGGGTGTGCCATCCCTGCAAAATTTTTGGATCACTAACCATTGCGAGTAGTCCGTCCCTGGCTTCAAGGCACTACTGTAAAACTGTTTACCTTTCCAAAATAAACATACACGTATATTATAGCTTTGCCGTAAATTTTATAAAGATCAAATAACTAGTAAAAAAAATAAAAATAAAAACCAAATTCAAAATTAAAACTTTGGAGGCCTATAACTCGAAAACGAGGGCCTGAATAGAAAAAGTTTATATGAAGTACTAACATTATTTTGGCTCAGATTATACGCTCCTGACTTTTTTCCCATTAGTCCCGGGACACCCTGTATACATATATATATATATATATATATATATATATATACACATACACACATATATATGCATATACATACATACACACATACACATATATACATGCAAAAGCACATTCTAAAACATATAAAATGCGCATTAAAATGTTAATCACAATATAAAATATTAAAACTAAGACAAATAGCATTAAAAATTGATACAGTAAAAATATAAAAATATAAAACCAGAACAGAGTAAAATCAAGAAACGAGTCAGATGATGAAGAGCGGATCATCTATATTAATGCAGAATGTATGTTGATTATGGTCTCGATTCTATCAGATCGATTATCAATTTTTTTGTCGTTACTTAAGATGTAACCTTTTAATTTTTTTTTGAAGTTAGCTTTATTTCTTTCAGATCTTATAGTGTTCGGGACACTATTGTATAATGATTTTGTGATATAGGAGTGAGATCTTTGGGATATTGATTTTTTTACACGTGGTACTACCGTAATGGGTTTTCGGCGGGTATTATACTCATGAGTGGGTCCTGCTATATCACCAGATAGGTGGAATTCATTGGTACAGAAATAGAGTAACTGCCTGACATCCATTACTTCTGATTGTTTGTATAGTAGTTCCGAAGAAAACCTTCGGTTTTTATCATTATCACTTTCAGAAATCTTTTTTGCAGTATTTCCAATGGTTTGAGGTGTACTCGGAGAGCATTTCCCCATGTCAGAATTCCATATCTTAAACGACTTTCCACTAAGGAGTTATATAATATCTTCATTGTTTTCAGTGGAAGGTAATTACTTAAATATTTAAATTTGTATAAAATGGATTGCAGTTTTTTTATGACGTAGTTTATATGAACGTTCCATTTCATATGCGGATCCAGATATACACCAAGATATTTAATATTTTTTTCAGATTTAATTCTGAGCGTGTTTTCCTGAGTTTCTAGGTCGAGATGTAAAAAAGGGCAATTACCAGCCGAATTACAGCTGAAGGAAAGGAAGTTGGTTTTCTCTGTATTGAGTGTCAAAAGTCTTTCGTCGAACCACTCCTTTATGAATCGGAGGTCAGATTCCGCTTTATGTTTCAACTCATGCCATGTTTCCACTTTATATATTATTGCGGTATCATCAGCATACCCTATGATACTTCCTTGACTGTTCAATGTAAATATTTGATTGATGTAGAGATTAAACAAAAGAGGGCCCAAAACGGTTCCCTGCGGTACGCCATATTTAATTTCTCTCTGATCGCTCAATGTTTCAGCCACTTTCACTTCTTTAGTTCTGTTGCTGAGGTAATTTCTAAGTAAATTTGCACATTTACCTCTCATTCCTACTCGTTCCAGTGTAATTATGAGCAATCGGTGACTAACAGTATCGAAAGCCTTCGAAAGGTCAATGAAAACACATAGACAAGGATGTCCATCTTCCAACGCGCTATGTATTTTTTCGGTCAAAGCTAATACAGCATCTTCCGTTGAAGTATTTTCTTTGAAACCATATTGTTTATGGGAGATCAAGCCGTATTTTTTTATGAAGGATGTCATTCGGTTCTTCAGAAACATTTCGAAGATCTTCGATAAATGCGTGATAAGGGAAATCGGTCTGTAATTGGTAACTATCGTTTTGTTCCCTTTTTTAAAAAATGGTATTACTATCGATTTGTTGAAAGCATCAGGCCAGATTTCCAATTCCAAGCATCCATTTAAAATGTATACTAGGGGATGAACAATATATTGTGCAATAGATTTGATAGTGACCGCTCTTATCCTTACCAACGGCTTTCTTATCTTTCAATTTTCTTATTATGCTCAAAAGTTCAATAGAATTGCTTGGTGCTAGAATCATAGTATTAGGTAGAATATCGTCAATGAATTCGTGATTACTATTGGTTTTGATTTTTTCAGCAAGTGTTTTTCCCATTTCAATGAATCTCAGATTGAATTCATTTGCAATATCTTTGCTATCATGGAGAAGTTCTCCCTTTACGTTTTGGACAACCGGTATTTTATTCTGTTTTGTTTTCGAGTTACTCAATTCCCTTACCTTTTTCCATAAAAATTTTGTGTTATTTGAATTTTTTTCTATTTGCTGTTTATAATAATCGTATTTTACTTTCTTGACTAGGTTAGTTAATTTGTCTTTATAAAGATTATATTGATTTTTCAGTACATTGTTATTCGGATTTTTTTTAAGATTAACAAACATTTCATTTTTTTGTTTATGGACGTCAGTAATGAGTTTGTGAGCCAAGGTGCAAGTTTGGAGTTTTTTCTCGTTAGTTTTTTTGTTTCTAGGCATTCGTTACTTGTTATAGATATTATTTTAATTAATTCGTTCATTGCAGAGTTTGGATCTGGAGTCGAATACATTTCCCAATCTACCTGTTGAATTTTTTGTTTAAACTTTTTGTAATTCAAAAATTGTGTAAATCTACTATTTATAGTTTTTTCATCGTTCATTTTTCCCCTTATGATCTGTAGTATAATTGTTTTATGATCAGTAATATTGTTTTCGATTATTAAATGTATGATCATGTCTGTTTTAGATTTAAGAAAAATATGAGCGAGACAACTTTTCATCCTCGTAGGTTCATTGATAGTAGATACATAACCAAATTCGTTCAGTACATTAAGATATTCTATAACATGTTCATTTACCTCCAATATATCGATGTTGAGGTCTCCTACGAGGATGCAGAAATCATTAGATTCATTATAATTTTTTTCCAAAAAG
This sequence comes from Galeruca laticollis, assembly GCA_963921935.1. Classification (NCBI taxonomy): domain Eukaryota; kingdom Metazoa; phylum Arthropoda; class Insecta; order Coleoptera; family Chrysomelidae; genus Galeruca; species Galeruca laticollis. The sequence goes on along the minus strand of OY998176.1, from coordinate 64,618,525 downwards.
TTTTGAAGGTTTTTATTGAATGATGGTATATTTGATGCCGGAGATCGGTAGATTGCATTTATTACAAAAATTTTGTTCTTAAATTTTATAGTTGTTCTCAGAATTTTGATTTCATCCATTTCAACTATTTCATATTCAAAATCATATTCCTGCTTTATGTACATTACAACTCCATCATTTTGATTGTAATCACCTTGATTATATATCATATTGTAGCCAGGAATACCATATAAACTGGGATCCACTAATTTCCAGGTTTCGGTCAAGACCATACAATCAAAACTTACACTGATATTACATAGTAGTATTTTGAATTCATCTATATTTTTATTGATACTTCGAATGTTGTTATGTATTATTTTAAAGTTCTCGTGGTGTTTGTTTACTTTCAAAATTTCTTTACATTCTTTGTTCGTGTTAATCGTAAAGGTCTGTACCGAATCAACCTGGAAATCTTGTGTATGTATGGATCCATTTCAGATACAGTACCGATACACATACATACACACCCTCACATACACACACACACACACCTATATATATATATATATATATATATATATATATATACATATATATAGGAAAAACAGGAAAAATTTAAACGATCTACACTCATATTAATACGTGCCTACCCTATTGCCTAGCTGAGCGGGTTATTGGTTTTTCTTGATTTCTGGTTGATAGTTTTCGCACCAGGGGTGGTTTTGGGGTGAGTTTTTTTTCTTCTTGTTCCGAGCTTCGAGATATTTTTGAAGACATTTTTTTTTGTAATGTTCGAGACAAATTCTATCTTCACTGGTCTATCTTATTTCTTTCCCAAAGGATATATATCATTAAAATGAGAATCATCCAGGTCTATATCAAGAAGAGTTTTCAGTTCTTTGCTAATATATTTTGTGTTTTTTTCTTTGCTTTCTGTTTCCAGTCCAAAAATTATTGTGTTGTTTCTCTTTTCTGAAATTTTCAGTTTTTCAATCTCTGCCTTGAGCTCCGAATTTTCTGTTTCTAGCTCACGTATAGTTTTTTTCAATTCTTCAAATTTAAACAAGAGTCTTGTTTCACTTGCTTCTATGGTCGATTTGATTTCTTCCCTGTTTCTTATTATTTGTTCCAATAGTTGGTTATTTGTAAGATCACTCATATTTATTCAAGCTCCCGAACTATAACTGTCATTAGTGTTAACGAGGTAAGTATGCGTTTTTGTTTTAGAAACTGGAAATACTGCAGGTAACAAATATGATTCTATATCGATTTATACCTTTAATTTCCTAATTATATCTGAATTGATAATTGTTTTATTGGATTTTATTTACTCACTGCATTATACTCATCTTCTACTACATTCTGGTGTAAATCTTAAATATTACTTTGGACTTTTTCCACTACAACTTTGCTTGTTTATCAGAGTATTTAAAAACGTGACTACACTTCACAAATTAAATTATTAAATTATTATTTTCATACCTATCTAAAATTTGCTACTCTTCATTTAATAAATACGCGTCAAATATAATTGAAAATAATGTTATTGACGTCTTTACGTAACTGACGACAACATAAAGACCCACGCGATATCCTTTCCAATACATTAGTGATTTCCCAAAATCAATACAAGAAACAAACGTAGGTGGAAACAAGTGGAACTGACAGCTAAAGAAAAAACTTACGAAACTCGAGGAGATGGTGCACAAAGCCAATATGTTTTCCATTTTCCTCATCACGATCAATAAAATTTTCCATACACTGCGTGGGTTTTTTCTATTCAAATTACAAATAAACATGCCATATCGGTAAAATTATACGATAGCAGCAAAATAATCTAATATTTCATAATTGAATTTTGTTTTTTTTGTTTTACCTAAAATCTGCTCTTAAACGTGTATATTGTTCATAAATATATAGTATAATTTTCTTCGATTAACGGTACTTTTTATGCATAATTACGATATACAGAAGGAATGTAAACATTGAGAAATAAAAAGGAGTAACAATAATATAACGTTAGTTTTGCATAATCCTGTCCCGTTATTTTAACGGTATTACGGTACTAGATGAAATGTTGAGGGAAAGTGATCTTGAAGGATCAAGGACAATTTGATTAGATCGAGAATATCTGCAGATTTGTACATTTTATGTACTAGTTAGTTTGTTTATTAAACCAGATTGTTGGTTTAAATTAATTTAAGGTGTGAAGTTGCTGTTTTCACGGATTTAAAAAAATAATTCAGGTTATTATATATTCTATGTAAGTATTTAGTAGTAAATTACATTTTATAAAATATAAAAACTTGTATCGATTACCACCCATCATCTGAAGCAGAAAAGTTGATTTCTAAAAATTTTGATGGTGTTTGAGAATATATTATTTTTAGTGTAATTGTTATAACTGATATGTCTCATAATTTAATAAAATTTAAATTGATTTAAAAGCTCAGTTGAATGATGAACATCAAACAAATTGACTATATATAACGCATAATTATTTTCTCTTCTATACATCTTTGAAACGTTCATTATTGCTTAAATGATATGAGTTAATTTTTTGAGTAATATATTTAACAATGATATATCGAAACAATTGTCAATTATCTTAGAATTTTTAAAATCTTTTCACTATATTGTGAAATTAACTAGAAACAGTAAGTTTCATTTAAAACAGTATAATACTTATTCTTCATAATTCTATGAGGTACTAATTGTACATTTCGAAAGATGCTTTCCAACGGTTTAAGTTACTACTTATTCGTTTTGGGATTGTCACTCTGCTAAATCCTCATATTTTTCGGTCGATACAGACAGTGGTTCTAAAATAAAAAAAGGAAACTAATTGCACCTGGCTCAATTAATAAAAAAGATTAGTTCAGAATTTTTAAACTGATTTATAGGCCCTAAACTTATTGTTAGTGAGACTAAAAGTATTTTTTTATGAGAACGTTTACTAAAATAATATTAAAAATTCTAGTTTCTCCACCAATAATGTTGAATCAATGCTTATGTTCAGAAACACATTTTTCTCTCTGATGAATTCTCTTTTTTGTATCAAATTTACAATCTTTTATCACAAGAATAAATATTAATTATTTGTTCTTGCGATTTTGTGCTCGACAAAATTCAGAACCCTCTTTTGTATTTTAAAAATTACTGTCCGCGCGGCGTGAACCACTGTGATCCCTATTATAATCTTCAATGTTTATTGGCTACGTTCCAAATATACTCTGATTCCTAAAAGATTCTACAATTTGTAAAGATAGCTATTCTCTGTTTATTGATGCAATATAGCGTTACCTAGAAAAGTAAATATCTCTTTGTGTTGTAAGATTTGCACGTGTTTTATTGATGGTATACGATCTTTCTTACTAGAAAATTTCAGTTCTAGCCCTCAATTGTGAATGCTCTTTCAAGTGAATCGATTCAACTCCAGCTTGAGTCAAGCTCAAGTAATATTTCAATATTTTACTGAAGTAACTCTTGTCACTTATTTTATTATTTGTATGCTTCTCTTTCTCTGTATATCTCGTGAGTTTCTCTATTTGAGCTATACATTCACAAGAATATTTAGCTTTAATAATACTATAAAGCAAAGCTATATCAATTTTCACTGTAAACAGTAAACACGTATAACCTGACCTAACCTCTCTACCAAACAAACAAAACACTGACACTCAGTGTGGCATGTAGGCCTACAGCATTGTCAAAACTGCTGCTGTGTATTGTTATGCAAAACACCAGCAAATATAATTGAAACCAGTAAAAGAAATGTATTAACGATAAGTGATGTTTATATTGTATTTTAAAAGATCTCAGTAGCCTTAAAACTAGTTTTTACTTCGTGTTGTATGGTAGTAAGTGCGCGTTTAGTCACTGACTTGACGCTCGGAACTTAACATCTTCTTCTTGCTGAGGCGTTATTTTCGATCTATTAATTAATAGTGGCTAGTCCCAATTTTCAAACAAAACTATGCGAATGTGAAATACTCAGCCAGGTCTAATACAATCCAACAACAAATTCCTTTGTGAAGAATTGTGACTTGGCCCCTTTTTTCCCTCTACTCCTTCATATGTTATTAGCGGAATATCATTTAATTTTTTCTCAACAAAACCTTCAATTATGTTTCAGAATCGAAGAGAAAAATTATGACTACTTCGAATCCAATCCACAACACGTTTTCTTCATTATTAGTTCAAAGTGGAGACCATGTCGTAGTTAACGAAGATTGTTTAGGTAAAACAATTGTACTAATAAATATAATTTATCGTCAATATCATATCAGACGAAACATCGCAGCGCTTCTTCATGTTAATATTGCAACTGTTTTTATTCATAAAAAATGTTCTGTGCCTTATCTATTATGTGCTCACATAAGCTTCAACCTTCTGATATGTTGCTGATATGCTTATTTCAATTTAATAATAATAACAATTGATATATTAGGATGAATTCAACCAAATCACAATGAATACTATTTTAGCTATTTTGGAAGGAATATTAAGAAAATTAGCTGCCGAGGACAGCACTTTAAGAACGTTTCGGAGAGCAATTGGTTTTGGTGAGAATATCAAGAAGAATTTAATACCATTACTTCTTCACGTTAAAGATGATTGCAAAATTACTGATGCATCTAAAATTATCGATACAACTATCAAAATTTTGGTGAACCTTACTATTCCAGTCGGTAAGTTTTTGTGAAGCATACACTAAGTAGATATACAACACGGGTTCTGGAGCAGTAGGTTTCTTTCCTGGAATTATAGATGTAGCATTTAGTGACGATCCATCTAAAAAACGTTTAAAAAATTTAATTCACATCTCCTTTATTGATCAGTTTATTTGATATAATTTTGAATAATGTAAAAATCAAAGCGACGTTTCCAAAATTTGTAAAATGTAAAAACCAAAAGACTTCAAATTTTGAAAAATTAATTGGGATTTAAAAAAATAAATTGGTAAATAAATGAGGTTAGACCACGAATCGATCTTACTTTTGAAAAAATGTAAAAAAAAACAAATTAATCACTTCAAAATTTGCAAAAAAAACTGATTTAAAATAAATAAATTGTACTTGCTTTTTTTTGGAATGTATGTAGCACTCAACTAGTTACAAAGGATGATCTTGTTCAAATAACAACGATTAGGGTTGTAACATATTCATACACAACACTTCAAATTACACATCTAAAGATGAAATTCTGGAAATTTTACAGATAACATACCCCAAATACCTGATACACAACATCCTACATTTTGTAAGTTTGAGGACTGTATAATTTCCACTTTCGACTATTTTTGTTGGAGATTACTAACCACAAGAATGAGTGTATCATTTATTTCATAATTCAGACTTTTATTATACAGGTAGTGTAAAATATTTATTAACATTCAATGTCTACGTCACAACTATACTCCGCATCCCCTCTTCCACCCTGCCGTTTGTCTCACTTTAAGACGACCATTAATAACAATGCCGTTATAGCTAACACAGGATTTCCCCCCTTGTCTATACTCCATATCTCCTCTCCTTCATAATATCCTTTGATCCCTTGAATCCGACCAATAATGACAATGTTACATGTAACTACCCTCATGGCTCTACTCCCAGGGGGTTTGTTACGTCATTTTTCGAGTGGCTATGAGGTGCAGATGCGTATCACGTGTCGTATTAGGGTAGGTTATCCCTATAATGCCGTTTGATCACTTCCGCTCCAGAACCCGTGTTGTATATCTACTACACTATATACACAAACTTGTCGAGTTTAGGAAAATGATTGGGATATTTTGAACACAATCAAAAATACACAAAACCTCCTTTACTAGAACATTTTTTCTTCGTTTTCAGAATATCTTCTTTCTAATGAAGCAATGTCAAGTACAGACGTTGGAAATCACACAATGTTCGAACTGAACAAATTGTTAACTTCGAGTAAAGAAGTTTTTACAGAGAGCAAAAACACCAAAGCGGTAGTTGACCACATGAAATTCATAGTCGAATCCGACTCTCAATTAGATTTAGAACAATGTGACAATATTAACAATTGTTTACTTTTGCTGAGGAACATTTTGCACATTCCCGAACACAAAGCACCATCCTCGATTGGTTTCTGCTATACTAGTATGCAGAATCAGATCATGTGGAACTTATTCACCCAAAGTATTGATAAGATTATCATTTATCTAATGTCCTGTTCACAAAAGGTAAGTATGGAATAAACCATTTTGAGTATTGCCTTTAAGAATATCAATTATTTCAGGGTTACTGGGGCGTCACTATAGTCCAGCTGATAGCATTAATGTACAAAGATCAACATGTTGGTACTCTTCAAAAACTCCTGAATCTGTGGCTGGAAGCATCCTACAGCGATAGTTCTGAAGATAATGAAAGCAATACTTCACCGCCCGACCAAGGTAGCGATGATTCCTCGCCAGTCATGACCTCAGATCCTACATCAGATTCCAGCGATACCGGTGGAAACGATATAAATAAATTAACTAATAATAACAACAGGGTTGGTATAAAGAATCCATGATGAAACATTTTATATTGATAAAAACATTTGTAGGTTATTACAGAAAGAACTAAGAATAATCCAACGGAAACTATGAGATCTGCACAAAACAGAACTAAAAGCATGAATGCGATTAAAAGGAATAAAAGTACTGAAACGGAAATTAGTACTAGCAGTGGAGTGTCTTCGATGGGACATAGCATGGAGGTAACAGTCTTTTTATAATTTCTCTTATAGTTAAGAATTGTTCGATAGTCGGAGAGCTGGTAACGCACGTTTCATGGAGTGTTTTATATACTGTTAAAGATCATGGATGCCCCTGTCAAGTGTTTATTTATAATTTGTAAAATATATGGGTCGTCATGAAATATCAGCGGATGCTTACAAGCACTTAGAGGTATCGACATCCATAGAATATTGATTCGATTATCAGCTTTGCTAATGTATGCTTCATTGTTAATAAATTTTTACTTCTTTTACCAAAATCTTAGATTTTTGAGTAGTTAAATAAATGGTTTTACCATCTCAGAAGTAAATAAACAATAAATTAGTGTCTAGTGTCTAAACAATAAACAATTGTGCACGTGAATTTTGTGTAGTTATCACCTGAAGGACAAGAGGTGAGTTATCAACCCTTTACTGATATCTGGCTGTTGTTAAATACATATTTGAGTCATATTTTTGATTGTTTGAAAAGGGTTAAAAATCATTTTATGAACAATTAGTAACAGAACAAATCAAATTCGGCGATCCCGGTCTCGACTTCGTAAATAATTACGAAAGCGAGAATCAGATTCTGATTATGATCTTTTAATACAAAGACTTCAATTGTTAGAAAATGAGGTGCGTAATTCTAAATCACATTCTAGTGTCATTTCGGGCTCACGTGAAAATTTTTGTTCTTCAGCGGTTCCTTCAACTTCCCGTTCATTTACACCGGTGCCGATCATAGGCGTTCCAACATTTCAAATAGAGCCTGATATTTCACCCTCTCAACGAGTAGAGCCGTTAAATTCAAATAAAGTTTTCGATAAAAATGTTTCACAATATTTTGGCAGAACTGAACTAATACCTCGATTTGATGGTTCAACTGAAGCCATGACTGTTGATAGGTGGATAGAGAAAATTAACTGTTGGTAATTTATATCACTGAGATGACCATGCTAAAATATTTGTTATGATTTCCCGTCTTGCAGGTCATGCCAAATCATGGTATGATTGCCAAATAAAAACTTCTCCTACTTGGATAGAGTGGGAAAATGAATTAAAAGCTGCATTTCCAACCCAAAAAGGTATAGCTGCCAAATTGCAAAGAAATGGAAACATTTTGCAAAAAGGAGAACATAAAACATGTTTTAAATGCTATTGCAAGTCCTAAAAATTATGGCCAGGTAGAAAGATTTAATAAAACCATTTTAAGTTGTCGTACGGCCGCTATTGAAGAAGATCATGCTTTATGGGAAACAAAAATTGTTGAAGTACAGTCTGGAATAAATACTTGTATTAATTCGACAACAGGAAAATCCCCTTCCGAACTTTTGTACGGGTTTCACCCTAGACTCAAATATGATATTGAGCTAACGGAAACAGACAGATTAGAACAAATTAAAATAAATCGCGAAAAGACTTTGAGTAATATTAAAAAAACTGCGGACGCAATGAAAAGACGTTGTAATAAAAATCGCTTAACTGCAATTAGGCGAATTATGGAATGATAATGCAATTTGTCAGTATTACGCTAAATTGAAATCGCGCATACCACGTGATCTCTTGGAAAAATTGGATTCGGAGCATGCGCAGTCAATCAACCGTACAGGACCGGCCTTGCAAATAAATAATACTATTGAACTGGTACAGTACATACTTATGTTTTATTTAAATAAACTGAGAAAGTCTTATTTGTAAGGACTGAATTAAAATTATAAACTTGTTTATATAAAAATAACATAAAATAATTACAGAATGAATTTAGACATATTGTGATTTATATTTTATCAACACTTTTTGTGGAAAAATGTTAATTGTTATATACTTGATATATCTACATAATCAGAGATTAGTAACCTTTTATACATCATAATTGAGTGGGTATATTTAACTCTACTTATACAGAAATTTTCATTTCTATTTTATAAATGAACATTTGGTCAGACGGAAGAGTTCAAAAGTGATAAATGCTACTTTTTTACCCATTTTTTCTGTATACATATAAGTTAATGTTGAATAATACACACCTTTTTCAAAACGAAATATTTATTCGGCAGCAATTAATTCCTGATAAATATATTTTACAAAAATCTCAATGGCACAGGACCAATTTGACAGGCTTATTTCAGTAACATTTTTGCATAAAACCCAAAATAAAAAAAATAGATACAAAAGTAATAGAATGTTTTGAGATGTACAAAAAACCAAAGTAACATATTTTGGCATCAAATCAAAAACGAAAAAAAATTTCTGGTAAATTTGTGAATTTTCATAAATAAATGTTTTAATGTACGATTTAGAGAAAAATGTTAAATACAAAAGTTGTAGAACGTATTAAGGTCTATGAAAAAGCTTAGTAACTTTTTTGCCTCAAATGAAAAACAAAGGAAATACGTTTTTTTTTTTCAATTTGACAGATCGCCATTTTGTTTTTACTGGGCCGATTTGGCTCATTAACGAACTCGTCCAAGATTTTGGCCTAACCGATTTTTGTAGCGAGTTTGGTTTCGATCCGTCAAAAAATACGCCCTCTATCGTGCTTACATCACCATGCAGTTCTTCCCCATTATGGAAAAAACTGATGAAAAGTCTCAAAAAGTTTAGTAACGCTGATGAATGTTGGTAATAAAACACAGTTCACACACAGTAGTAAAACGATAATGACAAAACGAAAAACAAACACAAATTTTAATAACGTTGGTTATAATCTAACGATTCAAACGTACGAGAACGACTAAATATTAAAATGGCTGTGCCAGCTCTAGTAAAATCTGCAATAAGAATTAACATACGTATCAACAGCACACCAGATAATTGATTTCAGACATCCACTGTGACGTAGAATACATAATGCGCATGAGCCGTATCCAATTTTCAACACTCGCATAGTGGCCGTAAAAATTCTTCGCGCATTCTAATGTATTGTCATTCCATTTGTTGTTTATAGGTCAGTGGTTCGACCACGTAGAGCCGCGCCAGAGGGGGGACGAACTTCGCGCTCATGTCAAAATGTGGGTCGATTTTTAGAGTTGTAACTAATTGAGTGATCATACCGCTGATGACGTCAATGCCTCGTTTCGCGCGCAGAAGCTATTTCAATAGATTAATTCAGTTCGAATATTATTCAAACAGCAATTAAATTTAAATAAGGTGATCTGGTGTTGGTAAAAAGATCACCTATAATTAAAGGACTAACTAGTGGCAAGTTGGCTCAAAAATATATTGGTCCCGTTCAAATAAAATCGGTACTTCAAAATGACCGTTACTATGTCCAGTCGCTCTCTAAGGATCGAAGACGATTCCGAGGGGTTGTTGCCAGTGACAGGATGAAACATTGTAAAGTTTAAAAGGTAATAGAAAATAACTTATACATTGTTATTTTAACTATTATTTTCTCATGATTTTATTATGTGCTATTATCTTTTATTTTGTTTTTATATTATTATTTATTTGTTTGATTATCGTGAAATTTCATTTATTTAAATACTACGCCAGTTATGCCACATTTTATATACATGTAGAATTACCAGACATGCTTCACAGACCTCTGAGCTGAGTAAATGTTGTTGTTTTTTTCTATTTACAATATTTTAGATGTGGATTTTAGAGCCTCTGAACTGTGTACAAATTTAGGTATCAGACACGCTTATCATTTTTTATTTAATTGTGGCCTCTGAACTGTGGAGTAGTTAATTATTTCATTGATAAACTCCGGTTTAGCTCCTGTCGAGCCAATTGATTCCAGTTGAGCTCCTGTCGAGTTTATTTACTATATTTTTAAGTTGTTGGATTTATGTGGATGTGTGCTCCAGAAACGTACTGTCGTAAGTTTAGAAGCTTATTATTGTATTTGTGTACTCCAAATTAATCCTTGTCGAGTTTAGCAGATTCCCTAATTTTCCTCCAGACTTCTTTCTCTGTTGAGGTTGGAGTGCTGTATACTCCGAGTTGATTTCTTTTGTCGAGTACAAATAAAAGGATGATTATGAACTGTTGAGTCTATCCATCCACATATCTAAGAACTCCTATTAAGAGTAAACTGTAAAAAAAAATATATTGCTTCTGTTTCTTTTATTTAGGTGTTATGTGAGCAGGCCCGGGACGTGCCCAGGTCAGGATAGCCGAATGTTAAGGATCATGGATGCCCCTATCAAGTGTTCATTTATAATTTGTTAAATATATGTGTCGTCATGAAATATCGGCGGATGCTTACAAGCACGTAGAGGTATCGACATCCATAGAATATTGATTCGATTATCAACTTTTGCTAATGTGTGCTTCTTTGTTAATAAATTTTTACTTCTTTTACCAAAATCTTTGATTTTTGAGTAGTTAAATAAGTGGTTTTAACAATACCTTGAAATTTTGCTATAATGCATCTCTTGGGTAGATACGAAGCAGATACTTTTAAGGGGGTTAACAGGTAAAGGCTGTCAATTATTAATGTGTAATTTTAGATCGTTATTTGCTTTAAAATTTTTATAACAATCAGCGACTTTGATATGTATTAGTAGAAAAAATATTGCATCTAACACGGAAAGTAAAAGTATTTCGTCAATCTCGAAATGTTACCGCTTTCGGCTAAAGTCTCGAGCGGCAATCTCATTTCTCGACTGAAAACGTCTACTTACTTTCCTCGGCACGTAAATAACTATTTTTGGACCATATTTTTTGCACCTGTCTTTTATGCGCAGCACCTGGTGTCCCAAGGTAGGTATAGCCAACACATACTTACCTTGGTATCTACCCAAGAGATGCATTATATCAAAATTTCAAGGTGCATTAAACACTTCATGAAACGTGCGTTGAAAGCTCTTGGACTAAGAATGCCATTATATTCAAATTATTTCTCATTCGTTACCTTTACGGCGTCTTATATATTGTATACATGTTTGATTAATCTTACTATAAGAACATTTCATTGGACTTCATCTGCTATTCACAGAAAAATCGAAGTTTTTGAATGGAAAATTTCATAAAAGTATTGCCAACCAACCGAAAAAAAGGAAGCACTCACCAAAATTTAACGAGATATTATGCTTTCGTTTTGTGTTATATTTACACACATTCTTGTTTTAGTCCAACGATATCGTCATTTCCGCTATACCGTCACATTTATCTGGTCAAAACTTTATAAAGAGGTCTTCGATCTGTCTATCTAATCAAAGCGAAATATCTGATTGTGGTTACGTAACGCAAGTTGAAAATCAAGAATCGATATCGACGTCCAGTAACGAAGATGATCAACCTCCACTCCAAAAACCAGTACATCAGAAACCGCCGACTTTTCAAAAAACTCGATATAATACTAATAAAAACAGAACGACCATAACTTTGGATAAAAAAGAATTAAGGAGAAAGAAGCTTGTAAAGAGACGAAAAACAAATATGTAAGTTAAATCAAGATCTAATTTTCAATTTTTCTAAAACAATAACAAACTAATATTTTGGAACAATAAAATAGTATATTAAAGTATAAGTGGATAAAGAGGTCTTTCCAACACGCGCGATTTTTCCAGCACGACGGCGCAGTGTTTGAAAGGCCAGTTATCCACGAATACTTTACGCTATTTTTTTTATTGGTGCACTTTGAAATTATAAAATATTATTATTATTATATTATTACTACAAAAAAATGGAAGTCCGTCCTCGATGCCCAGCCAGGTTTCGTGAAAGTCCATCTTTAATAGTGATAAAGCCAGCCTTTTGATGGTTTTGACTTTGACACTTTCGGTAATTTCTCAAACTTTCTCTTCGATAATCCTTTTGACAGTGGATTGAAAATCTCCAAATAAAACGCTAGTTCGTGCAAGATTAACTTCTGACAAGGATGACTGATTTATTTATTTAAAGTTGACAAAAATATAATTATTTACAAAGTTACTACGCCGCTTTAATCAGAAAATTGGTAGATCAGCTCGAATACTAAATGTAACTAAAATGACTAAGTACTTACAATTGGCTTTTTCCACTTCAAAACACTTAATTTTATTAATAATTATCTACTGTAATTATCCGCGCTAGGAATTAAATTACAAATTTCTTTATTTAAGGGAAGTAACGCTCTGCGTATGTGGAATAATTAATTGACACTTTTTTTGACATTTCTCTTTTTTCAATATCAATCAATTTTTTGACTGACAGGCCTTGCCTATCTAAATTTAAATGAATAATATGTTCGGACGTGTTCCGAACATACTCCCGCCCTGTTGAAATATCGGATTTCAATAGGAAGGAAAAGCAAGGAAAGGTGGAACAACGCGCGAATGAAATGGCGCGACGATACTATCATCGAAAGACAACCCGAGAACGCAATCAACGAAGCAACTGTGTGCAGGTTGATTACGGACTAGAGTCTGCACTGGGCAGAGGACAAACCTTGGTAATCGGTCTAACGAATGTGCCTTCTTTGGTACGGAGTTTTATAGCACGCACTCTTTGGTCCACGCCAGGAATAACCTCGACAATTCTTGCCAAAGGCCAGTGAAGGGGAGGAGTATCATCTTCCTTCAACAGGACCAAGTCATTGACCTGGAGATTCTTCGAAGGGGCTAGCCATTTGGGCCGATTTTGTAAACGGTTTAAGTACTCTGTAGTCCATCTTTTCCAGAAGTATTGTTGCATTTGTGAACATCTCTGCCAGTGTGCAAGTCTGTTTTCAGGCAGGTGTGTGAAACTGTGGTCAGGATAGGAGGTTAGAGGACAGCCAATCAGGAAATGACCGGGAGTTAGGACTTGGAAGTCATTGGGATCACTAGATACAGGACATAATGGTCTAGAGTTTAGGATAGCCTCAATTTGGGTGAGAACGGTACTCAACTCCTCGAAGGTGAGTTGAGCGTTTCCAGCGATACGTTGCAAGTGTCTTTTCGCACCACGGACAGCGGATTCCCACAGACCTCCCCAATGGGGACTGCGAGGAGGAATGAACTTCCACTCGAAGCTGGCTTCAGAAGCGAATGTTTTGATGTGATCGGATAAATTGGAATTAGAGAAGAATTCGCGCAATTCCTTCAAATGATTTTTGGCGCCTACATAATTGGTGGCGTTGTCACTGTAGATAACTGTAGGAATTCCCCTACGTGAAATGAAACGCTTCAGGGTGAGCAAGAAGGCTTCAGTGGATAAGGAGGACATTAGTTCCAAGTGGATGGCCTTTGTGGTCATGCATATGAAAACCGCCATGTAACACTTTGTGATAGAAGCTTTTCGGAGGCGGGAAGATTTTATAAAGAAAGGGCCACCATAATCGATGCCTACCCTTTCAAAGGGTCTCGAAGGCTTGACTCTGTCTGCTGGCAAGTCGGACATAATTTGTTGAGCAGAAACAGCTCGGAAACGGAAACAAGTCATACATTCATGAATCACTCTTTTTACTTCCCTGATTCCATTCAGAGGCCAATATTGCAAACGGACGTTGGCAAGAACGAATTGGGCACCAGCGTGTCCCAATCTGACATGTTCTCTCTTGAGCAGGAGGGAAACTACGTGGTTTCTGGCAGGAAGGAGCACGGGATGCTTATGAGGCTCAGGAACGTCTGCATGTCGCAAACGGCCTCCGACGCAGATGAGTCCTTTATCATTAATAAAAGGATTGAGGGCTAATATGCCTTTGTCGGAAATGGGTTTCAGGGATTTCAATTCTGAAATCTCCTTGGAAAAGTATTTGAACTGTAAGTTTCGAAGGACCAGCACTAAGGCAGAATTTATTTCTGATATGGACAAGGTGCCGTGGAGTCTTGGTTCATTGCCCTTGGAATTGGACACAAACCGGAGTATATAAGCTATAGTATGCAACAACTTATTGAACGAAGAAAACTTTTCAAATATGGGGTTCCAAAATATGAATTCGCAGTTGGTGGTTGCCACCAACACTTGAAGCTTGTTGTCCTTTTGTTCGGGTACGACATTCGGAGGTTTCAACGTGAATTTAGAAAAGTCGACATTTAATTCGGACAGGAAATCAGGACCATTCCACCATAGCTCGGAATTTAAGAGATCGAAAGCGAGTACTCCTCTGGACAGCAAATCGGCAGGATTTTTAGAAGAGCGAACATGCCTCCAATTAGCTTGCGGAATGGAAATTTGAATTTGGGAAACTCTGTTGGCTACAAATGTATGCCAGCGGGAAGGATGTGATTGAATCCAGCAGAGGGCTATCTGGGAGTCAGTCCACAGATTGATGGATTCGAATTCTACACAATTCTCGAATATCTTGAGAATCCTTTGGGTTAACTTAGAAAGTAGTACCATTGCGCATAGTTCAAGGCGCGGAAGGGAAACCGTCTTGAGAGGCGTAACTCTCGACTTGGAACTTACTAAAGTGTTGGAGACGGTGTTGTCGGAATAAATAGTTCTGAAATATAAACAGGAACCATAAGCTCGCTCGCTACTATCAGCAAAGCCATGAATTTGAACCTTTATTATTGATTTATCGGAAAACAGATATCTAGGAATTTTCAAACGTCTTAAGGAATCAATGGAGGATATGAATTTTTTCCATTCTTGGGCTAGTTCAGGAGTTATAGGTTCATCCCAGGAAAGCTTTGATAGCCACAATCTTTGAATGAAAATCTTTCCTACGACTATGAATGGGCTCAAGTATCCGATTGGATCAAACATCTGAGCTATGAGGGATAACGCCTTGCGCTTAGAAGGAGTTTCTGAAGGAATGAGTTTAGGTAAGGAGATGGCAAATTCGTCCGAGGACGGATTCCAGCATAGCCCCAAAACCTTATTGGGAGTGTCTTCCATTTCTATTTCAAGTTGAATTGGGTTAGAGGAGTCACAATATTTTTGTCGAAATTGCGAGCAATTGGATGACCATTTATGCAGTCGGAAACCCGCGGAATTTAATAATGTATTGAGTTGGTGATAGGACTCTTCCAACTCGGATATTGAATCAACACCATGAAGTACATCATCTACGTACGTTTGATGTAACAAGGCTCTTTGCGCAGAAGAAAACTCATTGGAATTGGAAGCGAGTTCTTTTAGAACTCTTGTAGCAAGAAATGACGAACAAGTGACTCCATAAGTCACCGTGGAGAGTTGGATGCATTTAAGATCCTCTTGCGGTGAGTTTCTCCACAAGATATTCTGGAAGTGCAATTGCGAAGGATTCATTCTAACCTGGCGATACATTTTCTGGATATCACAGGTCAGGACAAACTTGTATAAACGAAACCGACATACTATGTCATATAGCTCCGGCTGAACTCCGTAGCCTTTGTGTAGGATATCATTCAAGGAAAATCCAGTCGAAGTTTTGCTGGAAGCATCAAAAACTACCCTGAGTTTAGTGGTTTCACTGGAATGTTTGATCACACAGTGATGTGGAAGGAAGTATTTGTTCTCAACGGGTTTGTCGTTGGCATCAAATGGAACGTAGGTTGCATGTTTCAAAGAAACATATTCATCAATGAATCTTTTATAATCTGAAAATAACTCTGGGTTATTTTGGAAACGTTTTTCTAAGTTGCAAAATCGCTTTTTTGCAATATGGAAAGAGTTACCGAGTGGATTATTACCGGTGGGATCTTTGAAAGGAAAATTCACTTGGAAAGTTCCGTCTTCCAAACGAACGTGTGTTTGAATGAAACTTTGTTCAGCCAATAATTCGTCAGCTGACAAGGACTTGACTTCTGAGAGTTCTTCGACTTCCCAGAATTTTGAAAGAGTTGTGTCTAACGAGTCACCATGCTCGGAAGTATTTTGACAAAAAAGAGCAACTTTATTATCTTTAGAAGCACTTTGTGGAGGTAATTGTCCTCCAATTACCCATCCAAACCTTGTCAGCTGGAGAGTAGGAAGTTTAGGACCCAGTCGATAGATCTGTGGAAGTAAAATTTCATAATAAGCATCAGCGCCCAAGAGGATGTCCACATCGGACGGGACATGGAAATCTGGATCAGCCAGTTTGAACATTGGAGGAATGTTCAACTTATGTCTATTCAACGGAATTCTAGGCAATATAGAAGTAATTACAGGGAGTACTGCACATGAAACTTTGAGTTTATAATCCTCCTTAGTATTGGAGAAAATTAGAATGTCTATCATTTTGTTCGAAATTGTAGGAGTGCATTTAATGCCGGAAAATTGGATTTGATTATCATAGGTTTTGAGATGCATTCTTCTAACGAATTTTTCAGAAGCGAAAGAACATTGGCTGCCGTTGTCTAGAATTATTCTATCCTTAACAAGGTTACCATTATCGGAAAGAACATATACGACCGCTGTGGCTAATAGAACTTCGGGACCACCTTGATCTACAAAGAGGGAGAATGGCCCCGAGGGCGGAGACACATTAACTTGAGCTTCAGACTCTGCATTTCGGAAAGGTATTGCATCTGTAGAGTTAGGAGTTGGCGATTGACAAGACTGTGCTCGCCGATCCTGGTTATAATTGGAGATTTGAACATTCCTAGGAATGGCTCCGGTACTATATTGTGGACTAGAAAACGCTCTCGGACTATAATTGGAATTATGAACATTTGGAGAACTATTAGTTGATACAGAAGTTCGGTGAAGGAGTGTGTGGTGTTTTTTGCCAAATAAGGAACAACCTCTAGACTTACACTCTGTCAGTGAATGCTTTGCCCCCAAACAATTGAAACATAAGGATTGCGATTTCAGAAACTGATATTTTTCATCAGTACTAAGCCTGGAAAAAATGGAGCATTTGTAGATATCGTGATCAATAATTTTGCAAAGCCAACAAGTTCGTCGTTTACTCGTAGGCGAACTAGGAGACACGTTCTTTACATGTAACGAAGTTTTGGAATTTGCCTTTGAGGCACCTTTTTCGGTTTTTACCTCATATGAAGCGGAGTGTGAAGGAGTACTTAAGGATTCTAGGGCGTTGCATCTGGCTTCGATAATCTCGAAAAATTCCTTTAAAGTAGGATCTGATTTTGAATCTCTATTGGATTGATACTCTCTTTTAGAGCCATAGTCTAGCTTTCTCATGAGGATGTTTAGGACATTTTAGATTTTTTAAGGATTCTAAATTTTTTCGCACATTTACTAAAAATTCTCTCAAGGTAAATGGTGTACATTTAGTTATGCTAGGACTATCTATTATTGAATTTAAATGTGAATTTATAATAGCTAAACTGTTTTCGTACCTACTTTCTAAAATATTGACTGCAATTTCAAAATTGCCATTGGTTATTTCTAAGGATTCAATAAGAGATAACGGTTCTCCTTTCAAATAGGACTTTAGGTAAATTAACCTTTGAACATTTGTTAGCTGAACGTTATTCTTTATCAAGGCTGTAAACAATTGATAAAACGGGGCCCACTTAGTGTAATCACCGGCAAAGTGGGGTATAGAAATTTGGGGAAGTTTTACCCCTAAGCTTTGCTCATTTGTTATTGGAGCGGATTGATTAAGGTTAGGATTCGAAGCTGGAGTAGGAGGTACAGATAAACTGTGAATTTTTTGTTTAAGACAAGCAATTGATCTATCAAATTTATCTTGATATGAATCTCTATCTTCCGTATCTTTTTTATTAACGTCCAAATCCTCAATTTCATTTTGAGCGTCGTTATATTTAACTATCTCGCACTCCAATTTATCTAATTTAGTTTTAAGAAGGAAAATATCTGTTTCAGAATCTATATTTGCGATAATCCAATTTTGGGTTTGTGTGATCGCGGATTTAGCATTCTTTCTAGCTATAGAAAGGCTTGCATTGTGTGTTTTGAAACGAAAAACTCAAACTATTGAAACTAGAAATTATACAACTATTCTAAAATGTAAGAACCGCGCAGGGTTCTGTGGAAAATGCACTTTTCGCTCGCTTTCACTACACGAAATCGAAGCTTCTTATGCGACACTAATGTTGAAGCGACCTTATGTAAAGCACTACAAACGTAAAGGTTTTCTTTCTTAAAAGAAACTAATCGAAATCAAAATAAAATATATCATTAAACAGTCAATAACAGTATGTAGGCGATATTATTTAAAACAAATAAATCGCTATGGAATGGAAAATTGTTTAGTACGGCCCTGGAATATTTACCACAACTTTTTTAATAATTAATTTACTAACTAAATGGAAGAAATTAAATTTTTATTAAATTTATGGATATTGAGTTCGAATTATTTAACATACGGGCCTGGAATTTCTTTAAAAAGAACAATATTACTAATTATTAATGAGCTGTCTACCTTGAAATAAGAAATAAATCTGTAAGAAACTTAATCTAATTATAAGAAACAAATTTTAAAAATAAACAGAACAGCAGTATTCTCCAAATTGACTAATGGAAATCAGGAACGGAACAGGAACGAGATATTTTCACCCAGAAAATATTTGTAATCACCACTTGGAAGGTCGTTGTATTTTTAATACAATGCAGGAACAAACAGGAACTATTTTTGTCAGAAAATATCTAATGCATCTAGGCTCGAATGACCATATGAATAGGCCAGCCTTTTGATGGTTTTGACTTTGATACTTTCGGTAATTTCTCAAACTTTCTCTTCGATAATCCTTTTGACAGTGGATTGAAAATCTCCAAATAAAACGCTAGTTCGTGCAAGATTAACTTCTGACAAGGATGACTGATTTATTTATTTAAAGTTGACAAAAATATAATTATTTACAAAGTTACTACGCCGCTTTAATCAGAAAATTGGTAGATCAGCTCGAATACTAAATGTAACTAAAATGACTAAGTACTTACAATTGGCTTTTTCCACTTCAAAACACTTAATTTTATTAATAATTATCTACTGTAATTATCCGCGCTAGGAATGAAATTACAAATTTCTTTATTTAAGGGAAGTAACGCTCTGCGTATGTGGAATAATTAATTGACACTTTTTTTGACATTTCTCTTTTTTCAATATCAATCAATTTTTTGACTGACAGGCCTTGCCTATCTAAATTTAAATGAATAATATGTTCGGACGTGTTCCGAACAAATAGTATTTATTTTTATTTGATGTTACAAGGTACTGCTGTCAGATCAACAATCAAAAAGTGTCTTTATTCATATTTGAAAGGATACATATGTATATATGAATATTTAAATAAATTTTGCAGAAAAAACTAAATAAGACATTGGCTCACAATGAAAATATACAATTTAAAAACCAATCAAAAAAGTTGTCATTGATACTTACGTTTCTCGAGTTGTTGTTATTACCATAGGGACTTTAAAAAACGCGCGTGTTTGAAAGCTCGATTTAAACACGCTGAGGCGTGCTTTAAATAGGTAATATGAGGTATCAATAAAAAAAAATGTTTTTTGTTTCAGAATAAATATGAAAGGTTTAATACACCATCTTCCAACTGACGAAGACATAGCGAATATATTAAAAGAATTTACGGTAGATTTCCTTTTAAAAGGATACGGAACTTTAGTAAGCAACCTGTATACCGAACTTCTATCAAACATTCACATACATATTGATACCTCGCATTTTTTCTGGCTAGTAACGTATTTTTTAAAATTTGCCGTCCAGCTGGAAATCGATCCGGAGCATATCAGTCCAGTTTTAAGTTACGACATTTTGTCATATTTGGTGTTTCAAGGGATATGGATCTGCGAGGAATTGGAAATTAGTTGCGCCACACCGAATTTGGATTTGAAACCCTGTTTACGAAGACTTCATCTGGTAAATATATATCATATTGCCGAATTTTGAAAAATTCTTACATTCCTTATTATTTGTTTAGGTGGTCACTGCAATTAGAGAATTTCTTCAAGGAGTAGAAGCATATCAGAAGATGATCCATCTGAGCGACACTGACAAAGATCATTTGGCAAAGTTACAATCCCAAATAGTGAAGCTGCAAGATTTAAAAATGTTATTTGTATTACTATTGAGACGGTACAATGTGAACATGCAAAGCAAACAGTACTTGCAGGATCTAATTTTAACTAACCACAATTTTTGCTTATTTTTGGACAATTCTTGTTCAACGCAAGAGCATAAATCTAATATGATGGAACATTTAAAAAAGTATACTGATTATACGAAAAAGAAACTTTTATTTTTCTAATTAATTTATTTCTAGTTTTGGAACTGTCGAAATTATGCGACAATACGGGGTATTGTTAGAAAATTTTAGAGATAATGGAGAGTTCATCAACAACTGCATTTTTACGATGATGCACCATATCGGTGGCGATCTCAACAATATCGAAACGTTATTTCAACCGAGCATCCTCAAAACGTTTTCCCAAATCTGGGAGACTGACTACGAACTTTGTGAAGTAAGTAGTGGTGAAATTTCTTTAATGTTTATTTCAATTTATATAATTGGTCAATATTTATTACCAAATCAATTTTAGTTAACATTATAGACAATTTGTCTGATGAAGGTTATAACGGAAATCACGCATCAGTAGCCGATTTGACTAATAATTTTAATGACAAACTCTCCAGAACAGTAAAAAATGGTACTAACCTCGCCAATGAGACAATTGAGGTTAGTTCAAAATATCTGATGTGACCAATGGAGTGAAACCACTAAGTACAAAATCAATATCAACCAGAGTTAGATAATCTAGTAATAATTTTTCGGAGACCAAAAAAAATTACATTCCCTCCAACAAGTGTCAAAATAACCCCGATGTTTTGTAATCTAATTCAAAATTAGAAGAGAATTAAGACGTAGAAAAAAATAATGGTTTTTGAAGTCGATAGGGTCGTAGTAACTGAGGATTCAATAAACATCAATTCCCTTTCTAAAAATAATCCTAAAGTTATCAACTTCTCTTCATACATTTCATTTTCCATTAAAGATTTTCAGAAAGGGGATGAAACTCAACAAGAACAAAAGAACACGTCTAAAAATAGTCTAGATAACAAGTCAAGAAATATTGTCACATTTGTTCTTCCCCGGCTTGGGACACTTGTACACTACGACAACTTTTTTCAAAACAGTAAAACAATAAGTAGACAAATTCCTTAATGTCAACTATTATTGCAAATATACTTTATTACCTTCTCAAAACACATAAAAAATGACCATCATAAAACCTGTAATATCTTCCTGACTAAAATAACAAATAAGGAAACGGTATGAACTTGAAATTTCGAAGAAAATTTTACCATAAAACTACGTCTATAAAAATGTGAAATATTACTGGAATAAAAATTTAAGTTAAAGTAATAAAAAAATTAAGTTGATAATTTAAACTACGCAAACTTTTAATATAGACTTTCCGCACCATCTCAGTAATCAGCAAAAAATACAATTAACTAGGGCGCCACTATCACATTTGTTCTTCCCCGGCTAGGGACTCTTCCTCAGGTTGTGGTATTCGATTCCATCGAATGTATTTTTATAGTAATCCTGGGATGGGGTGAACAATCGATATTAAGTTGGACGCCACCAGTTTTTTAAGAGATACTTTAATTAAACAAAAAACTATAAAAAGGTTAAAAACTGGAAATCCTTATATTTACTTTAAAACAAAACAAAATACTCAAAATATTTTAACGCGATGATCCAAGTTAAAATAAATAACTGAAAATCAAATATCAAATGTTCAGCAAATTATATTTATTCGTAACCCAATAAATAATTCACATTAACTGCATATCCAAAATACAAGACGAATACGAACGCCGTTATACAATAACAATCTCCAATTCTAGATTTCCATGAATTTAGTATAAAACAAAGGACTTATCTTGGTGAGGTTCTGGAATTATTCAGCTCTCAGCTAGGTCCTAGTGGATGGAGATAGTGTTCTTAATCCATCCCGACCCAGGCGCTGCAGAGCTGAGGAAAGAAAAGAACGAGTAAAAATCAAGGAAAAATTCTGGGAAGGAAGGAATAGATAGAACAGATAGGAAGCTTATGCTTCAACACATAAACAACTAAGTCTAGTTTTTAAAATAATGAGCTATTAAAGTACCGATAAGCAATCTTTCCATTCTTTGCTTATCTAGAAACCTTCTTTTAATATTTTCTTGCACAACTTCCATGTTTGCATTGCAATTTTTTGTGTAGCAAGCTTTAGAAACAAAGAACCTCACCTACACTAACAATCTGATTTTGGTACTTATACCTTTTCAAAAATAAAAAGTTCCAGGGCATATTGTTGAGCGCTATCTAGTTTTATTACTTGTTACTTTTTTAAATTAATATCTACAAAACTTCGATTTTGGCAATTAGTCCCGTTGGTAATTCCACCCTGCATTTGGTTTCGTATTTAGTATATCAATATGATTTATTACCGTAATAGAGCGGACATGTTTAAAAAGGTTCTCAATAAGACAAACGTAAACTTTAAATTATATATAAATTACCCACATAATTACATAAAATACTTAGTTAATTTAGTAGAATTGTCAATTTACTTTATTACCTACCTTTTTACTTTATAGGATTGGTCCGATCTTATAGAATACGTTATTCACAAATTCATGAATATTTCTGGAACGCACTGCATTGATAGCACCAATAATCCACTGCCCATAGATTTTAACGGCAACGTTGATATAAAGACAGAAAAAAAACATGCTGAGTGAGTAGTGGTTTTTTTACCAGCTTTTAACAAAAATGTAAATTTCATTTTAGGTACAGAAAAACACTAATTTTTTTACTAACATATTAACAATGTACCTACCTACAGCTTATGGACTGATGGTAATACACTGGGATACAAAGCTTTGATATACAACAGTTTTTGGTTTAGTATCTGCCCTAAACATTTAAATTTTGCTATCAAAATTTAGTTATCACTTCAATTGATATGGTTAAAATGAAAAATAATAACTTCAAAATTTTCATATCCTCTTCATGCAATATAATCCCATTTTATTACTTATATTTTTAGGATTTTCATTTAACCCTCCGGTAGTCGCGCCGCTGTCTGTGAGACCGGGTCGTCACTTTTTGCGTCGTAATAAATCGGCTTTTAGTCATTTTCGGTTGAGCTCTTCAGTACCTTCATCTATCGTTACAGTTGACCTTCAGTCGTGTTTTAGTCGTTACTGGGTGAATGTGTGTACAGAAATAATCATTTCGGGTGTCTGAGACCGGCGCGACCTGCTGTGATACAAAATTGTAAAAAGGTATTTTTTTGTTTTTTATGTTATTTGATCACTGTATTTAGAAAAAAATGTTAAATTATAGCCATGGCTTGCTATGAAAAGGACCAGGAATATTTGCAAAATCTTCTGGATGATATAGGACTAGGTGATAGTGACAATGAAGAAATTGTTTTCGAAGATGAATCAGATGAAGAGGAACAGGACAATGTGGAACTTGTAAATCACCAAAGGGATTCTGAACAGGAAATTTCTGATTCAGAAGAAATTGTTGAGCATCCAATTTCCCCACTTGTCTACATAGGTATTGTAAAAAATATGTCAAAAATTAAAATAACTATCCAAAATTTACTGTTGTTCTTTTAGGCAAGAATGGTACCATGCGTTGGAAGAAGCATCCCCACGCCCAAAAACTGTAAGAACAAGGCAGGATAATATAATTAATCGCTTACCAGGGCCTACACAGGCAACCAAAAATTTGAAGACTGCTGAGGAAATTTGGAATTATTTCTTCGATGATACGATAATTCGAATTATTGTTGACAGTACAAACAAATACATATTGTCCATCCAAGAAAATTTTTCAAGAGGCCGAGATGCTAGTCTAACGGACAACATTGAAATCCGGGCTTTTATAGGACTACTATATTTATCTGGTCTTGGTCACTCCAACCACTCAAATGCTGAGGATCTTTGGAGGAGAGATGGGTATGGCATAGAAATGTTTCTCCTTACAATGAGCCTAAAAAGGTTCAGATTCCTTTTACGTTGCTTACGTTTTGATGATAAAGCAACGAGGATAAATCGAATACAATTTGATAAACTGGCTTCCATTCGTGTAATATTTGATCAATTCGTAAGAAATTGTATGAATGGTTATAATCATTCGGCGTTTGTTACCATTGATGAGATGCTTCCGGGGGTTAGAGGTAAATGCCAATTCCGTCAATACATACCCTCGAAACCTAACAAATACGACCTGAAGATTATAGCAGTTTGTGATGCGAAAGTCTTTTATACTTCCAACCCGAAGGCCCATATAAACTTTCTAACAAAACCTATGACCTGGTCTTAAGAATGTGCAGACATCTTTCTGGTTCACGCATTAACTTGACCATGGACAATTGGTTCACGTCTATTCCTTTGGTGGAAAAATTACTAAAGGATTACAAAATAACTGTAATTGGAACAGTGAGAAAAAATAAAACAGAACTTCCAATTGAATTTTCAAGACCAACTAAACGCCTCATCTATACAAATATGTTTGGCTTCACCGAAGATCTACCAATAGTTTCATATATTCCTAAAAAAGGGAAAAATGTTATATTAACATCCAGTATGCACCACCATGACGATATTGACCCTGATAGTGGTGAGAAATGTAAGCCGGTAATTGTTACTACATATAATGAGACAAAAGTGGGTGTCGACGTCGTTGATCAGTTGTGTGCTTCATATGATTGCTCCCGTAATAGTAGAAGATGACCCATGGTGATATTTTACACCATGTTGAATGTTGCAGGAATCAATAGTCAGGTTATATACAATCCCAATGAAAAAAATTGACGTCGGCGAAATTTTTTGAGAGAAATAGCAAACGTACTGATCCAGCCTTAGTTGAAACGGAGAGCAGCTCTTACCAATCTTCCAAGGACACTAAAGTGCAGACTTTTGGAAGTTACTAACACAGAAGAACGAGACCTTCAAGATAGACAGTTACCACCTGGAATATGTGCCCCCTGTGGATGGAGGAAAAATAGAAAGACAAGATTTTATTGTTATAAGTGCAGTACCTATATGTGTTTGTCAGAGCTGCAGGGCAGCACAGTAATAATAGTTGGCTCTAGGTATTTTGTTATAATATGTTCACTATACATTTAGTTACCATTTTTAAATTTTGCTGATCTCAATAGAATGTGCCAGTTTTTTTAGTTGGGTTATATTTGAATGTATGTTTTTTTATGAGGATTTTTTTCAAACCAATGTTAAGCATTTGTTAAATGAGTTTTAATAAAAAAAATCACTAAAACTGTGTATTTTTCATTATATTACCGTATTATTACAAAATAAAAAATTTTAAAAATCATTTAATATTTTTTTTCCCACCTGGTCTCAGACACCGGCGCGACTAAACTTGAAAGAAAAATTCGCGCGACTACCGGAGGGTTAAATACGTCCAAAAATTTTCTAGAACAAATTGGTCATATAATGTAGAATTTATAAAGTAATTTCAGCACAATTTGTTTCTTTTCGATAAGTATCACGTTTTAAATTAGCGACAGAATCAAGTGAAAGCGCAATATTTAATTATCTGTATACAGTACTAGGAATATTCTTTGGTCACATGGAGTTTAACACAGAGTCCATATAAGCGACAAGTATAATAATACTGATTCTGATTTTGAATCAGTTGTGTTATCATCAGCGATTTCCAGTCTCTAACTTTAATGTCATCAGCCATAGCAATCAATCCAAACATTTTTCTTTGATGAATTTTGGTATTTCCGTCTTTTATATGGTTTGCGTTTATCTACAAGCTCCAAGACGTAACCACGCTTTGCATCCCATGAATTTATGGCTCAAAATTCTTTAAAATTTGTTTTGCGCAGATCCTCGCTGATTTGAGCACAAAGAAATATTCGACTTGAATCACTCGCAATTTCCAGATTTTACATTTGATAGTTTTGCCTTGGTTGCAGTGTGGTTACAACGATTTCCTAGCGTTCTTGTAGGACGAACTTGTACATTGTATTTACCAGCCTCCGTACAACGTTTGTGCAAAGAGCAAATATAAATTCTGTTATGTGGAAAGTGCCCTCACATAGCAGATATTTTTGGCAATTTATAGGTTTTCAAAACCTGTTATGTGGAATGAATAGTACAATAGAGGCACATAGCAGATTGCGCACATAGCAGATATTAATACCATAAATATTTCTGAATCAGAGAGAAATTCTACTTGTCATCTTTTACCAGACCATGTAGAATGACTAAACCTGCTATGTGGTAACAAAATCGCTAAACTAACCAAATCACCACATAGCAGCTTTTGTAACACATTGTCGTCGCTTACGGCCATGAAGTTTTGCATGTATTCCACTTTTGCTTGGTTATTATATATCCTGTTATAGAAGTTTATATACTTGTTTCATTCTAACATATTGTCGCTTATCGAATCTGGTTGTGACCATAAAATATTCCTCGTACTCTATATATTCAAACATATCTATTGAACGCTCTTTTTTACCATATCAGATAAAATTTAAAAGGATTCAAGTGTCACTGAATACATTATACTCATTCGATTATACATACATTTAATAGTGAACATCCTATAAATTCAGCTTATACTTACTTACCCGCTTTATTTCTACGTACGGTTAATGGGAATTATATGGACTTAAAAATTAATGAAGTTGTGGGAACCAAGGCAATGGTACTAAAACAATTACTTTTATCAAATGCTTACGTCATCTAGTACAGATTTTAAAAATTATTGTTCTTTTCTGCCCAGCTGTAGGCCTCTCGATGAAATACTAATGTTGTTTAGGTGGACTAAGGAAGAAAAAGATAATCTAGTAAAATATTATAATCAAAGTAAGGAATCGTCTGACGCTATTGCTGAAATAACAGAGCGATACGAAGAGAGCGGATTTAAATTCAAATCTCAAATTTCAATTATAGAAGAACTTTTAGAACAAAATATAATATCGGAAAAGGAGTACGGTGATCTTCTCAGACAGCGACGAATTGGAAGAAGAAATAGTTTCGCTGATATGAAGAAAATGAGAACGATCGTTGAAGATATTCCTACCCATGAAGATAATCTGATAGTCAGCGACACGAAAGTTATCAAAGATTATTTGAATAAAGAAAACAAAGGAAAATTTTTAATTTGGCTGCAAAATGTATTGTTAGAAGCATGTTATGTCAAATTGTTGTTGGGCAATCCCGAAGAGTTTAAAGAAGCTAATCATCTGTTAGAACCTTCTGTGTATTACTTTGCGAGTAAGTTTTTCTTTTGATACATTTTTCTGCTATTCCTTCAATTAATTCACGGATAAATATGACGCACAAAGTTTTTATCAAATTTTTTTTAAGCTTTTTATTCAAATTATGTTTTAGTGTTGAATTTGCCAATTCCATTGGTACCGTGGACTATAGATCAAGGGAATATATTGAAACACCAACCATTCGTATTATTACTGCATAAACTTGGCTTTTATTTACCTGTCGACACTGGTAAAATTTTTGTGAGAATACCAAACTTTTGGACTCCTGATTATATGTTCAATATAGCACAACATTTAGGACCGGTAGACAAAGGTAGGTATTTGCATCTTATAATTCATTTCTATACTAGCAATTAACTATTATTGGTAATATTATGCATTTTGAAAAAGTAATATAATTATTTTCTTCTGTTTCTTAAAATTCTTGAAATAAAAAAAATCTTGAATTCACTTTTCACCACTTCTTGTGATGCCTTTTACGGTTACTATACAGGCTGTTTCATGACGATCTCACACTATCTATAGGGAAGAGTGGGGAGGTTTGAGCCGTTTCTGGCATTATCAATATTTTTTTTATTGTAGTTTATTGTTGCATCAACAAAGGTTATTCGCGACATGTCAGTTTACAGTCTGTGATACAATTTAGTGTCCATTAGATACACTTAATTATTAAATTAACTGTCTCGACCCTTACTTCGTGGAATCTACTCATATTTGTGTTTTAAATGAAACTCAATTTTTCTAGCTAATTCCACAATATAATGAAAAATGTTGAGAATTCTAAAAATTGACAATTGTTTCGATAATTGAATATCATCGTCAGAATGACAGAAGTTACATTTCATTTGATGCCTACCTGATATTTAGTAGTTATTTTTGGCTAGACCAAGAAGTGACCTACCTTGTGATTGACTTAATATATGTTGATAGAAAAAAGAAGATGTGATATTACAAATATTGAAGCTTAGATATTATTAGCCCTATGGTGATATCCTGGATATCATTTTTCTAATTAAGATCAGTATAATTGTGCAATGATATAGAAAACCAGGAAAACTATATCTGCTGATCTTTACAATTATCACTTAAGAAGACAGTTTATTAGTGGAGAACTCCCTAGATTTATCTATTCATTGACGACTTCATATTGTGGCTTTCTTTAGTGTCTTCTAATTTCCAACTCTCAAGGAAATCCAGTTCTTGTTTCTTATTACAAATATGTGTTAGGTGTTAATGAATGATTGGTGTCAAGTAGATGTTTTGCGTAGTGGGATTTATCTGGTTGTTTTAATCTTTATGCTCGTGAGTGTTCACTGTATCGGATTTCAAAATTTCTAAGCGTCTGGACATTTGAGTTTATATATACCTGATTTCTTTAAAGGTGGTATTTTTGTTTATACATTTAACAATTTTGTACTTACGTTACTTTCTATTTTTAAAGAAATTGTTGTATTCGTTGCTAAAGATATTATCTTTGAAAAATTATTAGAAATATTCCCTGCATATGTGATGGTTTTTATTTCTTCAGTTTGTTTAGGAAATATTAGTTGTAATGCCACTTTTTCCTCTATTTTATTAATTAGCTTATTTATCATATGTAATGGCTAACCGTTGGATGTTGCTATTTGTCTAATTGTATTAATCTCTCTATCAAAATTACATTTGTTCATAGGAACTGAAAGTGCTCTATGTATCATAGAATTATATGCCGCTAGATTATGTGACATGGGGTGATTGGAACTATATGGAATTGTCACATCAGTGTGTGTTGGTTTTCGGTAAATTGAATAATCAAGTACATTACTAACTCTTTGAATTTTCAAATCAAGAAAATTGATTGAGTTATTTTCTTCAACTTCTAATGTGAATTTAATTTTTGGGTGTAAATTATTAATGTGGTTGAAAAATATATCTAATTGTCGTTCACTACCTATAAAACATTTTTTGAAATGTTACTTTCAAAGAATTTTCTTTCTAAATTGTCCATAAAAATGTTTGCCAAAATAGGTGATATAGGGCTTCCCATTGGTAAACCTTCATTTTGAATATATATGTTATTGTCAAAAGTGAAATAATTCTGATTAATACATACATTTAACTGCAATCAAAAATAAAGTAGAAGATAATAACCTAACAGTTACAAAATCTGATAAGGGGAACACAACCGTCATATTGACAACTGAAAATTATAATTCAAAAATATATAACTTTATAGAATCTAGCGATGTAAACGTTCTTAAAGCAGACCCAACAAAAAAGTTTTCTAATAATGTAAGGGATATTGTTAGTAATTCAAATTATCTTTTAAGTGATTACGAAAAGAGGTCCATCATGAATAAGAATCCTCATTGTCCTCAATTATATGGAACCGTTAAATTACATAAAACAACGAAACCAATTAGACCTGTAGTTTCTTATGTTAATACTCCTAATAATATATTGGCAAAGATGCTTAACAATATACTTAATAGTTACGGATATGCATCTAAATACTCAATTAGAAATGCAATAGAACTAATCAAAAAATTAAAAGCATTCAACTTACAAGATAACTCTAAGCTTATTTCATTTGACGTTACTAATAAGTTCACTAAAATTCCTCCTAAAGAATGTCTAATACTTGTAAGAAAATTACTAGAAGATAAAAATATTAAACCAGGAATAATATCAGATATACTTAATTTATTTGATGTATGTATTAATCAGAATTATTTCACTTTTGACAATAACATATATATTCAAAATGCAGGTTTACCAATGGGAAGCCCTATATCACCTATTTTGGCAAACATTTTAATGGACAGTTTAGAAAGAAATATCTTTGAAAGTAATATTTCGAAAAATGTTTTATTTTGGTATAGTTATGTAGATGACATATTAGCTTGTTTTATAGGTAGTGCACGACAATTAGATATATTTTTCAAATACATTATTAATTTACACCCAAAAATTGAATTCACATTAGAAGTTGAAGAAAATAACTCAATCAATTTTCTTGATTTGAAAATTCAAAGAGTTAATGATGCACTTGATTATTCAATTTACCGAAAAACAACACACACTGATGTAACAATTCCATATAGTTCCAATCAGTCACATAAGCTAGCGGCATACAATTCAATGATACATAGAGCATTTTCAGTTACTATGAACAAATGTAATTTTGATGGAGAGATTATTACAATTAGACAAATAGCAACATCCAACGGTTATCCATTACATATGATAAATAAGCTAATTAATAAAAAAAGAGGAAAAAGTGGCATTACAACTAATATTTCCTAAACAAACTGAAGAAATAAAAACTTATAAAACCATCACATATGCAGGAAATATTTCTAATAATATTTCAAAGATAATATCTTTAGCAACGAATACAACAATTTCTTTTGAAACGGAAAGTAACGTAAGTACAAAATTGTTGAATGTAAAAACAAAAAGACCACCTTTGAAGAAATCAGGTATATATAAACTCAAATGTCCAGAATGTATTGCTGTCTATTTGGGTCAGACCCTTAGAAATTTTGAAATTCGATACAATGAACACTTACGAGCATACAGATTAAAACAACCAGATAAATCCCTTTACACAAAACATCTACTTGACATCAATCATTCATCAACACCTAACACAGAACTAGAAGTACTACATATTTGTAATAAGAAACAAGAACTGGATTTCCTTGAAGAGTTGGAAATTAGAAGACACTTACGAAACCCACAATATGAAGTCGTCAATGAACAGATAAATCTAGGTTCTCCACTATTAAACTGTCTTCTTAAGTGATAATTGTAAAGAACAGTAGATATAGTTTTCCTGCTTTTCTATATCATTGCACAGTTATACTGAACTTAATTGGAAAAACGATATCCAGGATATCACCATAGGGCTAATAATATCTAAGCTTTAATATTTGTAATATCTTATATTTTTCTTTTTCCTATAAACATATAGTAATTCAATCACAAGGTAGGTCACTTCTTGGTCTAGTCAAAAAAAACTACAAAACATCAGGTAGGCATCAAATGAAATGTAACTTCTGTCATTCTGACGATGGTATTCAGTTATCGAAACAATTCTCAATTTTTTAGAATTTTCAACATTTTTTATTATATCGTGGAATTAGCTAGAAACACTGAGTTTTATTTAAAACACAAATACTCAATTATGTTTGTAATATTACAATGTTCATTTAATAATGAGATTATATTTTTTGAACATTTGTTAAGTAGTCATTCGTTTCTGTACTTTTAACAGTTTAACAATAAATGTTGTACATTTAGGTTTGTATTACAAGTTTCACGTATCGGTGTATTTTCTCGGATAAATAGGTATGAATGTTTCACTTTAGTTAGGCGATCGATTTTTATTTGATCCACACACTTTTGAAATTGCTTTTCCACGGTTTAACGCATGGTTTGATTGTTTTTAATATTGATTGCGATCTGTTCCACTCACTTTCCCACTCTCACTGAACTTTTGTTGTGATTAACGCTTTATAGTCAGTGGCTATCACTTCGCACTGCTTCTTTGGCACATTGGTCCACTTTTTCGTTTCCTGGAATGTTACTATGCTATGGGACCCAAATAATTTGGATGTCTGCCTTGGTTTGGTGGAGAAGGTGTAATTGACCTTTAATGAAGAGACCTAGTGGATTTTTGGGATAAAGTTGTTGAATGGTGTGGATAGAGCTCATAGAGTCCCTTATTATTGCTATCTTATTGTATTGATATCTTCTGGCGATGATTAGTGCTTGTAATATAGCGTAAAGTTCTCCAGTGTAGACGCTATTATCATGCACGAGTCGAATGGAAAATGTAATCATGAATTTTTTTTAAAAATGCAATGATAGATAGATACTTACTTTTAAAAATAAAAACCGTTCATCGGGTGCTTCGTAGATAAACTTTTTTATTTGTTCAGGTGAAAATATTTTTGCTTTTTTTCCAACATATCCTTCGGACTTTCGCTTTAATAAAGCTTGTAGTTTCTTATATTTAGAAATGTCTATATTATTGTTTATATTTACCAACGTTTTTATTATTGAATAATGTGTCCATGTACTAGATGATTTCATAGTTTCCATCAATTCTTGAAAATAAGCAATTAAAACATTTTCGGAGAATGTCGAAATCTTATTTGTATTTCTCCGGTCCATAACTGCATTTTCTGCTTTCTCCGATATGTGTGGAGGAGTCGATGGTAATTCTTCTATATCGCTGATATCAGACATTTTGATAAATTATCGAAGTTTAGTTAGGTATCTACGAAAATTTAATACGTACTGATTTTGACATCTAAAATAATTACATAGGAACCTAGTATAAACGTCAAATGCACGGCATGCTTGATTGAAAAATTATGGGTTCCTATTGATTAAAAATCTGTATCGTAATGGAAAATCTGTATCGTAATGGGTCATTATGAAACGGATTATGGGCATAAAAGTGCACTGTTATAACACGGGTGTAGAAAAAAAAACAATTTGGCCCGACGGCCCATTTTCGTGATATCCTTATGGCACTGAACGTGTTAAATTTATTGATGGCTGAAATTTCATTTTAGATAAACTTGAATTTGAAGTAGATAAAATGAAAGGAATAACAAAATGCGACGGGTATAAAATAAAACCAAATCTAATTCCTTCTCCCTTAGATTCTGGAAGGTTCTCAATGCCAGATTTGAAGCTAACGCCATCTGTCGTCAGATATACACCATTGTAAGTATTAACATTATTGCTAAATCATATTTAATAAATAATAATAACTATTTTCATAGTAATAGGTGATATGTCTTGATATATCTCCCATTGGTTCATAGTTTTAAGATAGAAGTTAAGTTAGTTTAGGGACTGTCAATGTCATATATAAAATATATATGACAGTGACAATCCCTAACAGATTTCTCTCCTACCTAAATTTTGTATCACTTAAATATCAATACCAGGAGTTCGTACAAAAACTTGGGAGGTAATAGAAAGACTAAAAATAATGATGGTGTATTTCATATAAAAAATTTTCTTTACGCCCTTCGTAACGAACTATAGGGCTCTAAAGTTGGAAATGAAAAATGGTTTTTTATTTACAATTATTAAATGGCTGATTGGAAATTAGTAATAATTTGATCGTTAATAAACACCATAATTGCACACTTTTTGGCGTGATATACAAGTCTCCAACATACTCGTGAACTCAGGTACAGACTAAGTTAAATGGTGGATGCGCCATTTTTTTGGTTAGTAAAACTTTTTTCATTTTAAATGCAACAATTGGCTTTTGTGAACATTTTTAGAGATAGCAGGTCCTGTTGTGACATCTCGATAACATTAACGGTTTAAGAGATACGGGCAATTTTATGTCGCACTGCACATCACCTATTGGCGCATTCAAATTTATTTTGAATGTACGATTACAGGAACAATCCTGTATTATTAGTAAATTAATAATAAATTGATGCAATCTACATTTATAAAAATAAACTTTTACATTGTTAATACTACTTTTATTATTTACTAATTATGATGAATAAAAAGCTTTTATGAAAACAAACACAATTAATTTACCAAAAGTAAAAATACGAGAATACCAACAACAACCAAATACATACATTATTCTAAGTAGGCGGCTGTCATCCCACTTTAAAATAATTTCTAAACGCTTGTCAGTTGTCTACACTTGTCAAGGTAAGAAATTGTAACATTATTTATTTTAAATTTAAAAATGGAAGAATTTACCTTTAATGAATGTGCGGATATGCAAATGATGTTTGGAATAGCAGATGGAAATTATAGCCTAGCTAGAAGACTTTATTCAGAACGATATCCAAATCGAAGGTTACCTAACAGGAAAACGTTTGAACGCATAGATCGGAGTTTAAGAGAAACATGTACGTTCAGCTTAATGCAGTAATTTTATAAACTGTTTTTCAATGGATAATTACGTTGTAGGATCATTTTTACAGAAGAAAGGTGGCGAAGACAGTATAAGAAACGTACGTACTCCAATAACTGAACAAAACATACTAGATGTTGTTGATAATGAACCTACAACCGGTTTAAGGAAACATTCAGCACAATTCAATATTTCAAAATCAATCGTACATAGAATACTTCAGGAGCAACTATTGCATCCATTTCATGTACAAAAGGTTCATGCCATGTCACCAGATGACTATCCTCCTAGGCCTAATTATGCCAACTGGTTTTTGGGTAAACAACGGGAAGACCGACATTTCATTGAAAATGTACTATTTACAGATGAAGCAGGTTTTAGCAGGGATGGCATAATTAATTCCCATAATCTACATCTGTCGAATGATGAAAATCCTCACGAGATAATTAAGATTAAACACCAACAAAGGTTTATGGTCAACGTATGAGCAGGTATTATAGGCAACTGCTTAATTGGTCCGTATATCCTTGTGGATCTTGTAAACGGACAGTCTTATTTACAATTTTTGCAGGATATTCTGCCAATTTTATTAGAGGATGTACCTTTACAAAAGCGCCAATGTATGTGGTTTATGCGCGATGAAGCCTCCCCTCACTTCAGTCGTGAGGTACGTGCCCATCTGAACAATATTTTTCCAGATAGGTAGATTAGAAGGGGTGGACCATTCCTATGGCCAGCACGTTCGCCAGATATCAACCCATGCGATTTTCACGTTTGGGGTTACCTTAAAAGCTTAGTTTACAGTACACCTGTAAATACAAGAAATTAATTAATTGATAGGATACGTTTTCACTGCGAAAACATCCGAAATAATCCTGGAATGTTATTTCAAGTACAAAGATCTAATCTTAGAAGATTGCGGAAATGTGTGGATGTAAGAGGAGCCCATATTGAACTTTTGTTGTAATTTTTTTAAACCGTTTTGACTTTTTTAATATCGTTAATTACTTGGTTACTTGTTTTTTTAATCTGTTAATGTAATGTAGTTATTCATTTTTCAGGGTTTTGTTCTTATTTTTACTTTTATTAAAGTAATGTTAGTTTTCAATAAAGTTTTTTATGGTTAAACAATAATACAGGATGCTTCCTATAATCGTACATTCAAAATAAATGTGAATGCGCCAATAGGTGTGCAGTGCGACATTAAATTGCCCCTATCTCTTAAACCGTTAATGTTATCGAGATATCCCAAGAGGACTTGATATTTCTAAAAATGTTCAAAAAAGCCAATTGTTTCATTTATAACTGAAAAAAGTTTTACTTACCAAAAAAATGGCGAATCCATCATTTAACTTAGTCTGTACCTGAGTTCACAAGTATTTTGTAGACTTGTATATCACGCCAAAAAGTGTGCAATTATAGTGTTTATTAATGGTTGAAATATTACTGATTTCCAATCAGCCATTTAGTAATTGTAAATAAAAAACCATTTTTCATTCCCAACTTTGGAGCCCTATAGTTCGTTAACGAAGGGCGTTAAGAAAATTTTTTATATGAAATACCATCATTATTTTTAGTCTTTCTATCCCCTCCCAAGTCTTTGGTACGAACTCCTGAGACACCCTGTATATTCTCTAATATTCAATTTTAGACCGAACTCGTCAGAATGGTTCCAAAACGTGTTGAAAGTTAAATTAACTGCAATGATTCCGGATAGTTTCGAACATGTAGCTAGGTAAATAAAAGTCATCGTCCAAAGTAAAAAGCATGTTTGTTGTTACAAATCAAAATTTATTTCATTCTGTCCTGAAAAATTACTATCTATTCAGTTGGGATCGAAAAACGTATCAAATACCGCAATATTTTTGATATTTAAATAAATCTATTTCTGCATAATATGATGAGTCTTCTTAAAATAATTATTAAGACAGGATGCAATAAATTATCAAACATTACACGTCTGGAAAGTGCTATTATACTACTTATTTGACATATTGACGAAGTTCTGGTTCCTAAAATAACTAGTGACGTGAAATATTATAATTCAACTGCGCCTTTCAATAAAAACTATCAATACTAGCATTCTTAATATTAGTATACGTGTCACCTTTATATTTGCAGACCACCGTGTCTTTATGCATATACAATGATCAGTTGATCACTTATAATTTTGATACACAAAGTGCTTCAGTCAAAGTCGTTTCTAGCCCTTACCAGTATGTGTCTGACGAATTCATACTGTTTTCACCATAGATAAATAAATCTATTAAGAGAGTGTTCGTTGCAACGAACTATTAAAACACATGTAATGGCCCCATATTCAATGCACAGCTTATGCGTCCAACATTAGAGTGAGAGGTTGGTTGTTATTGGTCTATAGTGAGAGGTCCAAGAGTGAAATGGAGCAACTACGGGCAAAAGAGCGCAAATTACAATGTAATTTAAAGGGACAGTTAATCGTGAATTTTTATAGCAATAATCTTTTAAACAACGAAATTTGGTAATAAAACACTAAAATACACAAATTCAACACACACTGTCCAACATCAGTGAGAAATACTCATACTTTATGGAATGAATAAATAGTTCAGCAAATAATTTCATCCCAGTAAATAAACCATTTAAACTAAGAGGTGGAAAAATAATTCGGACAAGGAAAAAATCAATGATAAAATTTAAAAATACCAGCACACTGGAAAACTTCCTGTCTGCAAAAAATGAAGCTGCCAAAACTAAAAAAATTCTAAGAAAAGTGGCAAGACAATCCTGAATTACATATTGCAATAACCTCAACAAAAATACGCTCATGACTCAAATATGGAATCAAGCAAAAAAATGAAAGGAAATCTAACTAACCGAACCAAGTCCACAGATGACAACTGGGTAGAACCGTTTTTAGACAAAATTATACCCCCATTGGCACTATTAAATCCCAAGGAAATTAAACAGCAAAGCAAGCAGAAGATACACCAGAAATTTTCCAGCGGAGCCTGGAATTTGGAGAATTAGAAAATGCTCTCAATATTTCAAAAAATACGGTACCTGTAGAAGATGACATTAAATATGCAATGCTGCTACATTTACCTAAGAACACCAAAATGTTTTTATTAGAAATATTCAACGAAATATGGTCAACCGGGAATTGCAACATACAAGATTGGAAAAAGGTGATAATCATTCCAATTCTAAAAGCTGGGAAAGATCCTGAAGATCCTGAATCTTACAGAGGAATATCGTTTCTCTCATGTGCTCTAAAAACCTTTGAGAGAATAATCAAAATTCGTCTAGAGTGGTGGATAAACCAGAACCAAATATTACCCATAACCCAATATGGATTTAAAAATGGATTCGGCACAATTTACGCGGCATCACACATTACCACAGATATACAGAACACATTATCAGAAAATGGATACTTAATTGCATCATTGTTAGACCTTCAAAGTGCTTACGATACAGTCAACATCCCAATACTAAAAGATAAAATGAAAGGATTGAACTTCCCGGAACGAATCTGTAACCTATTATGTCAAATGCTATCAAATAGGAAAGTATTTATTAGACACAATAATTCCCTAATCCGACCACGACATACCTCACTGGGACTATCTCAGGGATCAACATTTTCTCCCCTATTATTCAATATATTTACCGCTTGTTTACACTCAATTACAGAGGAAACAACTATAATACAATATGCAGATGATATTGTTTTATACTCACAGGAAAAGAAATACGATCGTGGATTACAGAAACTAAATAACTCATTCATTCCTTTGATTACCACCATCCAGAACCTAGGACTTCAAATCGCGCCTCATAAGTCAAGCTTCAACGTATTTTCTAGACATATTTTACAAAATCCTGAAAATATCAAATTAGGTAATGCTCTACTACCATACAAAGATGAAGTCAAATATTTAGAAATAGTACTGGATAGCAAGCTAACATGGAAACCATTCATAGAACTCATACGAACAAAGTGCACAAAAACAATAAACTTCCTGAAAATGATTACGAGGACGTGGTGGGGAGCTGGTCTAGATATCGCACTTTTGTTCTACAGAGCGTACATCTGATCTATTATGGACTATGGAAGCATACTGTATGGATCAGCAAATGACACAAACCTAAAACAGCTAGATCTTATCCAGAATAAAGCTCTTAGAATTTGCATCGGAGCAATGAAGTCTACACCTGGCGAAACTATTAGAGTGGAAGCAAAAGATCCGCCACTAAAATTGAGAAGAGAATTAACACAATTACCACAATTAACAGTCGCCACTAATCCATAAAGTATCTGTTTTAAACTGCAACGATTTGACAAAAACATACTGGATAAAAAAGCTCTCCTCCACTTTGTATAGGTTTTCGAAATAGGAGCAACACGACATTGTTGCAACACACGAGTGATAAATACTTTGAATTATATCAAAACAGACCAAAAATTATAATACCGAAATACTTTGAAACTGCTTCTCATAATCAAAATTTACTCGAAAGAATTACAGATAATAACGAAAGTAACATGGCAGTATACACTGATGCATCAAAGAATGAGTTAGGTACTGGGTGTGCATTTTATATCCCCGAAGGGAAAATAGAAAAGAAGTTCAAAATCAATTCCCATAGTTCGATTTACACTGCAGAGGCATACGGAATATTGAAAGCCTTACAATATTTAGCATCTCAAAACCAACATAAAAAAATTACGTTATTTTCGGACTCACTATCCGTCCTACAGAGTATAAATAAACCAAACAATCCAAGCTCCCTTATATCTCATCCGTATATTTACAAAATTTAAGTCATCTTAGGACAACTCACTTCAAGGAAATTCGACATACAAATGCCTTGGTTTAAAGCTCACATAGGCATAAAACAAAACGAGCACGTAGATATTTTAGCAGTAGAAAGTATCGACACAGGAGAAGCATATTTTGAGAATAATTGCCTATCGGATTGCTTTAACGTATGCAAAAACAATTTGTATAAAAAATGGACCATACACTGGGAGAACTATTGCAATAACAAAAATTCACAGTGTACTCTGTTACAAAAATACATACCAAAAAATGCTGGTACAGGAACACTCCTTACAGCCGAAGACAGACGGTATACTTAATAAGAATGCGATTCGGACATGCATCTTACCCCGCTCATCTCAACAAAATCAAAGTAATAACATCTGATCTATGCGAAGAGTGTAATGAAAGGGCTGACTTAGACCACATCTTCTTAAAATGCAAGAAATTCGAAACTCACAACAACATCCTAATAGGAGATCTTAGAGAACTTGGGATTGAATTTCCAATCAACATGCCATTCCTGTTGGGCACCAATAACAAAAAGGTTCTTGATGTAATCATCAAATTCATCAATAAGACAAATATATTTATCTAGAAAATCCATTGTTAGATGCTAATATCTATGTTTTGTTCCCTTACGTATATATACCTTCCTATCCGTGGTCCACCTGTGTTGTTAGAATAATGCCTTGATTGACCCCTAGGCGAGAAGCCTGTGACCTTGTATTTTTTCATAGTCGGATGTAACCCTTAAGCATGTACACAAACCCATACAATATTTATTGCGATTTTAACAAGTGTTCCTGGCTGCATGGATCCACACCTGATGCCAAAAAAAACATACACTGTCACGTTTACAAATATCAACACTCTCTTTTTCTGCCCGAACTAGCGCTATCTCACTCTAGAATCGATCAAGTGCGACTGAAGGCATTCCATGGGTATTAGTTCATTCCCGTATAAACAGCTGGCCTCGCGTCGATCTGAGCGCACCGCTTGCGGGTGGCAAAACTAAAGAATCGATTTTTTCTCACATTTTGACCACGAAACAAAAAAATAAAGTGTAATTTTGATATTTCCACGAAAAATTGATTTTTCTGACATCTTGTCCCTGAAACGAATGAAATTAATTGAAATTTTTATATTTACATAAAAAATCATTTGTTCTCATAATTTGTACGTGAAACGAAAAAAGTTAAGTGGAATTTCGATATTTTCACAGAAAATCGATTTTTCTCACATCTTGTTCATGAAACGAATGAAATAAGAAAAATTTAAATATTTTCATAAAAAAATTAGCTTTTCTCGTGTTTTCTTCATGATCATCATCTTATTAAACCTATTTACCTGGAAGATAGCTTAGGAATGATTGTAGTGAATGAATTTCCAGGTAAATTTTTTCACTACCTTTGTTAATATTCGTAGAATTCCGTATTTATACACTGTATAAATTAAAAATGTTTTCATTCTACCTTCACTCGTTTGGTAACGCTACTGTGTTAGCGAAACACGTCACAAGTTTAAATTGAACATTAGTTCAAATATAATGAAGTTTTACACAAATTAAATTGTTTTATATCATCGTTCAAATTTTGAATTCTTGATAGTTTAACGATTATGAATAGTACAATTTGAATACAAAGAATAAATAGTTTCTATTAGTAATTTTTAAATATTTTCAGTATCACCCAACTATCCATCGCAATTCCAGACAACGAAATCATCTCTTGCAACATTCCACCTCCGAAACTAAGTATAGCTAGTCGATATATTGGCTTTTCAAAATCGACAACCATAGAAATGGATTGTTTAACGAATAACGATAATGATGTTCTGAATGGTGACGAAATCGAAAGATACAGCAATTGTGATACGGCCTCGGTTGCATCGGATTTAATGTGTGTGAGTGACGAAGAAGACAAAGTGGTACTGATTTTGAAACGAAGTGAGAAAATTGCGTGATTTTTTTAATTTAATGTTATTTATATGTGTTTTAAATGAAGGAGAAATGTATACCTACAGGAAACTATATTTTTGGCCATTCTTTATAAAAACTGAAAAATATTTGGACACTAGATAAGTCAACGTATGTGTATCATTTGAAAAGTAGGTAAATGGAACCCATCTCTCATAATAATAGATTTGGATGATGGAGTGGATAAAATAAAAATAAAACAACTAAACCTAGGAATATATGTTCAAATAGGCATTGAATGTTAGTTCAACGGAGAATATTACCAACTAATTAATATTTTTTTTGAAATTGCGATTTTTTTACTTTAGTACTTTATTTGTGAGAAAACATAATCTATGTATTTGATATAATCTTCTTCCAATTACAAATAAAAAATGACATCTCGCTTGAAGTTTCCATTTACGTTCTTGGTTAGTTCATTCTACTTTATTGAAAAACGTTAAAAATTTTCAAATACGATCATAGAAATATTATACAGTGTATCGCATTTAAGATGGAAGCCCTCCACATTTTCGTTATTTGAAGAAATTTAGATTTGAATTTTTACTACACTTACTATCATACTGGGCGATGGGCTCCATTATTAAAGATAATCAACTGAAATTTACAATTTATACCCCCATTCACGAGTTCACTTTCTTAGTAGGCGGGCATGTTTTATTTCCTCCGAGTTTTAACCGACCTGGTCAAGAACGAGTATTTATTTTGGTTTTTGTGTATTTAAATTTACAAAAATAGTCCGGTAAGTGCGAATATTGGTATATTCGACGTACTTTATACCCCCCTGTTCTCATATCTGCGATTTTGGTAACCAGAATGACAGTATGGCTCATCTACCGTATTACTTCCTTGACAACTCCACCGACAATGAAATTCAAAGTACATCTCAAGCCATAAACACAACTCATCGATCATATGCTGCTGCTACCCTTAGTAAGGTACCCTCGTCCCCAACACCCTCTATTGTGATGCAATGTCTTGCTAACTTCGTCATCTTCGACTACATTAAACCCATTGGCAGCATTGTTTCTCCCAAAAATGATCATTTTGTATCCCGCATTACCCATGGTCGTATTTGCATACATTTATCCACTAGCGAAAAAATTGAAAATCTCCTAAAAACCACTCCTAACATCACAGTCAACTCTGAAATTATACCTATTCGTAGATTTATTTCTCCTTCTAGAAGAATTTTAATCTCCAATGTTAGCCCCTCAATCCCTCAGTCTCTGATTGAAAAAGCTCTCCTTAATCCCGGATTAAAAAATATTACCCATCATTCATGTTGGATGCGGCACACCCGACGATGCGTATGACCTTGTTATGAGCTTCCGAAGGGTGACTTATATAATCCCGGATTGCGATGATTTTTCCCTCCAAACATCAATACTTGTCACCCATGAAAACACCCCTCGCCGAATTTTTATTTCGACTGATGAATTCGAATGGTTTCTCTGTAAGCAACCAAATATTGCACCTATTTCCCTACATCCTCGCATTCCCAATTAAATGTAGCATCCATTGAACCCTTACCTGATATTCTCCTCTCTTCTGCTGACTACATTGTAAATAATACTCAAACCTCCACCAATGACCTCCTTAAACCTTCTGATACATCCTACGTAT
Organism: Galeruca laticollis; assembly: GCA_963921935.1. Lineage (NCBI taxonomy): Eukaryota > Metazoa > Arthropoda > Insecta > Coleoptera > Chrysomelidae > Galeruca > Galeruca laticollis. Next base: position 64,575,480 of record OY998176.1, on the reverse strand, counting down.
CCTCACCAAGACCTGGTGAGAAAAGACCGTATTCTAATAATAGCAGCCTGGCTACCCCAACTCTTTTATCACCCAAAACCAGCAACTTTCTCCACCAAATGCAATTTCCCCCACTGTACCCAATTTATCGCAAAGCCCTGTAAAACCTTCTATAAATAAAACCAAAAAATCGAAATCTGATGAATCTGAGAAACAAGTTTTAAGCTCTACAACTCGTTTCACGATTCCCAAAATATGCTCTGATTGGGCTAATCCTCTCTCCCTTACCGAAATCCAACTTACTGCCTTTCTTGAAAATACTATAGGAATATTTGAAGCCAATAAATTCACTTCTGATATTTCCTTCTTGCTCCAAGATCTGAAAACTCTCTACACTGCTTCTAGTGAATGCTCCTTAAAAAATCACTTAACACGTCTACAAAAGAAAATTAAAATCAAACTAGATCCTGATTCTTAGATTTATTCCGGTTACCCAACAACTGACGACATCTGACATCTCGTTAATATCTCACTATAGCTTTTCTCTCATCCTCTTCAAGTATTCACTGGAATTGCGATGGATTTTATCCTCGCATTGAACGAATTCAAAAGCTTATTCCCTCAACAAACCCGATTTCCTTTGTCTTCAAGAAACTAATTTCAGAAGCAATCACAAGCCTGTCTTAAATTAATTCGAAGGGTTTCACTATATTAGAACCAACTGGATTAAAACCAGCGATGGTGCGTCAATATTGCCTTCAAGCGATATTTATTCCGTCCATCTTTCCCTAACCACAATCCTTGAAGCTACTGCCATTACCGCCTAAATAAACTTAAAATATGTAGCTTATACGTTCCTCCTGACGACCAACTAGAAGAAAAGGAGCTTGTCGATTTAGTATATTAGCTTCCCCAACCTTTCATATTTGTTGGTAACTTCAATGCCCACAATACTATGTGGGGATCAAAACGTACATTTGGAAAAGGCAAAGTTGTTGAAATTTTTTTAAACATATCTGGTGCCTGCATTCTAAATACACACACATTTCAATATCTCATCTAATACCTTCTCAGCTATAGATTTAAGCATCTGCGACCCTAAATCCGCTTTGTAACTTGGAACACCCTGGATGATTTGCATGACAGCAACCACTTTCCCATTCTCATTCATAAATTGGAAAAATTTCTACGACTGATTTGTTGTTACGGGATCGTCTTAAAAATTTTGTTCGTCATGGTTTTGTGTTTCTGGATTGTCGGATATTGAATTTGAGGTGTCTACATAGTCATTAAATTCGTAGAAAGGAATACAATTTTGATCGTAAACGTCATCTAGGTGGAGCCTGTTATTTTCATAAGGGTAGTAAGGAGTGTTTGATTGATAATTGTCATAATATTGCGTTTGGTCGACCTTGTGCATTTCTTCAAAAGGAAACCTGGGTTGTGATGGTTGGGGTTGGTATTGTTGTGTAGGTGGAAGTGAAAATCGATTTTGGTTTCGATTAAAGTTGGATCTGTTAAATGTATTTAACGAGATGCCACTCAAAGGAGTTGGTTTGGGTTGGTGGAAATTTGTATTAGGTTTCCACGCGTTACTTGGAGCTCTTGAAGGTTGTTGAGAACCGAAAACTTGTCTATTAGTCGGGAATCTATGTGAAATTAATCTGGTTTGAACATTGATTAGTCGGCGAAGAAATGGATTTGAAAAGTGTTGTATTGGCAAAGTTTCTTTATTTGGTTTTTGAAGGTGACGGACATTATTTTCTGCTATAATAAATTGTCTAACTGTTGCAAGTGTATCGGGTTTCATAGCTCGAATTGGTTCTTTCAAATCGACCAGAAATATTTTTAAAGCGTGTGTATTGTAAAACTTTTTCTTTACAGTGGCACTAGCTTGGCCAGTTTCATGACAATCGACGTAATATGAATAGAACTCAAATGAGACATTACTCTAGTATACAAATTAAGAGAGGGGCTCGTTAGAATTTTGTCTCAACTGATCTAGATCAAAGAGTAATCTGTTTTCGTCTCTCTGATCGCCGAAGTGAGCTACCAGAGCACTTTTAACTGTTTCTCAATTTTTGTTTATGCAAATACTGTAAACTTCTCTCGCGTTACCAACTAATTTTCCATATATTCCGTAAATTAAACTAATGTTTGGAACGCAGTTGGTATTTGCGGGATTTGGATCCCAATAAGTTTTTATTAAAGTGTTACTCGTCTCTAAAAAAGATGCTAAATCAAGCGGATTACTATCAAATTTTGGTACAATTTCCAATAAATTAATTTCAAATTTGGGAAAAGACATTATTGATTTTGATTGACTATTTTTAGAATTAAAATTTTCTTCAATGATTATTTAAAAGAGAACTGTTCGAAAACTAGTTCGAATTAAAGAATTCAAATAAATATTTATTATTCTGAGTTTGATTCACCCTGTACACCACATCCAACGGGTTTTGCAGTTTCCTCGTAAAAATGTTAGGTTTAGTTTTTGCATTCTGACGTAGGGTTTGAAAAATCATGAAGACCTGTCAAAATAATATACACGACCCACCCTTTCCCCGTGCAGTAGTTGGCGTCGGATTTGATATAAATGTAGAGTCGAGTTTTGATGTGTCAAGGTGACAAGTCGGGAACGGTGAGGTTCTTGCCAAAGTGTTTTTTGAGTAAAAAGAGTATTTTAATTCTCATTACGCAGACTAACGTTTTGTGTTGATTCAATAGAAAAATCTAATGAGGGATTCCAGAGTGACAGCAATACGAGAATAGTGAATGTTTTATTCAATTTGATTCATTCACGTGAAGGGGCTTAATTTGGATTCAATTGGAATTGTTGGTAAATTCTGCTGATTGCTTCATAGGGCTAATTTACTATAACAGATATCAAAATATTCTAATCTACAGTAATTTACCAGTAACTTGTGTTTATCCACGTTCGCAGTCGCGAATGTGATCATTGCAATTTTGACAGTTGTCCTTCAAACATTTTCTAATCTTGTAAGTAGCAAAGGTAATTTTACGGACATGTGCTATATGTGCCAGGAAGCAGTTTACAGGAAGAAGTAAGCAAGGTCGTACGTGAGTACTTCATTTATATACATATTATACTGTTGATAAACAAAGATTGTGTTTCGCTGCGCACTACCTCCTTCAGAACGGTCTTAGTGAATATTAGGTAACTTTTTGTTTTTATTTCAACAATACGTTGGTCATGTGGCCAAATTTTTGATTTCAACAGAAATTTTTTCTGTGCTAGATTTAAACTCATTCACGCATTAATTATTTACGTTTAAGATTCTTACATTGTACATGTTTCATTAGTTTTAATATTCAAGAAGAACGGCCGTTTAATTTAGTTATGCATATTTTTTGTTGGATTTTCTTTGTATTTTACAGGAGATCAAACCTTTATAATCTCCTTTAATAATTAAATTTGTTAGTTGTTTATTTCGAGTTGTCTTTAACAAATCCTCGCTTTAATCCTAAAACTCATTAATTTAAATTGCTAATCGAATACCAGCGCCTTTGGCTAATACAATGGCTAACTAAAGACCTTGAGTCTAACTTTTTTATTTGTTTTGAGCTTAACCTCAAACATTTAAATGGCCCTTCCAGCCGGATTCACCTTAATACATCGGTACATCCGACGTCAATACAAAAGGAAACGAACGAAACCTTACCAAAATGTCAAAAAGGTTGGGTTGCACCTGATATCCTTTTAACATGACGTCATTCAGTGAAAGAGTTGTAGTGGTCTTACATGAAGCATTGAAAACTACTCTAAGTTTAGTCGTTTGGCTGTCTTCTCTAAGCACAGAATGGTGAGGTAAAAAGTATCTATTCTCACCCGTTTCATTACAGTCCATAAGTGGCACATATTGCCCATGATTCAATGCGACATATTCGTCAATGAACGAGGTATAATTTTTCGATTGGGCAGGAGACTTCTGCAGTCTAATTTCCAAATGTTCAAACTGTTTTTGAGCAATTTTCCTTGAATTGCCAAACTTCTTGTATTGGTGGGGATTTTTGAATGGCAGATCTAATTGGTATGATCCATCAGGTAGGCAAATAGTTGTATTAACGAAAATTTCTTCAGCGAGCTTTTCGTCATTGGAGAGGGGCAGGTTTTCTGGTACTTGTTCAAGTTGCCAGAACCTTTCCAGAAGTGTATCAACAGAGGGAACGTTTTCTGTATCTAGACTGTTCACCAATTGAGTGATAGGTAAGCCAGTAACCGTGCATACACTTGGTTCAGCTAAACTGTTTGGTTCCACCTTCTTTGTGAAACTCTATAGTGGGGAACTGTACGAGTGACAAACATGAGTAGCAACATGAGAATAATTCCTTGAATTCTTCTGGTGAGAGATTGGAGTATTTCCTGCAACTATCCATCCTAGCTGCGTAGCTATCAGAGTAGGTAAGTGTGGACCTACTTTCATTAGGCCTGTGCTTAATAAGTCATAATACTTATCTGCACCAATCAGTATATCAATTTTTGAGGGTTTGTAGAACGTTGGATCCGCCAGAATCACACTTTCTGGGATTTTTAACTTGGACGTTTGTATTTTAATTTGGGGTAAGTCACATGTTATGGAGTCCATCACTGCAAAATGAACTTGAAAGTTGGACATGTTTATCCGTGAATGAATCACCAGATCTACCATCTTGGTCGCGATAGACGTCCCTGTACCAATACCTGAGATATAGAGATTTTTGTCATATGGTTTACATTTTAATTTCTTAATAAGTTCTGTGGTAATAAAGGAATGCTGACTTCCTGGGTCTAGGACTGCCTTTGCAAGTATATGAGTTTTGTTTGTTTGATTTTGTATTGACGTCGGACTTAGAAAAAATGTACCGATGTATTAAGGTGAATCCGGCTCTCAGGACCAAGAACTAACTTCTAATACTGAACTCCCGTTTTCTTCGTCAACAGAATTGAAACTAAAATTTGAATCAATACTAATATTAACCTCACCGTCGCTTTCCACTATGGAATCTTCAGATAAACAGAATGACATAGGCTAAGAAAGATAAAAGGATAAATATTATGAGTAACTTACAGTAAAATTGCTATGATTTCCATTGGTCCTCGATGGACTGTACTCTCTGACTGCGCCAAATATATGTGTTATTACACGAACTTTCTTTTAAAAACATGTATTCACTTAAAATACAAAATATCGACTTGCAATAATGCAGTAAAAATATATAAATTATAGAAACAGGATATGAGATTAAAAACAATATGGACACTAAATGAAATATATTGTAATGCTTTTCTTATTTATTTAAACAGTAAACGGGTGGGATAAACTTTAAACACACGGTATGGCTACTTACGAATTGAATTAAACACTAAACTACTCACTAACACTTAATTTATATACACTTGACTATTCACTTAAATTTATATACACAGTATATTCACTTAAATTAATTTATATAAACACTTCGCTAATTTATTTTCACTTATTTACTGTTTATCTCAGGATGTCAAATTATAAACTAACTATCTCTCTCTGGTCGGTCCTTTATATATGAGTGCCTTTTTTACTAGATAATTCTAGATTGCGGCTCATACAAAAACAATTGGCTTTCTGGCATTTTCTAGATAAGACTGGTCACAAAACAATGTCTAGATAAGATAGTCTCAATCGTGAACAGTTCTAAGAAATCCCTGCGCATCCGCCATAATTGTAACTTTCATACATGGCTTAGGCAGAGTCGTACTCAGGGTCTACACTAGTGTGCTATTTCGTAACAATATTTACATTCGTATTTATACGTTGTATGCGCTGAGGTTGCACCAACGGTCGTAGCAGTACTGGAGCACAGAGGATACGTTGGAAATAAACAGGACGTAATTCGCGAAGCAAAATATCGAAAATTGGCCCTATTTATCAAATCGTAGTAGGCGGGGAAAAATTTTTGAATTTCAGTTGATTATCTTCAATACTGTATGACTGTGTAAAAATTCAAATCTGAATTTCTTCAAATTACGAAAATATGCATGTGTCTTCATCTTAAATGCGACGCACTGTATAAAATTCATTCAAAAATTCACCTTTTCATGGGTTTGTCTCTCACATTTATTGGTATATTAATTGTAGCAAATGTTGATCTTCACGGCTTTTATTTATTTACGTAGGGTACCATTTATGCGTACTTTTAATGTGTTATATATTTTATATTGTCGTTAAATATACTGCGAGTCTTGAATCGTAGATTTTTATTTATTAAACCTAATCTTGATAACAAATACGATATTTGTTAAAATAACGAAAACTTCGTATTTTCTTTCAATACATAATTTACGATATTTCAGTAAAAATCCGATTTTGTATCAGGATAGCAGACAAGCGAGGAGGTATTTGAATTATCCGGAGTAGCTTACTTTAGAAATACATTTTGACGCAATCTCTGTATCTTACATAGTTTAAAGCACAGTATAGAGAACGTTCTCTATACTGTGGTTTAAAGCGTACTGACTCTTGTAATAAACAGTGAATACTTTATCCCTTTCAATTATTATATCAAGCAGCTTTATATTCCACCGTGAATACATTTATATCGCTAACAATATTCATATTTTATTGTCCAGTCTGCTTTGATGAAATAAATTAGAAATAAATCTGTGGCGGCGTCTTTTAACTAGAAGCTGAACTATTATCTTACATATTTTAAATCCTACTGATTCTTGTAATAAACTGTGAATACAACAAACAATTCAATTATTATATCTAGAAGCCTTATAATTCAAAGACAATACATTCATATCGCTAACAATATTCATATTGTATTGTCCAGTCTGCTTAGATGAAGTAATTTAGAAATAAATCTTTGATGCCATCTCTTTACTGTACGTTATATATATTGTGGCGTAATTTTACTTTTCCGCCCAACCTTTCTATATGCGAGAAAAGTATTGGTTTACCCCAAAAAATGTTGGAATTTTGAAAAAAAAATTTGAGTTATTTTTACGTTTTCCATCAACAACAACACGAAAAAACGGTTTTTAGAAAAAAAATCCTGTGTGTATGTCGTCGTCGTCGTTGTCGTCGGCCACTTTTCCTTACATGTCTTGTTAGCACCATACAGCCTCCGGAGTGCAATAAGTCAGCAATTTTATAATTGGATATTGTAAGGACATGTCACAGATGAACCCTATCGATTTTCAGTTCACCAGAGCCAGTACAACGGGTGCTATGGTACTTGAAGTACGACATTTTGTAATTTTTTGAGAAATTTCAGTTTGTTAGCCCGATACAGCCTCCGCAGTTCAACAAGTCACCAATTTTATGATTGAATATTATTCAGGGCATCTCACTGATGAACCCTATTGATTTTCAGCTCACCGGGGCCAATACAGCAGGTGCTACAGTACTTTAAGTACGATATTTTTGTCATTTTTGGAGAAGTTTCAGTTTGTTAGCACGATATAGCCTCCAGAGAGTATACGATTGATCAATTTTATGATTGAATATTGTTCAAGGTGTCTCACAGATGTACCCTATTGATTTTCAGTTAACTAGAGCGAGTATAGCGGGTCCTATAAATCCAGATATACTGAATTTTTGGTTATTTTTGGAGAAATTTCGGTTTGTTAGCACGATACATCCCCCGAAGTGTAAACAAGTAACATTTTATGATAGAATATTGTTCAGGGCCACGGATGCGGAAAAGTTAGTTTTAATCATTAAAACCGTTTATTTTTTTTGTAATATATACTTGTACATACTTGACCTTCCAGTTATTTCCTTTAACCCCAGCCCTTACCCTCGTACCAGCAAGTAGAACGGGCTGACTCGACCTGCATTTCGAACTCAGGCTTGGCACATTGTATAAGCCCAAGAGACCCCACGAAGACCTTGATCGCTGGTGCCAGGAAAAAAAGAACCTCCCTCGAGGTAACCCACCGGGAGATTCCTGGTTCTAAATTTTGTGCTGTAAGGCACTGGTGACAGCACGCTGCAACGATTTCTGGGATAGGATTATACAGTAGGGCCCTTCCGGTCACTACAATCAGAGAGAAAGGAAACCGGAGAGATAATATTTGAACCGAGAATACATTACACTATCTACTGGATATATAATACAATGTTTGAGACACTTTAGCTAAATAAATTACATAGTTATATGTTCATATTTTCTTTTCCTTACCTTTCATTAAGGCGAGTTTTGTATGGTTAATGCGAGTGTATCAATAACCATTCCATGAGAGTTGCATACACAATTTTTTCTACGACCAAGAAATTTTATTTCAATTCAAGAACATTGCTTCTTTTTTAATGTTTTAATACTTATCAATAAGAAAGAAAATATGGAAGAAAAATAAGTTATTCAACTTAATTTTTATTCCTACAAAATAACCACTATCATAATTATGAACTCAATTTAACTAATAACAATAAACATAAACGAATTCATAGATAAATTATAAATTACATTTTAATCAATTTTGTTTAAATACAAATTTTGAATAGTACAATTATTAAAAAGTACTTTAGGTGTAGCATCTTTAGTCACAAACGAATTTGTACTCGTCGATGAAGAGGGCCAGTTAATATGAATTTCATTATTTGTATTATCAATTAAATGGAGAATTTGATTTGAAATAATAATTTTACTTTGTACTGAATTGTCTTGACTTCCAACCGCCATGACGTTTTAAAGTCGTAATGTGGCCCCCTGCATCGACTAATAAAGTGACAGAGCTTCTAGGGAAGTAGTGTATACTGTATATAAATTAGCATTTGGCAGATTTATAAATGTAGCAATTTCTTTACCCAAATTCCCGAGTTTATTTGTACCGATATTTGGTTGTACACATTTTCCGTTTCGGTAGCAAATAAAAAAAAGATTGTGTGGTACAATCTCTTGGCCGTAAATTTAGATATTTTTTACAAATATTGTTGTATTTTTCTGTGACTGTAAAGTTTCTTGATATTTTGGTTTTCGCGTCAGGAATATTTATTATGAAATTCTCCTTAAAATCTTTGACCTTTTGAAACTGTCAAATATTCTACAGAAAATATTGGGTCTGCCTAGATGGTTATTTAAAAATCTAGATTTCTATTGGTCAATATTTCAGTTTTATAATGAAAAACAATAGTGCTATTCAACGCAACAATCGATTACAATCATTTCTTGTCATTTAAAAAACAACATGTTCAACAATACATTTTCGATATCAATCGATCACTCTGATTATAATCGGTCTAAAATTATGATGCTATTGAAAACAAACGTAAATCGGAAGCATGTGATTGGTGGAAAAATTTAAATAAACTACCGTTTGTCTATGGGTTATGTGATGTGAGTGATATTTGGCAATTGTATATTACATTTTTAGTTAACAGAACAGCTTCTATAAAATTAAACGTGTGTCAAAAATATCAAGTGACATTACAAAATAAATGTAAACTGACAGATATATAAAAAACGTCAACTTGACAGTTCAATTTTGAAAACGTGTGTAACATCAATTTTTGAAGATTACTATTAATAAAACTTATTTACGAAACAGCTCGGGTGCTTTATTTTCAACGAACCCATAAATTCTCTATGGTGTCGAAACCAGGGAAGTTTTATTGTTTAGTAATCTTTTATCGGATCGAACTAAAACGATTATAATGGATTTAGTACTTCGAAAAACGTTACGCGCAGCATTAACGAAGCTAGTGAATAACGCGAACGACATTATTAATAACGAAAATGCAAATACTAGTGACGTGCCCGCGTTAATAGCTCGCATTAAAGCACAGAAGGACAGTTTAAATAGTGTTAATGAACAATTGTATCCCACGTTTAGTGATGAACATGCTGAAGCTGAGTGCGCGAAGATTGTGGAATACGATGATCTCGCTGTTGCAACAGTTGCGAGATTGGAACGTCTGAAACTGGAACGATCTTTACCGCCACAAAACGATCAGAGAAGCTTGGAACAACAGTCATATAACGGTAACGGTAATAGTCAGGAAAACATGTCCGTAAGATTACCAAAAATAAATTTCATTAAATTTAACAGAGATATTGAGGCTTGGCCGGCATTTTGGGAACAATTCCGGTTGGTCGTTCACGAGTATGAATCTTTGAACGATGGTGCAAAATTTGCTTATCTTAAGTCTTATTTATCTGATAAAGCCGCGGTAACTATTAACGGATTGACTTCTAGTCAGTCATCGTACAAAGACGCGATAGAACTTTTAAAAGAAGAATATGCTAATTCTGAACGTATAGTGGACAAATATATACAAAAACTTTTAATAATAGTTCCTGTAAAAAGTGAAAGAGACATTTCTGCGCTTCGTAAACTGTATAATACCGCGTCAACGATTACCCGTTCACTGTCAACACTAGGTTTGTCACCTCAACAATACGGACTAATGGTTAAATCCATCATTGTTAAGGCTCTACCGTATAATTTGCGCGTTTTGTTCAACAAACAAAAAATTACAAGTGAAACGGTTAGTAGTGACTCTCTTTCGCAATCGGAAAAATCAGACAATACCGTAGATTATAATAAGCAAATTAGCAGTTTATTGCAATTTATTTAAATAGAATTGGACTCAATCGAACAAGCTCATTGTGACAATAATAATAGCAAACGAACATTTTTAACTCAAAATAATAGTGCATCAGAAAACGATCAATTTACGGCCGCGAGTTTATTAACTGTAAATAATGAAAACTGTTTGTTTTGCAAATCAAAAACGCACAGAACAAAAGATTGCAAAACGTCTATAAATATCTTGCGAAAAAAGGACATTTTAAAAGAAAACAATTGTGGTTTTCGCTGTACCAGACCTAGGCATTCTTAAAAATTTTGCAAATCGCGCCTATTTTGTGCAAAATGCAAACGTCGACACGCGACCTCAATGTGCGATCCATCATTTGCCAGTAACAATATTCGAAACGGAAACAGCAGCTATTTTCAGTCTAGTCTCACCGAAAATCAAAATAATCGCATTGTTGACAGCGCTCCTAATAATGTGACAAATCGTGATAACTCTACTGCATTAACAGCTAACGGGGCAAATAATAACGTTTATTTAATGACCGCAAAATGTTTAATAACTAATGATACCGCAAATGACTTGGTGATTCGGTTTCTTATAGATGGAGGTAGCCAATTAACCTTCATAAAACAATGTGTATCGCGTTCACTGGGGTTACCTGTAGTCGGTACTCACAAAATTTCCATAAATAGTTTTGGAAATACTCGTAGCGCACCGACAACTTTATGGAATCGGGTACAAGTAGATCTCAAGGATCAGTTTAACGGAAAACTAATCGAAATTACAGCTGTAGAGGTTCCAGAAATATGTTTTGACGCTTTAAAACCATCTTCTATTAACGATCCAATAATTAGAGATTTTGTTTCTAAATACCAGTTAGCTGATGTTAACGTTACGAATAATATCAGTTAATTAACGGTATAACTTTACTGGTTGGAGCTGATCATTATTGGAAAATTGTTACAGGTGACACAAAACGCATATCCAATGATTTAACTGCCGTAAACACAAAATTAGGGTGGACAATACATGGAATTTCAAGTATTGTAGAAAATTGTGATTTTTTGTAAATTTTAATTGGGTATCAGCATTAAATGTACAGGTAGACTTTGAACAGGACAATGTAGATATTAATAAATTTTGGACATTAGAGACATTAGGTATTAGTGAAAACGAACATTTAAAAAATAATTATACGGAAGCTTCTATTAAGGAAAAAATTCATCTTAAAAACGGGCGATATGAAGTTTCGCTGCCGTGGAAAGCAAATTCTAGTATAGACTCCAATTATATTGGTAGTATAGCACGTGTGAATAGTTTATTGTCTAAGTTGCGCCGAACCGGTAAACTAGCTGAGTATGACAATGCTGTGCGTGAATACTTAATAAACAGATGTACAGAAATAATTTCACCTAACGAAAACGAACAAAACCGCATTTATTACATGCCGCATTGTCCGGTTTATCGCGAGGACAAGGAAACCACAAAGTTGCGGGTAGTATTTGATATATCCGCGCATGCGCCAGGTTTTGAATCGCTAAATGAACTATTATATTCCGGTGACAACTTGGTGTCTGATTTGTTAAAGATATTGTTAAATTTTCGAATAGGCTCTATCGGTTCAATCGCCGACATCGAAAAAGCCATTTTGCAAATATCACTTGTAGAAAAGGATCGCGATTTTCATCGCTTTTTATGGTTCGAAAACCCACTTAACGAAAACAATAACACACATTCGTCGCAACTCGCTACATATTGCATGAGACGTGTAACGTTTGGTGTTACATCGAGCCCATTTTTGCTGTCAGCTACTCTGCGCAAACATTTTTTATCACAGCCAGAGAAGCTTACGAATACCTCCAATATTCTATTATACTCGATAGTCGAAATTCTGTAAAGTGACTCATCGCTCTTACTGTCCATAAAATCAGTTGCAGAAGCGAACTTCATGAGCGCATCATTTTTGAAGGGTTCTTAATAGTCCTAAATAAAAAATAAATAGAAAATGTTCTTGTACGCTCTGGCGTTGAAATTTGAGAGAACAGAAATACGAAATTATTATGGTAGGTATCATTATGTATATACAGGGTGTTACCAAGAATAATACACATTTTTAAGGATGAGCTATAATAAGATGTATATAAAAAAGTCGATAGTCGAAATTCTGTAAAGTGACGTCATCGGTTAACTACCGATTTAAAGTGAACTCCATGAGCGTATCATAGTTTAAGGGTGCGAATACTGAAATATCTGGAATTTCAATTTTTAACATTTGAAATAATAACTTATCACAAGTTGTTCATAAGTAAGTTGAAACAAAATAAAAAAATGTTTAAAAGTCAATTCCAACTTACTACTACTAAAACTAAAAAAAAGTTGTTTGTCAAGACCAAAATAAATTACCAATAAGTATAGGTATGTTGCGAGGTCACTTGTAAAATGTCTGACTAACTGGAAGCGGTATCACTCCCTGACGACTCCTCAGAATCATCGCTTTCTCCTCCTATATCGATAATGAGTGGTTCCGTCATCACTTCTACACGTATGTCTAAATCCCAAAACTTTATTTCTTCTTTTAATACGTGTTGAATACATTTACGCCAACTCTCAGCAGTAACGGTATGCAGCGCCTCGTCAAACAGTTTCTCAACGTCAGCCATTTTGAATGTACTGTTTTTTCTCGCAACATAATTTTTCACTTGGGCCCAAACCAGCTCGATGGGGTTTAACTCACAGTGGTAGGGAGGAAGTCTAACAACTGAGACGTTGAAATCTTTCGCCATTTCATCGACAACGTACTTAATATAACTGCTTTTATGTTTCCGTACGAGAGATAATAATTCAACTTTTAGCATTGCCTCGTTGTGCGGAATGCTTTTACTCTCTAACCAATCAATTATAACCCTCTTGCGGCTAGCTGAAGTAGGTATTTGCTCCAGTCGACGAGAGTGGTATGAAGCATTATCCATAACTATCACTGAACCAGGAGTTACTTTTGTTAAAATTGATCTAAACCATGTTTCAAACCGGCTACCATCCATCTCTTCATGGTAATCGACAATTTTTTTGGACTGAAAACTTAGTAATCCACCTTCTACAAATCCTTCCTCGCTGCCAATGTGAGTGATAATCAGTCGACGTCCTTTCCCAGAGGGAGCTTTTAAACCGGAAGAGAAACCCTCCATAAAGGCTTGTCGATTGCTTCGTATATTCATGTCTTGCCACACTTTTGACACAGTGTGGCCTTCATTTAACCATGTTTCGTCAAGATAATATATGTGCCGTCCTTCGTTACGAAGCTATCGTATCTGTTTTAAATAATTTCTCCTCCATTCCACAATGTCATTTCGTTCAATTAAGGCACTGTTTCTACTTCTTGTTTGGTAACGAAAATTCATTAATTTTAAAGTTCGTCTCAAAACTTTGACACTGATGTTTGGTAAAGTATCATCAGCTTCTATTACCTTGCTCAATTTAGCTACCGAGGGGATTTCATTCCTAAAATAAAAAGAATGTATTTCCCTACGTATAGCATTCCGTGTTTGGTCGTCCAAAACAATTTTCTTTCTTCCCCTACTTTCCGGTTTACAGTTTTCACCTCGTTCTCTTGTCAAAGATCCGTCCCGCGATTTCTTTAGAATATTGTATATAGTACTCTCAGAAACTTTAGTTAAATAACTGCACTTAATCACAGCGTCACTAACACCCAACTGTTTGTCCATGGCACGCAGTCCTTCGTACACATTTAATATGAGGACTTTTTCTTCCCGAATTAAATTGTTACGACGCCGTTTTTTATCGCCAACACCGCTACACTCCGCCATTATTGTCACTAAATATACCGATATAAATATTACAATAAATACCAATAATAACCGATTTATCACACAAAACCACAACACAAATACTGATGTTACGCTCATGAAGAGAATAAACACCTCACATAACTGTTTACTATCACTGTCTCATTCGCGTAGCTCGATCTATCTATCTCGTTCTCAAAGCCGGAACATTGAAGCGACTCTCCAACATTGTCAAATCGGCGAGTTTTTCACAACAAACTTTGCGTTCAAGAAATATACATAAACACTTTATTTCACATTTCAAGTAAACTAATTATTATTAGTCTGCTTGAAATTTGAAATAAATATATTAAATTGGTATTGACTTAATTACATTGCATCTTTTGTACCTGAAATATTGACACAATGGATTTGAAGTGTATTTATAAAATACAGCATTTCTCTCTAGAATACATATGGCAACTGCGCTTTAACTAAAGTGTTGATTAGATAGCTCTGACTCACTTTACACAATTTCGACTATCGAGTATAGAATCATTTTATGTAGATGACCTGATAACTACTGCTAGTTCCTTCGAAGAAGCCAACGAAATTTATGAGTAATCCATTAATATTCGTCAAGGGGCTAACATGAATTTAAGAAAATGGTTCTCTAACGATAAAGAAGTTATGAAAACGGTCATAAAAAATCCCAAAAAGAACGAAACAAAAAAGGTATTGGGTATTTTATTGCACACAGCTACAGATGAACTTGCAGTTGACTTAAAATCCGTAGCCAATAACAATAAAGCGGTAACAACAAAACGAACAATACTTCAAAATATTGCAAGGATTTATGACCCATTAGGTATATTAGGCCCATTTAAAATTAGAATAACAATTTTGTTGCAATATATTTGTAAACAAAAATTAGATTGGGGCACTGTTTTACCCGAAAAGTATCTGACAATCTGGTTTATATGGTGTTCGGAACTACCTACTATGGATGAACTACAAATCCCCAGAAGTATAACATCAAATAAATCCAACGAAATCGAACTTCACGTGTTTGCTGATGCTAGTATCCAAGCTTACGGTACAGTGGCATACGCGAAATGTCTAGAAACTAACGAAATAAATTTTCTATTGTCGATAAATCGTGTAGCGCCTCTTAACCAAAAGGGTAACAAAGAATTAACCTTACCCAAGTTAGAGCTTACTGCAGCATTATGTGCCGGTGCCGCTAGACTACAGGCATATATTTTGAAAAATTCCAAATTTAAAATCAAAAGAGTTATTTTATGGTCCGATTCTAAAATAGCCTTGTATTGGATCCGTGGCAAATCACAGAAATGGAAACCGTACGTGCGCAACCGAGTGGAAGCAATACAAAAGCTAAGCAAGGGTGTTTGGAGACACTGCCTTGGAAAGGAAAATCCTCGGATTTGTTAACGAGAGGAATCTCAGCGAAGTTTTTGGTTGAATCTAGTTTGTGGCAGCATGGGCCCTCCTGGCTTAAAGTAGAATCAACGGTCAACTCAAGACCATTAACGTATATTGATGACGACGACACCAATTTATTGATTTTATCCCCAACGCATTTCCTAGTGGGGGCAAAAGATGTTGGTTTTACCCTAAATCTAAAATTGCCTGAAATCAACCGAAACGATATACTTAAACAATGGAAATCGAGGGAACAATTGGTTTCCAAGTCTTGGAAAAAATGGACAATGGAATATCTTCAGCAGCTGCGAACGTTTCACCATAATTATCGTCCTAATTCTAGGAGCTTAAGAATAGGTGACATCGTACTATTGCATCAAGAGCATACGCCCAGGCTACAGTGGAAGATGGTTAAAGTCATCGATGTGATTGTAGGGCGCGATGGGCGAGTGAAGTGCGATTGAGTGACGGGTGTAGACTTCGTAGATCAGTGCAACTTCTTTTTCCGTTAGAGGTTGAAGATTCTCCGCCGCGGGAGGATGTCCAAAAAAAATCAAGTGACATTAAAAAATAAATGTAAACTGACAGATATATAAAAAACTTCAACTTGACAGTTCAATTTTGAAAACGTGTGTAACATCAATTTTTGAAGATTACTATTAATAAAACTTATTCACGAAACAGCTTGGGTGCTTTATTTTCAACGAACCCATAAATTCTTTAACGTGATTAAACTAAATGAACTTGTGAAAAGTGTGAAATACACGTGAAATGAACCAAAATAACGATGAGGTTATGTCAATATTGATTTAAGCTATTTTTTGGCGTTGAGCCGTATTCAATTATGTTTTAAAAACATATTCAATTTTACGTCATAGATTTGACGATGGCGAAAACGAAATATTTTTAAAACAATGTCGTCATTTGTCATTGAGCGAGGCGCGAAGAAACAAGTCGATTATTTTGAAAGTTTTCGTTATTTTGTTCCATTTATCAATTTTGTGTGGGTTAATGTGTTGATTCAAATTTAAAATGAATTGCATGATATTAGCACTCATTAACGATATTCATTATGAGCAGAATCTCCAAAGATATCTTATTTACAAATATTTGAGGGATGATACCCTGGTTAAAGTACCTCTTCCAACATTTCTCTCCACTAATTTGGTGCATACACGCTCACCAGATTATTATAAAGATTGGTTGCCACAGTATCTCGGGAGAGATTTTTTCAATCATTTTCGATTGAATAGAGATACCTTTGTGAATCTTCTGGGTGCTATAAATTTCACTGAAAGACAATTTGTTGGTGGCCAGCATCCTGTTTCCATGGAGAAATTTGTTTTGATGTTCCTTTGGTGGCTAGGAAAAGCTGATACATTGATAACTGTGTCCGATAGGTTCAATGTAGCACTCTCTACAGTATATAGTGCAGTCGAGTTATTTATTCCCAAAATACTTGAACTACAGATGAGATATATGTCATGGCCTAACCAACAGGAATGCAGTCTTTTCATCCACTGTTAATAGCATATCATCAGTAGTCACTTGAAACATTTTTTACAAAAAAAAAAGAATATGCAATTATTTCTATGTTGTTTTTGGGTTTCTGTCTCATTGCAGAGTCAATTTCACCATAATATCAAAGAATATATTCTTTTCTTTGATAATTATGCAATTTTAAGTATGTAAACAAAAGACAATGACAACTGACAGCTTTGAACCGCTCTTTATTCTTTGGTTCAAAATAATGCAAAATGTTTTGAAACATTCCGTCTACGACGTCATTGTTTCAACGCTCAAATGAAATGTTTTTAAAGAAGACCCAATAATTTTAAAACAGTGGTACGCCAAAACATACCTTTACCTACGACCACCCCTGTAAGTAGTCAAAAACACACAGTCGGCAATCAATGTAAGACGTCTATTACGCACGGTAAAACAAAACGCACGGCTGTAAAGTAAATCGCACGGCTTCCATAGCAACCACTTAGCAACTGTCAATAGACGTAGCCATTTTATTCAAAATGTATTAGATATTTGACGTTGAATTTGATTCTATATATAAATGGTAGATAACATTTATTATATATGAGATTGCATTTAATACTAAGAGTTATTTGGAATTATATGATAATTGGTTCCGTTTCATACAATCCGCATCTTTTAGCTGTCTGAATGTATCTAGCTCATATTAGTAAACAATAGTATATTTTATACCAAGCGACTAAAGTGGCCCATTTAATCCCGCGGGTGGTGTTTGATTCCTGAGAGAAGTAATCCACCTAAGGTATTAATGTCACTTTAGTCGAGAGGTGTATACGCTATTTTATGCAATTCCGGTAATTCTACATACATTTTTAATAAAAATAAATACTACTTAGGACGAACATTTACGAAACTTGGCTGGGCATCGAGGGTGAACTTCTAAGATGCTTGGCTGGGCATCGAGGAGCGACTTTTATAAAACTTGGCTGGGCATCGAGGATGTACGTTTTTACTTCTACTTTAAATACCTTAATAAGATTGTTTGAGATTAATCGAACGATTATCCCTTAATTACATAAAAGCTTCGATGGCTCTTTATTTGACTGACTTGGAAGGTGATTCAATAAAAAGCATCAATAGTTTTTTAAAACACGATGACAGTTATATTTTATTTTTTGACATTAACTGACAACAACTGGCATTTTTTTATATCGATAACTTAAGCTACGGTTTAGAAGGTTACATAATTGATTATTTATTGTCGCCGCCAGAAACATCTTTCAAGGTTAAATATTCAAATTATTGCGTTAGAAATTAAACATAACTCCCGCCTCCCGACGTTTCCGGGAGAAAACTCCAACTTAAACAAAACACTTCACTTCCGAGAACTTTGGCACACAACACAGATAACACAAAAAATGTACAAAATAGCTAACCTAATGACAAAGTTTAAAATTTAACAATATACAAATCTAGTTATCCTCAGGAAGGGGACATACCTTCGCTATAGACCTAAGAAACGTTCCATCTGATGTTTTGACTCTAATTAAACGAACTTTGCCGTCTGAACCCTGAATAATTTCAATGATTCGTGCGAGAGCCCACCTGAGAGGAGGCAAGTTATCCTTCTTTAAAAGGACTAATTGATTAATTTCCAAATTTCGGGTTTGATTGGTCCATTTTGGCCTTTGCTGAAGTCTATTCAGATATTCAATGGACCATCGCTTCCAAAATATTTGTTTGAATTTAATACACTTCTGATACATTAGGTGCGTTCTTTTTGACTGAGATCTCAGTTAATCTCAGCTCACATTAGTAATGTGAGCGTTCTTTTTGATTTACTCACTATAAGTGAGCTGAGATTTTTCCTTCCCCTTTACCGATGCTAAATGTGTTGCAAGGGGGAATCAGTTGGACTTGAGTCGGAAATAAAGTGGAGGGGATGAACAAATATTTGATTTGCTTGGGTTATTTGTAGTTTTAACCAAGGTTTATCTATAGTTTTAACCATTGACATATAAAAACACATAATCTATTTTTCTTTTGTTACAAATTATGGATATAATAGCATTATTATTATTATATGTTTTGTTTCTTATTCAAGCATGCGGACAGATCGCGCGCTTCAATTGAGATGTCGTTCTTTTTGGTGCTTACTCACATCACTTTATCTCAGATCACCTTTACTGAAGTGATCTGAGATCTCAGTCAAAAAGAACGCACCTATTGACAATCGATTTTCTGAAATATTACTTAAGTCTTTGTCTGGGAATGCTGAAATATTGTCGCCTATTAAAAAATGTCCCGGTGTTAAAGGGTTTAAATCAGTCGGATCATTTAATAAAATGCTAAGAGGTCGCGAGTTCATAATGCTCTCAATGCAAACCAAGACTGTCGAAAATTCCTCAAAATTTAAATTTGTTTTACCAATAGTTTTAATCAGGTGATGTTTAGCACCCTTAATCGCGGCCTCCCAAAGACCGCCCCAATGTGGTGAACGAGGTGGGATAAATTTCCACTGAGTCTCATTTTTTGATAAAAAATTTTCAATAGACTCATTGTTACTTTTGGATTTAAAAAAATCGTATAATGATTTCAAATGGTTACTGGAGCCAAAAAAATTAGTGGCATTGTCAGAATATATTACCGAAGGATTACCCCGTCGGCCTATGAAACGTTGTAATGTGAGCAAAAATTGTTCTGTCGGCAAGCCCGACACCAATTCTATATGCACGCACTTAGTAGTCATACACACGAAGATAGCAATATATGCTTTAACTTTAGAGGCTTTGCGTAAATTCGAAGTTTTAATTAAAAATGGGCCCCCAAAGTCTACACCGACCTTTAAGGATGGACGACAAACTGAAACCCGATCTTTAGGCAGGTCTGCCATCATTTGCTCGGCACACTTAGCTTTAAATTTAAAACAAGGAATGCACTTGTGGATTATGCATTTAACAGCTCTAAGGCCGTCTAAAGGCCAATAACGTAGTCTAAAGTTACTTAGCACGGTTTGAGCACCTGCGTGATATAATTTAAGGTGCTCTTTCCGTAGCATCAAATCAACAATGTGACATCTAGCAGGCAATAATGCTGAATGCTTTTGTGCAAATGGCAGATCAGCATTTGACAATCTCCCGCCAACGCGGATTAAGCCTTCCAAGTCAATAAAGGGATTCGAAGGACCTTTTTGTTTTTTAATAAATCTTTTTATTCGGAAAAATAATGCTGTTGCAAAACTTGCAATGTTACCGTTAAAGCATGTTGTAATTCATCTACCTTTAAGGGACCAAACCTTTTCTCAACTTTAAATTATGTCTAAAACGAAGGCAGAATGCAACTATACGTTGTATTTTAAAAAAATCTGAAAACCTATTGAAAATACTTAACATATGATTTTCAGTAGAGGTTGTACTCATAACAATTTTTCGTTCTTCCGGAATTTTCTGAATATTAACATTTGACTGAAATGAGTTTAAATTAAAATCGACATTTTTCAAATGTGTGGGCCCTTGCCACCACATATTATTAGAAATAAGTTCCTGCGCCATCATACCTCTAGATACATAATCAGCTGGATTATGTTTGGTAGGAATGTACCTCCAGGTGTACAACGATGTTAGTTCTTGAACTAAAGAAACTCTATTAGAGACGAATATGTTCCATCTACTTGGATGTGATTGTAACCATGCTAACGAAATTTGCGAATCAGTCCAAAGATTAACACTGACTATTTGAAAGTTATTTTTGAATATCTCTAAAATACGATGAGTGGTCTTTGCTGACAACACGCATGCGTATAATTCTAATTTTGGAAGAGAAATTGTTCACAAAGGACAAACTCTAGATTTGGCACAAATTAGATGACAAGAAACACTGTTGTTTTCATAAACAGTTCTTAAGTATATACAACACCCATATGCCTTTAAGCTTGCGTCTGAATAAGAATGAACCTCAATTCGCTTGATATTCCGATTATTAATTAAACATCGTGGAATTTTTAAGTCTGATAATTCAAGAATATTTGTAGAAAATTTAATCCATTCGTTACGCAATTCTAAATTTAAACAGTCGTCCCAATTTAAATTCAATAACCAAAGCTTCTGCATAAAAATTTTGGCTGTTATGACAATTGGAGCAACAAGCCCCAACGGATCATAGATTTGAGCTATAATAGCTAAAACATTTCTTTTGGTAATTGGGTTTACATTTATGTTCTTGGGCAGAGAAATGGAAAAGTGATCTGATTTTGGTTCCCAAAAAACGCCCAGTACTGTATTGGAATTACTCTCAGAATTTATAGAGTAGTTTTTGGGTTCAGTTTCTGAGGTAAAATTATTCATAAACTCAATGGAATTTAAACACCATTTATGCAGTGTAAATTGGCCTAAATTAAGTAATTTTATTAATTGGCTTTTTAGTTCGCAGAGCTCCTCAAACGAGTCAGCTCCCGCCAACACATCGTCAACGTATGTTTGAGTTTGGATTGCCATGGCTGCCAACGGAAATTCTTTTTTATACATGTCTGCCAATTCAACGAGACAACGAGTGGCTACATAAGGTGCAAAATTTGTTCCGTAGCTGACAGTTAACAATTCAATGCATTTAATATCATCTGTTATGTTTTCTCGCCATAAGATATTTTGTAAATAAATGTGATCAGAATTAATCAAGATTTGCCGGTACATCTTTTCGATGTCTACAACAACAGCAAACATATAAACTCTAAAACGACACAAAATGTCAAATAGTTCTGGCTGAACAACACGCCCTTTTAGACATATGTCGTTTAATGAATATCCTGAGGTGGTTTTTAGGGATGCGTCGAAGACAACTCTGAGCTGCGTTGTAGCTTTATCATTGCGAATCACACAATGGTGAGGTATAAAATATTTGTGGTTATTGTGAATATTTTTATAATCAAGAGGAATGTACCGTGCATGACCTATGTTGATGTATTCTTTAATAAACTCCGAATATTGGTCAAACAATGACTTATTTTGATGCAATCTTTTTTCTAATGAAAGAAAACGTTTTTTGGCATATGAAAAGGATTCGCCTAGTTTAGAACTCTCAACTGGCGATTTAAATGGGATATCCACTTGGAATCTACCATCTTCTAAAATGTTTGTGGTATCCTTAAATATTTGTTCGGAAAGTTCATCCTCACTTGATAAAATACGTCCTTGTGGCACATCTTCAACTGCCCAGAATTTTTGCAGCAAATTGTTGATTTGATTGAAATTAATAAATAAAGAATGAGAGGGAACATGATCACATGTTATAAAATTTGACAACATTGTTGGGGATAGGACACCTCCCACCACCCAACCAAGATGGGTATTTTGTAAAATGGGTAGGTTTTCCCCAAGGTTAATCAGACCAGGTAAAAGTAATGAATAATAAACATCTGCACCCAATAATAAATCTACGTGATCTGGAACATCATAATTTGGGTCGGCCAATACAATGCTACAAGGGATTTCTAATCGATCTGTTTGTAGAGGGAATTGAGGCAGCTTAGAAGAAATGAAATTTGTTACTGAACAATTTACTTCAAATGTTTTTGTTGGGTCAACCTTTGAAAACAATTTAATATCCATTCCTGCACTTACTTGCATGTGACCTGATACACCACAAATTGACAAATTTTTATTATAGGTAGGGTACTGTAATCTTCTAGCTAATTTATGTGTAATTAGTGACACTTGAGACCCACTATCCAGCACTGCTCTGGCAGATATTAAATGACCATTGTTATTTGAAACATGTACGGATGCAGTTGCCAATAAAATATGAGATTTTTGGTTTATAAAAAGACTTGACATAGTGTTAGATTGTACCCCAAACTTGTCACTAGTGGAGGCTTGAGCAGTCTCCGAATTTTGTTTTTGTTCTATGTTAGAAGGTTGATCTGAGTTACTACTCGAGTTGTTCATGAGATAACTTTTTTGTTTGTGATTATTAGTAGACCCACGATTGGAATTAAAACTTGAGTTTTGTTGAGCATTTAATGTATTGTTGTGAGAATTATTAGGTTTTGATGAATAATCGACAGAATTTCCCGCATGTAATAGGGCATTATGAGCTTCGCCGCAAATAGGGCAATTCTTCCACTCACATTGACTTACATGATGTGGAGCAAAACATTTTAAACACAATCGATTTGAAAATACAAACTGTTTTCTTTTATTCAATGGCAACTCTTTGAATTTAAAGCATTTAAACATGTTATGATTTGACATTTTGCAAAACAAGCTGTTCAACTTTTTTTCTAAATTGGCAAAATTAGAGTTTTTACGAGGCAACTCCGGCGAAACCAAATTTTCAGCAGCCTGACATCTTTTCTCAACGAACTTGAGGAACCCATCTAAAGTAGGTAAAAGAGTAGGACCTCTTTCCAATTCGTACCCACGTCTAGTGTTAATGTCTCATTTTTGGGACAAAATATACACCAAAATTAAATCCCACTCTGCTATAGGAACATTCAAATTTTTTAAGCACTCAGTGTGCTGTTTAACTGTGACAACAAAATTACGCAAATTCATTGAATTACTTTTATTTATCGATGGAACGTCTAATAGACCCTTGATGTGAACGTAAATATTTGCTAGCTTATTTTCATATTTTTCTTTGAGTATGTCAATAGCTACTGACAAATTAGAGGAGACTAATGGTAAATTTGCAATTAATTTTTGAGGTTCACCCAGTAAATTTGATTTTAAATAAATAAGTTTTTGTATTTCTGCCAAATCGTCATTGTCTAAAACAAGGGCTTTAAAAATATCATAAAAACCATTCCAACTTTGGTGACCACCTGCAAATTTGTCAATAATTTCAGGCATCTTAGATTTAACCTCTGTTTTAACATTAACATTTTGTAGAGAATTTGCCTGATGACTTTGTTGGTTTGTTCCTTCAACAGTAACAATGTCCTTAGGAGAAGAATGATGAATCAAAATTTTTAATTGACTTTCTAAACTACAATATTTTTCTTCATAGTCGCTAGGATCACCAATCTTATCAACATCTGTCTCAGATCCCTCAATGACGTCCTGAGACTCACAAAATTTTTTGAAAGAATTTTCTAGTAGCTCTAACCTGGTATCATATTCAAATTTATGCAATAAACTGCCTGCATTTGCGTTGATAAAATTCTCTATCCTAGTGATGCTACCTTTGGCAGTTCTACGAGCGGCATGCGCTTTTAATAATAACGCTTCCGAATCCATATTTATACAGTTATGTAAGTTGATTAAACTAATACTGCACAAAATGGTCAACGTCTACGAAAATTTGCAGAACTGTGTGCGAAAACTTGCACGTCAAATGCTCAACAGTTCAAAAATTAAAAAAAATATATTGGAAACATCTGACCTGAATGAATCCTTGAAAAACACCAGTCCAATTGATATGGTTTACTGGATAGCAGACACACATTCCATTTTCCAATTTTAATGATTAAGATTTTTCACTGTATGCTTTATCCGACTCGAAGGATCAAATTTTATGTTTGAGATTAATCGAACGATTATCGCTTAATTACATAAAAGCTTCGATGGCTCTTTATTTCACTGACTTGGAAGGTGATTCAATAAAAAGCATCTATAGTTTTTTAAAACACGATGACATTTATATTTTATTTTTTGACATTAACTGACAACAACTGGCATTTTTTTATATCGATAACTTAAGCTACGGTTTAGAAGGATTACATAATTGTCGCCGACAGAAACATCTTTCAAGGATAAATATTTAAATTATTGCGTTAGAAATTAAACAAAGATTATAAACACAAGTACAAGTGGGTCGTAGGTAAACTATAGTACGTAACTCGTGTTGTAACGCATTTCACGCACTCACGGAATTACGCACTCGCCGCTACGCGGCTTCGTGCGTAACTTTTCCGTTCGTGCGTAAAATGCTTCTTACAACACACGTTACGTAATATACTAATTTGATTTGTAAAATGACATGACAAATGACAATTTTTTTTTGGTCGTTCAACAAACATCAATCCGTTTTCGATTTCGATTATAAACAAAATCGGAATCAAGATCGTAGTGTTGAATAGCACTAATGTTATAATTTGTATCATTATGAAACTGAAAATTGGCATTTAATTAACAACTTATAGTATAGGAGTAAAAAAAATTGTTTATGTAGTAAAGAAAAAAATGAAAAAAGACTGAATGAAAATTTTGAAACCTACAAACAGTACAAAAGTATAACATGAATATTATAAACAAGAAAAGCGAAGTGTTACCAATTCTCAAAATATTTCTCCCTAAAGCTAAGGCCAAAAACTCCTAAAACTGCCCCGATTACTTAGAAATCCCCTAAAAAAATAGTATTTTGTAAAAGTAATAAATAATAATGCTGTGATATTCTTTAATACTTCATTTATAAATTATCTAATACATCAAATATAATTTCATTTTCTTCCGGAGATTAAGATTCAACCTACATATACGTATGTATTTCTATACGGGTAGTAAAAGTAATAAATAATAATGCTGTGATGTTTTTTAATATTCTATTCATAAATTATCTAATACATTAAATATAATTTCGTTTTCATCCGGAGATTAAGATTCAAGGTACATTATATACCTATTATTCTATACAGATAGTAAGCATAAGCACAATAACCAGTGTAGTGGTAATGTATTTGCACTAGATGTCGCTAGTCTCCAGGTTAACAAATAAATATGGTTGGCTAATTTGGATTGTCCCAAGGGCCCATCTTTTATATTATTATATTTCCTAGTAATAAAAATTGGCATACTAAAAAATCCCTGAAAATGCCATCCACTTATAAAGAAAACCTAAATTTGCGGGAAAACCCCTAAGTTGGGAACCTTGGAAAAACGATATTAACATCAATATGAAATACATTGTTTTAATTTCGATTAACACAACACTTAAAGGGTAAAAAAGTAAGCGTATTACAAGTACGTAGTAAAATTATGAATTTTGTTTAGATTATCTTATTTTCTTTTAGGGAAAGAAAAGGTGACAATTCCAAAAGAACCCTTTTAATTGTAGCACTAATTAAAGTACTTGGTTTGGTTAGGATTCCCTATGTCCGTGTTTCCGCCTTTTTTGAGGCTCACTGTGGATCGTCAGGGGGTCATTCCATTCGCAATGAAATCGCGAAGATGTTGACAATGGTTATATTATTTTAACGTGTACTTGTGATATATTGATAGGATATGGCGCAAAGTATATAACGCGTGACATCTATGGATGAACGTTCACAACATGCTATGCTCACTCCCACTATAAATTTTGTCATGTTTATTTAGTTATACCAACCGTCGCCGGTAGCGCTACATAATCAATGAACTGTCAGATTTTAAAATCTCGCCATTTCTATAACCTCCATAGATAAGATAATATATAACCTCCATCTCATTTTGATACTTCGATCGCCATTATCAGCCATTGCTTTCGTTTGTATATTATACGGTTATTATTATATTAATTTGTATAAATAGACATTTTTGTGCTTTTCAAGTGATTGTGTATATTAAACATTAACAATATGGTTCAATACTGTATTGTTCCCACTTGTAAAAATACAAGTAAAGACATTAAAATGCATCTCCTTCCTAAAGATGCCGAGGTAAGTTTGTAATCTAATTTGTGTTTGATTTACCTAATGTTTTTTTTTCCATTAAAACTTATTGTTCCACTTATAGCTGGAATAGGCCGAATAAATAAAGAATAATAATAATTTGTGTATCAATTTGATCACTACATTATTATCCCATGATATACTATTACTGATAGTATATGTTAAATCATAGATTAAAAATATATTAGTGAGTTAAATCACTCTTAACTAATCAGGTCATTGTATTTTAACGACTGCAAGTCAAGAGTAATGTTGACTATAGTTTCTATAATTTTTTTCTCTTAGCTTTTTAGGCAATGGATTCGAATCATTCAAAGAGAGGATATCCCCATAACAAGGAGAAAAAATTCTCGAGTATGTGCTATACACTTTTCCGAAGAAATGATGTTTGTTGCACATCATAATAAAACAAACTTAAAAGCAAATGCAGTTCCAAACTTATATATACCAGCACCAACAAGAAGTATGGAGGAATTACCTGAGAAGAACCAGGACATTGTTGAATCCCAAGGTAATGTACAATACTATTGTGGAAATTGACCCATATCATAAGTAGTCGTAGCAAAAACTGGTTTTAGGAAATGTATTTTAATCTGACAGCGAAAAACACAAAAAAGTAATTAATTGTAGTTTCATCAGCTTGCTTCATAATTATGAGGAGCAGCCCAGTAAATATGAAAATATAGATTTGCTACACTATAATTGAAGTTTTTCTCATTTTTTTGTATACTTGTATTTACTTTTATTCAATGTAGTTATATGATTATACTTATATTTTATTTTTTAAATTTGTAAAATTATGTGTAACTATTAGTGGATACTTTTATGGGTTTGTCCTGTTTGTATCCCAAATAAATAAATAAATAAACAGCAGTTAAGTGTCATTTACACAGACTTACAGACAGTGTTTGATAAAGTAAATCATGATATATTGTTATAAAAACTTAATAACTATGAATTGTCTTTTATTTTATATTTTGTTATCTATATTTTATATTTATTGCTTCAACTTGAACTTAAAATATAGTTGTCAAATTGTTAAATGACCTACTGCCCTTATAATTAGGGTTAGAACTATTATAAATAAATCTAAATTTGGAATAAGTGAATTGATTTGTTTCCTGTTCTTTCATGAATAAAAATAATGTGTTCAAGCAGTCTTTTATTTTGGAATATTAATTCCACTTTTCATAAAATTCCTTATTAATAGCGTTGTCGATTGATAAAATTGGTGTAAGCTAATGTATTCTCGAGCCCTTTAAAAAGGTGCATGAAAATACATTAGAGCTCACTATTTCTATCTGTTGAAAATAAATAGCAAAAATAGTTATTTCCATATATTTCAAAAAGCCCGCTGGTTCTATATGCAGCGCTAGAGCGGTGGGTTGAATAAGTAAAATAACATTGAATAATTATTCAGTAGAGTGGCCCATCTGTTGTATATTATCTTATCTATGAGTTTTACAATGTCGTCGCTGGGGTTAACAAGTGTTTGTCTCTTAAGTTAATAAAATGTTCAAAAATCAAAGTAGTGTTTAAATATTATTGAAATTACGTGCCCAAGACTATATTCTATGTAGGTTTTGATAGTGGGACTGAATACTTCTGAACTGTTAATAATGAAATTCTCGTCGATTACTTGTTCTAAATCGTTTCTGTTTTGTTTTCAGACGTTGACTAATAGATTCAGTGCTAGTAAAATGGATAGGGGTAAAGGTAACAAGGGTGGTAGTTTGGTAAAACCAACAATGAAAGTTCCGATTTCTGTAAGAGAAGAGGTTAAATTGCATGAATCCGAAAACGTTTGGAAGCCTGCCAGGTTTATCAAAGGAGAATCCCAGACAGAAGATGATAAGAAAACTGAAGAATTGTACAGGTTAGTTATCATATTATTGTATCATATCCAAAAATTGTATGAAAATGTTCCCGATGATGTAAACTAAATCGCTAGGGGGTGATTTCACTACTGATGGTGGTTGCCGGTATGATCTTAATTGGTTGTATTTCTGTAGTGAAATTGTGTGGCCCTGTGTGCGCAAGATTATGAGAGCTGAGGGAACAATATTTTCTATACGACGGAAGGTGTTTATTTTAAAACAATGAAATGTTAACATTTGCTTAAATTTTTAGCAAAGTAAGAGGAATACTCAATAAATTAACTCCCCAAAAATTCGAAACCTTATTACAACAAATCAAAAATCTTTCTATTGACACTACCGAACGTTTACAAGGTGTTATAGATTTAGTTTTCGAAAAGGCCGTCGATGAGCCAAATTTTTCTGTTGCCTACGCCAGCATGTGTGGACAACTTGCCCCTTTACAAGTAATTTTTCTTCTTCTCTATCTCTCACGAGAGATATTTAGCTCTACTGAAATTGAATTAAACATTTTTGGAACCATCAGTTTAATAAAAAAAATTACTTTAACCTGATGCTGTTAAGAAAGTAGTGGACTGAAATAAAATGTGGACACTTTTTCCAACTGATTCCATTCTTCATGATTTTCAAAACGTTTTTCTTTCGAATTATTAATTTTTTCAAACACCAAACCATTTTTTAGGTGCCAGTACAATCAGAAGATAAAAAAGAGTACGTTAATTTCCGAAAACTTCTTATTACTAGATGTCAAGTGGAGTTTGAGAAACAATCGATAGATGAAAGTATACGAAATACTAAAATGAAGGAGATAGAAGAATGCACTGATCCTGAAAAGAAAAAAGATCTATCTTTCGAATTAGAAGAGTACGTTAGAAGACTGAGGATGAAATCAGTTGGCAATATTAGATTTATAGGTAAGTTGAAACTCGTTCCTTCTAAAATTTAAATATTACATTGAATTCAATAACATACGAGGGTGGTCCCAGAAGTATCCAACTTACCACAAAATATTTTTTTTTCAATTTAACTTCCTTTCAGCAATGTTCAATAAGTTCGGTGTACCCTTTTTATAATAACTGTCTTGCTCTTCAAAATACCCATCAACTGCCAATATCATCGTTGGAAAATCTTTGATCACTGAGCCATTTTCCAAGTTTGGCAATAGAAAATAATCCGGGGTACTAAATCTGACAGATAGGTAACAGTTCAAACTTTAATTCATTAATTTTGGTCATTGTAGTAACGGATTTGTGAGTTGGTGCATTGTCTTGACGAATCGACACTTTCTTCTTAGCCAAATGTAGCCGTTTTTGCTCGATTTATTCGTTCGTGAATGCTCAGAAATAGAACACCTCAACACGACGATTTTAAACTGCACAAAAAGCTAAAGGAGACTGCTGGCATACATAAAAAGATTAGACCAACTATAACAGTCAATAATAACAACCATATATTCCTCGAAACCAAAGAGAAGAACAATGTTTGGGAAAAGTATATTGAAGAACTTTTCGACGACGACAATCTCCCAGCTGGTATCAATCACTCTAACCGGCCCATCGATCACTAAGGACGAGATTGAAAATGCCATACGAAGCTCAAAAAATAACAAAAGCGGCTGGCCCAGATGGAATTCCTTTGAAATACTTAAACTCCTAGATGAAAGGCATCACATCACTACATAGAGTGTTAAACACTATATGAGACAGGTCACTACCCCAAACAGTGGTTGTGCTCTACTTGTATCCAATGCAAGAAAATGTGAAGATCATAGACTTATTAGCTTGATGAGCTATACTTTAAAAATATTTGTTAATATCACACACCAAAGAATTTACAAAAAGTGTGAAAGAGGCACATAAGCGACTCCCAATTTGGGTTTAGACTAGGGTTAGGTACACGAGAAGCGATAGTCGCAACACAAGTGTTTGCTCAGAACTACTATGATCAGAGAAAGGATGTGTGCCTATGTTTCATGGATTACGAAAGGGCATTTGATTGTGTACAACATCACAAATTAATGCAACTCCTCAATAGGCTTGATTTAGACCAAAAAGACATTAGATGCATCGAGAACCTATATTGGAAACAAACAGCGCACATCAAATTAGGCAATAACGTGTTTTAACACCATACAGATTAGAAGGGGGGTGCGACAGGGATGTGTGCTATCTCCACTCCTATTCAACTTATTTAATAATAATAATAATAATAAAATTGACTGTCTCGACCCTTACTTCGTGGAATATGCTCATATTAGTGTTTTTAAATGAAACTCAAGGTCTCTAGTTAATTCCACAATTGTGGAATTAACTAGAGACCTTGAGTTTCATTTAAAAACAATAATAATAATACTTTTATTTGCAGAATCAAGTAGGTACAATAGAAATTAACAAATAGATTTTTCAATTTATTTACAATAAAAAGAGCATACAGCAGTGCTGATACAAAGTACTATTCCTTAAGGTATTACAAATAGGTACAACATATTTACATATAATGGTTTATCAAACGACATGGTAAATGAATAGGAGAGGAAAAGAAAAGAAAAAGAAACAAATAAAATATGGATAAGGATTGTTTAGCATTAATTATTCTCATTTGTGTGCAATAATTGTTTATAATGCTCTTTAAATTTACCAACAGCAAGATGCCTTAAGTAGAGAGGAACCTGGTTGTAAAGCTTGGATATCATGTATGAAAATGAACCCTGAAATTTATCGATACGATGGAGTGGAGGTGATATGTGCGGTGATATGTGCCCCCTAAAGCTGGTGTGAACGTTATGCACGTCACTGCGAAAATTGATTTTGTTATAACTTATATTTGGAAGCAATTTTTCGAGAGACTATGGAAGACGTCGAAATATACTAAGTGCTACGTTTGGTTGGTGCTTCATCACGGTATGAAAGGCTGGACATTGAAGGCGACCCCAATTAACAAATTAAGAGGCTTTCGAGGTGTGGCTGTATCGCAGAATCCTTAAGGTACCTTGGACAGCTAGAAGAAGTTTTAAATCGTGTCAACAAACAACGTGAACTATTTGAATTAATTAAGAAAAGAAAAACGGCATATTTTGGGGCATATAATGCGAAACACGAAATATCAATTCATGCATCTGTTGATCGAATGCCAGAGAGGGATCAGTAGGAAAAAATGTCTTAGCTGCGAAACATCAGACAGTGGATAGGGCGTCACGATGTATAATCGTTAATACACACCACAAGATATGTTTCGAAGTCTCAAAGTTAGTTTTTTAAAAATTATTTTATTTTTCAAAATTAATTATTACAATAAAAATACGTCTGATATCTACAAAGCTTGACTTAAAAGTGAACAATTCAGAGATTAAACAGTTAAAATGAAAAATTATATGATTAGCAATTCCTTGGAAATGAGATTGCTGAGTCTGCGATTCCCATAAGAAGTTGTGAGATAATTCCTCCCTTCGAAAATTCAACTTCGAGGGCTAGCGAGGAAGTTGAACACTAGCCAGGTCAATGGGGTGGTCTTCCGTTGGTTGCATCCATCGGGAATGAAGTTTCTTGCCAACTATGGTTCCTCCAATTAGAATAAGAAGACAATAAATGATTATTGTCCATACACTGGGCCTTGAGTAGATTTCTTGAAAATTTAATTCAGGATCGTTATTGGAGAGTTTTGATTTTATTTCTTGTAGATCGTCTAGGTTGATTTCTTGTAATTTGATACTGGTAGTACTCGTAGGTGCATATGATGTGTCAAATTTTAATTCTGGAAATAAAATGGGTTGCCCAGGAATTTCTGTGTCGTTTTTATTTAGGATTTTAATTTGGCTTGATTTCAACCAACAATCTAGTGGAATATTGATTAGGTAGGTGCCGGTAACTTCTATTACTTCTTCTTGGTTTTGGCAGTTTAAAGTAATTGTTTCTTTAAAAAGAAAAATGGTAATCCAATCGTTTGTTTCTTCTAGTCGCTCGAAGAATGGATGATTGATGACGATTCGTGTTTCATGGCAAGTGGAGGTGTTTTTAATATTTATTAATTCGATTTCACAAGGATTTTCTTGTTTAATGTCTTGTAGTTCGATGTTCTCGCAGAAGTACTGATTGGTTGGATAGAATTTAGGACAGGGTTCGCTCATAAATGCGTATTGATTATTATTTTTTAACAAAAATGTCTTTCTAGGAATTACTGCTTTTAATCGACCTTGCTTACCAATTGGTATTGGATACAAATGATAGAGATCAAAGTTTTCGGTTAAAGTTATAGGTATTCGTAATATGTAAGTGATTCTATTATTAGAAATATAACTATCAATTTTTATAAATTTTTCGAATGACAAAATATTTTCTGAGTTTATTTCTATTGGTAATTTACCTTTTTCTAAATTTCTTTGTAGTGCACTTAACTCGTTGTAAATTTCGCTAGTCTTTATTATTGTAGATTGTAGGGGGGGTCGTACAGGCTGTACAGCCTCACAAGCACTTCGACCTATAAGTTCTTTTGTGCGTGACCCTTGATCTATTCGAGGCCCGGGATTCCGAGACTTCTTGTGAAGTTTATCAGTTTCCTGGGAGCTAAGTTCCTGATGTCGGAAGGCGTTAAAAAGGCCCCTTCCAGGAACTTAAGCCTCTTGCAGAAAAGCGCTGGGCATTCGCAAAGCAAATGTTCTGCAGTTTCCGCGAAGTTCTCGCAGTAGCGGCAACTGTCACTCTCTGATTTGCCCATCTTTTTGAGGTGATACCCCAGAGGGCAGTGTCCAGTGAGGAGTCCCGTTACCATCTTCAAGTCTTTCTTGTCCAACTCGAGAAGCTGTTTAGCTTTCTTAGGCGATAGGCACACTAGTCTTTTCGCTTGTCTTTGTCCTGGCACTTTATTCCAGTGAGATTTCATTTCATCGGTTTCCCAGCGTCGGAACTCCTCTTTTAAGTGGGCTTTGGAGAGTCCACAGAAGGGTTCTGGGCCGGGAAATTGTGTATTTGCCCCTTCTTTGGCAAGGCAATCTGCTTCTTTGTTGCCTTTAATTCCTCTGTGACCTGGCACCCACATCAGGGTGACCTGATTGTTTGCTGCCAGTTGTCTCAGGGATTGTTTACAGTCCCAAGTTAGCTTAGACTCACAGGTGTATGACCTCAGAGCTTTTAGCGCTGCTTGGCTATCTGACAGTATATAGATTTTTTCCCTTCGAGTGCCTCTTTCAAGGCATTCCTGGGCACATAGTTCTATAGCATGTACTTCTGCTTGGAAGATGGTTGGGGTGTTACCAAGGGATTTTGAGAGCCTGAAATTCGGTCCTGTAACGCCCACTCCAACCCTTTCGTCCATCTTAGATCCATCTGTGTACCACACTGATGCATCCCTTCCCAGTTGAGGTCCGTTCTCTGTGCAAGTTTGGTGGCTGTTTATGACCACTTCAAACTGCATTTCGAAGTCGTACCTAACTGGCATGAAATCTGTCGGTTTAGACATGGCTTCTAGGGAAATATGTTCCAAAATCTTTAAGTGTCCAATCAGATTTCCTGCTTTTAGGCTTTTTGTCTGGCTCAGTCTGAAGGCACTGCTTGCTGCTTCTTTCTTTACACATAGGTGCAATGGCAGAAGGTTTAACATTACCTCCAGAGCTGCAGTAGGGCACGTAAATATTGCCCCTGTTATTCCCAGACAGGCTAGCCGCTGCACTTTCTGCAGCTTGACTTGTGCCGAAATTTGTTGAGTTTTTGGCCACCACACTAGTGAGGCGTAGGTGACCATGGGTTTGATGATCGTTTGGTATGACCAATAAATCATTTTTGGTTTCAGACCCCATGTCTTACCAAAGACTCTGCGGCATGTCCAACTTGCCGCTGTAGCTCTGGAAAGAATGTGGTTGATTTGGCTGTTCCAAGTCAGTTTATGGTCTATTATAACTCCCAAATATTTCACCTCTTTGGAAAATGTTAGCTGGGTTCCATTCAGAGTTGGGGCTTTAAGTTCGTACTTTCGCCTCTTGGTGAATGGAACCAGCACTGTTTTGCTAGGATTGACGTTGAGTCCTTCCTTTGCACACCAGCTTCTGATTATGTTTAGGGCTAATTGCATGCGGTCGGAGATTACTCCGTCATGTTTGCCCCTAATGGTGACGACTAGGTCATCGGGATAACCTTGAGTCGTGAAACCAGATTCGTGTAGCTTTACTAACAGGTCGTCGACAACCAGTGACCACAGCAAAGGCGATAAAACTCCCCCTTGGGGGCAACCTTTTTCTGCTGTCATCTTGACTGTCTCTCCCCCAAGGGTCGCCACAATGATTCTGCTTTTTAGCATTGATTGTGTCCATCTGATCAGTGAGGCGTTGATACTCCTTTCCTCTAATGATCTGGTTATGGAGGCATGTGAGGTGTTGTCGAAAGCACCCTCTATGTCAATGAAGGCACAAAGAGCCATTTCTTTTGCCACATATGTCTTTTCAATGCTTTCAATTAGGCATTGTAGAGCATTAATCGTGGATTTTCCTGCTTGATAAGCAAACTGTTTCTTGTGAAGCGGTCTTAACTCGAGGAGTTCGCTTCTGACATAACAGTCTATTATTTTCTCCATTGCTTTCAGGAGAAAAGAGGTGAGGCTAATGGGGCGATAAGGCTTTGGTTCGTCCATTGGGCGTCTTCCAGTCTTAGGTATGAACGCCACTACAGCCTCTCTCCAGGTCTTCGGTATGTAGCCGAAGATAAAGCTGGCTTTGAATAGCCTTTTCAGGAAGGGTTCTATTAATTCAAGGCCATGTTGCAGTAAGGCGGGGAATATCCCGTCCTTTCCTGGCGACTTAAATGGTTTGAAACTTTTGATAGCCCATTTGATTCTTTGGGTTGTGAAAATTTTCCCAGCTAGGCTTTTGCTGGCTCTATTGGGGTTGCGAACGACCCCTTCCAGGTGAGCACTTTGCTGTTCATTTTCCACAACCGCTTTAGAACCAGGAAAGTGCGTCTGCAAGAGAACACTTAGACTCTCCTTAGGGTTATCAGTGTATCCTCCGTTCGGTTTTTTGATCAGACCGATACCGTTGGAATGTTCTTTTGAGAGAACTTTCTGGAGACGCTGTGCTGGGGCCAAGGTCTTAACTCGAGGAGTTCGCTCCTGACATAACAGTCTATTATTTTCTCCATTGCTTTCAGGAGAAAAGAGGTGAGGCTAATGGGGCGATAAGACTTTGGTTCGTCCATTGGGCGTCTTCCAGTCTTAGGTATGAACGCCACTACAGCCTCTCTCCAGGTCTTCGGTATGTAGCCGAAGATAAAGCTGGCTTTGAATAGCCTTTTCAGGAAGGGTTCTATTAATTCAAGGCCATGTTGCAGTAAGGCGGGGAATATCCCGTCCTTTCCTGGCGACTTAAATGGTTTGAAACTTTTGATAGCCCATTTGATTCTTTGGGTTGTGAAAATTTTCCCAGCTAGGCTTTTGCTGGCTCTATTGGGGTTGCGAACGACCCCTTCCAGGTGAGCACTTTGCTGTTCATTTTCCACAACCGCTTTAGAACCAGGAAAGTGCGTCTGCAAGAGAACACTTAGACTCTCCTTAGGGTTATCAGTGTATCCTCCGTTCGGTTTTTTGATCAGACCGATACCGTTGGAATGTTCTTTTGAGAGAACTTTCTGGAGACGCTGTGCTGGGGCCAATTCAGTGATCCCCTCGCACAACTGTCTCCATGTTCTTCTTTTCGATTTTCTGAGTTCTTTGTTGTACTCAGAAAGAGCTGTTTTGTAGTCTTCCCAGTGTCCCAGACTCTTAGCTCTATTGAAAAGTCTTCTGACTTTCACCCGTAGTTTTGCTAGTTCCTTATTCCACCAAGGCACGTCCCGAGTGGTTGCCTTTTGTTTTTCGGGACAGCTGAATTCATATGCTTTTGTTATAGCATTTTGAAGTTGTGTCGAGGCTGCATCAAGTTCCTCTATTGATTCAATGGATGTTTGGAAGTCCTCCGTTTCCCCTCCAAGATGCTCTTTGTAATCATCCCAGTTAGTCAACTTTGGCACCCTATATCCCTCGAAGCGTGTCTCCGACGTCTCCAGGTCGAACCTAATGTGCTGATGGTCCGACATTGAAGAGTCGTCAGAGACATGCCAGTTGTTAATGTAATTTGTTATAAATGAATCAGCAAGGGTTAGATCAAGTACCTCTTTTCTGATCGCATTTATAAAGGTGGGTTTATTACCTCTATTGATAATGTCGATGTTAGTTGCCGCCAAATATTCTAAAAGGTACTCACCTCTTGCGTTAGTGTCCGTGCTTCCCCATGTTAGGTGGTGGGCGTTCGCATCGCAGCACAGAATGAACTGCCTGTTCCCTTTTTTGCACCATCTGATGAGGCTTTGGACTTCCTCTGGTGGAGGGTGTGTTGTCGAGTCCCCTGGGAAGTAGGCTGAGGCAATGACCATCTGCCTCTTGCCTGCTTCAGTTGGCACTTCCACGATGGCGGTTGCCAAATCTCCAGTGATGAACTCTGGAACAGGTAAAAATTTTATATTGGGTGCGAGCAATATGGCTGCTCGTGGTTTTTCGTGAGAAGTGAAATAAAGTAACTTACACGATTTAATGTTGAGTCCTTGTATTCGTCCTCCGTTTATCCAGGGCTCTTGGAGCATCCCTATATGTAAATTGCCTTCAATAAACCTCCTTCTAAGCACACTCGTGGCTGCTTTTGAATGTTGGAGGTTTATTTGAATGCAATTGAGCTTTTGGCTCATTTTTTCGGGGGCTTAGGAGGGGCTTTTGGTTTCCCCTCTTTCCTAGCTCCGCCGGTATGAGGGCTGTCCTTGGTCCGAGGCACCTTTTTGCCTTTGGTTAGTTTCTGCCCTTTACTTGCAGATTTTTCAACATTTTTGGCAGCCTGTTCGGTCTGCTTCTTGTTGTTATCTGCACTCTGTGTGGTGCCCGAGGTACCAGGTTCTGAGGGATCAAGTGTGGCCGATTTGTGTTTGCCACCCCTTGCCCTGAGGGTTGTGTGACCAAACTTATAGTTGATCACCATCCCTGTTTTCCTTAATCTCTCGGCCGACTGAAGGTCCACCGAGACAGTAAGAAGTTCCAGAGGGCCTTCGGATGTTCTCCTAAGTACCCTCCAGTTCGTTGCGTTGAGGTCATTTTGGGCCTCTATTAATCCAAGGATTTTTTCCGTGGAGTATCCCTCGCTGCCTGGCAAGTACGCAACCAGAATCTCGCTGTGAGGCATCGCTGCCTCTTCAACAACCTCAAGCCGCGCACCCTCCCAGGGTTTTATGTCCACGATGGCACCTTTCAACCACTGCACGGTGGCGTTATCGGCGCACATCAGGGCTAACCATCCAGGTCTATTATGTGAGCTGTGGAAGAAAGGCTTTGTGGTAGCCTTTGTTCCCCAGCTCAATGATTTTGTCCAGTATGGCTTCCTTTACGGCTTCTATTTGTTCCGTTGTCAGGAGAACCTCTGGATAGTTAGCTGGCAGAATGCCCACTTTCACGCCTCCGGTAGCTTGACTGAAGGTTGGTTTGGTGGGCACTGAGGCACTGCTGCCTCTATCTGTCGCCTTCTGTCTTTTCTTCAGTTGACCGTCGGGAGTCTTTTCCTCTGACCGGACTCTTTTCAGTCCTTTGTCAGAGGTAGGCTTCTTCATAGGTTCAACCGATTTCAATCTGGCCTCTTCTATTGGGAAGCCTTGTTTGACGAGGTATTTAAACCTCTTTCTGGCAGCTCCGCTGAGCCTGATTCTGTCCTTCCCTTTCAAGAGGGTTTTAGAGGACTTATCAGTATCCTCGTCGCTGCCAGATTTGAGCAGGTCAGCTTCAGTGTCAGTACATTCGGCGTCCTGTGTGATGCTGCCTGTTTCCATGAGGATTTCGTCCTCTGTGTTTTTTGGGGAGTTTTCCTCACCCTGATTTTTTCCTACGTTTTCCATAAATGGTCCCACGAGAAGCTAGGGAAAGAACAGTCACCTACGGCAGAGCCCCGCATGCCGCAGGAAGGCCATTGAAACCGGGGGGCGCCAGTTGCCCCGGAGTTCGCATAATAGCAGCTAGTCTACCCACTAGCCATGCAGTCATCAGCTTATGCTGTTCCACCTTGAACTTGGGGAGATTTTTATTGTAGTTCTCTTCTACTTGGCCGGCTGTTTAAGGCAAGCCCCCGCGTTCTGTGAAACGCGGTGTGTACTAGGCAGGTTTCCACAGATAGAGCGTCCACTCCGGCGCGCCGAGGACGCTCCGGACAGGGTATCCAGTCGCCCCCCCGAGCCCCGGAGCGCAGGCTCCCTCCTCCACGCTGTGGTTCCTAGTACTGTCCCTTAACTAAGGGGGATTTTTTCAACATACCTTGTTTAGATCCGTTGTGTTTAGTTCACAGCGGCCCCTCGCTGCAGAAGCATTGAGAAACCACTGCTATGCAGGGTCACCTCGTGCAGGGTGCTATTCTTCATAGCGCACAACGGTCTTGGGATAAGCGTCCTCGAGAGGTTCATATGACCTTCTCAGCTAATTCCCCTGGAACCAGTGGTACCAGAGGGACCAATGGTTCCTCGACCCCAGTCTTTATTATACTAAGATGCATAATTTTTAGCCTTGAGAACAGTATGGCAGTTTCTATATCTTGTAATATAGAAATAATTATTTCAAACATGTTAATAATTTGATTAATGGTGTCTTTAATAAACATAGCGTTTTCTCGGTATACAGATCCATCAACTATTTTTTATGTGAAATAAATTACTTTCTATTAACGCAATTTGGTTTAATTTTGCCTCTAAAAGTTTTTCGTTGTGGCTTATTTGACTTATTGTCATATTAAATTTATTAATTAAAGATATTGACAGTGAGTTTTGTGTTTTAATTTTGTCAGCTAATTGATTTTTATTTTCTTGGAGATTTTTAATAAGTTGATCATATCTTTTACCGTCCTCAGCATCTAGGTTACCAGTTAGGCCTTTAAATACAGATCCTAACCCATCGATAAGTCCTCTTTTTGTCCTATGAGGTAGGGGCAAAATTTCTCGTAATTTATTTTCGGTTTTGTCTTTTAAGAAAAATAGAATTTTTTCATAATTTTCCAAATGCTTTGAATGATAATGTAGTTTGTCGACTTCGT
This sequence comes from Galeruca laticollis, assembly GCA_963921935.1. Classification (NCBI taxonomy): domain Eukaryota; kingdom Metazoa; phylum Arthropoda; class Insecta; order Coleoptera; family Chrysomelidae; genus Galeruca; species Galeruca laticollis. The sequence goes on along the minus strand of OY998176.1, from coordinate 64,535,677 downwards.
TGATAAGTGGGTTAAGGTCGTAATAATGTATTAAATTATAATAATAATGAGTCATGTTTGCAGATATGAACTATAGTAAGCAGTGAAAATTAATTGAATTAACTAAAAACTAGCGAAAAGAGACTAAAAGAATTGCATTCCGAAACTGAACATTGTTTCCTTTGCTTTTTTTTACGATTAATTTTTCATAACAAACAAAAGTTTTTGGTGGTAATATATAATTCGACGGTTTTTTGCAGGCGAACTTGGGAGAAAAAGGCGCCAAAGATAAAAAATTCATTAGAGTTTTTGATCGACGGCCATTTTTGAAGACGCCATCAACAAAAACAGCAAATTTGTGCCCGACAAATTAGATCAGCACAATCACTTGCTGCTAAAGTATGTAGACAATAAGGCAAGCTTAAAGCTGGAATGCCTTTATGCACTCCAAGCGCTTATCCACAAAATGGAGCACCCCCGAGGTAAGCTTATTTTTTTTCAAATCAATTAAAATGAATTTTGATCAAAACATTTTCGTCAACCATAAAACTATCATCAATTAATAAACGGTCTTTTAATTTCAGGTCTTCTGCTCCAGATATGTGATAAACTATACGAACTGGGAACATTCTCCCAGGAGAGTTTTATCTCTTGGGAAACAAGTCAAGACCCAGCCGAGCAGGAAGGCAAAGGTAATATATCACATGTTACAGTATTCATTTAATGAAAATTCCAATAACAATAACATGATGAATTAATTTATCTTTACTAATTGTACTTGTGCTAAATTGTAACTTACTTTTTATGTCCTATTATCCTGTGAGGGGCATAAGGTCTCAACAAAGGTACGCTAGCAGATACGATTCTGGGCCATCGACTTGGTTCCTACCTAGGTCTTTCATTCTTCGGTGAATTCTTGTTTGAGAGTTGTTCACCAAGTTTAGTGCTGCCATCCTAATCTCCTCTTTATCTGGGGGTTTCACTCAAGCGCTTCTTTTGGGATGCCGTTTTGTCGCCCGAGTTTGTGTCCGATTCATCCATATTTGCCTTGCTTGATAGTAAACCCACTGGAGATTGGTGACATATCCTCCGTAGGTTTTAATTGGAAATTGTTTTGAGCCAGTAGATGTTCAGGTCGATGAAGACTTGTAGTTGTCCAGTGATTGTGTTTTTTGACATCAGTACAGTAGCACACTTTTGACATTGGTCTCAAATATTTTTAGCTTAATGTGTCTTCATAGTTGTTGCGATCTCCAAATGGGTCTAAATTAAGCAAAAGCACCTTTAGCTTTATTCTTTGAGTTACATCTTCTGAGGTATTGGAACTGTTAGATGCGTTCTATAGCCTGGTTATTAATAGCAATATACTCGTCTTTTACATTGTTCATCCTAGTCCCCTTTGTTTTGCCTTTATTGATCCTCAGCCTCATCTAAATTATAAACGAAGAGTTAATACCCTTTAGTTTTTTCTATATTGTGATGCGTGAGAATTGACGTGAGCTTTGCTTACTTCTTTTTGAGTGATCATTCTTGTTCTATTTTTATCGATTTGAAGGTTGTTTGTTTAAAAAAGAAGAAGAGTTTCTGACGCTGCCAGTGTCACGGCTTTCGCCAGCTTGTAAAACTGATTTTTGCTGTGGAGCTGGCTGTTTGCTTACCAAGTTTACCCCGTTTGACTAGCATAGGTCGTCTTTTTTGTTGATGTTGATCTTCTTTATTCTCATTTTTTACTGCGTTCTGATTTTTGATGATATTGTCTATTTTTTATTGTAATACTTCTAAATTCCTCTATAACAAGATTTCCTTGGCTCTCAACTCAGAAATTATTTCGTCTCTACCTTTTATAATATCATCTTTAGCTTCCAATAATTTATGTATGATTTCTGATATTTTTCCTTCTGTAAGTTCTGCATCTCCTGTCTTAACTTCAACTTATCTTGAACAGCATTGCACATGGTTTCTTTCTCCCAAGGCCATCAAACCTGCTATTCTTAAAGCGCACGAATTATGATACACTGCTTCAAAATTTATGCACTTGACAACTGAATTTACCACGGATTTTCTACAATATTTGCATATTTTTGTCAGATCACTTTTACTCGCGTCTACATCGTCCGCCATCTTCATATATGTTTAACTATATCTTTACCATTCATGTATTGACTTATTTTGAAATTATATAACCTTTTCTGTACCATTGACTCGGGATCTGTTTCGACCATATTATCCTCCACATGATTTTCCTATTTAGGACAGAGATTTTCTCCGTCTTTATCAGTTAGGCTCATATTTTCACCGGCATACGTTATTTCTCGTCGTATTGCAGGTTTATAAATTTTAATTTTGGTTTTTTACTGATGCATTCGTCTATTCCAGTACACTTTGTTTCCTGTGTTTATTTCCGCACTTCTGTTGTTCTTCTCATCAATTACTATTCCCAGGTATCGGAATTGAAAAGTGTAACCTCCCGTATTTATAGTAGCTGTGTTATCTGTCTTCCTTGAAACTTGCATATATTTGACATCTATTGGTTAACTACCATCCCTCTCTCTGCTGCCTCTTTGTTAAGTTCTTGAATGTATTTTCTAGGGTTTCTTTGCCTCTGGCGATTAAGCTAAATCATCGGTATATCCTATTATTTGTGTGGAGCTGTGGCTAATCATTCCTTTTATATCTATTGCTTTAATAACCCCATATAGTGTTATGTTAAAAAGAGTTGTAGACAGACTATCTCTTTCCCTTACACTTACTTCTATGTTAATGTCTCCTGTATTCTCGTTTCTGGTTATCACATTTGCAGTCGAATTAGTTTTTCTGAAATTCCTATGTTCCTCATATCAGATAATAACCATTCTCTGTTGATAGAGTCAAACACTTGCCAGAAGTCAATGAATAGTACATGTAGATGTACGTCATGCTCATAGCAAGTTTCGATAGCCTGTGTTAGTACGTGTGTGGCCTCTACCGTAGATCTCCCTTTTCTAAGTCCCCGTTGATGTTGACCTAATTTGCGTTCAACCTGTTTATATAGTTTTACTTTTCTGCCAACCTAATATGCGAGAAAAGTATTGCTCTACCCACAAAGATGTTGGAAATTTGAAATTTTTTTTGAGTTATTTTTACGTTATCCATCAACAACAACACGAAAAAACGGTTTTTAGAAAAAAAATCCTGTGTGTATGTCGTCGTCGGCCACTTTTCCTTGCAAGTCTTGTTAGCACGATACAGCCTCCAGAGTGCAATAAGTCACCAATTTTATGATGGAATATTGTTAAGGACATTTCACAGATGAACCCTATTGATTTTCAGCTCACCAGAGCCAGTACAACGGGTGCTATGGTACTTGAAGTACATTTTGTGGGTTTTCGAGAAATTTCAGTTTGTTAGCACGATACAGCCTCCGGAGTTCAACAAGTCACCAATTTTATGATTGAATATTATTCAGGGCATCTCACTGATGAACCCTATTGATTTTCAGCTCACCAGAGCCAATACAACCGGTGCTACAGTACTTTAAGTACGATATTTTTGTCATTTTTGGAGAAGTTTCGGTTTGTTAGCACGATACAGCCTCCGGAGTATATACAAGTGATGAATTTTATGATTGGATATTATTCAGAGCGTCTTAAAAATGAACCCTATTGATATTGAGCTCACTAAAGCCAGTACAACGGGTGCTGTGGTACTTAAAGTACCAAATTTTTGTCATTTTTGGAGAATTTTCAGTTTGTTAGCACGATACAGCCTCCAGAGAGTATACGATTGATCAACTTTATGAATAAGTATTGTTCAAGGTGTCTCACAGATGTACCCTATTGATTTTCAGTTGACTAGAGCGAGTACAGCGGGTCCTATAAAACTAGATATACTAAATTTTTGGTTATTTTTGGAGAAATTTCGGTTTGTTAGCACGATACATCCCCCGAAGTGTATACAAGTAACAATTTTATGATAGAATATTGTTCAGGGCCACAGATGCGGAAAAGTTAGTTTTAATCTTTAAAACCGTTTGTTTTTATTAGATTGGTTAATATATTGTATGTAGTGTTAGCAGTATTATACTTCTGTAATTTTTGCATTCGATTGGGTCTCCTTTTTTGAAGATTGGAACTTAATTTCCAATGCGTTCTTCTGTCCATACATTCATTTTCAGGTCATATATTTGTTGGATTAGTTCGTTATTTATATCATCTGGACCTGCCGCCTTGTTTGGTTTGAGTTCTTTCACAACATCTATAAATTTCTTGAAAAAGGGTTTGTATTGCTGTTCACCAATTTATCCTTCCATTATTGCATCCTTATAGTTTTCATCCATAATATGATTGTTTTGGAATTGATTTTGAAAGTATGTTTCCCATTCTTTTTTATTTATTTATATATTCGAAGAGTTTTTTATTATCATTATTGTTATTTTCCATTGTGCTTTTATCATTTTGATTGAAGATTGAAATTATTATTGTTTTGTTTGCAGGTGTGGCGTTGAAACAACTGACGTCCTTCTTTTGTCAGTTGAAAGAAAATGATGACGACGACGAATCGTCAGGATCGGATCCCTATAATGTAGATTAGGGATTTAACCCTTTGACGCCGGAATTAATTTTTTTTTACTTTTAAATAGTTTTTTGGTAATTTTATATAAAAGTATTGTTTTTAAAACTAATGGTATGCATTTTAATTTTGTTTCTCAAACCACAAAAAAAATAGACCATGTCTTAGGTGTTGGGACACTAGGCATAAGTTACTAAAATATTTTCATAAGTAATACTTTATTTTGAATGGTACAAAGAGAAACAATTTTTCTTGTCGTTAAGACACAAACCTACATCACATGTTTTACAGCTCCAGGAAAACTTGCGAGGTTCTTTTCGGCTACTGCAAAAGGCACATCTTCTTGGCTTCATGTGAATTGGCATATGTGCACATTTATCAAAGCGAACTTCTAACGGCACCGTACGTTTGAAGTGATTTATTTCAGTACTAAGTCTTTTGCGTCCTTTTCTAGGTACGGCGGGTTCGGCACCAATGAGACCGTTTGCAACTGCCAACCTAAACATTTTCTGCGTAAGCGATTCTCCAGCTGCTCTACTTTTGAAAATAATAAAAGCATTCACCAGTGAGACATCTAAAAAATACCAAAAGATCCGGTGCCACCATTTCTTCGATTTTCTGTCCACTTCATAAATCGACTTCAGCATATCCATTTTGTCAACAAAACCCATATTGGCATTGTAGTCCTTGACTAGTTTTGGACAAGTAATTTCTTCTGAAGTTCCATCTTTCTTCTTTCTAGAAACTGTGTCAATATCTTCGGGGTTATGATGATTACTTAGAAACAAAACACCTTTTCCATCTTTCCATTTTATAAAAACAGTGCCGTCTTTGCTCGCCAATCTGACTCCCCTCTTGCTAATTGATTATCATCTTTTATATCTATTGGTGTTGTCTTTCTTCCCTTCCTTGCTGTTCCGCATGCATAAATGATATCTTCCCGCAAGCTTTTCGTTAGTTCCACAGAATTGAAGAAATTGTCGAAATAAACTTTATGGCCTTTTCCGACCAATGGACGAGTAAGCTCTTTGATAACTCGGGCTCCAAAATTTTTTTCAGTAGTATGGGCAGCTTTTCCTGTGTATATGTCACACTGACATACAAAACCAGATTCGTCCCCTCTTATCCAAACCTTATATCCTCTTTTTATTGGCTTCATTGGTAAATATTGCCGCAAAGAACTACGCCCTTTGAATTTTATCATAGACTCATCGATTGCTTGGTTTTCTGCGGGATTATAACATGCAGCAAACCTTTCTGATAAATGATTCAATAAAGGTCTAACTTTATATAACTTGTCACAGTTGGCTTCATTTCTTTTAGGTTGAAGAGCATTATCGTTCAAATGTAAGTTTGGTAGCAACCACCCAAATCGGTCCCTTGGCATACAGGAACTAATATAAACATCTCGAAGATCTGCCCTGGAAGACCAGTAATCTCTCAAACTCGGGAGATGCTTTATTCCCATTAGTAAATGTATTGCTAAAAATACTCGCATTTCTTCCGCATTAGTCTGTGTATGTACAATGCGATTTTCGTCACCACCACAATGTTGCACCGCATATAAATTAGTTTGAAAGACAATATATTCAATAAGTTCTTTTGTAAAAAGTTGGAGAAAAACATCTGTCGGAGAATCTATATTGTCCGGTAGATTGGGACCGACCGGTTCATTGAAACTTTTTTTATGTTGAATGCAGTTTTCGGAGTCTCTGGTCCAAATTGTATTGAGAAGAAAATATTTTTTTATACGCATATCCAACGGCATGTCATCGTCACTGTCTTCGTCAGTTTGATTTATCTCTGGCACGTCCTCGTCCTGAATTTGATTTACCTCTGGCACGTCCTCAATTTCATTTACCTCTGGCACGTGTTCAATTTGATTTATTTCTTCAGAGATAAGTGGCAGAGGCTCCAGGTTTAAAAAATCTGTTTCGGTATCGTCATCGGAGCAGTCATCAAGTTCTGAGTCTGCATCAGATGGAATGTCTTCAACAAGAGTTAGTACTGCTTCCTGACTCATAGTTTCCAAATCAGCAATAGAATATTTCTTTCTGCCTGTAAACAAAAAACCCATCAGTGCCTTGTGTCCCAGAAGATCGACCACCTCAATTACTAAGTGTAAAATGCCAGAAATTCATCAAATAACATTTATAATAAAAATATGCTATATATACAACTTGTATCTACACGAACTTACCTGCCATTTTATTAGAAATCACTAAAAAACTCGTATTATAATAAAAAAATTACAACAGCGGCAGTACCGTGCTCCAACGCTGCTAACATGCAACTAAAACTATCGCCAATATCCTCGTAGATATAATTTTTAGCGGGAGCCGTTGGAGGGGATACCGAGTATCCACGTATTGACTGTGTCTTAACGCTAAGATCACTAGGCGAGAGTAGAAACATTATTTGAAGTGTGTCCCAAAGCTTCGACTACTAGGAGTCAAAGGGTTAAGAAAATGCAGTGTATATACAAACTAAAGTGCCCGTGATAGCGGCATAGGACGCTATAGAAAAAAACAATAATAAATTGAAAACATAAATAAATACTAATTAAGAGGAACTCAGTGAGTGAGTCAAAAATAAAAACTCTTAGTCAAAAAAAATTTATACAATTGTTTATATTATATATATATATATATATATATATATATATTTTTATGTTTACTTTCTTTGACCTTTTTAGTATATTTACATATATCTGAAGTTTTTCTTGGTTTTAGGTCATTTTTCAAATTAAAAATATAAAAAGACGGTTTATGTTGTTGAGATTACCATCATTTATTTACGTTTCGGCTTATTCAGCCTTTTTCAAAATAATACTACATCTAAAATAAAATTATTTTCTCACTAAGAGATACAATACTACAAACAATCCTTTCTACTTACCCCAAACGTAGAATAATAGTTGTCAATATACATTAAAATGTTCAGTCAAGAACTTCGTCGAAACATAAAATATTCTTATCAATCTTACTAAAAACAAACATTCACAACAAAGAATCCACAACGTTTGTACACATTAAAATTATTTACAGTACTGCTAGATATATTTTACTGAGGTTGTTTAAATCTTTTTTATTGTTAATGGCCTGCTGGTTTTTTTGGATAGCTATTGATTCCAAAATTTCCCTTTTTTTTGTATTTTGTTCCGACCTTATAATTTTTGTGTTTTCAAAATTAAATGTATGTTTTTTTGAGTTTTCGTGGAAAGTTAGAGCTGTTGTATTTTTTTTGTCGTATTTGTAATAAACACAAGATATTACACAAATTCTAAAAACACCCTATATAGATAATTTCTCTTTTAATTCAAAATAGTTATTAAATTCTCGACCTCAACTAAAGTAAAAAACACAAACAAAACAAGGTTATCCAAACATATTAGATTACGAGCAGGTCTGGTTTTGTTGACCACAAACATAAACAGATATGAATAATTAACCTTCATTGAAGGTGAACTCGAGAAATAAATATCAAAAAATTGGGGACAGTTGGGGCAGTCCGTGAGAGATAGGTGATATCTCTCCCCTGGTGAGGCGAGTCTGAGTATTGACGGACCTTCACCCTCAAGAAGTAATAGTGTGAAAATTTATGTGACTAGTGGGATTTCCAAAACGTAAGTTTTTAAAAGTACAATTCATTTATTATATTGGGTATTGGATTGCGTTATTATATTTTTTTCTTTTAACCGGGTATCCCAAGATAGTTAAGGGACCCTACAGTGAATTTCAGTCATATCGAGTGTTCCTTATACATCAGCGCCCCTCATCTACTGTTACGGCCTAAAATTGTAGAGGCAGCTTATTTAGTTATATTCAGGGACCCCTTTTTCTGAAGGTGCATAGTGTTCCTCTTTCATCTGACTATTTTTGTTTTTGATAACTGCGTAGAGATATTTACGATTTTACTTGCGATTGTACTCAATTCTATCTTAGAGATTTTTCCGCTGTACTCGAGATTTTATTTAACCCTATTTTAGAGATATTTACGATTTTACTTGAGATTGTACTCAATTCTATCTTAGAGATTTTTCCGCTGTACTCGAGATTTTATTTAACCCTATTTTAGAGATATTTACGATTTTACTTGCGATTGTACTCAATTCTGTCTTAGAGATTTTTCCGCTGTACTCGAGATTTTATTTAACCCTATTTTAGAGATATTTACGATTTTACTTGCGATTGTACTCAATTCTATCTTAGAGATTTTTCCGCTGTACTCGAGATTTTATTTAACCCTATTTAAGAGATATTTACGTTATACTAAGGATTATAGTTAATCCTAGGTTAACATTTTTGATAATTGCGTAGAGATATTTACATTGCACTTGAGATTTATGATTAATCCTATTCCAGAGATATTTACATTGTGTACTAGCGAGATATTTACATTGTACTAGGGATTATAGTTAATCCTAGGTTAAAGAATTGTGATAGACATTTATCCTATACTAGGGGTCACAGTCAGTCATATCTTAATCTATTATTTTTCGAGGTTTATTTAACACAGTTTTGTTTTTCTTTGTAATATATGTTTATATATGTTTTAACCTTTCAATTTTATCTCCACAACCTCACCCCCCCCCCCTACCCGTCAAGTAGGACGGACCGGCTAACCCTGCACTACGAACTCGGGCTTGGCACACTGTATAAGCCCAAGGGGCCCCACGACGTCTTTGACCGCTCGAGCCTGGAACAACCCCCTCCCTCGAGGTAATCCCACAGGGAGAATTCCTGGTTCTACAAATTTCTTGTGCCGCAAGGCACTGGTGACAGCAAGCTGCAACGATCTTGGAAGGAGAAAAAAAGAAAAAAGAATATATAATAAATAAAGCGAATTCACTACACCGTCTGACAGCGGTGACCCAACGAAATTTTAGCACAAAGGAAATACCAGATTATTACACTTGTATGATAGATATAGAAGTCACAACACTGGTGACAGATAGAGAATTCATTACACTGGTGAGAACGGCTACCAAAGTTAGCAAGTCATTACACTGGTGACAGCGGTGGGATTAGTCAGCAACATCGGCTGGGTTGATCACTGCTGCACCAGAAGAAGAAAAAAAGGAACTACCCATTTATTAGAGTTGTGACAGCGGTGGGATAAAACCATTTTCTCTCTGAGAGGTAATACCGGTTGACTGGAATCACACCCCACGAGCGGTGACAAGCGGTTCAGCAGCCATACCCAGGAGGGAAAACGATGGTTCACCACCAGGGTCTAGTATAGCGCAACATAGAGCCTTCGGGACCACAGCTTCTGCTAGATCAAGACTAGTGTGCGTGGTGAAGAGCCACATCCTGCACGAGGTGTCACTGCCGACACAAAACACAGACCAGAGAAGGTCGAAAAACAATCCTACTCGGCAACATCGGCTGAGTTGATCATTGGTTCACCGTAATAATATGGATAATACTGATCCATTTATTACACTGGTGATAGAGATGTTCCAGATCCTGAGTCTGTACGACAGGGAGTTACAAGAGGGGAAGTCCTAGAAATAATCCTTTTTTCCCCTTCTATACTATCCATTTCAGGCATCATAGAAGCAACAGAAGGGTAGGAGTAGATAATTAAGTTCAATTAAGATTAATTAACACATAATAAATTTCGTCTATATAAGTAGGATAGTTACATTCGCTAAAACCATTTATTTTTAATGTCATAAGTTATTCAGTTCGTATTTATATCACGAAATAAATATTGCAACATTCATATATAATCAAAGTAGTATAAGTTTCATCCAGATATATGAAACAGGTATATTCGCTTAATCATTTATTTTTTCATAGGTACTTAGTTCATAATTATATCGCGAAAAATTTTTTTTATAACAATTGCCAACATACGTTGAAAATAAATCTATTTTTAAATACATAAACAAAAGTAAAAAGCATTTAGGCAACGTATGAATTTCAACAGCAAATATGCAAGGAAAAATGCGCGAAGTCAGCAACAAGCTTCCGCAAAATACTAGAATATCAATATAAAATATAGTACGGAGGATAGCATCACGTTTGACAAATTGAAATTGTTCACGGGAAATTGTGTTTTACTTTGATTGACGAACGAACTATTGTCAACTAAGCTATCCATTCGATTTCATAAATAAACTAGACATTAGCTAATTTAGAAGAAATTAATGATTTAAGGAAAAAGTTGTTAGGGAAATATTCATGCATTAAATGCTAACTAGTAAATTAAATTAGTATATGATACATACATACTAAATTCAATTAGGGTATGACGATTTTGTTCTGGGCTAATTACAGTGGAAAATACTAGATGTACAACACACTCACCGGAAGCCAATGAATTTGGGAAATTGCTAAAGCACATGAAGCTGTATCTGGAAGGCTACTGAGGATAATTCAGTTGTATGCATGGCAAAGAGAGACGTTTTCATAAGGTTGTTTATTGTATACTATTAGGCTCCGACAATATATAGAAGATTTCAGTGGCCAAGAGTTGCCAAAGTGGAAAAAAATAATCGTGCCGAATGAGTACGATATGGGAAATGATGCAGTGGCAGAAAGTGCCAAAGCATAGAGAAGTATGACGTGCGAAAGACACGTAACAGTAGAGTTATAGAAATTATATGGAAGAATACAGTGGCCAAAAGCGCCAAGGTATATGAGGATAAGACGTGCCAAAAGATGCACGCCATAAGGATAGATAAAATAATGCAGTGGCAGAAAGTGCCAAAGCATAGAGAAGAATGACGTGCGAAAGACACGTAACAGTGGAATTATAGAAATTATATGGAAGAATACAGTGGCCAAAAGCGCCAAGGTATATGAGGATAAGACGTGCCAGAAGAAGTACGCCATAAGAATAGGTAAAATAATGCAGTGGCAGAAAGTGCCAAGGCATAGGGACTAAAAGACGTGTTAGGAAAACACGCGACAGTTGAATTACAGAAATTATAGCGGCCGCAGTAGCCAAAGAAAAAAATAAATAGAATCAAGGAGTACGCCAAACAGGGATTACGGAGCATATAAGGTTCAAAGGAACCAGATACAATGAAGATAAGATGAAATAAGAATTACAGGTGACACAATAAACATAAGTAACAAAGAGGAAAAAAAACTACAGAGACACAGGCTAACAGAGTAAGAAAGGAATAACTAAAACTAGTAAATCCAACATTTAGTCCCAAATCAAAATCAAGTCGTAAATAGATATTGTAGAAAGTACCTTTAAAATTGGTAGAGGATTAACCCCAAGATAAAATAGCGTAACACAAAACGTCACAATCAAATTGTATATACCAATTCTATTTTTTTACGTAAGTTGCAAATAATTAGTTTTATATTGTCTACAAAGTAAGTTAAATAATAATCAAGTATGTGATAAAATAGGACAACAACGATAATTGAAACAAACGAATCGTACCGTTGAAAAAAAAATTAATTGAATAGGTCTAGGAAAAAGATATAGATATATAAAACAATTTACGATAGGTTTTAAGATAGCTAAATCAGATTAGAGACACAGATTTAGTCATTATTTCATAATTCATACAATAAATATATTATGTTATTGTCGACTTAGACAAATAAACAGAAAGAAAATTGCAGTAATTACGTTACTACTCATAACACATCGACAAATGCAAGGTCATTTTAGGTAATCAATATTAAAAAATAATTTTTGCACCGTTGCAAGGTCAACTCAAAGTAAGTTCAAAAAGATTTAATTTCAATAACTACAAGGTGAACACATAAGTTACATTGTAGTAACCAACTAGAAATTTAAGAAATAATCTTACACAGGAAACTCAATTGACAGTCCTAAATGATTGTACAGTTCGGTCAATTGAGAAAAATAAACAAAAGAACAAACGCAAATGTAGCGTTAACATGGGAAAAATAAAACATAATTTTTTCTGAAGGAAAAAATAAATAACTGTATTAAATAATTATTATGTAAATGATGAATGTTAACAAATGTAATTGTTCAAATAATTGTAAAGGTATAATAAGTGCGCGACAATAAAACGACAGATCGTTTTCTGACCTGGGTAACATTCGTTATGTGCGGGCTTCAAACAGCAATTACGCTAATTGCTCAAGACTGTTCAAACCCCAATACAAACATTACAGTGATCTCCCCAAAAGACGTTCAAAAGTGCCCGGAACCCGAGATGACGTATGCCAGGGAAAGCACGAACATTCCAGTTATCCAGAGCAACGAAACAAAAAGGCAACCAGTATGGTCATGCCTAGTAGTTGTAACCAGACTCATGTTTTTCTGCGGGATGCATAGCCACACATCCGTAGTCGACGAAGCAGCAGAAGAAGAAGAAGCCGAGCCACGCACAGATACAAAGCAATATAATTGTATCAACAATCAACCGAAACCCAAGAAAAAGTTTAAGACATAGAAGAAGAAGACAAAGGTTTCGCTTTACCACTACAAAAGAGAAACCTACTATCATAATATAGCGAACAGAGCACCCGAGAATTGCCATTGCCTTGAAGACAACCAAAACCTTCAACCGACAATGCCAATTCTACCCCAGAATGTCGATCTCATAAATAGAGCAAGCATACAAATGTCACGTATCCATGCAATACATAGACGACGCCTAACAAAGAGAGACATTCCCAAGAAATAAAAAGAGAAGCAGCTGCCAAGAATACATAGTGTAAGATATTTTCCAGGAAATCAAAAACCTAGCCGAATCAACCCTAAAACACACTTGGAAATGGTTCACGGAAATAGGTTCAATAATAAGCGGTATAATTGGTATATACTGCACATACCAACTACTAAAATACATAGTAGACACGATACTAAACGCAATTCGCATCCAGCAGACTGTAGGATGTGGGATAGCGATGTTATGCAGCATATGGGATTCCCGTACGGCATGGGTAATACATTCCCACAGCAGAACCCAGAAACAAGACGAAGAGGCGATAGAAATGGAGCAGATACAGCATCAAGAGACGAGCCACCCCAGATCGCAACACTGGTCGGAGAGAAATCACTCCATGAACGATCTACTAAGCAGAAGTGTCGCGAGTGTAAATAATCGTGACCTAGGTCAGGGTCAAGACAGTTAAACCGAAACGCGAGTGAGATCAAGTGCGCAATACGTAAAAGCAAACTATAAACGGTACAAAGTTCACGGTAAGGTACTCGAAACAATCAATGTTAATGTATTAGGTAAGGTATAAAAAAGGTGTTGGACCTGAAACGTCCCAACACTTTTACAAGGGGGGAAGTGATGTAATAAACACAAGATATGACACAAATTCTAAAAACACCCTATATAGATAATTTCTTTTTTAATTCAAAATAGTTATTAAATTCTCGACCTCAACTAAAGTAAAAAACACAAACAAAACAAGGTTATCCAAACATATTAGATTACGAGCAGGTCAGGTTTTGTTGACCACAAACATAAACAGATATGAATAATTAACCTTCATTGAAGGTGAACTCGAGAAATAAATATCAAAAAATTGGGGACAGTTGAGGCAGTCCGTGAGAGATAGGTGATATCTCTCCCCTGGTGAGGCGAGTCTGAGTATTGACGGACCTTCACCCTCAAGAAGTAATAGTGTGAAAATTTATGTGACTAGTGGGATTTCCAAAACGTAAGTTTTTAAAAGTACAATTCATTTATTATATTGGGTATTGGATTGCGTTATTATATTTTTTTCTTTTAACCTGGTACCCCAAGATAGTTAAGGGACCCTACAGTGAATTTCAGTCATATCGAGTGTTCCTTATACATCAGCGCCCCTCATCTACTGTTACGGCCTAAAATTGTAGAGGCAGCTTATTTAGTTATATTCAGGGACCCCTTTTTCTGAAGGTGCATAGTGTTCCACTTTCATCTGACTATTTTTGTTTTTGATAACTGCGTAGAGATATTTACGATTTTACTTGCGATTGTACTCAATTCTATCTTAGAGATTTTTCCGCTGTACTCGAGATTTTATTTAACCCTATTTTAGAGATATTTACGATTTTACTTGCGATTGTACTCAATTCTATCTTAGAGATTTTTCCGCTGTACTCGAGATTTTATTTAACCCTATTTTAGAGATATTTACGATTTTACTTGCGATTGTACTCAATTCTATCTTAGAGATTTTTCCGCTGTACTCGAGATTTTATTTAACCCTAATTTAGAGATATTTACGTTATACTAAGGATTATAGTTAATCCTAGGTTAACATTTTTGATAATTGCGTAGAGATATTTACATTGCACTTGAGATTTATGATTAATCCTATTCCAGAGATATTTACATTGTGTACTTGCGAGATATTTACATTGTACTAGGGATTATAGTTAATCCTAGATTAAAGAATTGTGATAGACATTTATCCTATACTAGGGGTCACAGTCAGTCATATCTTAATCTATTATTTTTCGAGGTTTATTTAACACAGTTTTGTTTTTCTTTGTAATATATGTTTATATATGTTTTAACCTTTCAACTTTATCTCCACAACCTCACTCCTCACCCCCCCCCCCTACCCGTCAAGTAGGACGGACCGGCTAACCCTGCACTACGAACTCGGGCTTGGCACACTGTATAAGCCCAAGGGGCCCCACGACGTCTTTGACCGCTCGAGCCTGGAACAACCCCCTCCCTCGAGGTAATCCCACAGGGAGAATTCCTGGTTCTACAATTTTCTTGTGCCTCAAGGCACTGGTGACAGCAAGCTGCAACGATCTTGGAAGGAGAAAAAAATAAAAAAGAATATATAATAAATAAAGCGAATTCACTACACCGTCTGACAGCGGTGACCCAACGAAATTTTAGCACAAAGGAAATACCAGATTGTTACACTTGTATGATAGATATAGAAGTCACAACACTGGTGACAGATAGAGAAATCATTACACTGGTGAGAACGGCTACCAAAGTTAGCAAGTCATTACACTGGTGACAGCGGTGGGATTAGTCAGCAACATCGGCTGGGTTGATCACTGCTGCACCAGAAGAAGAAAAAAGGAACTACCCATTTATTAGATATTTATGACCTTTTATTCGATTTTCCAAATACTGGCTAGTTTGTCCAATGTAAACACCACTGCAGTCGTTACACGGAATTTGATAAATTATATTATATAAAACAAAGTAATAATAGAAATGAAAAATATATCTCCATGCCATTCATAAACGGATTATCACAACAAATTCAAGGGCTTTTTTGTAAACACAATATTACCATATGCCATAAAGCAAGTCAAACGCTCTCCAACAATTTTTCAAAATTAAAATCAAAAACTCCGAAAAATAAAAAGAGTAATATAATTTATCAAATTCCGTGTAACGACTGCAGTGGTGTTTACATTGGACAAACTAGCCAGTATTTGGAAAATCGAATAAAAGGTCATAAATACGACAAAAATTATTCATATCTGTTTATGTTTGTGGTCAACAAAACCTGACCTCTGCTCGTAATCTAATATGTTTGGATAACCTTGTTTTGTTTGTGTTTTTTACTTTAGTTGAGGTCGAGAATTTAATAACTATTTTGAATTAAAAAAGAAATTATCTATATAGGGTGTTTTTAGAATTTGTGTAATATCTTGTGTTTATTACAAATACGACAAAAAAAATACAACAGCTCTAACTTTCCACGAAAATGATAAGGTCGGAACAAAATACAAAAAAAAGGAAAATTTTGGAATCAATAGCTATCCAAAAAAACCAGCAGGCCATTAACAATAAAAAAGATTTAAACAACCTCAGTAAAATATATCTAGCAGTACTGTAAATAATTTTAATGTGTACAAACGTTGTGGATTCTTTGTTGTGAATGTTTGTTTTTAGTAAGATTGATAAGAATATTTTATGTTTCGACGAAGTTCTTGACTGAACATTTTAATGTATATTGACAACTATTATTCTACGTTTGGGGTAAGTAGAAAGGATTGTTTGTAGTATTGTATCTCTTAGTGAGAAAATAATTTTATTTTAGATGTAGTATTATTTTGAAAAAGGCTGAATAAGTTGAAACGTAAATAAATTATGGTAATCTCAACAACATAAACCGTCTTTTTATATTTTTAATTTGAAAAATGACCTAAAACCAAGAAAAACTTCAGATATATGTATATATATATATATATATATATATATATATATATATATATATATATATATATATATATAAATATATATATTTAATTATATATTATAAAAACAAACAGTTGTAAGTTAAACGTGAGTGCGGGAAATGTTGAAGAAGTGCCCTCCGAATATTGAAAAAAAAAATGAATGTTAAAAGGACAAAAAAAATTTTAAATTTAAGCATAGACTCTGTGGACGGCCGTGAAAATATTTTCAAGAGGAAATCGAGAGAAATGCAAAGGGAAAGATGGATAACGGGCTCGGTCGAACGCGGCAGTTTTTTTTTTAAATTATACAAGTGTTTATAATCGCAGTTACTGCCGATTGGATTATATTTAAAAATTTTAAAACACATCATATCGATAAATATGATTATTAAAAATTACGGTTGATGCAAAGCTGTTGCTATTTCGTTTTCGAAGGTTTTTTTTTAAATCGGAAACTTAATTTTCGCACAAGCAACACAATTTTTGAATATACTTATTGAAAGAATTTAATTAATTATTGTAAATATTTCAAATCAAAAATCTAATAAGAAATTTACTTTAGCTGAATATTACAAATCGAAAGTATTTTAATTTATTGTCAAATCTGAAGTAACTAACTCTTTTTAAACCAAAACAATTTTTTTCTTGTTTATCTGAGTTTATTTAGATTATGTCCGGTACAAAATTTGAATACTCTTTATACGTAGTAAACGTTAAAAATACCAATAAAAATTTTCTCACTACTGTCTGCAATAACCCGATTAATTCTTATTTCTGTTCACATCCATTAAATATTTGGGCAATTTACTCCCATTTTTATAACAAATAGCAGCAACAGAAAATATTAAATTATGTCCCATCAATTTACAGTATAAAATGTAGTTTCTTCATAACTTTTGCTGAAATTCGTAAATATGTTTCGCTACTAGTAGTGATGAACAAAATGAGCAGTTGTATTCAGTGTACTATAAAAAAGTGTCATGTTTATTATAATGAACATGATTTGATTTTTATTATTTGCTCTGAACAAAATAATAGATTAAACATTATTCATAATTTATTAATGTTTTGCATGAGAAACCTGAAAAGGATTTTATTCCCATAGCTTTACTCGATCCCGGAGAGCTGGTACTTTGAACAATTCCCACACTGAAAATTTTCTCTCCTAATTGAGAAAATCCCCCAATTTTACTGCCAATAGCAGCGACGATAAGAACGTCAAAAATAAAGTAATATCACAAACAACATGTACAGTGTTATTTTAACCTTTTTTGAAATTTTCCTTTATTTTCGAATGTTTAGTTCAAAAGCATTTCGTGTATTCAAACATGTGTAAAATCTATTTTCCCCCGAATACCAAAAATTTTGCAGACACTATAGGTAGTGGAACATACTGGGGTTACTAATAACATAGAGGAACAAAACGAGCAGTGATAATTAAAAATGCTGTTTATGTAATTAAACATATTCGCTACAGCTAAGTTCCTCGCTAGGAACTTATTAATGCTGTTGAATCTCTTACAAAATCCTCGAGTCATTTTTTACTTTACTTATATTGCATTGGTTCAATCTTTATATTTACAGTTATAAAATATTTACAATAATTATGTTGAACATTTATATGAGTTTTTAGTGTGTAAACCAATTTATTGTAGAAAAAATATTTGTTTTTCATATCCTAAAATGAACTTTAAAAGTTTTACGCTATACGTTTTGTAAAAATGTTATCATCTCACCAACCGTACTTTTGTGGTGTGTTGATACAAGTTTTGAATAAATATAAAGGTAAGTGCAAATTATTGAGAGTTACTTGATTCACTGGAAAGGTGTCTATCTATCTAGAAAGACTTGAACAGATACATTGATATTGATCAACGTGACAACAACAAATATTTCCTAGTCCACTCTATTGATATATAAAATTGACAGCGTATTTTCTTTTAATAATAACATGGTTATGTCGCAATTTATATCTTAAGTAGATGCAGGAGAAATTAATAAAGCAGTGGATTCATCAATCCAGAAATCCACAGTAAGATACAAACTTCATATGTCATTTTTAACATCTCTGACTAGTGTTTTATACATTTATTTTTCATGCCATTGAATTCGATCTAATGCGTACTCGAGCGATTAAGGTATGTATTATCTTTTTCGTTATACAGTGTAACCTTGATTATTATCCGAACTAATTATTGCACGTCACTGTTCGGATAATCAAATTTAAAATGTAAAAATACGTGAAAACATATATTTAAAGTATACATGTAAAACAAAATACATTCTTCGATAAAACAAACTAAACTTAACATGTTTTACTGATAATATTAAATATGTATCTACATTTAAATTTTCAAAAAAATCTGTAAATCTTCCGTTGGGTAAGAGCATTTCTAATGTCGTTGCTCTGCTTTGCATCTGCTCTAAAAGATGAATGTGGCAAGAGTCTTTCCCATTTTCCTTCGCCCACATAATACATTTAGCAAAATACTGCTTCCCCGTGTGTAATATGATTGCTGACATTTTCTTCTCCCTCTTCCAAATTCTCTATGCTCTCTAATATATCATTGTTATCTATCGTTTCTATTGCATCATATTCTTCTTCCAGTGCCCATTTTCTTATTTCTTCCTCTTGGGAATATCTAATATTTCCTTTGTAAGATCTACTATTTTACTTCCAGTGGTTTGTGCTAATGTAGAAAGAGGGGCTAAATCTTCATCAACCCCTGGATCCAATATATCTGAGGGCAGGAATTGTCGCCAAGTGCTTTTTATTAAACTGGTCTTCACATTCTGCCAAGCCTCTGCCAGTTCGAACACAACATCTTTCAAGGTAATTTTCTTTAATTCCTCCGAAATATTTCCTGAGTCTCCACAATCTTCTTCAGGAAATTCTTCCTATAATGCAGTTTTATAGCTTGGAGCACATGCTACTGATACATTGGTCGGATCAGTGGTGTGCAGTTGGACGGTAAAAATAAAACAGAAATTTGTGAGTCGTCACTAGGTAATTCGGCTGGGTGACCAGGTGTTTTATCCAGTATCAGATGCAGGTCTAGTTCCTTGATCTTTCGACGCACAGCGGGAACAAAATGAGTTTGGAACCATTCCGTGAAGATTTCCCTCGTCACCCATGCCCTTTTTGTCCTTTATATATTACTGCTTCCAAATGAGCGTGGCTTATTTGATTTTCCCAGAACAAACAATTTTAACTTGTGTGTGCTTGTGGAATTGCAGCACAGTATAAACGTAATTCGCTTTTTATTTTGTTTTCTTCCTGGTGCCGATTTTAAACTCGCATGAGTAAAGTTTTTTGTGGCAACATTTTCCAGAAAAGACAGCTTTCATCCGTATTATAGATTTGGTGCGAGGTTAGTAGCAGTTCTTTAATTTTAATAAGAAGTCGCAATTTGAAGGGGTCAACAGCCGTAGGGTCAATCGACAACTTTTCTCCCGATATGGATAATTGGCAGATGCCAAAACGGGTTTTAAAATTTTGTAGCCAACCCGAACTAGCGTTGAAATCATCTTTCCATACAGTTGTGTGTAAAAAAAATTCGCTTTTTCGCAAATGAGGTCCTAAAATATTTTTTATCTTAAGAGCAAGAAACAGATACATATTAAATTTGTAAAATAACATACCTCTAGACCTCTCCTGTAAAATCCAAGTATACACAGCTTTCTCGACATCAGGGTAAGAACTTAATTTAAAGCTTTTTCGACTTCCAGGCCCAGTATCTGAGATGGCAACATAACTAAGTATTTTAGCTTAATTTTTTTTTAAATCACATATTGTGGACTTTCCAACCTTGTATTTGAAAACCACTCCTGTGACAGTCTCATTTTTTAGAATTTTAATCTTGTCGCTTAATTTCAGACAAGTACGCTTTCATTTCGACATCGCGAACCCAAAAAATACGCTCAAACACGTTTACATACATGCACTTAGCACATGACTCGACAACAGAGAAATAATGCATACGAGACGCAAGCGTGTCCCCAGCTAATTAATTAACCAAGTGAGTATCCGCCCGTCAACCGCTTCTTGCGCATAAAATTATGGCGAGAGGTGGCCTTGTTCGGTTAATCAAGAAATGTTTGGATAATACCATCACTTTTTCGTGTTCGGATAAAAGCGTATTCGGATAACCAAGGTTACACTGTATAAGAAATATTTGGTTGATGGAGTGTAGGTACATGCAGCTCTGTTAATCTGAGGATACCTTTATATTCCTTCCTACTAATATGGTAATAAGTTACTATTTTTAACTATGTAAAATAAAACGGTTTGCATTTGTTGAACATATCATTCATGTCACAGCTTTTACAAACGATCATTTCTTTAAGGAAATTTGTATTGAAGTTCACTTTTTTGAAGTACATCCCGAAAAAATTGTATGTGGTCGTTATTTTAAATTCCTAGATATTCTTCCTTACATTTTATAATCGGGTTAACTTACAATGTTGTTTTGTAAATTTAACACACTAAGAACTCATCCTGTATATAATTATTTTCATTTATATAATCTTTTGTTAAATTTGAAATTATTAAAATAATTTTGATTGATTTTTGTCGGCAGTTTCTGCGCTTAATGGTATTATTGATTTATTTAATGTATTTATATGTTATATATATATATATTTTATATTTGAATATTTTTTATTGTTTATGTCGTTTTAACAAATATTTCCGCTTCTTACCGGGCCTACCCGCGTTTTAAATTGATATGGTAACGTCGTTTATTTTCTGTTGTTGGTAAAAATTTGTTATCGCTCAGTAGGGTAATAGTAGGAATGACATCCATATTTTCATCACCCCAGACTTCTTTTTTGAACAACTGCAGGCAAATAAATTATCATGAACACTCTGTTGAATTATCTAATTTTATATATAACTATGTTACTGAAAATAAAAAAATAAATATCCGAGGTGGCATTTTCTGAAATTTATATTGGGGTTTGTTGATTTTTACTGTTAAAAGGTGAGGAGAGAATCTGGATAATTTTTTTTTCATTGTTCGATCCAAAATAATTTGTTTTCATTTAAAGAAAATCGAGTCGAGTTTTATAAGAAAAAATAGAAAAATTATCAAGTAAGGTAGAGGCACTAATGCTCGACAATATAAGAAAAATACTTCAAAATAATAGTATATCAAGTACCAAGTGACTAAAGACGTTTTTAACACGAGGTGCTTAGGGGAGACCGGGGTAATGGAGCCACCTTAAGAAAAAATTGGGATTTGGACCAGAATTTTTTTTTAATTGTTTTTTTTTACTAATACTCCTCATTCATTTGTTAACTCTAACCTAAAATGTCAAAGAACTTTTAAATTCGAATGCAACTTTTATTTAAAAAAGTACAAAATTGTAACTGGCCTCATTACCCCGCTATATGGGGTGGCTTTATTGCCCCAGTAATAAAATAAACATATAAAATTCTTATGACTAATAGTATGTCGACAAAGGAACTCATGAATTCTTAAAGGAAACAAGTTTTTTGTAAAATATAAGTAACATCGTAGAATAAACTATTCACAAAAATCGCAGATATATTGTTTAGCTTTTTCCGATCCTCTACAGTCTTCATGGGCCCATTTTCCACACAACGTGCGCCTTAACCAAATCTCACTTTTTCTTCCGTAGTCGCCACAAACTAAGCAAATTTCCTCATCTGAACTTTCATCTTAAAGTCCTTCATCATCCAGATGGACATCAGCTGAACTTTATGAAGATGAGCTGCTAAATACCTTCCTTTTCACCTGAACCACATTTTTATCTTTTGCAGCCTTATTCTTGATTTCCTTTTTAAGACCAGTAATTATTCTTTAATAGGTGTCGCGGTCAATATTTTTGAACAACCTTTTTGACGCACAGTTTTCGCTTTTTTGATAAGCCTTTGAGGAACCGGTATGACGTCAGCAAAATAAATATTTGTGTCTGCGCTGGCGCTGTCAGCAGAACTATGTTTTTCACTTTAAGATCCAGCAACACTGTTAAATAAATTTGGGATATCTTTTTGGGTAACACATTCAGTGTTTACTCTGGATGGGCCTACTCCCATGTCAATATGTTCAGAAGATAAAGCAGAGGGACCAGCCAGCATGTTATCAGGTGGTGCAGGTGGACCTGCCTCCATGTTTTGTGCGGGTGATGCAAATTCAGTCGCATCAAACACATTTGGATTGAGTGGAAAAATTCCGGTACACTGGAACCCTTTAATTGCTTTGTCTATAGTTGCCACTCTTGCATATGCAGATTTAAATACAGAAGCGTTATCATATTGGCTTACACGTTCGTACTGCTTAGATTTAAGATGAAGATGTACGTCAACATTTATTGCCCTCTTTAGAGGACCAAATAGAACAACGTCCAAAGGTTGGGTACGGTGGGATGTGTGTGGTTGTAAAGAGACCAGTATGATTCCGTTTTCCTTGCAGTAGTTATAGGCTGCCAATGACACATGACTGCTATGGTTATCGAGAACAAGAAGAACAGGTTCAGTCAACGAGCATTTTGTATTTTTCTGAAAATGTTGTTGCCATTTAACAAAAAGTTCCTCGGTAATCCTATTTGGAACATGTATAGATAGCATCTGGTTGTCCACCCCTTTCCAAGAGTGGTGTCATTCTTTGGCATTTAAATATAAACATTGGAGGTACATAGTACCCCCCAGCACTAAAGCAACGGACGACTGTTCGGCACTAGAAATACGTCTATCCTGCTTTTGACCTTTTTTTGCTAAAATTTTCACTGCATTTCCAACGGTATTGACCCCAGTTTCTTCACAGTTGAAAATGCGGGACGAGGAAAAATTATATTTTTCGTAAACCACACTAAGATTGTCAAAAAAATTTGAAACGTCTTCTCTATTGAACCTAAGAATCCTACTAATGCTAGTTACATTGTAACAATAAACCATTATGATACATTGTTGCAATGAATGGTGTGTTGTTCCAGCCAGACGCTGATAGTGCAGAATATGCAGTTTTATATTATAAATTCTCGAGATAAACATTCATTCTGGTTCTGACCTCACTGTTGTTAGTTATATTTTAATCTCTGTATTTTCACTGTTATACCTTTGCGTAAAATAAATTGCAATTTTTGTTTTTAAAAAGTTGATTTTCGAAACCGAAAATATAATTGGCGCAGTCAGTAGGATCGCGAAAGAGTCCTTTTGTCGAAACTCGTCGTTTTTAAACGTTTATTCGCGATACGAACTTTGAAAAAAAAAACTTTTAACTCGGAAAGTGCGAAAGTGAAAACAAAAGTGTAAGATTGGAAAAACTTTTGAAGTTTCATCCAAAACCAGATCACCCAACAGTGACCACCTGCAGTTTTGGGGAATGAATTTGATCGTCGCCCTTATTCTGTAAATACCTATGTCAGATTCCTCTGCTTTTAATCCTTTGAGCGATTTATCTGCAGATTATTTATCAGCCTTAATTTCAAACTTGAGTATCAGTGAGAATAACTCAAATTCGAGTATTAGCGAAAATAGTTCTAATTTAAATATTAATAGAAATACAATAGCTCTTCCACAATTTGATGTAAAGACCCTTTGCATTCTACCAACTTTTGATGGGAAACCTAGCGAATTATATGATTTTATTAAAGTAGCTACAACATTATTAAATTACTATTATGATAGGACACCTGGTAACGAAAATTGTTTTCAAAATATTCTGTTACTACAGGGTATCGCCTCTAAAATCGTAGGTAAAGCTAAAGAGATTATTTCGATATATGGTTATAAAGACTGGAATGAATTAAAAACAATTTTAATTGAAAACTTTGGCGATCAAAGAAATGAAAATTCATTGACGAGAGATTTAGTGAATTTAAGGCAAAACTATAATGAACAACCGCAACAATTTTATCATAGATGTCTTGAAATATTATTTGTAATTATATTGATATTCATAATAATGACGCTCTTATTATTCAAAATAAGAAACAATTCTTTCAACAACAGGCTTTAACTACCTTTCTCGCAGGTCTTAAAGAACCTTTAGGCTCTACTATTAGAGCAATGCGACCCACCACATTAGCTTCTGCTATGCAGTATATCCAAGAAGAAAATAATATACATTATTTACAAAAAGGCAACAACCCTCAACAAAACTTGTCTAATAAAAAACCTCAATTTTCTGCAAGAAATCAGCCACATTCTCCTCAACCATCCACATCTTTTCAACCTTCTTTTAGGCCACAATGGCAACAAACTCAACAGAGACCATTTCCACAAGGTCCAGTAAGTGTAAATCCAAGACAATTACCACCCCAAAGATATTTCACAAACCAACAAGTTTTTGGCAAACCCCAAAGACCAGAGAATGTTTGGGCAAGTAAAAATACATCTCAAACAAGACCCACACAAATGACTACGGTCAATAAGAATTTAAATCATCCTAAACCTACCCCTATGAGTATCTCAAGTACCCTTCCAGTTGCTCGCCGAAATTTTTCAAATAATTTTCAAAGACACACTCCCCAGAGAAATTGGACATCGGAAGAACTTTTCAATTGTGTACAAAACGATGACCAAGAATACTATATCTCAAACCCCGAAATAAATGAATATACTGAAAATAAAAACGTTAATTATGATAGCGAAAACGATGATTAAAATTTTCACTTAGATCCGAATCGGAATCTAAGCAGATAATAGAAATAAATACTATTTGTGATAAAACGGAATTACCGTATATAGTTATTAGAAATCCACCGTTAAAACTCCTTATAGATACAGGTTCAACAAAATCATTTTTAAATCCTGATATTGGCTTTCAGTATTTTAAAAATAATGTAAAACATGAACCATTCGTAGTAAGCTCAGTTTTTCAAACACATTCTCAAGAATATTCTATTAATATTCCAAGCTTTATGGAGTTTGAAAGTAATCACAATTTGAACTTTGGACTTTTCAAATTTCATAAAACCTTTGATGGATTAATAGTGTTCGAATTTGGTTTTAATTACCAAATTCTCCCGTGATTCTATTTCAATTTCCCCTGTATAATACAAGTCGAATATTATGCTCAAAATACATAACTAAATATATCCTTATTTTCAACAGTTAACATTTCTTTACTTCACTAAAAAAGTCATTTTAATTTACTAACACCTAAGAAAAACAGATAAATATCGTTTTCTGAAATTCTACTGAACATATCAAAGTCCCCGACATCTTATCTCTTCATAAAAACTCTCTTCCAAACTCTGTTATCTGTATCTACAAAACCGTTGAAAACCCCACAAAAAAACATCTTCATATCTGCAACATTCACTTGTTGTTTCGAACGTTACATTTTAAAATACTTTTATCCCATTGGCTAGTTTCTAATAGTTTACTCATTCCTCGATCCTACGTCATCAACCATATAAATACGAAAATAGCCTCATTTTTACTTCACTTCCCAGATAGCTTTCACACTTCTCAGACACCCTCTTTCATCATATAACGTGCTACAACTTCGTAAAAACAGCCGGCGTTTTTAACCCGGGAACCACCATGTGTCCGTAATCTTTATTCTTTTAATAAACCAACATAGTATGTGCACAATACTTTCAGTTATCGCGAAAAGTCAAGTGAATTCTTAATTGTCGAAGCAACAGTAAATAACTTATATTTCATGACAATATAAATCATAACGTAATAACAGTGTTTAATTTCATTCTACGGTTCATCGTTACTTCAGTGACAAACGGCCGTAGTGGTCCTTCGCAAAGCCAAAAATACATTCCCTCTAATTAACCCTAAGTAAAAGGGTTAAATTATAACATGGTCCTGATTCGAGACCGGATAGAACCAGAAAATAGTGAAGCACAGTCCTAGCGAGAGCAGTGAAACAACCCTTGGAGTCCATAGAATATAGACCCTCAGCGTTCCCGAGAACTCTTCGAGAATTTCAGTAAGCAGAAAACAGACATTAGATAAGGTATTTATCGATAATAAAAGATTTTGTATATTTGCTTATCAACCAACGTAAAATTTTGTAAACATAGAATATAGTGTGATACGAAATTCAGTAATCTAACAATGCAAAAACATTTATCACATTTTACAATTTAAAATTACAGTCATGTATATTAATATTATAAGATAAGATAGTTAAAACTGATGAATATTTTCATATATTTGCGTATCAAACGATGGAAAAATCTCATAAATTTAACATACAGTGGTAGACGAAAGTCTGCACTCAAATACTTTTATAATTATCCATTTACATTATTTGAAAAATTATTTCATATTTCTTATGTAACATAGACATTCATACCATACAGGGTCGTTTATTATTATCCATTTACATTATTTGAAAAAATTATTTCATATTTCTTATGTAACATAGGCATTCATACCATACAGGGTCGTTTATAATTATCCATTTACATTATTTGAAAAAATTATTTCATATTGCTTATGTAACATAGACATTCATATCATACAGGGTCGTTTATAATTATACATTTACATTATTTAAAAAATTATTTGATATTTCGCATGTAACATGGACATTCATATCATACCGTGTCGTTTATAATTATACATTCACATTATTTGAAAAAATATTTCATATTTCTTATGTAACATGGACATTCATATCATACCGTGTCGTTCATAATTATACATTTACATTATTTGAAAAATTATTTCACATTTCTTATGTGACATAAACATTCACATTATACTTACAATGTCGTTCAAATAATTATATATTACCAATGATGTTGAACTATGATAACATTATGCTATATTGATGTGCAAGAGAATCAGTTATAATCCACAGTACCATTTAAATAATTGCATCGTAACAGTAAATGACTCATTAATTTACATTTCATGTTAAATATAATAATACACGGCAGATTGTTACTGCCCATTATAACCGTTTGACAGATTGTAATAACATTTCAAAATGTACTGCCCAACAATTAAGAACATTCACGTCCGAAGCTAGATCTATCGTAAAGTCATTGTTAAATTTAAATATCAATAAGGAAGAGTATTTGATGCACTAATCGTTCACATATTAAAAACAAAGTTAGATTATAATACAAAAAGATCTCTTGAAGAAAAAGAAACTGATCAAAATTTAATTGCTAGTGATACTTTTTTTGATTTCTTGAAAAAAAATGTACAGTCTTGGAAAACTTGTTAACCCAAGATCCCAAACCCTAACCATTCACCATCAATGCAACAATCTCCAGAATATTATCGTCAGGAAACATAGTGTTCTGGACAACTCATTCACAATACATTACGGATAACCCCTCTCTTACTCATTACATACATTCTTCCGGTGTGACCAAACCACTTTTAATAAAAACTTACCTTCAAAATAAAAACTTACAGTAACACACATTCTTAAATCACAAAACACTTATAAAATCAAAACTTACCCTCACATTAAAACATTCTTGCTCATAAATAATTTTCAAACCAACACTTACACTCGAATAAACGATTCATTCATACTCAACGCTCTTTCAGTGCAGGATAGCACTCATGCATTACTTAAACTCTTTCTCGTCAAGAAAACAATCCTTTAGTCCTCTCGAAGAGGACAGTGATACTTATATACTAGACACTTAAGAAAAACAAAAAAAACGTTGTAAAAAACTTAAACTTATACTTGAACATTGAGAAACAAATACTTTAACACTTAAAACCCTGGACGATTAACAAAAAAAAAAGCTTAGACACTTTGACATGAACATTACTCTTATGTGAATACCTGGCTAAAGGTATTGAAATGAAGAAGAATATACTTGGTTGAAAAGATGAAGATACTTGGTTGAAAAGATGAAGATACTTGGTTGAAAATATGAAGATACTTGGTTGAAAAGATGAAGATACTTGGTTGAAAAGATGAAGAAACTTGGTTGAAAATATGAAGATACTTGGTTGAAAAGATGAAGATACTTGGTTGAAAAGATGAAGAAACTTGGTTGAAAAGATGAAGAAACTTGGTTGAAAATATGAAGATACTTGGTTGAAAAGATGAAGATACTTGGTTGAAAAGATGAAGATACTTGGTTGAAAAGATGAAGAAACTTGGTTGAAAAGATGAAGAAACTTGGTTGAAAATGAAGATACTTGGTTGAAAAGATGAATATACTTGGTTAAAGATGAAGATACTTGGTTGAAAAAGAAGATACTTGGTTGAAAAGATGAAGAAACTTGGTTGAAAAGATGAAGATACTTGGTTGAAGAAGATGCATGGTTGAAGAAGATGACACTTGGATAATATAAACACTTGGGTGACGTTTAGAAGAAAACGGCATCCCCCCTTACTCATATGTTACTTAACCAATCACATTGACGACACTTTGAATTTAAAACGACTTGACAAAAACATTGTATACATATCTTACCCTCCTTTTCTTGGCGAGAACAGAAATAACTCCTTTACATTAATTAAAACATTTTAAAAACTCATTCTTACCCGCAAAAGAGTCGGGTCCCCTTAACACAAACATTAATCATAAAAACATATACAAAAACAATCTCAAAAGAGTTAGAAAAAACTCTTTCATCATACTTAAACACTCGTGGTCACTACCTTACATTTACTTTTATGCTAACTCACACATGAATTATTACTTGCACTCGCATACAATTGCACCTTAATCAAACTCATACTCATTCTCATATTGGCACTCAAAGCTCACATTCATAATACTTTTACACT
Source organism: Galeruca laticollis (assembly GCA_963921935.1). Taxonomy (NCBI): domain Eukaryota; kingdom Metazoa; phylum Arthropoda; class Insecta; order Coleoptera; family Chrysomelidae; genus Galeruca; species Galeruca laticollis. The sequence goes on along the minus strand of OY998176.1, from coordinate 64,506,344 downwards.
TATTCGTACATACTCGTATTTACATTCGCATTCACATTCATTCATACTTACTCTTACTCACTTGTTGTTGCACGCATTCGTACTTGCTCTAGTCTTATGAGCATACTCTCTTACATTTCTCTCATTATCTCATTAAACACTGGGAAGTCCGAGGTTCCTGGACCGTTACTCGTAAAACAAACTGGTACCACACTTGTCGAACAAGAATCGACTTAAACATTCTCTTTCGTTTCTCTCATTATCTCATTAAATACTGAGAAGTCCGAGGTTCCTGGACCGTTACTCGTAAAACAAACTGGTACCACACTTGTCGAAATAGAATCGACTGAAACATTCTCTTTCGTTTCTCTCATTATCTCATTAAACACTGGGAAGTCCGAGGTTCCTGGACCGTTACTCGTAAAACAAACTGGTACCACACTTGTCGAAATAGAATCGACTTAAACATTCTCTTTCGTTTCTCTCATTATCTCATTAAACACTTTGAAGTCCGAGGTTCCTGGACCGTTACTCGTAAAACAAACTGGTACCACACTTGTCGAAATAGAATCGACTTAAACATTCTCTTTCGTTTCTCTCATTATCTCATTAAACACTGCGAAGTCCGAGGTTCCTGGACCGTTACTCGTAAAACAAACTGGTACCACACTTGTCGAAGTAGAATCGACTGAAACATTCTCTTTCGTTTCTCTCATTATCTCATTAAACACTGGGAAGTCCGAGGTTCCTGGACCGTTACTCGTAAAACAAACTGGTACCACACTTGTCGAAATAGAATCGACTTAAACATTCTCTTACATTTCTCTCATTATCTCATTAAACACTGGGAAGTCCGAGGTTCCTGGACCGTTACTCGTAAAACTAACTGGTACCACACTTGTCGAACTAGAATTGACGTAAACAGTCTCGTTCTTTTACTTCATTTACATATACTTTTATGTGAATACCTGGACAAAGGTATTATTCTTTTATGTGAATACCTGAACAAAGGTATTATTATCTTCTTATCGTTTACAACTCTAGTCCATTTCTAGAGTATATTGCTTACATTCTTATCGTTTACAACTCTAGTCCATTTCTAGAGTATATTGCTTACATTCTTATCGTTTACAACTCTAGTCCATTTCTAGAGTATATTGCTTACACTCTTATCGTTTACAACTCTAGTCCATTCCTAGAGTATATTGCTTACACTCTTATCGTTTACAACTCTAGTCCATTTCTAGAGTATATTGCTTACATTCTTATCGTTCACTACTCTAGTCCATTTCTAGAGTATATTGCTCACATTCTTATCGTTTACAACTCTAGTCCATTTCTAGAGTATATTGCTTACATTCTTATCGTTTACAACTCTAGTCCATTTCTAGAGTATATTGCTTACATTCTTATCGTTTACAACTCTAGTCCATTTCTAGAGTATATTGCTTACACTCTTATCGTTTACAACTCTAGTCCATTTCTAGAGTATATTGCTTACATTCGTTACACTCATGACGTTAGAGTCCTTACAACACTCCAACCTCAAATCTTATTAATTCGTTACATTCATGACGTTAGAGTCCTTACAACACTCTAACCTCAAATCTTATTCATTCGTTACATTCATGACGCTAGAGTCCTTACAACACTCTAACCTCAAATCTTATTCATTCATTACATTCATGACGTTAGAGTCCTTACAACACTTTGACACCAACATTAGGTTACTTTACAACCCATATACACCTATTTACATAGTTACTCTCAAAATTATTCACTTTCATTCACAAACCTGCATCAACACTGTACACACACTCACGCTCCATACCCTTTCACTAACATCAGCATTCGATGTCTGAGAGCAGCCATCTCTCACCTCTCTTCCATTCTTCCCGCGCCCCCAATATGTTCGAATTTGGTTTTAATTACCAAATTCTCCCGTGATTCTATTTCAATTTCCCCTGTATAATACAAGTCGAATATTATGCTCAAAATACATAACTAAATATATCCTTATTTTCAACAGTTAACATTTCTTTACTTCACTAAAAAAGTCATTTTAATTTACTAACACCTAAGAAAAACAGATAAATATCGTTTTCTGAAATTCTACTGAACATATCAAAGTCCCCGACATCTTATCTCTTCATAAAAACTCTCTTCCAAACTCTGTTATCTGTATCTACAAAACCGTTGAAAACCCCACAAAAAAACATCTTCATATCTGCAACATTCACTTGTTGTTTCGAACGTTACATTTTAAAATACTTTTATCCCATTGGCTAGTTTCTAATAGTTTACTCATTCCTCGATCCTACGTCATCAACCATATAAATACGAAAATAGCCTCATTTTTACTTCACTTCCCAGATAGCTTTCACACTTCTCAGACACCCTCTTTCATCATATAACGTGCTACAACTTCGTAAAAACAGCCGGCGTTTTTAACCCGGGAACCACCATGTGTCCGTAATCTTTATTCTTTTCATAAACCAACATAGTATGTGCACAATACGTTCAGTTATCGCGAAAAGTCAAGTGAATTCTTAATTGTCGAAGCAACAGTAAATAACTTATATTTCATGACAATATAAATCATAACGTGATATCAGTGTTTTAATTTCATTCTACGGTTCATCGTTACTTCAGTGACAAACGGCCGTAGTGGTCCTTCGCAAAACCAAAAATACATTCCCTCTAATTAACCCGAAGTAAAAGGGTTAAATTAGAACAAATAGGTTTAGACAATTTAAAACTTTTAAAAGTTCACATTGATTTTTCCAAATCAAAACTAATAACTGAAAATTCTGTATTACCAATTAAATATTATCAACCAGATAAAAATCAATTTTATTTTATTCAATTAGATCCACATTCAATAAATCCCATTCGAATACCTGTTAAAGAAAATAAAGGTACAATACTTTTACCTAATCAAAAAATTTATGGCGCATATTTAAGAGAAACACTAACCGAAGCAAAAGACGGATTAGCATGGGCTGAATTAATTAATGACACAGACGAAACTATTTCTATGACATTGACACATCTCCTTAAAAGTGATCTTATAAATTTAAATGAATATCATTTATATACAGCCGATGTCTTACCAACAAATTTTCAAAATACTGACGAAAAATTAGATATAAAAAACTTTATCCGAACTGATCATATGAACATTGAAGAAAAAGAAAAAATTACACGTTTATGCAAAAAATTTTCAGATATATTTTATTGGCCTGATGAGCCACTTACGTTTACAAATCAAATAAAACATAATATTAAGACAACCGATGAAATACCAGTTTATACCAAATCATACCGATATCCTCATATACATAAAGAGGAAGTACAAAACCAAATTGGATCAATGTTAGACCAAGGTATAATAAGACACAGTCAATCACCGTCTTCGCCAATCTGGTTTGTACAAAAGAAGCCCGACGCCTCAGGTAAAACTAAATGGAGAATTGTCGTAGATTATCTAAAATTAAACGAAAAAACCATAGACGACAAATATCCCATACCTAATATTTCTGATTTACTTGACAAATTAGGCAGATGCCAATACTTTACGACACTTGACCTGGCCAGTGGGTTTCATCAAATAGAAGTGGCCGAAGAGGACATTCCAAAAACGGCATTTACAGTAGAACATGGTCACTATGAATATGTTCGAATGCCGTTTGGATTAAAAAATAGTCCATCCACGTTCCAGAGAGTGATGGATAATATTCTAAGAGGACTACAAGGATTTATATGCCTTGTATATATGGACGATATTATAATCTTTTCAACCTCATTGCAAGAACATTTGGTAAACATATCGAAAGTATTTCAAAGACTTAGAGATTCTAATCTGAAAATACAACTCGATAAATCAGAATTTCTAAAAAAAGAAGTCGCTTTTCTCGGACATATAATAACTCCTGATGGAATTAGACCAAACCCTGATAAAATCGTAGCAATCAAAAATTTTCCGATACCAAAAACAACTAAACAAATTAAATCATTTCTAGGACTTCTTGGTTATTACAGGAAATTTATCCAAGATTTTGCGCGAATTACAAAACCATTAACCACCTGTTTGAAAAAGAATGCTAAAATTGCTAAATTTATCGAATGTTTTGAAACTTGTAAAAATCCTCTTGTAAATGAACCCTTACTTCAATACCCCGATTTTACACAACCCTTCAATTTAACAACTGATGCCAGTAATTTTGCAATTGGTGCAATACTTTCGCAAGGACCAATTGGCAAAGATAAACCAATCGCGTTTGCATCCAGAACGTTAAACGATTCGGAACAAAATTATTCAACCATCGAAAAAGAAATGCTTGCTATAGTATGGGCAGTAAAATATTTTAGACCTTATTTATTCGGAAGGAAATTCAAAATTTTATCAGATCACAAACCGCTACAGTGGTTATTCAGCTTGAAAGAATCAAACTCTAAACTTATAAGATGGAGACTGAAGTTAGAAGAATATGATTATGAGATTGTTTACAAAAAAGGAAAATCAAATACAAACGCCGACGCCCTTTCAAGAATTGAAATACATACAAAAGAGTTATACGACTTAGCGAAATATGTCGAAGAAGTTAACAGAAGATTAGAAGCTCCTGATGACGAAAACGCCTCCCTATACCATAATCCACCTGAAGACAGACTCTCGGATTTTGTTAACGAAAACATACCAGATATACCCCCATCCATAGAAGAAAGATTAGAACAAGTAAACTTGGATCAACCCCGTCTACAAACAATCGAAACACAAGAAAACCAAGAGAAACCACGACGAAATATTCAGGAAGAAATATCAGATGACGAAACGATCCACAGCAGCCAAGAAAACCCTATATTGGAAATCTCAATAACAGAAAAACCCATAAATTACTATAAAAACCAAATAATATCAGAATTTGTCTATTATCGACCAAATAAACCAAAGATAAAAGAAATTTTCCCAGGTAAAAAACGAATTCATGCTCAAATTGGAGTAGACAGCTTAAACGATAATATAATAACATTCTTTAAAGAATTTGTTAAACCAAAAATAAAATACGCTATGAATTTTACACCAGATACATATTACGAATCTGTTTGTACATTATTACAACGCACTTTTAAAAATAATGCATATAATTTAGTTAAATGTTCCACAACACTCTCAGACGTTACAGACAATAACGACAAAAATGACATTTTAAAAAATTATCCTGAAGGAAAAACAAACCACCGTGGTATTAACGAAACCGAACAACAAATTCGAAAAAGATTTTATTGGCCCACTTTAAAAAATGACTTAGAAGAATATATAAATTCATGTGAAAATTGTCAAATAAAGAAATATGACAGACATACTACTAAACCCAAATTTATGTTAACACCAACACCAGTAAAATCTCTCGAAATTATACATGTTGACACATTCCAAGCAAACGGACAAACATTTTTGATTTTAATTGATGCTTTTTCGAAATATGGACAAGCATACCCCATAGACGGAGCTACAGCAGTAAATGTAGTCAAATCTCTACTTAAATTCATTACTCACCGTGGAGTACCACATATGATAGTATCTGATAGTGGTACGGAATTTAAAAATGGACTTGTTAAAGAATTTGTAGATACACATAAAATATTAATTCATTACGCAACTCCGGATAATCCCTCTTCAAATGGTATGATCGAACGTTTTCATTCTACCCTTATAGAACACTTAAGAACGTTAAGAGAAAAATATAACAATTCTTTCGACATTCAAGAACACATGCCTTACGCTATCTTAGCATACAATAGTTCAATTCATAGCACTACTAAACAAAAACCTATTGAAATTTTAAATGGACATTTAGACACTCAAGACAACATCGCGAAAAAACTAAATTATTATATGAACAACTTAATCAGAAAGCCATCCAAAGAAAAGGGAAAATAATTCAAAGTAGAAACCAAAATAGAGATCCCCCAACTAATTATGAACCCAGTACCAAAATTTTCACGAAAACCACTGAGAAAAGAAACAAACTTCTCCCTAGATTTGCCCCAAAAACGGTAAAATCTAATAACAAAGTAACAGTAACTACAGTTCATAAAAAGAACATTAAACACATACCGAAAACGAAAACTAATAAACAAAATTTATTACAGATTGACAACGATAACATGTCAAGAAATAAAAATCCAGAACCTGGAAGACAATCCAGGGATACTTCCCCTTAATCTGGGCCCAGCAAAGGTCCAAATCAGCCAACATGACTTTATTCATTATTATAATCTAACCCCTATAGCCTTAGAATTAGATACGTTAGAATTTTATTATCAAAATATAACTAATACTATATTGAAGTCAAAAAACACAACTTTACATTGGAACAGTCTTGAAAATATCGATAATGGAGTTCGCTATCAATTACAATCAGCACAACGAAAATTTCAAACAATTTATCCTTCACATAGAACCAAACGAGGTTTAATTAACGGCCTTGGTAACATCATAAAAGCAATTTCCGGAAACCCTGATCAATCAGATGCCGAAAGGTATGATAGAGCCATAGAATCCCTTCAAAATAATGAAAAGAATATTATTTCGAAATTCAATCAACAAATTTCATTAACCACTCACTTGATTGACAATTTCAATAAAACCATTACTTCATTAACTAATAATCAAAAATTAATAGCTAAGGAAGTAGAAAAATTAAATATGGTCCTGGACAACTTAATTTTCGAATTTTATAAATTCATTCAAATACAAAATACCCTAAATCAACTAAATATGTCTTTACAATTAATTATATAGTTATTAACTGGTTTAGAAAACGCAATCTCTTTTGCTCGCATTAACACCCTACATAATAGCGTTATAAAAGTGGGAGAAATTAAATCCATTATCCATATAATGCTTCAACACTACAAAAAGAATCAATTATTGTATATTGACGAAGAGAATTTATTAAAATATTATGATATTATTTCAACTGATGCCTATTTTTCAAATTATATGGTTGTGTTTATTCTGCATTTCCCAATCCTTCATTCTGAACCATTCACTCATTATCACTTGTATTCAATCCCGACCAAAAATGTAACCACAATTATACCCACTTCACCCTATCTGAACTCTTCCAATATTCGAAAACCGCCTGCAAAAAGTTGGACACTACTTATCTGTGTCAAAAAGTTAATCTCCAGTTTCACAGCAAATCCCCAGACTGTATCAGCCAAATTCTTCGAATCTCCGACGAAGAAGCTCGCTGCCTCTACGTTCCAGTTTTAAGTCAAAATACGTTAATTGAAGCAATTACCTCCTCACATTACATTGGCATCTTCCCGTTGCCAACCAAAGTGTCAACTCACTGTTCAACCAGCAACATTCAAGTAATACATGGTGTCTACCTGTTCGAAGTACCGTTGGGATGTGAATTCCACACACCTGAAGAAAGTTACTACAACGCCAAAGAAATTACATACGAAGAACCACTCACCCTTCCGAATATCCAGATAGCTGCAAATTATCTACCAGCAAAACCAAAAGCAATTCATTTAGAAAAAATTCATCTAGACGAACTCCAGAGAATTCATGAAGAACAACAACTCCAACAACCTATGTCTTATGAAGAAAGCTACACACTTCTGGACAACCCCTGTATTCATTGTAATCACCATCTGCATCGGTATTTTAATCTATAGGTATCGACATCGCTTTCAAAGCCTAAAAAATAAAAAGAAGAAAGAAGAAGAAGAAACATCATCCCCACAACAAGAAGATCATTCTGTTTTATTCGTCCCTTATAAAACTTCTCCGAGGGATGGACAAGTTACATTGTAACAATAAACCATTATGGTACATTGTTGCAATGAATGGTGTGTTGTTCCAGCCAGACGCTGATAGTGCAGAATATGCAGTTTTATATTATAAATTCTCGAGATAAACATTCATTCTGGTTCTGACCTCACTGTTGTTAGTTATATTTTAATCTCTGTATTTTCACTGTTATACCTTTACGTAAAATAAATTGCAATTTTTGTTTTTAAAAAGTTGATTTTCGAAACCGAAAATATAATTTGCTTGTATGCTCTGGTTTTCTTAATGAGAGTTCGCCATGACGTTTTAAAAAACTGGCCAACCATTCTGGTTTCTTTGTTGAATTTGTTTGGAATATTATTTCTCTCTGCATACTCAAATGCGGTTCTTCGTATTTGAGTAGTTGTTAGCCCAAATTACAACTTTAATAAAGTTAACTCGTGGTTCTTTAATTCGTCTTCTTGTGTTTTTGTAAACACTGTGTTTTTTCCCATTTTGGTGCTCTGCCTTTTAAGCTGATTCCGCAAAGAAATTCTGGGAATATTGAAAGCCTTGGCCACACTTTTAACACTTCCTCCATTGGCCACCTGTGCACAAGCCTCCGCCATCTTCTCTTTTGTCCAAGCAGCCTTTTCGGTTATTCTTTTATAATTACGGACAAACCTTTATTTTAATACAAAAGAGTCACAAATAATAGAAAACTGCGGTTTGGCCCCTAGGACCAAATTCAAATATCACGACTTGGCACGCAATGTGTTAACAGGTGTATTTAATGATGGGTCAATATTACAGTTATGTATAATTGGAGGTGTTACACTGTTATTTATAATTGGTGGCGTATTTTCTGAGGAATAGTTGCACTGCTCACTTATCAAGTCCTTAATCGATACTTCAATTTTTTTGTAGAATTTAAATACTTCAATATCTTCATTGACGCCAAGCCACACATCACATCTTTTAAATTGGGTAATATTTTCGGTATCTATATATTTTTTTATAAAATGTTTTCCAATTTCTAATTCTTTAATTTTCGCCTTTTTCTGTAATTCGGTTGATTCTAAAATACTGCATACTTCCTCAGGATTCCATGGAATAAGTCCACATTTACGGAAACCGTTTTGTAATATACTAGAGGCTAATGTATCCTTCAAATGTTGACAAAAATTCACTTTTCGCAGAATCGGCGAGTCTATATTTTCCAGTCTCCAAGAATGTACTGCAGCTTTCCAGGCTCTAAAAACTGCGACATCCATTGGCTGGAGTAAATGTGTCGTCGCATTCGGGAAAAGCGCTATCAAAATGACACCATTTTCCGAGGAAAATTTGCTGACATGGAAAGAAAGATGTGACGTATGTCCATCTATTGTGACGTACTTCCTTTCCTCAGAAGAATTACGGACGTCACTATGACACCCGCGGCTTTACTATCTACCAGATTTTCTCGGGTGCCAGATTTTTGGGATGGTTTACTCCACCGAACTCTCGGAAATGGTAGCGTCAAGAGTTACCGGGGTAGCAACAAATGGAGGTTAAGTAATTCCAGGGGTCTGTTGTTCTTGACCTCTATGCCATGCGAAGTGGGAAACAGGCTTTAATTGTTTATCACTATCGGAAAATGAAACTACCTGTGCTTTATAAAATTTTACAATTTATTTCGGCCTCGAAATAATTTGGGAAAAGGAAATAAAACGAACCACGTAACTATATATTTAAAATTAACTAAATATTAATGAAAACCCTTCAGTATTTGTGATTTATACTAAATTACAACCCAGACCAAAGCACTTTGTTACAGAATAAATGTTTTACGCTTACAAGCCTAACGTGCAAAGCTTTAATAGTTTTCGGCAATCGCCGGTGAAAATCGGCGAAAATTTACTAGCAGTACGGTGAGAATTACACAGAGAAAGAGTTATCAAGGCACTAGCAGTGTTTTACGGGAAGGTTTCTTGGCATTTGTGTACGGTTTAGGATAGAACAGCGGTAAATAATAAATTTCCCTCGGTTTTTATGCAGATATTCCCCGGCCGTTGGTTATAAAATCAATCGTGTAAAGATCAGTTAGTCGGCAGAATCCGAAAACCTCTCCCTGGCGAACCTGCTATGGCAGCGAACGCTCGTGAGATTATTTCGTTTCACGCCTTGGAAAACCTTCGAGGATGTCCCTGCTATGGCAGCGAACACAGACGAGACTCCTCCAAGTTGCCTATTATCAAATATTTTAAAGTCACGCTACCAAGGCTTAGAATAGAACAGCGGTGACTAATAAATATCCCTCGGTTCTGTGCGGATTTTACCCCGGCCGTTGGTGCTAAATCAATCGCTCAAAGAACAGTTAGCCGGCAGAATCCGAAAACCTCTCCCTGGCGAACCTGCTATGGCAGCGAACGCTCGTGAGATTATTTTGTTTCACGCCTTGGAAAACCCTCGAAGATGTCCTTGCTATGGCAGCGAACACAGACGAGACTTCTCCCAGTTGCCTATTATCAAATATTTTAAAGTTACGCTACCAAGGCCTATGGTACTAGATTGAGCAAACCCCCGAAATACTTTGAGAATCCCTCAAGAATTTACCTGCTTTGCAGCGAGAATGCTTGACGGTTTCCCAACGGTATTTCCTTTCCCTAGTGTTGTATACTGGAATTGGGATTCCCGAAATACCTTGAAAATCCCCCAAGAATTTACCTGCTTTGCAGCGAGAATGCTTGGGAGTTTTCCAATTATATTTCTTTTCCCCTGAAGTTAAAGCCAACAGTAAATTCTTACTTCGGAATCGTACACAAATACGCGGAAAATCACTCAAATTAAACAAGTAGTAAGCAAAAATGAAATCTATTAATACAGTTACTAAAAACGCTAGGAGCAAAATAAATTTTAACACCAGAAGTATGATTTATAAAATAATTGCTAAATTCGCTTACCTCGTTGGCGAAAATCAGTCGGCGTTTCGGTTACGGCGGAAAACGGCGGAACTGTCAGAGCACAGAGCTATCGAGCTAACGGAGCATAAAAGTAAAAGAGACCTATTCCGTCCCGTTTGCCGGTTTTATACATTCTTTTCTCGACCCCACTCAGGAGGTTCCCTACTTAACAATCTTAAGAACGGCGTCGACTGAAGTGCGCGAACGGTGCAGTAAGAAATACATATTAAACATATACCGGATGTATCAATATACATATTTAAAAATTATTAAGAGCAAATAAATTTACAGCTTTTGATGAAAGGGGGGTGTATAAGTAAATAATAACGTAACTTGATAATAATACTAATAAAATGAGAAATTAAAATGTATACAGTGGGATTTCGGAACGAAAGATAGTAATATCGTTACACTATAAAAAGTAAAATTGGTTTTAGTATACTGATTTCATCTATCCATTTGTTAAAAATATTGGACATGTACTCATAAAAGGTCTCTCTGGTCATCCAGCCGTTTTCAGACCGCCCAATACCTCTCAAATTTAAGTAAAACATCTCCGATAGCATTGCCATATCGTTTCAGATTGCCCAAACCGCGCTTACGGTGGAAATACACAGGACTTAGAGGAGTGCTCTCAACACGCAATCGAATGACTGTGCAATTTGGACATTAATATATAGTTTATCATAAGATAGATCTATGATATGATATATGTTGTGTTTTTACAGAGTTTTGTACACATTTTATTTTTAGTCCCTCACTATCGTATTGTAAAGAATCCATACGCTAAATAAATAAATAAGTACAGTATAACATTCTTTCTCGTCCATGTTAATTTTCTGGTATACTGACTGCTATCCTTTAGCTGACAAGACCTTTTTTCCTTTAGTTAAAAACTCGTCGAGGATCATGTTATTGTTGAAATTTAAGTAACTGCTATCTTCTTCAAACTGTTTTTTGTCTGTCTTGTTATAAAATGAGGATGGCGTTTTAAAAAATTGCTATACCATCTTTTTCCGGGTCTACTATTTTTGATGGGGGTTTCCACATTTAAATCGTCTACGATCTTGTAAATTATCTTTCCTTATTGGGAAACCTAGTTTAACTATGGCTTTTGCCCATGTAACAAGCATTTGCTCATATAACAGCTTCTCATTTTGCGTTTATTAGGTGTTTTGGCTCCTTAGTTTAGTAATGTTAACGTAGGTACGCCAATTTTTTTTGCAGCAGTAGCTATCGGGACTCCTTGCATTGTTCTATTGCTGCTTCGGAATAAAGAAACATCCGTCCTTTACGGGCGGCATCGTGTTCAAATATTAATACGAAATGAATAAGAGTTGATCTTAAAATAATTGACAAAATGTCTATTGTTAGATCGGTTAATAAAAAACCAACAAAAATTAAGTACGCGCTATATTTACTGGACATAGAAACGATATTTGTCTGTAACTGAGCTGGGAGAGTAGTATTATTGTGGTACTATACTCGATAGTCGAAATTGTGTAAAGTGACGTCATCGGTTATCTACCGATTTAAAGTGAACTCCATGAGCGTATCATAGTTTAAGGGTGCGAATACTGAAATATCTGGAATTTCAATTTTTAACATTTGAAATAATAACGTATCACAAGTTGTTCATAAGTAAGTTAAAACAAAATAAAAAAATGTTTAAAAGTCAATTCCAACTTACTACTACTAAAACTAAAAAAAAGTTGTTTGTCAAGACCAAAATAAATTACCAATAAGTATAGGTATGTTGCGAGGTCACTTGTATAATGTCTGACTAACTGGAAGCGGTATCACTCCCTGACGACTCCTCAGAATCATCGCTTTCTCCTCCTATATCGATAATGAGTGGTTCCGTCATTACTTCTACACGTATGTCTAAATCCCAAAACTTTATTTCTTCTTTTAATACGTGTTGAATACATTTACGCCAACTCTCAGCAGTAACGGTATGCAGCGCCTCGTCAAACAGTTTCTCAACGTCAGCCATTTTGAATGTACTGTTTTTTCTCGCAACATAATTTTTCACTTGGGCCCAAACCAGCTCGATGGGGTTTAACTCACAGTGGTAGGGAGGAAGTCTAACAACTGAGACGTTGAAATCTTTCGCCATTTCATCGACAACGTACTTAATATAACTGCTTTTATGTTTCCGTACGAGAGATAATAATTCAACTTTTAGCATTGCCTCGTTGTGCGGAATGCTTTTACTCTCTAACCAATCAATTATAACCCTCTTGCGGCTAGCTGAAGTAGATATTTGCTCCAGTCGACGAGAGTGGTATGAAGCATTATCCATAACTATCACTGAACCAGGAGTTACCTTTGTTAAAATTGATAAAACCATGTTTCAAACCGGTTACCATCCATCTCTTCATGGTAATCGACAGTTTTTTTGGACTGAAAACTTAGTAATCCACCTTCTACAAATCCTTCCTCGCTGCCAATGTGAGTGATAATCAGTCGACATCCTTTCCCAGAGGGAGCTTTTAAACCGGAAGAGAAACCCTCCATAAAGGCTTGTCGATTGCTTCGTATATTCATGTCTTGCCACACTTTTGACACAGTGTGGCCTTCATTTAACCATGTTTCGTCTATATAATATATGTGCCGTCCTTCGTTACGAAACTGTCGTATCTGTTTTAAATAATTTCTCCTCCATTCCACAATGTCATTTCGTTCAATTAAGGCACTGTTTCTACTTCTTGTTTGGTAACGAAAATTCATTAATTTTAAAGTTCGTCTCAAAACTTTATCACTGATGTTTGGTAAAGTATCATCAGCTTCTATTACCTTGCTCAATTTAGCTACCGAGGGGATTTCATTCCTAAAATAAAAAGAATGTATTTCCCTACGTATAGCATTCCGTGTTTGGTCGTCCAAAACAATTTTCTTTCTTCCCCTACTTTCCGGTTTACAGTTTTCACCTCGTTCTCTTGCCAAAGATCCGTCCCGCGATTTCTTTAGAATATTGTATATAGTACTCTCAGAAACTTTAGTTGAATAACTGCACTTAATCACAGCGTCACTAACACCCAACTGTTTGACCATGGCACGCAGTCCTTCGTACACATTTAATATGAGGACTTTTTCTTCCCAAATTAAATTGTTACGACGCCGTTTTTTATCGCCAACACCGCTACACTCCGCCATTATTGTCACTAAATATACCGATATAAATATTACAATAAATACCAATAATAACCGATTTATCACACAAAACCACAACACAAATACTGATGTTACGTTCATGAAGAGAATAAACACCTCACATAACTGTTTACTATCACTGTCTCATTCGCGTAGCTCGATCTATCTATCTCGTTCTCAAAGCCGGAACATTGAAGCGACTCTCCAACATTGTCAAATCGGCGAGTTTATCACAACAAACTTTGCGTTCAAGAAATATACATCAACACTTTATTTCACATTTCAAGTAAACTAATTATTATTAGTCTGCTTGAAATTTGAAATAAATATATTAAATTGGTATTGACTTAATTACATTGCATCTTTTGTACCTGAAATATTGACACAATGGATTTGAAGTGTATTTATAAAATACAGCATTTCTCTCTAGAATACATATGGCAACTGCGCTTTAACCAAAGTGTTGATTAGATAGCTCTGACTCACTTTACACAATTTCGACTATCGAGTATAATAGATAACACATATGTCGTCTTTTAGGTTTTTATTAATTTTCGATACTAATAATAGACACTCCTTAAAGTATTAAAGTGCCACGTGAGGCCAACGCGAAATCACACAAAAAAATCGTATAAGGGCCGCGTGAAGCCAACATGGGCTCACGTGTTAGTCTGTCATAAAATATTGTGTAGCTCCACAATAGCTTCTCGTATCCATCTAAAATACACGGGAGCGTTTTCGGCTCGGCCAGATGGTCTAGAATCCGTATTTGCCCTGTACTTTTCAGAGTCCAAGGTGGACTCGCATGGCTCATATTGTTCGTAATTCAAAGTAAAACAAATTTAAGTTTTATTTTTCCCAGAAAATACAAATAACAAGAGAGTAATGTTACAAGTCAAGGTAAAACAAAAATAATACATCAACAAACTTATTTCTAACGTAGCTACTAATTTAGTATTTTTTCATTGAATGTGTAACAAAAAAACAGTCTAGGGAATAGAATTTCTAACAGGCATCGCACTTCAACGTGGTGTTTGAGGCTCTTCTCTGTGCTATTGGCCTTGTCCGTTTGACATTATTGCATAACATATTATACATCGTCTTCTGCCAGCACGACCAACGTAGCTAAGTTTGTGTTCGTTTTCCGGAAGGATAGGAGCTGGTACGGCAATAAAATCCCCCATTAGGCCCATAATTATCTGTTCCTTGAATTTGGTAATTGTCATTTTCTCGATGGCAATACTTTGATGTACGATATAAGTGCTGTACCGGTCAAGAGCTCCACCGACAATTTTCGGTACCACTTTATTCCTTTACGTAACGCCCAATTATAGCTTTTCATCTGGTCTGATATATCAATGAAGCTTGTATATTTATTATATTCGAATACATTCTTTGGCTTGACAACATCACCGCGTGCCTTCTGAATTGTCACCATTTGGTACTAATCATCAGTACATCGCGCTTGTCATTCCATTTTTGAATAACGATGCCTGAGTTACTTTTTTCAGCTACATGTTCGCCTATTTTCAATTTCTTGGAAATAACGTTTTTAGAATTATACTTGCGGTTAGCACGTAGTGTACCAATCATATAAGTTTTTCGGTGTAACAGTTCATGAGCAAGTGTGACCGAGGTGTAATAGTTGTCAATCGCAAGAGTTCGTCTTTTGTCAAGAGTTTCATTACCACATTTATTGGTACGCTGCTACCTTTAACATGTTATTTTCCACAATACACTTTTAAATCGTATGTATAACCACCTTCCAGGCAAAGTTTGAAAAGCTTTATCCCAAACTTATGCCTGCTGTTGGCAATATACTGTTTGAATTTTAGTCTCCATTGAAATGGTACTAATTATTTCGTCAATGCAGACGTTTTCTTTGGGAACGATGGTAGCCTTGAATTTGTGCTTCAGTCTCGTAATTAATGGGGTGATCTTCTATAAACGGTCATCGTTTATAACAGAATTGTCGGTGAAATGGAGCGTTTTCCATAATATATAGAAACAATTCCTGGGAATTATATTTTTGATATGGTTCAAATAAATGGTATTCTTCGACCAATATGATTGCAAAGATGGAAAATGGCATAATCCCATCCAAATAATTATATCAAGAAATCGTTTCATTTCCGCGAGATCAGTGTTACGCCAAGTAGCAATACATGCGCTCTTCTTCTTATTTTTCTCTTGGCACTGTAGGGCGTAACGATTTGTCTCTTCGACTTAAAATATTACATAAACCTAAGTTGGGAAAAATAAAATTAATAAAATACCATCGTCTACAAAATATTCATAAAATTCTAAGGGAGAGTTGTTGTAGAAGTTTTCATACAAGTACCCACTGAAACCTGCAGAATCCTTGTCCTCAAACGTGAATTTATGTAAATTATCACCGTTGACATCATTGCATTGGCCACTGATGTGCCTTCTTCCAAAATTTGCTCTTCGGAGTCATTCGTATTTTGTGCAATGACGAATTCTATAACTTCATCCATAGAGTCCCCGAAACTAGGATTTTCTTGTTCGTTACCGTTGGGTGGTATAGTTTGTTCCACTAGTACTCACGTTTATGGTATTTACGGTCATACATTTTCTTTTTCGACTTTGTTCTTGATCACGCAATTCATATTCACTAGCACTATCACTGTCGTCTGATGACGATGACGGCTGGTACTTGTCCGAAAGATAAACAACGTCAAACCAAAACTCATTATCCGATGATTCTTCCCCAGAAAAAATTTCTTGCCAATATTTTCTTGTTCTTTCTCATACAACTGCATTGTACCGCTTTAATGTGTACACTAATAAATTAGCGGCCTGTTCCGTCGCTCTCAACACGCTTCGCAAACGTGAATTGACAAGTCAATCGAAACGCCACATTGGACTCACAATGGCATCCTGTGATAAAAGTTTTGCTGGTGGTCGTGAAACTCCAACCTGGACTCGCATTATAAAAACACATTTTTTTGACTGAAAATCATAGATGAGGATTTATAACATTAATTTGGAATTAAGAAGAAATATAGAAAGGCAATTTGATAAAAAAAAGTGATCGGCCAATGGGGACGTAAAATTTTTTAACATTCCCGCACTTAACCTGTTAAAATAATTAGCAGAAATAAGAAGATAATGGTGCTAGTACATCGATAACCAAAAAATCGCACAAATCATATAATTGTAGGTCAAATTCGTACCTGATAAATGGAAAAAATAAGAAATCTAGGAGCACGCGTCCTCTTATCACTTTGTTTACTGTTGTCTGACGTAATTTTGAAATTTACTCAGGAAAGTGCACGTATGTTTTTAACAACTGATCCTAAATGGCGGTAGGTGTCTTTCACGTCAATAGTGAAGTTGAATAAAAAATTAATTTCCTTATTAGAAAACTTTTTTTCGAAACTGTCATTTTTTAGTTCAATGTCGAGCATTTGTGCTTTTAATTTAAATGTTTTGATTTACTTTGGAATTAATCAGATGGATGACGTTTTTCGTAAAGAATCCGCCACCGTTACACCGTTCCTTTCGGACTGGTACCGTCAATATCATCTATAATCTGCATTTAATAAGAAAAATAAAAAATATATATGAGCACCAAACTGACTAAAGGTTGAAATTCATACATAAAATAGAAACCTATATCAGGATTCTCCAGACGAGAGGAAAATCTCTTCGGTGCCGTCGAAGGGGTGATAATTCCACCCTTAATATTTAAAAAATTCATATTATGCCGAAGGAAATGAGAAGCCAGGTTGCAATTTATACAGAAAATAGAAACCTATATTAGGATCCTCCAGACGAGAGAAAAATATCTTCGGTGCCGTCGAAGGGGTGATAATTCCATCTAATCGAACATGTTTCGAGAGGATGATATGCCAAAAATATATTTTTGGAGAATTGCGAAAAATGCAATATTTTCCTTACAGCTACATATTTGACAAAAAATATTTTTCTCTCAAAAAATACTGAAATTATGAGAATAGAGTTCTTTGATACGACAAATCGAGTGGTGCTGTCCATGTTTCAAATATTAGGAGAGCATTTAAGTTAAAAGAAAACATGCCTTCATATAAAAAATAGTACAGACCAAAATAATGAAGTATTCATTCAATTTTCTGAGAATGTATCGTCAAATGTCCAATCTATGATATAAAAAATCAGGAGTGCTCTAAAATGATGCGATTCAGAAGTAGAGTGCGTCAAACTTTGAGTATCCAATGAAGAGGGTAAAATAAAATATGCATAGTTATTCAAAAATTGATAGAATTAGGTCATTAACAAAGTCACCCATCGATTTTAGATGAAAATCCATCCAATCGAACATGTTTCGAGAGGATGATAGACAAAAAATATATTTTCGGAGAATTGCGAAAAATGCAATATTTTCCTTACTATATATAGTCCAGTTACATATTTGACGAAAAATATTTTTCCGCTTAAAAAATAGTCAAATTATGAGAATAAGGGTTCTTTGATACGACAAATCGACTGGTGGTGTCCATTTTTCGATAAGATAAATGTTTCAAATATTAGGAGAGCATTTAAGTTAAAAGAAAACATGCCTTCATATAAAAAATAGTACAGACCAAAATAATGGAAGTATTCATCCAATTTTCTGAAAAAGTATCGTCAAAGGTCCAATCTATGATATAAAAAATCGGGGGTGCTCCAAAATTATGCGATTCAGAAGTAGATTGCGTCAAACTTGGAGTATCCAATGAAGAGGACAAAATCCAATATCCATAGTTATTCAAAAATTGATAGAATTAGGGCATTAACAAAGTCACCCATCGATTTTGGATGAAATTTCATCTACTCGAACATGTGTCGAGAGGATGATAGGCCAAAAATATATTCTTGGAGAATTGCGAAAAATGCAATATTTTCCATACTTTATATAATTCAGGTTCATATTTGTCGGAAAATATTTTTCCTCTTAAAAAATACTGAAATTATGGGAAATGGGGTTCTTTGTTACGACAAATTGACTGGTGTTGTCCATTTTTCTATAAAATGAATGATTCAAATTTTTATCCAGAATTTATATTAAAAAAAACATGCCTTCATATAAAAAATTGCAGGTCCTATTATGAAAAAGATCAGGATTGCACTATAATGATGGTCATGAGGATCATATTGGTCGGAAAAATTTTTTTATCTCAAAAAATTCTGAAATACTTGCAAATGGGTTGGTTGTCTTAGTACGACATATCGACTGGTGTACATTTATCGATAAAATAGATGTTTGAATTTTTAGCGCAGGATTTAAATGAAAACATAGCTCCATTTAAAAACTCGAACATTCCAAAATATTGAAAATATTCAATTAATTTTCATATTAGTGTTTTTAAATAAAACTCACGGTCTCTAGTTAATTCCACAATATAATACAAGTTATTGAAAATTCTAAAAAATTGACAATTGTTTCGATAAATCAATATCATCGTTACATTTCATTTTATGCCTACCTGATGTTTAGTAGTTATTTTTGGCTAGACCAAGAAGTAACCTAACTTGTGATTGGCTTAATATATGTTTATAGAAAAAAGAAGAAGATGTGATATTACAAATATTGAAGCTTAGATATTATTAGCCCTATGGTGATATCCTGTATATCACTTTTCCAATTAAGATCAGTATAACTGTGCAATGATATAGAAAACCAGGAAAACTATATCTGCTGATCTTTACAATTATCACTTAATAAGACAGTTTATTAGTGGAGAATTCCCTAGATTTAACTGTTCATTGACAACTTCATATTGTGGGTTTCCTAAATGTCTTCTAATTTCCAGTTCTTCAAGGAAATCCAGTTCTTGTTTCTTTTCAGAAATATGCAGCACTTCTAGTTCTGTGTTAGGTGTCAATGAATGATTGGTGTCAAGTAGATGATTTGCGTAGTGGGATTTATCTGGTTGTTTTAATCTGTATGCTCGTAAGTGCTCACTGTATCGTATTTCAAAATTCCAGTGAGAACTAGAAGTGCTGCATATTTGTGAAAAGAAACAAGAACTGGATTTCCTTGAAGAACTGGAAATTAGAAGACATTTAAGAAACCCACAATATGAAATTGTCAATGAACAGTTAAATCTAGGGAATTCTCCACTAATAAACTGTCTTATTAAGTGATAATTGTAAAGATCAGCAGATATAGTTTTCCTGGTTTTCTATATCATTGCACAGTTATACTGATCTTAATTGGAAAAATGATATCCAGGATATCACCATAGGGCTAATAATATCTAAGCTTCAATATTTCTAATATCACATCTTTTTCTATAAACATATATTAAGCCAATCACAAGTTAGGTTACTTCTTGGTCTAGCCAAAAATAACTACTAAACATCAGGAAGGCATAAAATGAAATGTAACTTCTGTCATTCTGACGATGATATTGATTTATCGAAACAATTGTCAATTTTTTAGAATTTTCAATAACTTGTATTATATTGTGGAATTAACTAGAGACCGTGACGTTTCATTTAAAAACACTAATATGAGCATATTCCACGAAGTAAGGGTCGAGACAGTGAATTTAATTAATTTTCACATGAATATTATGACAAAGGTCCAATCTATGAAGAAAAAAATCAGGAGTGCATTAATATGGGCGTTTGAGAAGTATAGTGCCTCAAACTTAGAGTATCGAAAAAAGAGGAGAAAATTAAATATCCATCGCAAGTAAATTAGTAAATATAGTGACGCTATTTTTACGTGAATCTACCAAGTATAATATAGACATTAGTAGTTTAATTAGAACCTTATATTAAAATTATTATATGACTTGAACCTCTTCTATTCAACGATTTTGCTCGTTTCTTAGTGATTATTTATTAGGTTATGATCTATTGAATTAAAACGTTTCTGTTATTAATGCAAAATAAAGAAAAATAATGAATTTAAATGAAGTTGAGTCATTTCATTGAAAACATCTTAAGCTGAACATTGAATTTAGTAGTTTCCTGTAACAATATAGTTGCTTATTTTAATATTTTTGTAGCTTTTACACTTTAATCAAAGATGTCGCTGGTAACGTAATGTTCAATAGACCTTTTCATCACAAATTTGAAAAGTGCCTTTTCTTCTCTCGAATTATTACTGCCCTCCGCTACGAGTCGGGCAGCAAACTACATCCTCGGGAGGAAAAATAGCACTTTCCTCTCTTGTTATACAAATAGCTACTGTTATGCATGCAAAATAAAAAAATAATTAATTTAAATGTAGTTCCGCCATCTCCAATTAAACTTCCCAACCTGAGTCTTGATATTAGTAGTTTCCTGTAACAATATTATTTTATAAATTGAGACTATTCGTGAAAGATGTCGCTGGTAACGTAAAATTATGAATTGAATTAGAATATTTTTGGAATAGGAATAATTAAATTAAATAATATTGAGCTTTCTGTTCACGAACGTCCCAAGTTGCATATTGACATTGGTAGTTTCCTTAAATACATAATATATAAAATTTATTATATGAGACTTACATTCAAAGTTGCTGCAAATTACGTGGTGATTTATTGTTATGTAAATTTAATTGTGTAATATATTGAATTGTCTTTAGAATTATTATTATATAATGAATAAAATTATAGGAAAAATAATTATATTTAATTAAGTCGCGCCATCTTTACGTGATCTAACAAGTTTAATATTGACATGAGTAGCTTAGATAGATCAATATTACAATATTATTATACCATTTGAACCTTTTATACAACGCTGCTGCTTGTTTCTGAATGATAAATTATTAGGTTATAATATGCTTATAATTGAATTAAGATGTTATTGTTATGCATACGCAATAAATAAAAATAATTAATTAAAATATTGTTTCGCCATCTCCCCGTGAATGTTCCAAACTGTACACTGGAATTAGTAGTTTCCTGTAACAATAGAAGTTCCTTGTATTAATATTATTTTTAGGTTTGAAACTTTTAATTAAAAATATGTAATGTATATAATAATGATAATGAAAAGGATTTAATTTTTCATATTTTTGCTGCTGACAACAAGTTAAGAAAACGTTTGGAAAATGCTCTCAAATTGGGAGATAATTATTGAGAACGTTTTACCAAAGTACCCCTATTATTGCAGGTACCTACTAACATTTTTATTAATCTCACTCTTAGTGTAAACGAATATTTAAAAAAGAACGATATTCCAAGTGTAAAACTGTTGTGTTTTCTATCAATCAGAGTTAATAGTTATTATTATTAAGAGGATCTTTATCGGTCGTACAATTGTTTCTCAATTTCCTATTTACAAGGAGTCTCAAAAATATATACAATAGATACACAGTAAATAAAGACGATGTTCCGGCGACAATTCTTGTACCACTTGCAGCGTACGTTTCTCAAGGTGGGAACAGACCAAGCAAACATTGTTGTGCAACAGCTGAACAACAGTCGTACAACACACGAGTTCACGCAGTGTGTACGTGTTGCGCAACAGTTGTACAACTGTTGCGCGGTGTTTGCTCCCGAGGCGGTACATCAAAGGAGACGTTGCCCAACAGTGCGCACACAGCATCGCTAGTGTAGACGTTGCATTTCAAACAGTGAGACGATTCGTATGCGAAAAGTTTTCATCAGTTATTAAAATGTCTCAGAACTGGACTGAAGAGCAAAGTCTGATCTTGTAAGAGGTTTTCCGAATATATGGAATCCCGAAAATGAGACTTATAAACACAAAAACAAACGTACCGAGGCATTTAATAACATAGCTGAAGGTCTAGGGCTTTCGCGGGAAGAATGTGAGCGAAAATGGAAAGTTCTGCAAAATCAATTTAGACGAGAATGTATTAAAAGTGTAACAAAATCCGGCCAAGGAACAAGTGAATTGTACGTTTCTCACTGGTTTGGATATACACATTTAATGTTTTTAAAAGACAAGAATAAGCCGAGACATACAAGAGATACTCAAGTCGAGGTAAGTAAGCATTATTTTTGATTGCCTGTTTACAGAATTATAATAATTATATTAACATTAGAACAAACAATATTATTTTTCATTCCATTTTGTCTTGCCACGGCACTCTTCCATTGGTTGAAAAATAACGCGCAAATTGTTCACGGACCTCTTGTGCTTCTCTGGTTGATTTTCTACCAATTCTCTTTATATTTAAAAATGTTCCTGAGGGTTCTGGTTCGTTTCGCCAGGATCCTGGACTCAAAATTCCTGAGGGAATATCTTCTTTATCATAGGTTCCAGGGGGACTGTATAAAACTGTGGCTGATTTATTATTTTGTAAAAAATTATGCAAGTAGCAACAGGCTAGAACAACTTTTTCAGCATTAGCAGGTTGCAAAAGCATGGCTTTTCGAAGAACTCGAAACACAGCTGACAGAACTCCAAAAGTATTTTCAACTACTCGCCTTGCTCATGATAACCTGTAATTAAATGAACGTTGGAACGTCCCCTTCGCATGTTCTCCTGAAAATGGTTTCATCAAGTTCTCCTGTAGAGGAAACGCATCGTCACAAACAAACACAAAAGGAGTTGTCCTGTCCCGATGTCCTGGCAGCAGTTTTGCAGGTGGCAAATTTAATGTACCAGCGTTTAGTTTCTTTGCAAAATCTGTATTTTTAAAAACTCCACCATCGGATATTCGTCCCTGACATCCCACATTCGCATATAAAAATCTATATTTTGCATCTACTACTGCCATAAGGACAATACTGAAAGTGCCCTTGTAATTAAAATATTCACTTCCACTTTTTAAAGGGGCTTGTAGTACGACATGTTTCCCATCAATTGCTCCTAAGCATTGAGGAAAATTCCACAGGTCTTCATAATCCTGGGCAACTTGAAGCCACTCCTCGGGTGAAGCAGGTAACTGAAAAAAAATAGGTACATATATGAACTTTCCGACTCAAAATTAGCCCAGGAATCACCCATTAAAGAAGTTCATATCTTTAATTGACACCCTGTATCCACACACAGTACACCTATTTTATTATTTCTTTGTTTCAGACACAGGAATTGGAAAATATACAAGAAGACGACACATTACCATCAGAAATTCTTTCTAATGAGGATTCGTCCAAAACTCATGTAGAACCATCGCGTGACACAGTGACAAATGTTTTATCACCAAGACAGGAAACCTCTTCTGATTATCAATGTTATGAATCACAGTCATCTCGTGACACCGTGAGGCAGTTGGTACCACCAGTAAAAAAAAACGTTGGGGAAGCGCTCCGCTCCCTCTGATCCTCAAATTGATGAAGCTTTTAAAGCAATAAAAGCATTAACAGGAAACCGAGCAAAAGGGACAGCTTTGACGTATATGGCGAACACGTAGCAAATAAATTAAGAACGTATAATGCTTTGATTCGAGCTAACGTAGTACATAAAATTAATTGCCTTCTGCATGATGCTGACATGCAAATGCTCTACCAATCGCAAGGACAATTTAATCAAAGGACAACTGTATCCACTGCAAGTTCCTCATCCTATCCATCACCAGTCCCGTCTCCATATTCGTCAGAAAGCCTTCAACACGCTGTCTTAGAGCCGCAGGAACCCAACTTTATTGACGCTCTACTTGTATCTCAAGAACAAAAGGGAGATAACTTTACAGAATGGTAAAAAAACTATGTTATCTACACACTAATTTAAATAAATAATAAGAAAAGATTTTGATTTTTTTTACCTGTATCTGATCCATCAAAGCTTTTATTAGCGCTTCGCATACTTCCGGAATTATAGTACCAATTAACTGCTTCGATATACGAAAAAGGTACATTAGACTGACATACGAATCTCATGTGGCTAAAAACCGTAAAGTTACCAGTAATCTTGTCTTGACACATACTGGTTCTCGGTAGTTCGTATGTTTTTTTGCAATTTTAGGACCAATCATTACAATTAGTTTTTCAAATGTAGTTGTATCCATTCGAGAGAAGTTATTGAACAACATGTTGTCCTCCATTCTTAATTCTGGTAAAAACTGTCGTTCTCTGTTAGCGTATATACGTCTTTGCCACCACCTTCGCTTTTTACGGCCTCTTCGTGATACTTTTATTTTTATAAATAAGAACGCACACCAGGCGAGTAGAGCATCTTCTTCGTCGCTCATAGCACCGACTAAACGAACACTGGACAACCACCGGGGAAACTAGGTAGGTCGATGTTGGCGAACAGTTTGTCGAAAATGTTTTCTCTCCACGGAAACAAGTTTGCCAACAGCTGCCTAACTGTTGTTCAACTGTTGCACAACAATGTTTGCTTGGTCTGTTCCCACCTTCAGACGTATTTGACTCCTTGTTGTTTGAAGCATTATGATCCAATTATATGTACAGACTTTGTCTTGGTTATAAAAATACGACTCTACAGCTTCTTCAACTGGTAATGGTATATCATACATAATTAACATCGAAGAATTTATAATTTCAAGACCGGGCTAGAAATATATGTCAGTGTAATTGACACGCACCTGAATACACATACATTCCTGAGTTTCCTCATAAATCAGTGCAGTTTATTAGAATTAAGTGATTTTAAATTATTTCAAGCGAAGTATTAGTGTTATATAAGGGAATATATCACATACAATTGTGGTCAAGTACCTTCAAGTTAAAAACTGTACAGTTTTAGCAGTTCTCAATATATGTACCAAATTTATAATGTTTATTTGATGTTAATTTATTTGGATTTATTCTTTATTTAAAAAAAAAACAAAGAAAAAATTACAAGTTTTCTTGATGCACTGTATAATAATCCACTATTCTTTTCACAATGAATCATTTACGGAATGTTCACAGACTTTTATAACGACAAACAATTTTGAACCAGGACCGAACTCCTCAACAAATTAATTTCCGATGTTTGAGTAAAAATCTGATTTTGTATCAGAAGAACAGTAGGGCGAGGAGATATTCAAATTATCAGGAGCAACTAATCGTACACCTTGTCACTCACCTTTTCTTGCTACAAAATGTATTTTCGTTAAAATACTGACTTTTTTATACCTTGTATAGAAAATGTATTATTTCAATTAATATATCTGGCAAACAATTGTGGAAATGGGTGCCAATAAATATTTATATTCTACAGACAAAAACTCCTTAGAATAGTACAACATCGTACTTATGCTTTAAACATACTGCCCTCAGGATTCTTGAAATTAAGTAGCCACTGGCATGGTCGGTTCGGATCAAGAACTTCATTCCATACAAGTACTTGTAGAAATGCTCAACAGATTTCATCACTGCCAGAAGCTCTCGCCTGGTAATGCAGTAGTTACGCTCAGGTTTAGATAAGGTCTTGCTGAAGTACCCAACGACCCTTTCTCGGCCATCCTGGAGCTGGGAAAGAACGGCACCAATTCCCACGTTGCTGGCGTCTGTATCGAGAATGAACTTTCCCCCAGGAAGGGGATAGTCCAGAATCGGAGTTGATGTCAGTTGCTTCTTCAAAGATTCGAAGGCAACTTGGCATTCTTCATCCCAGCTGAATCTTCTACCTTCCTCATTCATTGGGGTTAGCGGTTTGGCGATTTCCCCAAACATCTTCACGTAGCGTCGATAATAGGAGCAAAGTCTCAGGAAGCTTCGAAGTTGATGTTTGTCGGAAGGGGTTGGACATTGCTGGACTACGTGGATCTTGTCTGGATCTACAGCTATACTTTCTCCGCCGACTACATGCCCTAGATAGTTGACTTCAGTCTGGAAGAGGTGGCACTTCTTCACGTTTAATGTCATATTGGCTACTTGAAGTCTCTTGAAAACCTCTTCAAGATTCGTCAAATGCGTGTCAAATATTCGCCCCAGAATGATGACGTCATTCAAATACACTAGGCAGGTTACCCAAGACAAACCCCTGAGGATGTCTTTTGAAGGTGGCTGGGCATTGCAAAGACCGAACGGAAGTACCGTAAACTGCCACAGGCCTGTTCCGCTGGTGAAAGCCGTCTTATCTTTGTCAGCAGGATCCATTTCCACCTGCCAGTAGCCACTCTTCAAATCCAAAGTGGAAAATAACTTGGAACCTGCTAGTGCGTCAAGTGCGTCGTCGATTCTAGGCAGCGGGTAACTGTTCTCCTTGGTGACTTCGTTGAGCTTGTGGTAGTCAACGCAGAACCTTGTCGAACCATGTCTCTTTTTCACAAGAACTACTGGAGAGATCCAAGGGCTGTTTGAAGGTTCTATTACTCCGTCTTTTATCATCTCTTGAAGAGTACTTCCTGTTTCTGTCTTCTTCGCCGGGGGAAGTCGCCGAGCAGCTTGACGGATGGGACGAGCATCACCAGTGTCTATCTTATGTTTTACCACACTGGCTCTTCCTAGTTTGCCATCGGATGAACCGAGAATGGAATGGTAACGGTTAACTAGTTCTCTCACCATCTTTATGTTGCCGTGACAGGGATGGATAGAAGGTGGCTAGGATCTGACAGCTTGTCCGAGTACTATTCATCCTTAGGGGTCCCCCGGTGGATAACTTTGGTTATTGACTCGAGGGTTCCTACTTGAGTGCCTTTCTTGAGGGTAACTGGGTGGTCGTTTAGGTTGATCAGACGAACTGGCACCCTTGAAGCGGATTGGATCAGTGCCTTACCGTCAAGAATGCCCCGTCCCAGTTCCTGGTCATGATTTATGGGCTCTACTATGGCCGCAGTTGCGTCTTTCATGGCCATATTCAAACGAGCTACGACTATGGACTCACACCTTGCTAGTTCGACATCCTCAGAAAGCATCACCTCCGCGATGGCTGTTTCTCGCTGATGTAGAATTAATTCCTCGGTACCGACGTCGATGACTCGATGTTTGAGATCTAGTTTGAAGCCAAAGGAATCCATGGTGTCCACCCCCAAGATGACGTCCTCTTCAATTTCAGCTACTAAAGCTGAATGCGAAACCTCGGTAGAGCCAAACATAATTCTTACGTCTACCTCGTCGTGGACCTTGGCCGCTTCCCCTGTAGCGGTTCGTACTCGCCATCTGGAGGGCGACAACTTCTCTTCCTTAACGACCCTTCGGCGAATGATGGTCTTCGATGCTCCTGTATCCACCAACATTGAATATTTCTTGCCGTCTACTGTACCGTCTACGAAGATGCTGTTGGGTCGATGTCTTACTGAAGTCAGGACGAGTAGAGGGTCTTGCAGGCTGCTTGGAGTCGATGTCACTCTCCTGGAGTCGACCCGTTCTAGTTTTCCTGCTGCTCGGTGTCATCCTGGGTTGTCTTCCCGCGACGTTGGCATGCGCTTCTGACGTGACCAAGTTCATCGCAGTTCCAACATCGTACGAGTCTCCTCTTCCTCGACGCCATCGTCTTCATCAGGCTCACCAATTCTTGTAGGATCTCTTGGCTCTGCTCCCCTTAGTGCACCTCTTCTCTGGACTGGCTGGTCACGGATATAACTCTAGCATGGGAACGAGACACTTCAGTGGCTGCTTCAAACTTCAATGCCGTTAACAGGGCATCCACTAGAGCTTTGGGACGGGCCAAGAGCAGCGCTCTTTGCAACTCCTGACTCTTAAGCCGTCTATGAATGCCTGGACAGCTAGGCATTCCAAAATGCTTTCATTGGCCGAAGAATATGCAAAGCGGACCATTCTTGTAACCTCCGCTTCAAACTCCTGTATAGATTCACCAGCTTTCTGCCTTCTGTTTTTGAGCCGGTACTGCTAGACTTGCTCTATAGGTGCGCTTGGCCATACCTCATCTCCAGGCGCTTCACCAGTTGGTCGAAGTCGTCAGACTCGTCGGCATGGAGGGTTTGCAGGGCATCAAGAGCATCACCTCGTAGGGCAACTGTCAGAGGTACCGCCTTTTCTCTGGATGACCATCCATTGGCGCTGGCCGCTGCGTTGAATTGCTTGAGGTAGTCGGGCCAGGAAGTTGTGCCGTCGAAGGTTGTTGGCTTCAATCTTGCCTTGGTCTCTCCTGCTGTGTTGGACTCCTGACGCAGTTCACCCCTTGAACTTCTGGTCGGAGAATGGTTCTTCCATCGCCTGGAACTTGATTTCGAGGGTCGACAAGCTACTCTCTAACCTATCTACCTGTGGATTGGGCTCTCCCTCTCTGCATACGGGTCCTGGTGGATGGGAGACAATATCTTGCAGCTTTTGCATCTCTTCTTCGATTCCGGCTATTCTCCCTTCCCTGGATATCTCCATGTACAAACTAGACACTTTCTGGAAGAGTTCCTCGAAGAGGCTGGACATCTTTTGAGAGAGTTCGTCGCGCTGGCTGGACATCTTTTGCGAGATTTCTGTGGACAGGTTGGACATCTGCGAGATTTCATCTCGGATCAGGGTCATGGTCTTCGTTGAGGGATCTTCAACTCCACAGTCTCAGGATCAATATCCTGGCTTTCATAATGCCCTTTTAATCGTACCTTGGGACCCGTCGTGTCCAAATCAAGCTCTTCCAGCTCTCTTCTCAATTCTGTAACTAACAACTTGCTTATTTTCTTCCCGGACATCTTGAAATCTTCACCCCATACCTGACACCAATTGTAGTACGAGTGAGGGTTAAAACAATTTATTTCTACTAAACTTCAAACAATTCAACGAACTAAACAACAACTAAAAAGGATATTTACATTGAGAAATATTTTTTTGAAATATTTCCAAACGTCACCTTTTTCTCACTTTTCAAAATCTCCCAGCCGTCCTCTCCCTTTTTCTTGTAAGTCCTTCTCTTTATGCCAGCTTCTCTATTCTAGGTTATGTCGCTGTCATATTGATAGTCCGAGGCCTGCTACTATGTAACTATTCCGTTACAATACGTTTAACAAAAAATTAGAAAAAAAAAATGATTCCTAAAAAAACAAGTAACAAAGGTAGTTTTCTAATATCGAAAATAAGTTCATTTTTGTACTTATTTTGGTTCACCACCCTTTTACGACGATCGCCGATGAACTACGATAAAATAAGATAATGCGGAAGAACATTCCATTCTGTGAGTAATATTAAATAAAAGATGTAAATGCAATAAAAAAATATATTTTATACAGGTATAGATGCAAAATTATTTTGGAACATTTATGATGGCGTTATTGTAAGTTTTTATATGTATAAAAATACAAAATACCCGACATTCATTAAACGATC
This sequence comes from Galeruca laticollis, assembly GCA_963921935.1. Lineage (NCBI taxonomy): Eukaryota > Metazoa > Arthropoda > Insecta > Coleoptera > Chrysomelidae > Galeruca > Galeruca laticollis. Next base: position 64,476,411 of record OY998176.1, on the reverse strand, counting down.
CTAAAATTGAAATTCATTAACGGAAAAACAATGCATCTGATTTATACTGAATTTAGTAGTAATATAATTACTTTTGTTAATTAACATATAATTCTGATTAACTTGAATATATACATAGGATTGACTGTTTTCTTCAATTCAATGTAACTAAGTGAAACTCGAGGAAAATGTAGCTCATCAAAAAAAAAAAGAAAATAATACATATTCCAAACACAGCAGTTTTTCATTTAATATTCGAAATTAATTCAACTAGAAACATGCAATGCGTTTTGATTATAACGAAACGGGCAATTAAAAGTCAGTGCGTGATTTTTTGAACCGATCTAAACTCAGTTTGTTGATTTAATTAATATGAACTAAATAAAATCGTTTAAATCAAGAACATTATTGTTTCAATGACTCTTTGATTTTAACACTATAAACATAGGTCGACCTTTTAATGGTCGAAATAAACAGATCATAACTTCATGGGTGCTGGTAAAAATTATTGTATTATGGTATGATATGGGGATACTACTATTAATTATTTTAATACTATCCTTAATGATATACTAATGTTTTATTAGGTTATTTACTTGCTTAAAAATAATGTCTTAATCTACATATTGTATAAATGTATGTTTATTGTATATAATACGAGAATTTCCTAATTGGATTGGAAAGAGTAGGCATTCGATTTTAGTGGTAGATACATCCTCTTCAATGTATTGTATCTGCAGAATCATGATGTATGTTGTCATCAATGTCAGGAGGTTCATCGTTAGATTCCTGTAACAATTTGTTTCTCTCGGTTTTCTAGTCAGACTTTTATGGTATGTGCCTTTATTAGTTTTAATGAGGATACGTTTGTAATAAACACGAGATATGACGTAGTAAATTTTAAGAACGCCCTATATAGACACATTTTTCTTAATTCGAAATAATCAATAAATGTTGACCTCCAAGAAAGAAATTGATACAAACAACTTGTGTTATAGCAAGGTTGCTAAACATCACAGCTGACGTGTCATGCTTTGTTTATCAATACGTTACAAGCTGAAATAATGATATACAAAACTAACCTTCACACAAGGGCATAGACGAGGTAATTTTTAGAATAAATAACAAGAATTTTTGAATCTAAAGGAGGGAGACAGTAACTCTCCCCGAAGTGGCCAGTCTAAGTACGGACGGCCTCTTTACCCTCAACAGTAATATTGTGTAGTTGTGACTAGTGATATTCCAAAACGTAAGTTTTTAACGTATAATTAATTTTTATATATTGTATTGATCTGTTTTATTATATTTCCATTGACTCAACTGGGTGTCTCAAAAAGGTAAGGGAACCCATATTTTCGGTCATATCGAGTGTACCATTTACATCTGCGCCCCTCATCTACTATTAGAGTCTAAAATTTATAGGTATTTACGGAGATATCGTATGTTCGAGGACCATCTCCCTATATATTGGTTTTCTGTATTTGTGCAAGGATATTATATTGTACAGGGGATCATATTTATTCCTATTTAATGTTTCAACCGAAATTTTATTACCGTATTTTTACAGGATATCCACATACCCGAGATATCATAATTAATCTACTGAACTCGATTACATTACACCTTTTTGGCTTAGTACTTTCGTCTTTTTAAATTTGGGTAGTTTTTTATTTCTCTGTTTTGTTTTTATGTAGCATGTTTCTTGGTTTGATAAATCTGGGGGGGATTTTCGCGTTTTTTATTTCGTTTTTGAATAATCTTTTCTTTTGTGGATTCATTATTTTGCTTAATTTTTTCATACAATATTTTACTATTTTCTTTATGATCTTGTACGTAAGTTAATATGATTAATAGATCGTCTAAATCAAAAGGATCGGGATTGTTTATGTGACCTTTAATAATTTCAAAAGGCGTATATTTCGTAACTGAATAAATACTATTATTATAACAGAAAATTGCATTTTTTATTAGTTGATCAGATTTCAAATTTTTATTTTCTTCTTGTAAGCATCGATAATGCTCGATTAGTGTTGAATGGAATCTCTCGACTGGAGATGTTGATGTTGTGAAGTGTAGATGGATGTGGTGTAATTTGCAAAAATCTTGAAGATCGAAATTTTTAAATTCTGTGCCTTGGTCAGACGTAATTTTGCTAGGTAGACCGTGATGGGAAATAAATTCGTGAAATTTCTCAACTACAGATACTCCTGTTATACTGGCTGGATAGGCTTGACCATATCTTGAAAATGAATCTATGATTGTTAAATACGATTAATTTGATATATAAAAAACGTCTAAATGGATATATTCGAAAGGTCTCGAAATTGTAGGTGTTAAATTGAATTTTATAACTGGGGGATTTCTGTCATACTTATTCTTCAGACAAGTTTCGCAATTATTTATGAAATGTTCTATTTCTTCTATCATTTTTGGCCAATAATATCTATGACTAAGGGATGCTTTTACTTCATTTATACCTCTGCGATCTGATTTACTTATATGGTAGTATTCTTCTTTCTCTCGTTGTTCGTCAACTGATGAATGTCTGTGAGAATTTTGGTACACATGATAAATTTAAAAGCAGAATTAAATGTTTTTGCGCAGTTAATATAAAAACTCGTGATAAGGCTTCATTTTGGAAATAAAGAGCATAATTTTGGTTGGGGTTTATAAATTCCTTAATGAAATTCATTACGTTTGATTCAGTGTCTACTACTGGTAATGTAACATATAAACGAATATTTTCGAATATTTTTTCTCATTTTACTTTAAAAGAAAGATTTTCATTGCTAGTAAAATATAATTGATTTTTATACATATTTAGTGGTTTTTCAGATATTAGAATTGATAAAATGTGATTTTCCGCAGATGTGTGTACTGTTTCAATGTCGTCATTATTGGGGTTCGCTTCTTCGTTTAATGGGGGTAAATTAATTATGGTATCTGAAACATCTCTTTCGTTTTCGTCTAAAATAGTTGTGAAGTCAATGTTATCTAAATTAGGAAGTTGACTTGTAGATTCGTTATATGAACCAATTCTTTCGAGTTCTTGATTTACAATTTCTTCAATGTCACCTAAATTAACATCAAGTGATGCAGTTTCTTGCCACCTACCGTTATTCACTCTGAGATCTATGAACCTAAAACTCTGTGCATACTGTGCGCTTCTAGGCGTTGCCTCTGACTCTTGCGGAGACGGGGGGGTCCGTTGTTCAGACTAAATAAATGTAAAAGGGCACCAGGTAATCTTGCCTCCCGACAACTACCTACACAAGTTTTTCCCACCCTAAGACTACCAAATAGGTGGAGAAATAAAAGTCAGATGTCACTTACCCAAGTCTAAGTTTAATGAATTGGCCTAGTATATCAAGCGATCTTACAATGTTCTACTATTACAACTAGTACATACAAGGGTACCACAAAATTACAATAAATTCCCCCAGGTGTCCAAAATGACTAATAAGTCATAAACACAAATTATCATAGGTAAGTGAAATTCCCCCTTGATTAAATGATGTACAAAAATTTATACAAATATATATATATATATATATATATATATATATATATACAAGTATCCCAAGCCAAAAATATATATCCCGTACCTTTAAAACTAATGTATCCCTCCCCAGTAGTAACTCAATCCTACTACAATTTGCACAAAAAAAGGTTGACAGGCTGTACCCACTAGTACCCAATGGTACTTTAAAATCCTATAAATCCCTGGGTTAAGATCCTATATATTCCCTAAGTAAAATCCTTTAATTCCCCCCAAGTAAAATCCTATGAAACCCCCCTGGTAAAATCCTATGAAACCCCCCTGGTAAAATCCTATAAAACGCCCCTGGTAAAATCCTATGAAACCCCCCTGGTAAAATCCTATGAAACCCCCCTGGTAAAATCCTATAATTCCCCCCGATTGAAATCCTATGTTACAGCCTGGATTGTTCGTTGGGTATAAATATGTACAAACCAGTACCTACATACAAATGAAATTTCTCAAACGAGTACTCGATTAGCCGGTAGAATGAGAAAACTATATACTTAAGTTCCAAATACAATATAGGGTTAAATCAATACAATATACCATACGTATCTATGGCACAAAATAACGTTTATGCAATTAAATGTGAAATTTTGAAAGTAAATATTAAAAATACAATATGGCGCAATATCATATGAGCTCATACGCTTACTACCACCAACTCAAATAACTCAGAATGTTAAAATTGAATAGCCACAGTAACGTTTACAAATTTAACAACAGTGGGTGTAGTTATCACCAATCCACAATGTGAGTATAAATGGTAAAACAGGTTTAATTGAATAGTGTATGTTGATCAGAGTATTTGTAATACTTGATCAACACAAGTATCGTAAACTGCGTACCACAAGTGGCTTACGGTAATAAGAAAAGTTATCTACAACCTACACTGACGGATATAAACAAGTGTAATGCACAAAAAGGTATTTTACATAAACCAAAGTTTAAAACTTGCGCGAAATCCACTGTGTCTTGATGGTTGCTAGTGATGGCTACCAACTACTACCTCTATAGAATGCTATAAGATCCAATATTGTACTCTTCAGTAACAATACAAATTTTCCCCCATACAAATTTGTTGTTCTGACTCAACGTTGTCCCATAAAATGAAATCCAAATCCAGAATAGTAAAGATTGACGAACAAGAAAAAGAGCAGAACAGAAAAGAAGAGAAGAAAAGAGAAGAGAAGGAAAGAGAAGAGAAGGAAAGAGAAGAGAACAGAACCCAAATGGCCAGTTTGAGTTCCAAATATATGGGGCTGAAGGTGTTATTACCCTAGGTACAGTGATAAAGGCCTACTGAAGCAATATACCCTCTTCAAGATTGGTTTTCATGTACAATGTACAGAATTAACTGGAATGACAGCATAAAAAAAGCACCTGTCGGTTGAATTATCTGATCCCAAAAAAATGGTATTTCCACAGGTCTATACTCTCCAAACAACTCCAAAAATATCTAACGATACCCGGGAAATGTGTATCACCAATCGGTCATCCCTTAATATAAGGTGAAATATTCAATTATTTCATCCGAAAATGGTGACATGAATTCAACCCACTACACTTCGATATACCCAGCGAACAATGAATGTCCAGTATATTCACAGGCAAAATCAAAAACTCTCGTGTCAAACCAGCCAGCCAATCAGAATGCTCTCGAGATGTCAAAGCTTCCAATAACCCATAAGAGCTGAGATATCCAACAAGTATATATCACAGAATAATATATGCATAGACACATCACGGAGAATAGCGTTACAAAGATATGTATCAGGGGTAGTGCGTTCGGAGTAACACCACGGGGACATGCTCCACAAAAATAAAATAAATACTTGACGTATAGTTAATTAGGAAAGGTAATAATGTTTATGGCTGTACAATATTATAAATTATTCCCAATATAGATGCCACTGGATTTCCTAATATACATGGTAGGTCAAAATGATGTTAATATTGCATGACGAATTATATTTTCAAGTTCCTGTAACTTAATTTGCACAACCACAAAATTGAAACGTATCAACTCCCCCCTTTGTTCAAGGAATTTATTCCTACAAAACACCGTCTCTCAGAATAGATTATAATGGTGATGTGCATACCCTCACAAGGCAACCGCAATATCTTATTTATCTTCTGGATCTGGCTTAAGATCCTTAACATTCCACACTCCTACGCTATTACCTTTATCATCTCGCAGCTCGTATGTCCAGGGAGAAATACTTTTCTTAATGTAAAAAGGGCCCACGAACTTCGGAGCTAGCTTCTTCGCATAAAATTTAGCGGCATCAGATATTTGCGCTCCCATACTGGTTGATTCTGTAAGTATTCCACATGACGTCGTCGAAGATTATACCTATCACAACTCTTATTATTAGCTACTTTTATCCCCAGATTGAGTACCATCCTCAATATCAAACAACTCAGAATTCGAGTAATCTGACCCTGATAATGACATATTATGACCAAAATTTATAAAATAGGGTGTCAATTTGGTTACCTCATGACGCGACGTTCTAAGACAACACCCAATCGCATCTAAGTTCTCGTCCCAACAGCGATGATTGTCGGACACATACATAGCCAACATAGTTTTAAGGCTCCTATTAATTCGTTCGGTGGGATTCGCGCGAGGATTATAATTCGCAGTAAACTTAATGGTACAATTATATTTCCCAGCAAACCTAGCGAATTCTTTACTTCTGTATTGCTGTCCGTTATTACACACAATAGCCCTAGGAACACCAAAAACCAAAAATATTCCCCTTTCAATATTACGAATCACAGCTTGAGACGTGGCTTTACGGAGTGGGAACAACATAGAGAATTTACTAAGATAATCCGTTACAACCAAAATATAGCTATTACCATGCGACGATCTAGGAAGTGGACCTACTAGATCAGTACAAATCATTTCCCATGGACGATTAACCTTGGGATGGGAAACCATCTTGTCTACAGGACGATCGTGCGAGGATTTCTGTGCTAAACACACCTGACAACGATGGACATAACTGGCAACGTCACTCCTCATACGAGGCCAATAGTAACGTTCCGCTAACCTAGCATAAGTTTTATACACTCCAGTATGACCAGAAGTGGGTGGCTCATGAGCAGATGACATAAGTTTTCCACGATGGTTTTTCGGGACAACTATTCTCCATGAATCTTGAGGCTTACTCAGTTCGGGGTAAGGTACACTAACATGTTTCCATAATTTACCATCAGCAAATCTCCAATTTACAAATTTCAATGGGTTAACCTCCAGCCTCTCAATCATTTTATTATACCACTTGTCAGTGATACAACCAAACTCATCTACTTCCCCAGAATCTCCAATTAAATTAACATTAAAACAATCACCTCCCAACGAATCAACAACTGGAACAGATCTGGAAAGAGTGTCCGGAACTACATGCTCCTTCCCTTTACGATGGATAATTGTAAAAGAATATTGCTGTAATCGAACTGCCCATTTCGCTAATCTACCTGTCAAATCCTTCAAATTTTGCAGCCAAAGTAAACTGTAGTGGTCGGTAATAACTGTGAATTGTACGCCTTCCAAATAGGGTCTAAGCTTTTCAATGGCCCACAAGACAGCCAAGCATTCTCGTTCCGTCGTGCTAAAGTTACGCTCCTGACGCGTTAATGATCGACTAATATAAGCTATGACTTTATCACCATCATCGTGAGGTTGAGTCAAAACAGCACCTAAACCATAACCTGATGCATCTGGTTGAATTACAAAAGGTTTTGCATAATCTGGGCAACTTAAAATTGGGGCGGACACCAAACATTCCTTTATAGTGATGAAGGATTGAGCGCACTCATCGGACCAACGGAATTTAGAAGATTTCCTCAGCAAGCCGGTAATAGGGGCAATAATTGATGAAAAATCAGGTATAAACCTTCGGTACCAAGAAAATGTTCCCACAAGTCTGCGGACCTCACTAAATGTAGCTGGAGTAGGAAGTTCTAACATTGCTTTCACCTTGTCCCGATCAACATGTAAGCCATTTCTATCTACAACATAACCTAGATATTTCATTTCCGGTCTACAAAACTGGCACTTATCAACACTAACGGTGATTCTTGCTTCACGCAATCTACGAAATACCTCATCCAAAATAGCTAAATGTTCCTCGAATATCTGACTTACGATCACTACATCATCCAAGTAAACAAACACATATGGTTCAAGATCATGGCCAATTACATTATCAATTAACCGTTGCCACGTAGCTGGTGCATTATGAAGACCTAATGGCATCCTACGAAATTGATACAAACCCCGGTTGGGAACAGTAAATGCAGTATACTTTTTGGATGACTCCTCCATGGGCACCTGCCAATAAGCTGATTTAACGTCAAGGCTAGAAAGATATTTTGCATCCCGAAGTTTATCGAGAGTGTCTGCGACAAGGGGCAAAGGATAACTATCCCTAACAGTAACAGAATTAAGTTTCCTATAATCCACACAGAATCTAAAATTACCATCCTTCTTCTTAACTAATAAAATAGGAAACTCCAAGGACTATTCGAAGGCTCAACGATCCCTAGTTCCAACATTTCCTGCAATTCCTTGTCGATCTGCTGCTGTACTACTGGATTAACCCTATAATACCGTTGTTTAATTGGTTCACTATCTGTCACGATGACATGTTCTGCCTTATCTGTACAACCAAGTTCAGAACCCATTAATGATACATTCCTATCAATCACTGCTTGTAACCTTGATTTCTCTCTATCTGACAAATAACTTTGTCATTTTGTATGTTCAATAGAATTCAATAAGATTGGTTCACTAGAGAATTGCCACTCTTTAGTTCGAAGGTCGGGAACAACGCCCATGATACGCCAGAAATCGGCACCTAACACCAACAATTGGGGTAAACTAGGCCCTACTACTACTTCAATGAGACGTAGCTTTCCTCTCAACTCTATGGGTAACTCTACATAACCTAAAATTTCACACTTAGCACCATTAGCTACTGTACAATATGAAGTTGTCCCTTCAGAACGCTGAACTACGAAACCTAACTCACGAACGAGAGAATATCCATCACTTCCTAAAATTGTACGAGATGTTCCAGAAACTAGAAGACCTAAAAATAACTTACCTAAAATGTCTACAGTTAAATAGGGCCTTTCATCACCTTTCGCATGTTCTAACACAAAATCTAACAAAACCTTAAATTTATCGACCGAGACGTTGCTATTAACAGCGCGGCTACCTCGATCGCCTAGGCACGCTGTTCGCGGTTTTCCGAACTAGTGGAGGGGGAAGATTTCGAACAAATAGGACACGTCTTAACTGTAAATCCCTCTCTCCTACATTTAAAACAATAAACTGCCTTCTTAGCAGTACACCCAATAGCTCTATGACCAGGTTGCTTACAATTATAACAGAGACCTTTGTTACTCCTATTGCTTCTACTAGAGTCTGCGACATTGTGACATCCAGCTATATCAACCCTAGTACTACTGACTTCCATATAAGCCAAATCTGGTTCTAATGCACTATGTTTTCTGGAAGGACCTGCAAAATTTTCGACTGCTTCCTTACGAGCTTCCAATTTACGATCTAACCCCCTTAAATGAGCTAGAGAAGTTACATCAACTAAGGCCAATTGATTTTGATAGAACGGGGCAATATTCCTTAATAACATTTTCAATTTAGTTTCTTCCGATACAGGACAAGTCATGCGATTGAAATACCCTAACATAACTGCCAAGTAAATACTATAATTCCCCCCGATTGAAATCCTATGTTACAGCCTGGATTGTTCGTTGGGTATAAATATGTACAAACCAGTACCTACATACAAATGAAATTTCTCAAACGAGTACTCGATTAGCCGGTAGAATGAGAAAACTATATACTTAAGTTCCAAATACATTATAGGGTTAAATCAATACAATATACCATACGTATCTATGGCACAAAATAACGTTTATGCAATTAAATGTAAAATTTTGAAAGTAAATATTAAAAATACAATATGGCGCAATATCATATGAGCTCATACGCTTACTACCACCAAATTGAATAGCCACAGTAACGTTTACAAATTTAACAACAGTGGGTGTAGTTATCACCAATCCACAATGTGAGTATAAATGGTAAAACAGGTTTAATTGAATAGTGTATGTTGATCAGAGTATTTGTAATACTTGATCAACACAAGTATCGTAAACTGCGTACCACAAGTGGCTTACGGTAATAAAAAAAGTTATCTACAACCTACACTGACGGATATAAACAAGTGTTATGCACAAAAAGGTATTTTACATAAACCAAAGTTTAAAACTTGCGTGAAATCCACTGTGTTTTGATGGTTGCTAGTGGTGGCTACCAACTACTACTTCTATAGAATGCTATAAGATCCAATATTGTACTCTTCAGTAACATCCAAATTTCCCCCCATACAAGTTTGTTGTTCTGACTCAACGTTGTCCCATAAAATGAAATCCAAAACCAAATCCAGAATAGTAAAGATTGACGAACAAGAAAAAGAGCAGAACAGAAAAGAAGAGAAGAGAAGAGAAGGAAAGAGAAGAGAAGGAAAGAGAAGAGAACAGAACCCAAATGGCCAGTTTGAGTTCCAAATATATAGGGCTGAAGGTGTTATTACCCTAGGTACTGTGATAAAGGCCTACTGAGACAATATACCCTCTTCAAGATTGGTTTTCATGTACAATGTACAGAATTAACTGGAATGACAGCATAAAAAAAACCACCTGTCGGTTGAATTATCTGATCCCAAAAAAATGGTATTTCCACAGGTCTATACTCTCCAAACAACTCCAAAAATATCTAACGATACTCGGGAAATGTGTGTCACCAATCGGTCATCCCTTAATATAAGGTGAAATATTCAATTATTTCATCCGAAAATGGTGACATGAATTCAACCACATTCACTCCGGTATACCCAGCGAACAATGAATGTCCAGTATATTCACAGGCAAAATCAAAAACTCTCGTGTCAAACCAGCCAGCTAATCAGAATGCTCTCGAGATGTCAAAGCTTCCAATAACCCATAAGAGCTGAGATATCCAACAAGTATATATCACAGAATAATATATGCATAGACACATCACGGAGAATAGCGTTACAAAGATATGTATCAGGGGTAGTGCGTTCGGAGTAACACCACGGGGACATGCTCCACAAAAATAAAATAAATACTTGACGTATAGTTGATTAGGAAAGGTAATAATGTTTATGGCTGTACAATATTATAAATTATTCCCAATATAGATGCCACTGGATTTCCTAATATACATGGTAGGTCAAAATGATGTTAATATTGCATGACGAATTATATTTTCAAGTTCCTGTAACTTAATTTGCACAACCACAAAATTGAAACGTATCATTCTAAAGCATTTATATTAGGAAAACGAGAAAATGCATCGGCTACCTTGTTACTTTTACCTTTTAAATATTTAATATTGTAATCGAATTCTTCGAATAAAGAAAATTCTATATCATCAGATTGTCTATATTTAAATGGTCTTTTTATATTAGGTCCTACTAATTGTTGGTTCGCAAGGTCTATATTTAAATTCATATTAACAAGACCTTTAATATCTATGATTCCATCGAAGTAATCGTGGAAGTCATATAATTAATATAATAATTTTTACATTTTAATTCTACAAATGCAGGCACAAGTGCTTGAAATCTAATATCGTTACTTCCAAGACTAGTAGGTAATACAGTATTGGAATGGTAAATTGAATCTGGAAAATATTTTTCTATCATAGAAGGTTTTATTATTTATTATCTAGCTTTGGGATTCTTAATCTCTATGTACGGTAACGGATTAGCGGAAATAACGTTTATTTCAACTACCTCTATGTTTTGGAAGGCCCGGTTATTCGAGCTCCGTCAAGCTGCCCCCCCTGTTAGATTTTTGTTACCAAAATGCTAGCACACATAAAAGGCACCTAGCACAACAATTTTTATAGCTATCACACCAACAGCTCACAATAAAAATGCTTTTGAATTCGGGTGGGGCCAGGTTAACGCTAGCCCCCCCCGGTTGGCATTTTTTCGCCAAAATGCTAGCACAGATAAAGGACACCTAGCACAAACTAGCACACCATTTTTTATAGCTAGCACACCAACAGCTTACAATAAAAATGCTTTTGAATTCGGGTGGGGCCAGGTTAACGCTAGCCCCCCCCCCGGTTGGAATTTTTACGCCAAAATGCTAGCACAGATAAAGGACACCTAGCACAACCTAGCACACCATTTTTTATAGCTAGCCCACCAACAGCTTACAATAAAAAGCTTTGGAATTCGGGTTGGGCCAGGTTAACGCTAGCCCCCTCCGGTTGGAATTTTTTCGCCAAAATGCTAGCACAATGAAAAGACACCTAGCACAACCTAGCACAAAATTTTTAATAGCTAGTACATCAACAATGTTTTTGAGTTCAGGGGGTTGGGGGCGTCTGCAAAATAATGCTATGGTTACACGAATGAATGAAAATGTTGGATGTATTTGTCCATAAACATCATTTTCCTATAAAAAATGGCCCCTAAACAGATGTTGCCAGATTGTGCGTGATATCTATATTTCTCCATCTAGCAGGGTATTTGATTAATTAATAATTAACTATTATTTAATTAATAATTATCTTTTTATTTTCAATTAATGCTAAAAAACGAAAGAATATAAAAAACCTTCACTTTTAAAAATAATTTTGTTAAAATATTGGTAATTTTAATAAAACAAAATAATTAAATTCAACCATTTAGTCACGGAATCAGAAACAATCCGTGCACGAATAAGTTGCAAATTGCGTCACACTATAAAAAAGGCAACGACAAACGTTTGCGTACAGACATGTTGGATAAATAAATGTCCAAAAAAGCGAAGCCGTATTGGATATGTCCTTTGGACAAAGTTGTGCAATCTGGGAAGGGGCGGCTGAGATCCGTAAAAATGTTCCAATATATTGAGAATACATGTTTTAGACTGATCGTGGTTCTCTGTAGTTCTTATAAAAGAAACGCTCAAACTTTATATTTAAATTTGCCAGAATATTTATTGCCGAAGTTAATGGTTAATTAACCATTATAATGATAACATAAATTTTGCATTTCACTATCTTTTTTTTTTAAATTCTCAAGTTAACTTAGAACGTGCAGCTTTTAATTCTTAGAGCCAGTTAATCAGAGCTTCAAATATTTCTGTGGCATATCATAAGACACCAACACTACTATGTATTTTTCAAAGATTTTAGTATGTAACTGGCAATGTATGTTTGTTCGGTTGCAATCTTGCAACTCAGTTTTGAAGCAGATATCTTCAACCGATTGATTTGAAATTGTGTATATACGTCTAGTTTGCATGCCAATTAATGATTAGGTATGTGACGTCATTCTAAATTCAACATGGCGGATCACCAAAGTTGGCGGACTAAAAAAGTGGACTAATTTTTTTGCTTTCTTACAATATGGGTATTAAATGGAAGGCAGCAAAATTGATGACAGGTATTTTTTTTTCTAAAAACTAGGTATAATCCATCTGATGTTCTCATCGGACTTTTTAAAAGGGTCGTTAAACCAAGTCTATTGTAAAATTTTAATCATTTTTAATATGCCGTTTTTATGGGTCTTAAGAGTAAATAAAATTCAAGTAGGTACATCCAAACAGGCCGAATCAGATGTTTGGGTTAAGAAAGGGTTTCCCCGAAGGGCTGATGGTTGTAATAATATGTATTCTTTCTAATAATATTTCAAGCAACATGGATTATGTAAGTAAAACTAATGATCTAACTATTTTCATGAGTGTAACTCGATAGAATATTTCTCGATTAGACGACATAAAACTGTATTAATGCGAAATTTATATTATTTAAACAACATTACATGGTATTTAATCACCCTTTTTGGTTAATTTTCAATCACTTATTTTTGGATTAAACTTGAAGAATCGTTTTCAAACCGTAACATTTTTATGATATTTTAAATTAAAATTATGATAATAACAACAATCAATTGTTACTTATAGACGTTACTTAGATACGGACTTAAAAGGGAAATTATCGGCACTGCCGGAGAGTTATCTCCGAAAAGAATTTATCTCCGAAAAGATCCTGCTTCATTTGGAATTTTTACCATATGAGTGGAATATTCCGCAAATTTTTCGTTACTACAGTAAGAAACAATTAAACCAGCCGTTTTACATATATATTCAACCTATTCATTTATCCATTTATTTATTCATCGAGTAGTATAGCGTTATTTCACTGACCTCCGTCCCACTCCCCAGAATTAAAAGTGTAGTTGCTGTGCTAGCTATAAAAAATGGCGTGATAGATTGTGATAGGTGTTCTTCGTTTGTGCTAGCATTTTGGCGAAAAAATTCCGACCGGAGGTAGCTAGCGTTAACCTGGCCCCATCCGAATTCCAAAGCATTTTTATTGTAAGCTGTTGGTGTGCTAGCTATAAAAAATTGTGTGCTAGGTTGTGCTAGGTGTCCTTTATCTGTGCTAGCATTTTGGCGAAAAAATTCCAACCGAGGGAGGGCTAGCGTTAACCTGGCCCCACCCAAATTCAAAAGCATTTTTATTGTAAGCTGTTGGTGTGCTAGCTATAAAAAATGGTGTGCTAGGTTGTGCTAGGTGTCCTTTATCTGTGCTAGCATTTTGGCGAAAAAATTCCAACCGGGGGGGGGCTAGCGTTAACCTGGCCCCACCCGAATTCAAAAGCATTTTTATTGTGAGCAGTTGGTGTGCTAGCTATAAAAATGGTTGTGCTAGGTTGTGCTAGGTGCCCTTTATGTGTGCTAGCATTTTGGTAGAAAAAATCTAACCGGAGGGGGGCAGCTTGACGGACCTGGTTATTCGAAAATTTTCCTCAAAGTGTATTTCATCATTCGTATCGGGTTGATCAAATTATATTTCTTCATATTCATTAAATTGGTTAGGATCATATTTTGGATTATCACATTGATCTAAATATAATTCTTCGGAAACAAAATTTGGTTTAGCACGTGGATTTGTTTGGAAGAATCTATTATTACTGTTAGTATTATTAACGGGCATTCGACTTATTTCTCTGAAATTTCGCGACGTTGTCGACATTGGTACAGGTTTTGTTAACTGAATCTGTGGTCTTTCAATCGGTCTAAAAACATTTTTGCTCGACCAAATACTTGTCGATTCGTAAATACCTATTATTTTGTGGGATAGATTGAACAGGTATTAGTTCGTTAGGCCAATATTCTCTGTTTTGTACTACATTATTTGGGACATTGGGTTAATTATATCGAATATTTCCCTCATGTGTAAAAAATCCCATAGGAGCAGTGCAATTATCGATTGATTACAGCGGTAACTGCACTGTAGAAACCGAAAGAGCACTGCGATAATTGAATTGTTTACGTGTCCACAGTAATCCCATTGTGAATCTATGATAATTAAAAATAAAATCAGTTTCACAAGTAAAGTCAAAAAAGATTTTTAAAAATGTCTCGTTTCGGATGTGATTCATTGGGAATTATAGAAAATAAAGTGATGGAAAGCGAACCAAATAACACTAAACACAACAGACAATACGTGTGGCGACAGTTTATTACAATATTTGTATTCGGAAAATATTCCCCCGAATTACACTCGTGCATCAACATAACCAGATAATTTTGCATTCGAGCGTGTTGTCTTGGAAAAACTGCATTCGGTCATTTTCATATTTTGTTAAAAGACCCTTCCGAAAATGAACTCATGCAGTTTTTAGACAACACGCTGTCATGCAAAATTATCGGTATTTTTGATGCACTTGTTACAATTATTATATGAAGGTTGATGATTATTAATTGGTCTGTTAATTGGTACAACATTTCGATAGTGGTTACGATTTTGAGTTTGGTCTGAATTTGACCTTTGAACATTTTGGAATCGTGAATATTGCATACCATTGTTATTATTATTAGAATTATTTTGTCGAAAATGTTTATCATGTAAATGATCCTTAAAATCTTTCGAAATTTTCAAATTCTGCGACATATGCCATCGCATCTTCTAAGGAAGTGGGTTTTCTTAAATGTATATGTTTTCTTAGCGTTCCATTACAACCCGCTATGAAAGTATTTAGTGTAGTTTTATCGTATTGATTAATTTGACAATTTCTCTCAGCAGCATTTATATTTGGTTCGTTACTTATCCTCTGAATTATACTACTACGAATTAACTGAAGCCTACTACCAAAATCGATAAGATGCTCATTTTTAAAAGGTTTGGCTCTAATTAATTCTTGTACTAAACAATCTATATCACGCCTATCAGCAAAACACTGTAATAAAGCAGTTTTCAATTTTTGCCAAGTATTTAACTCTACTCTACTACCGACCATAAAAGCTGCTCGGCCTTCTAACTTTTCTTGAATACATTCTATTAAATGTGAATTTAATTCGGCATGATTTAAATTTCTATAGGATTCAATTAAACTCTCACATCTAGAGATAAATTTGTTTAAATATTCACTATCGCCATTAAATGGTTTGATACTTACTCATTTAGATCTGAAAAGATCCCAATTAATTTTAGGTGTAGCCATTTCGTTACTATTAATTTCGTTTAATGAAATATTATTGAAAGCTTCTACAATATTATCAACGTTTCTATTACTCAAATCGTTCATATATATTCAATTTATATAATAAAAGATAACTTAATTTATATCTTCACTAATTCCAAAGAATGGTATAGGAAGGCGAGAAGAGGAAATTTGGCACTCACGTTTAGAACATCTTCTTCCTCGACTCTTTGGTTCCTCTCACTACGTCCACAGAAGGGTTACTCTCCGTTGTTGATCCCACAGAAAGGGTAGATAGAACTTGCGCTCAAAACGTTAAAGTCATGAAAGTTTCTACGAAAAAACGTAGAAATCGGTACACTGTATAATTCGCGTTTTCACAACTCGCGCGATCCTACTGACTGCGCCAGTTTTATTTTTCTTTACGAAAATTGTCTTTTTAACTAAAATTAACTATAACAAAAATGTATTTTAACAAAGAGCAGAAATAATACAAAAAATGTATAAAGACTGTACTGAAAGTTATTCGAAGAATGAATTAAAATGGTGTTCAGACAGAATATATAATATCGTATAAAAGTGTATATTATAAAGTTTTACAAGTGCCCATTGATAGCGCTGTAGACATAACTCGAATAGACTTTTTTATAAATTCACATGACATGACATTAAAACTGTTGCCACTGATATAAGGTTGTAGGTGTAACTAGAATTATATCTTTCCTTAGTTATATTTACGTGAATTCTCTACCAATAAATCTGGTATAGGTTGGTGATAGTTTTATATAGTATAGCAAATAGGATTCATCGAAAAAGGAGGCAACGACATCTTGTTTAGGCTCCGGCACAAGCGAAGAAAAAAAAACTATTTTTCCTTTTACCCTATCATACTCTTCATAGAATTAGATTAGAGCTCTAAGGAAAAATGGGAAATAACTCGGGGGCCCATCAGGACTCCCACGTCTTAAATCACCAGACATTCCAACAAAATATGGGTATCTAGACTCACCACTCGTAACACCACTGAAAAAAACAATACTAGGCAATCTAATGAAAACCCTAGGAGCCCCACTGTCTCACATGGCGTGGAATCCACATTTTAATAGAGCTTAACAAAATAAAAAGTATAAAGTGGAATGTTTGCAGTGCACTGACAAGGTTGGACTCAATAAAAATACTTCTCTTTCAGTATCAAACAGATATACTGATATTAAACGAAACACTACTAGACATGACAAAGAGATTGGATATTGTACATCACACAACCAGAAGACAGGATAGATATGATGAGTATGGGGGTAATGCAATCCTCATAAAAAAGAACATTCCGTATACCATTAAGAACCCACAATTAAATATTCCTGAAGAATGTCAAATATTTGCTATAAAGGTGAAAGATTTATTAATAGTAACAATGTACTGCCCACCAGATATACTTATTAATAGTCTGCGATATTCAGAGCTTTTCAATCAGTTGGAGCAACCATTTATTTTAATGGGAGGTTTAAATTCACAACACCCAGCAATGGGCTTAGGCATTGCGAACTCAAGAGAAAGGAGCTTAATGAAAACTCGTAAAGTTAAATTTAGTATATTAAAATGATGTAACAAGAATTCGCATTATCCCACCACACCAAAAGAAGAGCTATCCAGATATCACAGTATGTTCAAATCTTATCGCTAGATATTGTCACTGGAGAACAATAGAAGATACAGATACAAGTGATGACGTTCCAATATTAACAGAGCTAAGCATAAACAACAATTTATCTACATATGAAACAGCGCGAAGATAAAAGTGGAACATCAAAAAAGCTAACTGGAAGCAGGAATTCTTAAGTTTTGATACAGGAAAAATATATAACTCATATCAAGAAATCAAAGAGGAAATAGAAAAGGCAGCAGAACAAGCTATTTCGAGAACAAGTACACAACCAAGGGGAAAACTTCAGATAAGAAATCCTAATTGGCGGGACAGACAGTGTGAAGAGGCAAGCTAGGAAAGGAATGAAGCACTAAAAGATCTAGCAAGTAAACAGAATTATTTAAAATATAAAATACAGCTGCCAAAACAAGAAGAATCCTAAAACAAAAACAGATTCATTGCTTTTACAGAAAATCTACATAGAGACACACCAATAAACAAAAAAAATGGAAAATAATTAGTAAGCAAAAAAGAGTACTCTCGGTACGCTTCCTTAGAAGAGAATTGGATAACAGAGATGCTTGATGCAATTGCACCATCTTTCATTCCATCAGAAGATCAACATGAGTAGAGCAACATTACACCATCCAAACCATTCTCAACAAATGAACTTAATCTGATACTCAGAAACAAACAATATTTAACACTAGAGGACGAAATAACATAGAGTATGATCAAAAATATGCCTGCTAGAGTAGACATCAGTTACTAGACATCTACAACAAAACACTCGCTGGAAAGACACCTGAAGATTGGAATACCATATAGAGAGCAAGTACTTGCTACCTAAAGAGCAATACGGATTCCGAACAGGCAAAGGAGTCCAAGAATGTACAGCGATATTAACCACTTAAATATATTCCAATATTACGGTGAACAAGAAAATATTGACAGTATTCTTGGACATTTCGGCAGCGTATGGTAACGTACTAATTCCAAAAATGGTTAGGTTAGCAATAAAGAGAAATCTATATCAGGTCTCCAAACTTGAATAAAACAGTAGGACCCCAATGGACGAACAAAGGACTCCTTAGAAGGATCACCACTGAGCCCCATACTCTGTAACCTATACGCAGCAAACACTGGCAGACATTATGGAAGATGAAGTGAATATAAGTCAATTTGCAAATGATACTTTGGTACGGTGCAGCAACCAGAATTTGTAGACATCCATTCAAAATATACAAACAACACTCAATAAAATACAGAATTGGCTGATTGAACATAGAAACCTAAGAAGGGCAGCACCTGGTCCTCCACGTCAATGAAGAAATTTTGTAGATAAACTATAGGATAAGTAAATATTAGATTCTCCTAACAAATTTTCAAGTCCACATTAGTTCGAATAAGTTAGGCATAATGTTTACAAATTTCTGACTTCATTTATTTCGTCTCCGAGCAGTTTTTTAATAAAGGTGATGTACATGGAAGCATTATAGTTCTTGCAAACTTGAGAATGACATCTTCTCTTATGCAATTATTCAGTAACTAAATAAAAATGTGTAACAAGTATCTCCTGATTGACAACTTCCTGTATAGTCAATTGTTACTATTAAATACATAATTTTCTTATTCTAAAAAAATTCCTTTTGTTTGACCTCACTCTATCATCCAAATCGTTTGAATTACGAAAAAATGAGACAGACCTTTTTTGTAGTTTAATTTTGTTTACTGTAAACTGGATATTTCTTTAGATATTTGGGAAAAACTGAGAAAAGTGCCCTTTAAATTGTTCCTTCTTTTTTCGCACACCATCCAACCTCGGGGACGTTTGGTATTTTGTAGAGGATACTCCATTGAGCAACAGTACCAAATTTGAGCAATTTTTCCACTAAATTTACCCAATTTTACTGGGCTATGAAATAATTTTAAATGGGCGCTAAATTTAGTATAAGAGGTTAAAAATTTAGCAGAGCTTCGGCTCTGATGACGATAACATGCTTACCGAAACAAGGGTTAGACGAAAACAAAATTGTTAGACTGATGTAGTTCACAATAGAAGTGTATATTTAATAAATTGGACTACTTATTTTTCGGTTAATTCATTTGTTATTTTATAAATAATAAAATTAGTCGTTGATCCAAATGGTTGTTCTGGTGTGTAAAAAACTCGAGATAAAATAGACTGCAAGTTATACGTTAAGTATTAGAGGGCAATGATGATTTAATTACTATGTAAAATATTATATTTTAACGGTTCGAAATCAGTGATCGTTACCAATGTATTCCGTTCCCCCGATTTATCAGAGCAACCAACATCAAAATTAACCATAACGTTTGTTTTCAGTTGGTTTACGAGTGCCTTAGTGTTAAGCGTAATTTTTTACTGTAAGTACACAATTTGAAATATTAATAAAACTCTAAATTTGAATTAATTATTTGTGACATAGTATTCGAATGCGAGTAAATACTCACAATACTTTAGTGTTTCGGGCCATTCAAAATTTCATCGGTATGTACTAAATAATGAGTCAAAATAGCATGATTTTAAATTTTCTAAACTAAGTCATCTGCAAACCATAATGGCTTCTTTACTTCGGATCTCAGCCTGGACTGCCAAAATATCTAGTTGGTTTAACCAACATCTATTTGGGCCACATTGGGATGGCTATCATCAGTCAGCATGTCCACGGTATTAGATGTGCTGAATAATAATTTATTGAGTAATGTTCTTGGATAAGAGTTACCCAAGAAAAGGTTGAATAAAACGGTGAGATTTTTATTATGGAAGATACTATTTGAAATTCTAAGGACTCTCTGTTTCATTTGTTTAACCAAGTTCCCCTTCATAAAATGTTTGTGGTAGGAATGGTAATTTAAATATCTACCAGAACTGCAAGGTTTCCTGTACCAATCTATAATAATCGTATTGTTATTACGAATGAACATAGTGTCCAAGAATGATCGTTGTCTTCAATGTATTGTGAACTGTATATATGGGTCGTAGCTGTTAAAGGCCTCAAGAATCTCATTTAGGCCTTCTCTAGGAAGTGCCACAATAATATCATCCACATATTTCCTAATGAAAAAAGGAGTGAAAGAAAGTACCGGAATCACAATATCCAGCAAATCGTCCATAACATATGCTGCTAAGATAGGAGAAATAGAGGCACCCATAGGAGTGCCAAAAGTTTGTTTATAAATTTTGTTATTAAAAGTAAAATAAGTATTATCAAAGAGAAAAACTATTAAGTTTAAAAATGCATCCTTCTAAATGGAGCAATGGATACTAATACGTTCCCAACTCCTATCGATTGCTCTCAAGCAAACATCAAGATAAACGTTACAGAACAACGAGACAACATCCAAATTGGCCAGAACATAATTATCTGGAATTGTAAAATTATTAAACTTGTCCGAGATCTCAAACGAATCCTTAATGTAATAAATGTTTTCATAATCATAAACGTCAGTCAGGATTCCCGTACAAAACTGTGCAATGCTTTCAGTGGTGGCTCCTATCGAAGCCACTATCGGTCTCACAGAGAGAACTGGTTTATGAACCTTTGGAAGCGCATAAAACTTTGGGGGAATACCATTGTAGCATGTGAGCTTTTTCTCACATGATAGGTCTATTTGATGTTTATTGTATAAATATTTTAGTAAGTTGTTGCCCTTTCTCTGTATAGAAGAGGTAGGGTCGGACGATAACTGTACATATGAATTGTTATTTAAAATGATGTCATTGGATAACTCAATATATTGTTGTTTGTCCATAACAACTGTGACATTCCCTTTATCTGATTGTGTGAAAATCAGATGTGGCTTAGATTTCAAAAAAACTTTAGATTTAAGTACCTGATTATGAAATAAAGAGTTTGAATGAGGTTTATGTATGTAATTTGTAATTATATTAGTAGCTGTAGCCACAGTGATGTTTGTAACTTAGAATCTGTAATGGTGGAGGTGAGGTAGTCAACATCTGATAAAACTGATTTTATAGAAATATCTTTAAAGATGACAGGTTCTACACTAAACTTAGGGCCTAGGGCCAAAAATTGTGCAATATCCTCTGGTATTATGGTGTTCGAAATATTTCGTAGCCATGTAGAATTTGATTTCAATAATTATTTAAATTGATTGTCAATTAGCTAATGGACCTTTGGAATATTTTTGATTTCAATTTTATGAAATAATTTATTATATGAAACATGTTGTTTACTTGAAAAATTGTTAAAAAGGAACTAACTTGTTTCCGAGATAATTGCACTTCTCAAAGTCGTCAAATTTGATTCTAATTTACTAATTGAGGAATGGTTATTAGCAATTTCAATAGTAAGAAGTTTTATCCCTAACCTGTAATCAACAACTGTGTTTATCTTTTTTGTGAACTACAGTATCTAAATGCTGTTTTTTCATTTTAGTCTCCCTGATGATGAGGACAATCATCCTCGAAAGCTTGGAAATTTTCCGTTAAGAGTACACTTTATTCCGCTTTTTATTCCGCTTTTCTTGCTGCAATTCCCCAATATTCACCAGTTTTATTCCCAACAGTCAGCAAAGACTATCCTCCTTACGGATATTCTAAAAATATTATTGACTATATAGGATATTCCAGAAAGGTGTGGCAATAAAAACTTATAAGTTGTTAAATGGAACAACCCACATTTTCTTACACGTTCAAGAGAGCTTTTCAAAAATATAATGTGTGA
This sequence comes from Galeruca laticollis, assembly GCA_963921935.1. Classification (NCBI taxonomy): domain Eukaryota; kingdom Metazoa; phylum Arthropoda; class Insecta; order Coleoptera; family Chrysomelidae; genus Galeruca; species Galeruca laticollis. The sequence continues at coordinate 64,453,980 of OY998176.1, read as the reverse complement.
CTCGGTTATACAGTGTATTTTGTAAGATATGTACAATAATATACAAAAATTATCCATAATTTATCACCCCGCCAGTCACTAAATCTAATAATGTGTGAAGATTTTTTCATTTGGTTAATATTTCGAGGTTTATAGATTTTTAGAAAATAGGTTAGATTGGTATCTTGTATCTTTTGTAATAGAGGGTGAAGCAAAACTAAAATTAAAGAATATTTCAAATTTTGTAAATGGAACACACTGTATGTTGTATTCTCATGTGTTAGCTAGTACGGTGAGCTTTCAAATGACGTAGGGTTTGTATGGTCAACTTCATTAAGCAGAATGAGAAAGCCGTTAAAATTGTAAAAAAGCAACTTAATCATGAATTGGAAAATAAAACGCTCTGTAGAGTCGATTCCACGTAGTAAGGGTCGAAACACTAAATTTCATATACCTAAATATTAGACAAATCTTCTTTTGTGCAATGTTCAGATTAGTAAGATATCACAACTCTTGCTTGGGAAGACCTTGGTTCATAATCTAACCATTTTCGTCTGATGTTGCTAGTATACTAAAAAATGTTTGCACTTTAAAATTTCTTTATAAAACTGTAAACCTACTCTATTATATTGAAAACATTATCTACTTCTGACATAATATTATTCGTCTTTAATGAATCATTTTTATTTTCAGTTTACCATATTATAACGAAATCTTCGAAACATGTGTGATGACGTGACTGCCCTTGTTATTGACAACGGATCCGGAATGTGTAAAGCTGGATTTGCTGGAGATGATGCTCCCAGAGCGGTTTTTGCTAGCGTAGTAGGCAGACCTCGATATCAGGTAATACAATAATAATAAATTCGAATATTTAATTCAACAATTTCATCAATCATTGAACTAAATGCCTACTCCGGAAATCGTATTTAGAGAACATCTAATAAAAGATGAGATACAAGTCTTACAAGGACTAGAAAAGAACAGCTAATATTATCAGTATTGCTATAACGATAGAGCAATCTCTGGCTCAACTTTGGTTTAGCTGAAATCAGTTATGGAAAAACTGTTGTTATGGTAACGATTGTTACTATAAATAATAAACAAAAACCCAAATAATATGTTGAGGAAATCCGTGGTTGCCAAATCGACAACCTGTCTTGCTGAAATTAATTTTAAGAAAAATCCTTTGTCATGACAACCGTTATGATAATGAAGAATGGGATCTAGGAATTTTCTTCGAAAGCAATTCTTCGAAAACAATTCTTCGAAAATCAATTCTTCGAAAATGCGATTCTTCGAATACCATATTCTTCGAATAAACAATTCTTCGACTAATAATTCTTCGACAGCTTTATTATTTGGATTTACTAAAATCTGGGATAAGTTTTCATTAGACAATAATCAATATTTCTCGCATGATATATAAACGTATGATGCGGAACATACTAATAATAAATGAGAATTATAAGGTCATTTTCTTTTTTGAGAATACCTAGGAACTGGAAATAAAACACTACTTTTTTTATTTGTTATAATTATGTCAACATTTTATTAATAAATTACAGTAAAAGTTTACAGTACAGTAAAAGGTTACAGTAAAAATTACAGATAAATGACATAAATACTATCAAATACCAAGGTAAGAAAAATATTATAGATTAATATGATATGTTGTGAGCTAAACCTCTAATGTATTCTATTATATTATTTTTATCATACTGATTTACAAGAGTTTTGATTCGTTGATTACAATCTTTGTACTTCTTTCTTGGTGTTTGTGGTTCAAATCCGCTTAAATATTGTTCTACACGAAGTTCATTTAGACTTTGCTCATTTTTTATACATTTTATAAATTTCCACAAGTTGGGGTGAACTGCTGATACTTGTGTTTCAAAACTTCGATGCCATCCTTCTACCGAATTATTTGTTCTCGGTAAATCATTCAAAACTGTTTGATATAGATTCCACAATTCGTATGGATATTGTGGTGGTTTTCGCTGTTTTCGATTTGGTCGCCCAATACACGTATCTTCAAAATAATTAATAACACTTTCGGCTTCTGACGGAAATATTTCACTATCATATAATTGTTCAAAAGCCATAACTATATCATCCACTGGGACAAAAGCAATAGCACACAACATTTTTAGTTTGAAAGCAAATTCACTGTCAGTCTCATAGCGTTTTTTTAATCCATTCCTTTGAATCATTCGAAAAATGCATTGACTGAAGTGGAAAAAACAGCCTCTTTTTCTACAACTTGGAAAAGCACTATTGCAGGCATTAATCAATGCTTTTTCGAAGTCAGTGGTAATCGTTGCAGGCACTAAAGATGATTTCAAATTTTTAAGTTCTTGAAAAAATTGATCATAAATTCGTTCTGATTTTTTTGGTAAGAGTGAATAAACTAAAGGTACCGATAAATTGTGTTGCAGTCCGTGAACGGTTAGTAATTGTTGGAATAATAACGGCACGGTTTTAAATGTGCCATCAATATACCTATGCTTACTGTTAGACAATAATTGGAGATTTTGTTCTGTAGTAAAAATTAATATTCTCTCGTCCACTGGACCGGCATCATATAGCAAAAAAATTTCATTTTTGTAGGTTTTCGTATATTCCTCCAAAAATATTATTTCGCTTCTATTAGTAGGAAGAGCTGGTCCTTGTAGATTTTTTTGTCTGATATTGCGAATACTCCGTTTCATACTGCTAATACTTGGAAGCTTGGGAGCTGCCGTTATGGAACATGTAGTCGAAGCAATTGATATAATTCTGTGCGGAGGATCATTACTTATTTTCGAGTTGATTCGAATTTTTTCGTACACTTTGGTCGCTTCCACCTCTGAGGCGTCAGCAATATGATTATGTTCTTTTGTTATTTTACTGATTTTATCGTCGACAGTAATTATTCTCGCTGGACAGTTTGTTTTTCTTTTTTCAAAAAATGCGCACTTCCAATACACTTTTTCACCTTTTTCAACATCTTGAAAATAAAAATGTCCCTCGAACAACAATTTACGTTTTCCTTTTTCTGAACAAACAAATTCTGCATCCATATTTACTTGCACAGGGTTAAATTAAAACTAATTTTATTTTATGGGAAACAATCCCTTTCATACCCACTCAGGTCAGTTGCAAACTTGGGATTAGATAAATTATACCTGATTTATATCACAAACAAATTCTGCATCCATATTTACTTGCACAGGGTTAAATTAAAACTAATTTCCAAGGGATTATCGTCAGTTGCAAGCTTGAGATTAGATAAATTATACCTGATTTATATCTCTGAACAAAGTCATTCCTTTTGGATACTTCGAAGAATTGTTATTCGAAGAATTATTAGTCGAAGAATTGTTTATTCGAAGAATTGCATTTTCGAAGAATTGATTTTCGAAGAATTGTTTTCGAAGAATTGTTTTCGAAGAATTGCTTTCGAAGAATTTTCCGGATACCTGAAGAATGAGTAAAAACACTAACCGTATAATAGTGATATGCGCGGTTACCTAGTTTAACATTTCCACTCAGAAATAAGTTTTACCCCTGCGTCATTAATATCTGATAACATAGCCGACATAATTATTAAGTGGCATATCTGTCTATTAATAGTGAAGAACAGAACAAACCTACCACCTTTATAATTTATCCCCTTTTGGCAATCTGTTCTCACAACTCATCCTTAAATTTAGATCTTATAATCTTCATGACTGGTGTCATAAAGAACTGGGAAACTTGGAACTAACTCTATTTACTTCTCCATTTTGAATAAATCGACCCACGACCCACGAAAACTGTGCGACACACTCAAACCGATCGAAGCGAACGTGGGTTGGACGTGTGCTCGGCGTGGGTTGGGATCAATGTGCGGTACCCTACTTTGAACCATTGTTTATAGAATAACACACGCGTGGGTTGTCCGTGGGCTGTGCGTGTGCTGGGTTCAATATGCGGCGGGCCTGAAGCAAGTTTTCCAATATTCGAAAATATGTCTGCATTTTTTTGAATATGTTGACTTTTCCTTATTCAAATGCTAGAGTTATGAGCGAGCGTTTAGCAAAGTAAATAATGTTAAAACCATATCTAAAAACAGATTGAGGACAAGTACAATTAATGGTTGTTTACTGGTCAAAGAATGTCTAGCTCAACAAGACAATTGTGTAAAATGTAGATCAAATGCAGATATGTTGTCGAGACTGAATTATTCAAATCTATATGACAAATAAAATCCTCTTCTAGAGGCTTCTGAAGAGGAGGAGTATGACTTTGACATAGATGAGTACATTTTTCTTCTAGGATTAAGTAATTTGTTTTATTAGGTACATGTACCTATGTAAATTTTGTTTTACATTTTGTTATTTTTCTATAAGTATAATTATTTTATTTTTTTAATAATTAAAAGTCATACCCATAAATTAGTATTATGTTTTTCATTTACTAATTTTGTACTTTTTGCAATGTTCGGTAATTTTTTCGTAAATACGGTAATTTCGTTTGCCGTAATACGGTATTCCGCTTTTACGTGTGTAGCAACACTGCAGTCGACGACGATTAGCGTTCGGAGCGATAAGTACCTACTTACAAGCTAGCTAGTAAATTGCGAATTTTAAACGAAGTGTTAAGATATTGTTCTACTGCTGTATTCTGATCAGTTTTGTACATTTCTTGTTTCGACTAAACTCTTCTAAACAGTATCATTATTAATAAAGTAGAATGGAACGTTGGCTGAAAGGCGTTGCAACAACATCTTCTAACGAAGCTGAATGTTCAAAAGCAGTACCTACGCTTGCTCTACAGAGCAATTACCGATCCTGACAATGATGCAACATAACGTCAAACTCCACGGGTACAAAGGCGAAAAAAAGTATGATGAATCATATATCAGTTTCGGATTTGTTGATTCCAACGTTTCACTTCTCTGCATGTTATGTAGCAACTGCTTCCTAATAGTTCCATGGCACCTACTAAGTTGCGCCGACATTTGGAGTCTAAAGACTAGTATAAATAATTTTTTGTACGTAAAAATGAACAATTATTGGAAAGTCAAAGAACTATGATGCTTGTAACCCAAACTATTAATGAAAAGGCCACGAAGGCATCATATTTAGTTAGCTATCGCATTACACAAGCAGGTAAAGCACACACTATCGCTGAGAGTTCAATAAAGCCAGGAGTGTTAGACATAATAAAATGTATGCTTGATGAAAAATCTGAAAAGCATCTTTCTACTGTGCCGCTATCAAACGATACTGTTTCACGGCGAATTCATGATCTGGCAAGCTACGTCAAACAAGAACTAGTTACACGTCAACAAAAAACACGATTCGTCTTGCAAATTGAAGAGTCGACTGATGTCGCTGGTCTGGCTATATTGCTGGTTATCGTGAGATGATATTCATATGAAAGTTATTTTGAAGAAGATATGCTTATGTGTTCATCGCTGCCCACAAACACTATCGGAGATGAAATTTTTAATAAAATAAATATATTTTTTGAAGATAATAATCACAGTTGGAAGGATTGCATCCGTCACCAAAAAGTTTGAGAGTCGCAGGGTTACAGAGTGCCAACGTTATCAGATGTTTACATTATCGAGTGCCCTTCTGGCAGTTTGAATTTTCATAATTAACAATAAGATCACGTACAAAATGCCAGAAAGCGTGGCAGAAGAATAAAAGAGAAACTTTCGATGCTAAACGCGTCAGTGCCTCACAACATCCCTTTTCTTTGTATTTTCGTATTTTCTACAAGTATACTTCTAGTGAATTGTCAATATAATTTGAGAAAATGATATTTTGATGTTAGTTTTACACTAACTATCTAGAATTGAAGAAAATTTAATTTTACAATCATCAACAGCATGGAGCTATATTTTTTTGTTTAATATAAATAAGTATTAGAAATTGATTATAGTTATACCAATTATATTTCTGACGAATGTCTAAGATCAATAAAATTAGTGCCTATGAGGGATAAAAACTTTATTTAATAATATTTGTTGTTGTTTTGTTAGGGTGTAATGGTAGGAATGGGTCAAAAGGATTCTTACGTAGGAGACGAAGCACAAACGAAACGTGGTGTTTTATCAGTGAAATATCCGATTGAACACGGAATTATCAGTAATTGGGACGACATGGAAAAAGTGTGGCATCATACGTTTTTTAACGAATTGAGGATTTCCCCAGAAAATCATCCTGTTTTGTTAACGGAGGCTCCTCTAAATCCAAAAATTAACAGAGAAAAGATGACCCAAATAATGTTTGAAACTTTCAACTGTCCCGCAATGTACGTTGCGATACAAGCAGTCCTATCTTTATACGCCAGTGGAAGAACCACTGGCATAGTTATGGATTCTGGAGATGGAGTTTCACATACGGTACCTATTTATGAAGGTACGTTGACCAATTTTGGGTAATAGCTATTTAAATTTCCGAAATTTTCAATAATATACTATTAATTAATTATTAATAACTAATTACTTGCTTCTCAGGATACGCTTTGCCCCACGCAATACTGCGTATGGATCTGGCTGGAAGGGAGTTAACAGATTATCTAATGAAACTTTTAACGGAACGAGGATACAGCTTCACTACAAGTGCTGAAAGGGAAATTATTAGGGACCTTAAAGAAAAAATTTGTTATGTAGCTTTGGATTTCGATCAGGATTTAGCGATAGCGCAAAATACCGCTTGTCTAGAAAAATCGTACGAGCTGCCAGATGGACAAATAATTACCATCGGCAACGAGCGATTCCGATGTCCTGAAGCTATGTTCCAGCCATCCTTATTAGGTGAGTTGAAAATGTTAATATCATAATTTAGCCTCGTTTTCATCTTGATGTTATTAAAAATTGCGAGGCTGCAAAGCCAAAGGCAGCTTTTCGTCAGAGAGCACCAAGGTCGTGAGTTTAGTATAATTTATTTGAAAAGTGGTCATGGGTTAAGTTTTATAGACGCCCCTTGATTATAAGGACTATCAAGAAACATTTACTGATTAATCAAGTAGATCAATGAGACGTAAATTAGCTAGAAAAAACTTTTCAAATATTCTAGTTATGAGATACTTTGCTATATTTATATTTGTGAATTAAATAAAACATTCTAGATAGGTTTAAATTGATGATAAATAATACTGTTTATGTAAAATAATGTCTTCAAAGATATAAAAATGTTGATAAATGATAACTTGGATGTAAGTGAAAATTGATTAAAGTTAAAAGTGACAGCCACAATATTAAATGAATTCCATTTATAACAATCACATGAAAAATAAAAGTAGCTTGTATTTGGTATACAAAAATGTAATAAGGAAATAATAGAATAATAGTTATATCAAGAGTTTCTCTAATCAATATAATCATAATGGAATATAATTTTCAAAAGTTGCAATAATATCTTGAATATCTATGAAAATGTAATAATTGATATGTTATTAAATATATCGATAATTTGTCAACAAAGATTGCAGAATGTCAAAATATGGAAAAGTAATAATTAATATCAATGAAAACAAAATAAAAGCCTAAATATTACTTTCGGTTAATGTCAGAACGATAAGATGACAACTATTTAAAATGACAAACTTTTTCCGGCTTTTGGGAACTGAAAATCAGCCATCTTGTTAACATCAAATTATTATATTTCGTATTTCATCACTATCCATAAAAAAAGTTCATCCCATAGCAGAATACGATCCAATCACGATCCAATATTCAAAGATAATCCATAATTGTCGTTGTACACTACACATCGCAAAGACGCCACCCTAAAATCCATTTTCATGAAATTAACGCCACCCGGGAACGAACGCTTCTTCTACAAAGCCGTGGAAAACGATCCATCTAGATAAAATTTTAGTGATGAAAACTTTACATTTCTAAAACTTAAGGTGTCATAAAAAATTCCAGTAAAAACCTGTCATCATTAAAAACCCATTCGTGGTAAAAAACTCTAGAAAACAACAAATGCTAGGACATGGAGATTATATAGAAAATAATCTTCCTTACCTTGCCATCAGCAAGAGTTTTCATATTATTTTCACAACATAGTCAAGATAATTATTACAACAAGGGAAAATAGAAGGCAACAAATCTAAGAATCAACCGTTACGATCAGCATGTCTTTGACTTGAGGGAAGGCAAGAGCTACCAATTAAAAATTAACGTGTAGTTACTTTAACGATTCCCGAATAAGTGAAGTTGAAAGAGCCGGAAATTAATAATTTCGTTAGCTAGTTTGACCAATGACAGCCGAATAAAAATTCTCAACATATTATGTTGAAATATTTATTGATTTGGAAAACATATTAATAAAAATATTACTCAAAGACTAATTTTTATAAACGAAATCTCATTATTTCGAAAATTCATCATATAACAAAGATAACCCATTTAGGCAACCAGCTATACTAGACTGATGTATAGTCAGTTGTATACCAGTAACGGACAAAATTAACAAAATTGTTCTACTGCCAATAGGCAACCCTAAATACATGCAATAAGTAAATTGATTGTATTTTTATAATGCTACAATAATAATACATGGTTTAGGAGAGCAATCTAAATTTTTATAGAATAAGTCACACATTTCTCTTATCTATTTTTCTTTATCTTTCAATTTTTTATATTGTTAACATTCTGTATTCGTGATTTTGAGCCGTATCACAATTTTTTCCTCCCAAAATTTTCCATCCAAAGAATGAGAAGTCTTTCCTTTTATTTTTATTATGGATGTTTTATTTCTTCAGAGTTAAAAGATTGAGTCCTCAAACTATTTAACTGTCTCGTTGCTATTAAATTTTCAAATTAATTACTATTATCTACAATAAGCAGTGAGTTGATAAGCAAAGCCGGTTCTGGAACGAAAGTCGACCATCTTGATGACGTAATCAAAGTTGCACGTGCACCGGAATTGACGTTATGCGTAATCTGCCACGTGTCAGCTGTCATCTGTAGTATTTATGTGATTCGTGTCATCCATCTTGAGCTCTGTGAAGTGTGGATAAGAATTGGCTCTTATTAAAATGGTCCTACTGCAACAAAATAATATTACTGGATAATATTTCTTCAATATGGTCGCCGGTTCACTTGGAGGATATACAGATGGGTTGAAATATTTATATTCACAAGTTACACTAAATAAATATATTTAATTAGTTAAAGATCTTATTTTATATGACACATTTTTACTAGACTTCAATGATTATGACGTTTTTATATATAAACTTGAAATAAAATACTGAAGTGACATTTTGTGCTAACAGCTTATTAGATTAAAAAAATTAAATTTGAACAATATGTGTCATCCATCTTGTGATAAGCTTGTCAACTGTCATATGTGTGTCGTCCCTAGTATTCTGTGACGCGTATCATCTATTCTATGTATATGGGTGTAACGTAAGCGCCTTTTGGTACGACTTATTAAATTTGAAAAAAAATGACTGCCACCCCGGTGATTCGATCCCATGACCACTCGGTCTAAAGGCGACCATTACGCAATGAATACACATACAAATTTGTATATGACATTGATGTAATAGCATCTAACTTTGTTATTATTAGTCCGATTTGCATGGAATAAACGGCACTTTTATACTCACGTGACGTAAATTAACAACATATTGGGAAAAAACTAGCGTAGTAATGGGTACCATTCAGGGTATTAGCGCCTAACATTGTTATTAATGGTCTGATTTGCATGGAATATATGACAATGAGAAGTAGTAATTTTGTGACGTAGACTATCGCTAAAGAGAAAAATTTATATATACAGAGTATACTCGACTAGAAAAACGATGACTTAATTATACATAGTGTAGTCGTAAATATGTTCAATTTAAAAAAGAGATTAGAATATTAGACTGGGATATACTATAATACATACGTAAAATATCATACAGGGTATAGTCGTAGAAATGTTCATAATGCTGATTATCAACAATAAGAAATAATTGCGTAACGTAGACTATGGTTAAAGAGAAAAATTAATATATTTAGGATTTAATTGTGTAGAAAGAATATGATTTTTATACAGAGTATATCCATAAATAAGTTCGATAGCATATTTGAGTGGGGATGCTTATCTTCAGTAAACAGTGTATAATCGTAAGTAGATGCTGGCATGGTAGAGCACAGTACACTTAGCTAGGGGTAAGTGACATCAAGCGTCATCTGTCACGTATGTCTCTGGTACTCCCCTGGTGCGTCTTCAGTACGCAGCTGACACATGAAAGATTAGACACGTGGTAGATGACAGATGACGTCACTTACTCTATCCTTAGTGTGCTGTGCTCCATTGTCCCATCATGTAGAGCTGTGTTTTATTATATGTATATTTCTCTCATCTGTTTTCTAGGATTTTTTTATCGATTGTACTCAATGAGATTTTTCTGTGATAAAAAGTTTATTTAATATTGAAAACGCATTAAATGGAATGGTCAACAAATTTTGGCCTTGGAATATTAATAGAAAATTTAGAAACTCGCTTGTTCAAAGTCCTTTAATATGATATTTTACCATAGGAATCCAAACTCACAATAATCTAGTATTAATAATGTTTTGACAGGCATGGAAATACCCGGTATAGCTGAAACCACGTATCTATCCATAATGAGATCCGACATGGACATTAGAAAAGATCTGTATGCTAACACGGTACTATCTGGAGGAAGTACAATGTTTCCAGGTGTTGCGGATCGAATACAGAAGGAGATAGCTGCGCTAGCACCAGCTTCAATGAAAATTAAAATTATAGCACCTCCCGAAAGAAAATACTCAGTATGGATAGGTAAATATTGTTAGCAATAGAAGTATTAGGACATCCGTTACATCCTTAGTTTGTTTTAGGTGGCAGTATACTCGCTAGTCTTACCACTTTCCAACAAATGTGGATATCCAAAGAGGAATACGAAGAAGCTGGATCTCTTATAGTACATAGAAAATGCTTTTAAATTATACATATTCCATATTTTTGCAAATATATTTCATTAAATAAATATTGTCTAATATCTACTCTCGTTTTAAATTTTTTCAACTACTCTTTTATTTTAGTTTGATTTTCTCTAGATGATGACAATTCCAGATTGGTATTTATATTCAGTTTAATTTTGTTCTCATTATTATTAGGATGCCCGGTATATTTGATTGGTGTTGTTATGTATTGTGCTTGTATTTTTTGCTTTCAATGACCGATAATTTCAATAAAAAATAAGTTCCATTTCGTCATAAACCTATGCTGAACCACATTTTTAAACATATTGTACTCTTGAACTTGTCGCTATCTTTTTGTTGTTATTAATTGATATTAAAATAAGCTTCTCATTCGATTACAACCGCTACCCGATTTTAGCCCAATTTTTCCCGCTAAATTAAAATGATAAATGTCGATACAGCTCTGGGACTTTTTTAGGAAATTTTTTGCTCATTAAGTATCTACTTTAAAAATTTTATTATCTCAAATAGTTTATGAAATATTTCCAAGAAACCAAACCATTTTTTGTCACGTTATTGTTTAAAACATTTGCAATTTTTGTCGGCCCCTATTTTCAAGTTGAACGTTTGTTTTAGATGTCATTTCGAATCGAATGAGACCTAAATCATATCTTTCGGTATTCCACTCTAGGTTCGTGACGAAATGGCACTTGTGAACCAAAATATTAATACAATCCAAAACTTAACTGATTATATGGCAACATTAAAGAACATTCTGTAATCTATCAATAATAAATGAATCGAAAATTAAAAACAAAAGGAGTTTATTAATTAAATTCGCTAACAGTTGAAACTTATCTGTCTTTACAGTTTCATATCAAAAAAGTATTTTAACATTCCTCTGTTGTGATTAAATGCTATGAATCATACGACATAATATATTATAGTTGTACATATTCATTTATTAGAAATTTTTATATATAGGTTGTCCCTCAATATTGTCCGTGTTACAAATCCAAAACTCAACTGATTACATCTTTAACAGCAACATTAAAAAACATTCATTTTCTGTTCTTCCCCCTGTATTGTATATGTTCAATTATTGATCAATTTGTAAAAGCGATCAGTTATTTTAGAATACTTAACGTAACTGGCTTCCTTCCTGGACGATCCCTCTATTCTTACCTATAACTGTATATAGATGCTGTAGTATGGAACAGGAATCAAAAAGAACGGAAAATGTCCAACCTCCCTAGCTGTAGCTATAGCTATACCCTCTCCGACTCTCCGACATCAGTTGAATGAGAACCGGCGTGGAGATATGTCACATCGATATTCAATGCATTGAAAGAAAAACGTATTTTCATATAAACGTTTGTTATTAATAAACAAATAATGTGTGTTTACATACGATGTGTATTTTTGTTTCTTCGTGGATGAAAATTGAAGGCTTATACTACGAATAGACACAGTTTATAATTTTGTAGACCAACAAGTTGCACATTTTTCATTCCTTCCTCGTGCCATCTACGCACGAATACTCGATCGGGTAAATAATATTTTGATCATTTTACCTAGATGTTTGTGTGTAATATTTTTTTTTGTAGAAGATCTAGTATATTTTTCCTTTCAATATACAGGGTGGGGCAATCTTCTGACATCGAAGGATTACATCGTTGTGGTAAGAGATAAAACTTTAAAGTTTTGTGTGAGTTAATACAGTTATTGAGGGCACATTTTGAAAATACTTTCGATTCTACAGGGTATTCCAAAACCACGTAGCAGCACAAACTCACATTTTTTTAAATGAAACGTATTATATTTTGTTCAAGAATCGAAATGATCTCACCGAGAGCGTTACAAAAATATAGCATTCTAATATTTATATGGGTGTTTTAAAAAGATATGGCCAATTATTGGCAAAAAGACCTCATCTTTAACACTCTGCAAAACAGTAAATCAAAATAAATTAACAGGTCTTTGTATTCAATTATCATTCACATATCATTAGCTGTGCTCAGTATTAATTACTTTTTTATCTGTGGCTTCTTTAATACAGGGTGACACAAAACGCCAATCAAGCGGTATCTCAAAATGTTTAAATGAATTACCCTATAATAAGTCTTTTTACAATTTGTTAGTACAATTAATAATCTTTCAAACGATGTAGTACATTTAGGGTATACGTTGATGGAAAACCGTAAATATTTTATGATAATGGTCAAAAATAAGTATTTTACGTACACAAATTAAATTGTATTAAATTTTTACATGCAACGTCTTGTAAATTTTAACATTTCATAATTTTTAGTCGTAATTTTGGATGCATCTAAAATATCTTTTACTTTTACTCTTACCATTAGAGGGAGGAAATTCTTAATCGGAATTATGTTGGAAGCAATATTTTTGTTTACTGTAAGTAGGCTAATGTCATTATAGTACTAATAAATATAAAAACAGTTTGCAGTCTTTACGAAATAATTAAGTCATCACAAACAGTATATCTTTGTTATGTAAAATGCAAGCTTGTACTTTATTTTCCAACTTTTTCTATTTTTAAATAACTAACAATTATGGAAACCAACATTATAAAAACACTTACATTTACATAAATAAACATTGACATTTTATAAAAAGTATAGTTTATGCTAAGTGTTCAAAATGGCAATCATTTACTTCCATACACTTGTCAATTCTTTTCAAAAACGAGGATCTTACTCTTTCTAACATAGCTGGAGTTATTGTAGAAAATGCGTTACGAATCCTTTCTTTCATGTCTTCTCTGGTAGTAGGTTCTGTTTGATACACAAGTTGCTTGATGTATCCCCATAAAAAGAAATCCATCGGTGTGAGATCTGGAGATCGAGGAGGCCACAAAATTGGTCCACCACGTCCTATCACCTGTCGGTAAAATGTCTGTTTAACCACCGACGTACACAACGAACGTAATGTACAGATGTTCCATCTTGTCCGAACCACAAGTTAACTCTTGTGTGTAAATCAACTTCCTCCAATAATTCTCCCAAATGGTTTTTTAGAAAATTGTAATACCTTCTTCCAGTGAGGCTACCTTCAAGAAAGTATGGTCCTATAACTGTATCTCCTACGATTCCTCCCCATGCATTTATGGACCATTTAGTTTGGGTCGTTGTACTAAACAAATGTGGATTGCTATCCGAATAAAAATGAAAATTACAGCGGTTGACGAAACCATTTCTGTGAAACGTGGCCTCGTCACTAAATAAAACATTTAAAAAAAATCTGGATACCCATTAATTAATCCACTGAACCACTCGCAAATATTTATTCTTATTGGAAACTCTCTCTCTAAAAGCTCTTGGTGCATCTGTATCTTGTACGGGTGAAATTTATTCTTTTTTATTATTCTTCGTATTGTTCGTCTACTAATGTCTAATTCAGTACTAAGTTTTCTAGTACTTGTATTAGGATGCTCAACCAAATTTGTCATTACTAAAAATTCGTTGTCCTCATTGAAAACACGTTTTGGAAGAGCATGAGGTTGATAGGAAACGTTACCTGATGTTTCGAATCTTTCCTTAAGTCTTAAGAAAGCTCTTTCGTTTGGATGTCTTCGATTGGGATATCTTTCACGATATACTCTTGAAGCAAGTAAACAATTTTTTGAACATTCTCCTAACACGTAAATCATATTGTTCATGTCTTCCTGCGGAAAATTCATTATAGTTATTTATTATTTAAACCTAACAACACAAACGAAGAATACAGCAATACTTCTTTGACATTTATTAGTAGATACTATTTTGACAGTAGTCCACTTGATATAATAGAAAATATGGCTTGATTATGTTTCGCCCTTTCTCAAACAAGCCTAAAATAACAATTCTTGAAAGTGAAACATGCATAAATATAAAATTTTTGATAATTCCAGGTACCTACGGTATTAACAAACATTTTATATCATTGATTAGATATTGTAGATGCATCCAAAATTACGATTAGAACTTATGCCTTAGAAATGTTAAAATTTACAATACGTTGCATGTAAAAATTTATTTCCATTTAATTTGTGTACGTAAAATACTTGTTTTTGACCATTATCATAAAATATTTACGGTTTTCCATCAACGTATACCCTAAATGTACTACATCGTTTGAAAGATTATTAATTGTACTAACAAACTGTAAAAAGACTTATAGGGTGATTCGTATAAAAATTTTGAGATATGGCTTGATTTGCGTTTTGTGTCACCCTGTTTTAAAGAAGCCACAGATAAAAAAGTAATTAATACTGAGCACAGCCAATGATATATGAATGATAATTGAATACAAAGGCCTGTTAATTTATTTTGCTTTACTGT
Source organism: Galeruca laticollis (assembly GCA_963921935.1). Classification (NCBI taxonomy): domain Eukaryota; kingdom Metazoa; phylum Arthropoda; class Insecta; order Coleoptera; family Chrysomelidae; genus Galeruca; species Galeruca laticollis. The sequence goes on along the minus strand of OY998176.1, from coordinate 64,438,731 downwards.
TTTGCAGAGTGTTAAAGATGAGGTCTTTTTTGCCAATAATTGGCCATATCTTTTTAAAACACCCATATAAATATTAGAATGCTATATTTTTGTAACGCTCTCGGTGAGATCTTTTCGATTCTTGAACAAAATATAGTACGTTTCATTTAAAAAAATGTAAGTTTGTGCTGCTACATGGTTTTGGAATACCCTGTAGAATCGAAAGTATTTTCAAAATGTGCCCTCAGTAACTGCATTAGCTTACACAAAAATTTAAAGTTTTATCTCTTACCACAACGATGTAATACTCCGATGTCAGAAGATTGCCCCATCCTGTATATCCTGCCTTAATCGTTGCTTTGTAAAATTTATAAAATAAAACAAAACAAACAATTTATTGTTTATGAATCGTAGTTAATAATGATGAGAATTCGGTATTGATAAATTTGAGGAAACACACGTATCTATACAATAAATTCTGGAATTTGTCGCATCCAGACTAATTGACAGTTAATTATTCATAAGGCTCGACTCCCTTTAACCATGATTTCATTTGCTTCTGTATATACTAGAGATTCATTTCAATAAAAAATTCATGTTTCGTTAGTAATTACTTCGAATTCGATACCCTTTATTCCATTTGCAATGTTATTACACAGGGTGGCTCATGCTCAACATATTAAAAATTCCTTTGGGAAGAATACGTAGATCACAAGCGGATACAATTTAAAATATATACAGATGCCCAAATAAGAGAAAATATACAAACTTTTATTCTTTTTAATGGAACACCCTGTATTTTATTCTAAAATTAAAAACTTTACCCATCCCTGTTATTCATAGTTTGTATTGTAGGTGGGAAAGTGCCGTATTTTTTTTATTATTGTACTCTCCCTTCGATTTTTACTAGTTTCAGTCTTCATAATTCATAAACGTGGATGCTACGAATTTATTTAAGGTGAATTTCAATAAAAAATGTTAGCTCAATTTTAACTCTCCATAATTCCTACGATTATTGAATGTGAGAAACGACATGTAATAGATAATCCAGGTACATTTCACTTCCATTGAATGGTGTAAGAAAGAAGTCGATATCTTTCTTATTTTTGAAAATATATAATTTTAAATAGAGACATGTTAAAAATATTTCATAAATTTCGGTTTCCGAACCAAAAATTGAGAATTTTGGTTTCTAGTGAATGTATACAGAAAGTTATATAGTATTATGTATTGCGTGTTGTAGAATCCAAAAAATATGTCAGTTTTCGATTTTAATGTATAGTTTTCCGGAAAATTGCATATTCATTAATTTTCTTGAATTTCCCAATTGAAATAATGTTTTTTTTGAATAAAAGACATATTTTTGGGATTCCTCATATCAAAAAACCTCCCAATGAAAGTTTACATGAAAATTGGAATTTTTTTATTTTAAACGGTTGAGGATACGTATTTTTGGTACAAAAATTTCAACTTTAATGTCTTATAACTCGGTTTGTAATGTAGTTGGGAAAATGTCGTATTTTTTTATGATCTTAGTGACTCCTCTCTTTCGATTTTTACTAGTTTCAGTCTTTCTAATTCATAAACGTAGATGCTACGAATTTATTTAGGATGAAATTTAATAAAAAAATTTAACTCAATTTTAACTCTCCATAATTACTACAAATATTAAATGGGACAAACGATATAAAATAGGTAATCAAGGTACATTATTTCTCTATTGAGTGGTGTGAGAAAGAAGTCGATATCTTTCTTAGTTTCGAAAATATATAACTTTAAATAGAGACATGTTAAAAATATTTCAAAAATTTAGGTTTCTGAACCAAAAATTGAAAATTTTGGTTTCCAGTGAATGAATACAAAAAGTTATATAGTATTGTGTATTTTATGTTGTAGAATTCAAAAAATATGTCAGTTTTCGATTTTGATGTATAGTTTTCCCGAAAATTCCATTTTTAATCATTTTTCTGAATTTTCCAATTGAAATAATGTTTTTTTCGAACAACAGACATATTTTTTGGATTCCTCGTATCAAAAAACCCCCTATGAAAATTTACATGAAAATCAGAAACAAATTTTTTTTTCGATTTTAAATCCATAGGGAAGAGCTTGAGGATAGGTATTTTTGGTACCAAAATTTCAAATTTGATGTTTTATAACTCGGTTTGTAATATCGGTAGTAAAGTGCCGTATTTTTTTATGATCGTACGAACTCCCCTCTTTCGATTTTTACTAGTTTCAATTTTTCCAATACATGAACGTAGCTGCTACGAATTTTATTAGGGTGAATTTTGCTAAAAAATTTTAGCTCAACTTTAACTCTCTATAATTCCTACTAATATATAACGAAAGAAACGAAATAGAATTGTTAATTAAGGACATCCTTCCTCTATGGAATGGTGTGAGAAAGAAGTCGACACCTTTCTTAGTTTCGAAAATATATAATTTTAAATAGAGGCATGTTAAAAAGATTACAAAAATTTGTTTCCTGGACCAAAAAATTGAAAATTTTGGTTTCAAGTGAATGTGTGCAAAAAGTTATATAGTATTATGTATTTCGTATTGTAGAACCTAAAAAATATGTCAGTTTTCGATTTAGATGTATAGTTTTCCGGAAAATTTCATTTCCAATAATTTTCCTGGATTTTACTCTCGAAATAATTTTTTCTGCCTCCATAACTCACTTATAATCAATTAAGCATGTATATTTTTCTACAGCATCTACTAATTTTTCATTTAATTCCTGTCCTTAATTCTGTTTTTGTTCCATGATATTAATTTCCCTTTTCGTCACTAAAGCAAAATTTAACACCGCACACACAGATTGAATGTTGCTTCACAACTGATCTGCCGAGTCGCTCGGTAACAAGAAGCCGACATGCAGCTTGGATGTTTCTTTGCTGGAGTGTTGGTGGGTGTACGATGTATAGAAACCATGGGTTAAGAGCGGCCTCGCGTTTTAGGAACCTGACAACAGTTGGAACCCGTGACTTGCAACAAAATTTAGGTCATTTTGTAAACAACAAATCTAAAGAACGCAGTGTTTGTTTGTTTTAAAAAGTCTTTATTAACAATAATTTAACATTGAATGTAAACAATTGTGTTCAAGATAAAATGGGCCGGTGTTCTGGCAATCCTGACACGTTCGTTTGGCTGTGTTGGGAGGTATATGGCGCCTTGCGCTCTTGCATAATCCATTTATTTTGGTTTTATAACTACCTTTGTCCCGCATTCACAAATATGATTCCACGGCTATTTCTACTGTAAATCCCTGAAAAGCAGCTGAAAAACAGGGTAAAGAACGCAGTGTTGAACTTTTAACACAATATAACTTGGACCTTTGTCTTGGGGGATCAGGTATTTTGGTTGTTTTATATTGTTATAGAAAAGATATAAGCCATTGAGTGAGGGTGTGATTTTGACAGTTTTGACAATTTGTGGTCATCAATTTGGACGCCTAAACCTGATCCCCAAAAGGAAGCCTAGAGAATTCGATGCTGAAAATATGAAATCTCTAATCATTGCATTTTTGGAGATTTGTTGCACGCAAATTTTTGCAAACAAAAATCTTTTTACTTTAGTTCAACCGTTCCACCGTCTTGATGGATGGCGCTGTATAGAACTTCAATGACAGATGACGACGGTCATATCGTAGACAAATGATACTTTCTCTATGGGTCAAATGTTGTTGTCATATGTTTTGTGTCCATAAAAATATCCCAAATTTATAGTTTAGTACACATTGTATTTGTAAGTGATTATAATTAAATAATTTTCATGCTGAATAGGTGAATTTGTGCTTCATAAATGCTATTTATATCTACTCCACATGTGCTTCACCACTAGATTGTGTTTAGTGTAGCCTAGACATAAAATAAACCGCAAATATTTTTAGCTGTTGCTAGTGATTCCACAAGTGCATTATATTTATTGATCCCCATATAAGGGCCTTCTGGTTCCTCCAAGAACCTGTAAACAGCCACAGATTGCATCTGTATACATACATCGGCCTTCCGAGTTAGTGAGAAGTACTACATTGGAAAATAGTATTAATTGCTTTTTACTAATATAACAAAACATACTTTTCGTATTCTATTCAAGAAGTAACACAATATGTAATCTTTTATTTTGGAAACGTAGGAATAAAAATGTTATACATTTTCTTATCTTCAATGTTTCCAGGTTATGTATTGAAATGTTTATACTTTTTGCATTTTCCTCCAGTTTGTAATAAACGGCCATGCCTGTTTTTCCATTGACTCTTCTCAATTATTCAAGTAAATTATAGCAAGTATTTTCTTTTATTGAAAACAAAAATTATATTTATTATAATACAGAATGTCTGCTTTTCCACTAACCCCTCTTAGAACTAAAACACACGGAGCGGTTTCTAGCGAGTCGGCAGCCGACTCGGCTGCCGAAGCGGTGCATCCTTTATGGCAGTTCTATTTAATGAAACAGACGGTGCGTCAACGCGCGGTTCGTGACGGCGGTGGCAGCACGTACCCTGCTGGCCATAATGCAACACGCGCGGGTTTACGACTGTGGTCGGAACATCAGTACATGTTTCCTTATGGGACTAAACCATTGAGGTAGTATCGGATACTACCTCAATGGACTAAACACACGTAAGCGGTGTTGTGGCGGTTTTTGTTATTAATAGTGACCTCGGCGTTGTCAGACCAGTATGGAAACTTTGGACGTTGAGAAATTAATCAATGAGATTCATATTCGACCAGCGATTTGGGATATGCGTTCAGAGGATTATTCCAACAAAATAAAAAAGAAACGTTCTTGGGAAGAGGTAACCAACGCCTTTGTTGATGAGGGTGCTGCAGTGGAGGAGAAAAGACAAATGGGTAATTACATGAAAACTAAATTTATTTGTTAATAAAAAATCATCAGTATTTAATTATACAGGGTGTTTCAGTTTGTTCGTTCATAACTTCAGTAAACGATAGAACATATCAAAATAATAAAAGTATTTTGTATAACATTTTTCTCTAAACGCTGCGTTTTCAAGATACAGGGTGTTAAACTTTTAAAAAAATATTAATATTTATTTATTATCTCCTAAATAAGTACAGATTTTTTATTTAAATTTTGTACACTTTAGTCATAATAAAAGACCAATATTTTGATGTTCCGAAAATTTTCCTTGGAAAAGCAGTGGCGTAGTTATGGGGTTCTGTCTGGATTATATTATGACTAAGTGTACACAGTTTGAATAAAAAATGTTTATTTGTTTGGGAGATAACGAATAAATAGTAGTACTTTTTTAAAGTTTAACGCCCTGTATCTTGAAAACGAAGCGTTTTATAGAAAAATGTTACAGAAAAGACTCATATTATTTTAATATGTTCTATCGTTTACAGAAGTTATGAACGAAAAAACTGAAACGCCATGTATTAACTTAATAATAATTTTCATATTTGTGCGTTTTGCCATTCCAGCGGATAAATATTAACAAAATAGTTAGTAAATTTTTCTCTGCAGTTAAGAGCTCTTGGATTTCCTCTGCTCAATGAATCAGTGGCTAAATTTGCCAAGCCATTTTCTGATCTAATGCCATCATCACGGTGTCCATCTCTTAATCTGACCAAATTATGGAGTAGGCAGCACGCTTTGATTATATCTTGGGCGAAATCAACAGCGGTCTGTGGAAAATTCGCCACTTATTAGCCAGAATACCAAATGTACATTCAATGTATCTTCGAGCTCTTGACAATCTGTAGTTGGAATTTTTTTTTCATAAGATAAATTTGATCCACCATAGGGCCTAAGTAAATTTTCTGAGAGTGGAAAGGCTTCATCTCCTATTATTACAAATGGATAATTAATTAAATCTCCTTCGATGGAATCTGCTGGAGGAATTTCCAGTGTATCATTCTTTCATATAGTGTGGAATTTTTAAAAATTCCAGAATCACTAGATTTTCCATAGGAGCCAACGTCTACGTATGTAAATAAATAATTGCTATCACACATTGCAAATGTACCATTGAAAAATAATTTTTATAGTTGTAGAACATAGAGCCGCTATTAGCAGGTTTTATCATCCTTATATGTTTTCCATCGATGGCTCCTATGCAATGTGGAAAATTTGCATTTTTCTTAAATCCTTCGGCTATTTCGAGCCATTTTTCAGTAGTTAACGACGGAAAAGTTATATGTCTAGCATGTGTCCATATAGCTTTACAAACTTCTTGGGTGATTAAACTTGCTGTGGATTTTCCAATTCTAAAAGCATAGTGCAAATCGACAAATGAATTGCCAGTAGCTAGGTACCTGAAATAAAATGGTACTTATTAAATAAAGCTTTTTTTCAGGCATTTTGCTTCAAAAAAATGGAAAAACATAAGGGATAGGTACGCTAGAGAACTTAAAGAAAATAAAGGAAAGTCAGGACAAGGACGAAAAGTCAAAAGTTCCTATATGTACGCCAACCAATTGGGCTTTTTGTCAGATGTAATCCAACGTCGCCCCACAGATACATCTATGGATGATGGGGCTCCCCTATCACCAAACAGTCAGAATGAATCTGCGCCAGAAAGTCCTGCTACAATACATGATGACTCTCCTACTGTTCATGTCGCCAAAAAAAGAAAAGGAAACACACTGGAAAAAAAACTTGTGGAGGCCCTTGAAAATCATAGTATTCGTCAAAAATAAAAAGCACAAATAGTAAATTCTGAAGAAGACGACGATAGATTATTTTTGTTATCATTAGTGCCTTTTATGAAATCCATTCCCCCACACTTTAAATTTGCTGCGAGAATGAACATTATGCAAAGCATAAATAAATATAATCCCATACAGTCACCAGCCCCCTCTGTATACTCAACACAATTACCGTATAACCAAATTCCCACCCAGGCTCCAAGCCACCAATCTGGAATACTACATCAATGGCAATATTTAAATCCACATGCTGGACCTTCCGGACTTCCAGACTTTAACCAAAGTCCTTCACAACAAGAGCCCCAACCTGGGCCTTCTGGGATTCAGCGGCAGAGTACTGAATCCCCTTTGATGTCGCCTGGAAGCTCGTATTCCCAAGATACGGATATAACCCAATTATTTTAAATGTTATTTTGCTAATAAACATGATAATATAATACTTTTTTGAGAATAAATCTTTTTTTTAGATTTTATTTATTTATCTTACCTTAAAGTTATAAGAAGCTTTTCTTCTACTGGTATGCTTTCCCTCATGGTAGTATTTCTTTTTGAACATGAATCTTTAATTATTGACAACAATTCTTGGAATGTTTCTCTTGACATTCTGGTAAAATTAAAGAATTCATCTGGATCTCCGTTAAGTTCGTCATACAGTGTGTAAAAAAATCCTCTATTTTTCCTCTCATTTATTATGGGATGTATCCAATATTTGCGTTTCTTTTTTTTCTTAATTTTGTTATATAATAAGCCTGTAGTTATTAGAAAAAGCAAATCATCATCACTGTCAGAAGAAGTCATACTGCGAACCACTCAGACACAACTAGACAACTGCGAAAGATGTCTCGATAAAAACGTGTCGGTCGTAAGCTGCGGTGATGCCTCGTGTGTTTTGAGCCGCTTCTCTGGCGAGTCGACGCCGACTCGCCAGAAACCGCTCCGTGTGTTTTAGTACTTAATCATTCAAATGAATAGTAGCAAAGAAATGCCAATTAATTAGGTAACTACAAAAATGTTTATTATAGCAATAAACAGACATGTCCGCTTTTTCATTGACCCTTATTAATTATTCAAATGAATTAAAGGAAAAATTGGTGTTTTTTTTATTGAAAGGAAACAAATAAAAAATATGTTATGAAAATATCAACAAAATTATTATTAGAAATTTAATGTATTTGTCTTCATATTTTATAATACATGGCAACTGAAGTTCATCTTCCATTTTTCTCTACTATTTCTCACTTATAATTGCACACGTGGTTTGTATTTTATCGGGTAAATTTGGGTTGTTTAATGAGAAACTGTTTCCTAGCAATTTGACGAGAATAACTGTCAACTATTAAAAACACGACACCGAAGGTGGAGTGTTTTTAGGTTGACAGTTATTCGAGTCAAATTGCTAAAGAAAACAGTTTAGAATTTGAACAACACAAATTTACCCAATATCAATACAAACTTCGAGTGTAATTCGGCAGGAGAATTTAATGAATGAGAAATTTGGAAACATATCAATGCAAACTTTATTTATGAAACATTAAAAATAAACACATTTTTATTTTAATGTACAATTTGACTAATTTCGGCGTTATTATTTTTCTAACTCCCAATTCAGCAAAAGTATACATTTTATCTTGGAATCCATATTACAAATTTGATATACATAAGTACTGAATACATTTTCTTTATCTTTATGCATACATGGCAACTGAACTGCATCTTCTATTTTCTTAATCCTCAGACAAAAAAAAACAAAAAGTATATAAACTATCCCTTACAGTTACATCAGGCTTCGTTTTAGTTTTTACTTACTGAATAGCTATAGTGAACACTGCTATATAAAAATTTTGTGGACCTGTGCGGGCAGTTATATCAGGTTCCGTTTTAGTGAAATTGTCAGTTCTGAAAATGAATAGAAATTTGATTTTCGTGAATAAGTCTTGTTAGTGTTTTTACTTACGGAATAGTATCAGGAAACTCTGTTTTATTAAAGATTAATGGTTGTGCAGGGCAGTTACATCAGGCTTAGTTTTAGTTACATAATCAGAACTAGCCAATAGTCGAAATTACCTTGCAAATTATTTTATTATATAAGCATTTAAAAAAATTGAAGGAAATAAGAACCCAAATTATTATTAAAGGATGACTTAGTAATAGTGTTAGTTGTTGATATTAAAAAAAATTGTGACACAAAGGATGACTAACAAATTTATTTTGTCTACCTACTCTAGAAATGGCAATAGCGCTTGTAAATAGAATAGGACTTGTTATACTCGCTCTAGTGAGGGTGAAAATCAATAGGGTTCAACTGTGAGACACTCTAAAAAATATACAATTATAAAATTGGTCACCTGTGTACACTCCGGAAGCTATATCGTGCTAACAACCCGGAATTTCTCCAAAAAATGTTGCGCTTCAGTTACGATAGCACCCGTTGTACTATCTATGTTGAGCTGAAAATCAATAAGGTTCATCTATAATACGCTCTGAATAATATCGAATCATATAATTGGTCATTTGCATACACTCCGGAGGCTGTATCGTGCTAACAACCCTAAATTTCTCCAAAAATGTGGCACTTCAGGAACCATGGCACCCGTTGTACTAGCTCTAGTGAGCTTAAAATCAATAAGGTTCGTTTATAAAAAGCTCTGAATAATATCCAGTTATGAAATTAGTCATTTTTATACACTCCAGAGGCTGTATCGTGCTAACAAACTGAAGTTTCTCCAAAAATGTCTTACTTCAAGTACCATAGCACCCGTTCTACTGGCTCCGGTGAGCTGAAAATCGAAAGGGTTCATCTGTGAGATGTCCTGAACAATATTCAAACATAAAATTGGTAACTTATTGTACTTCGGGGGTTGCATCAAGTTATACAGACAGGACTTTTTTTCTAAAAACCATTTTTTTGTGTTGTTCTTGCTGAAAAACGTATAAACAACTCAAAAAAATCCAAAATTCCAACTTTTTTTGGGTACCTAAAACAATATTTTTCCGCATATTAGATGGGTTGGACGGAAAAGTAATATTACCAATAATGTATTATATAAAAACAAAAAAAATATTTACCAATCAGGTTATCACACATATGTGTATCTGTCATTTTATAGACGGAAAAAAGAGAATGAGCCAACTATTTTTTTGTACAATGAAAAAAAATGTTGTAGTTCCAATCTCCACAACACATGATCTTTGCAAACAAGGTAGAAGCAAATTTGTACATGTTGATTGAATGTTTGCTTTTGTACTGTGTATAACTATCTACCCACAATATATACATTATTATTTGTCATTACAGATCTTTCGCTTTACATTTTTTATTAGTTGTTATAGTTTCTTTGTAAGTTTTTTTAAACGTTTGGTATTTTAAATTGAAATTCCTCAATGTACTTTACTTTCCTCTTTCTATTAAATGTAAAGCATTGTATTACAAGTAAATATTTCATTGTATAATATATTTGGAAACTTTTTGTTTATATTGTTTGTTTCTTGATGAAATTGAATATATTTACACATGTAGTTGAAAAAAGAGCCTACATGTCAAATACAATTTGAAAGCAACCAACAGAAACTCTGAAACTGATACAAATATGGTTAAATTGAAGCAAAGTTGTGACACGACTGTGTTTTCAGACTAAATGGCCTATTTTCAAGGATGCAAATTTGCAACTTTTCCGCAATTTAATTTTCTTAGCATGAAACTAACAAAAATTTATAATTATGAAAACATTTTATTATGTTAATATAAATGGTACAAATTTTGAAAGGTAGAATGTTTTTAAAGTATGTATATATTTCTTACATTCTTGATTTCTAGCAATTCCCACAATGCTGTTACTTGGTATCCATATTATTAAACAGCACATATCTTTTCATGCAATATGTAATGCACCTTGTATCAGATGATAATAGTTGTATTTTTCAATTATCACTACTATATTTTCATCAAAATGAATTATGTAATTCTTGTCTTTTGAGAGCGGTTTTAATTTTTCTTCATTCAGATACTTAAAAGGTCACTTCACTTCAATTAAGCATTTTTCGCTAACAAACCCATATTATCATTAAAACAGGGTTTCAAGAGAATGTTGAAAGATGTTTTGATGATACTAGCATAAACAATCTGTATTATTTATCTCACATTTTCACATTAATCAAATAATCCAGTAAACATAACCTCAAACATAGCTTTTAAAATAAAAAATACGGATTGCAGAATAATTTACATTATCATAACTATAATTTTTGATGTCGGACAGATATGATTAAGTACTTACTTTTTAACAATTTATTCCTTCCAAAAACACTTATGAAATGCTTAAATATTCAAAAATCTACACACAAATGGAAATATTTGTCAGCTAGTTTCGTTTCAACACAACCAGTGTGGGCAATTTGTGGATACAACCTAAAAAACAGAGATAAGGATTCTGTGCTCACAAAAAGTTGAAATATTTGAAAGTAAAACATCCGAACATCTGGTCTAGAGATGCGTTTCTTTGAACCGTCAAGAGTGGAAAGACAGAGAGAGAAAATATGTTAAAATAAGTAAAAGCCGATTCAGTACTACTGTCGACATCTATCGTAAATATTTTGAACCAAATAATTACTAGATAAGTATTGTGTAGGTTTTTAGGTTTATATACATGCGAGGAGGCCCCTCTTAATCACGAAAGATACACGCTGGCCACATGGGGTCGTTGTCACGTCGCTGTTGCGAGCTTTGGTGTGACAAGGGCCTAAGCTGACTTGTTGCTAAGTCAGCGAATATTACTTGACGACTTAGAACTGTAAGATCTCGACAATAAAAATTGCTCTCAACAAGTAAATATTACTGACAGAATTGTTTGGAACATTATAGAAAAAAAATTACACACTATCTCAATTTAGTTTTATTAAACATCTTAATAAAAAAATATCCCATATTGTGTAAAAATTTTTACTATCACTGCACTTATACACAATAATATTGCAACAAAATAAACAATAACTTATAACCACTCACTCTTATCGCTTAATTTAATTGATGCCTCTAATAAATGCGCCCCATTCATTATTGATTTAATCAGGTTAGCTGATTAATACATGTCAATATTTATGATGCATTTTTGTTGTTTTCAGGTCGGAATGGCGAGAACATTTCCAAACATGAGGAAATAAGCATTAGCACAATATGGCTGGAGGTTCTTATAATAATACACCGAGCGAAGACATCATAAACGATAATACTGTACAAGTGGCATTTTTTATTATTTATACTACAATTTTCGTAATGGGAATATTCGGTAATTTGCTCGTCTGTTATGTAGTTTTCCGAAACAAAGCTATGCAGACCGTAACTAATTTGTTTATAACAAATTTGGCTCTGTCGGATATATTATTGTGTATGCTAGCAGTTCCTTTCACTCCTCTATATACCTTCCTAGGAGAATGGGTATTTGGTGGACTTATATGTCATTTGGTGTCTTTTGCTCAAGGAATAAGCGTCTATATATCCACGTTAACTCTAACCTCAATTGCTATCGATAGATATTTTGTTATAATATATCCTTTTCATCCGAGAATGAAACTGTTCACTTGTATACTAATTATAATTGTCATTTGGATATTTTCGATATTAGTTACGATGCCCTATGGAGTATATGTTAAGTTAATACCATCGGAAAGGAACAATGAGAAATATTTTTGCGACGAGAACTGGCCCACAGAAGATTGGAGAAGAACTTTCGGAGGGATAACTACAGCTATGCAATTTTTTATACCTTTTCTAATAATGGCGTATTGCTACATAAGAGTGTCAATTAAATTGAACGATCGTGCTAGATCTAAACCAGGATCAAAGAATTCTCGAAAAGAAGAAATCGATAGAGAGAGAAAGAAGAGAACGAACCGAATGTTGATATCGATGGTTGCTGTATTTTTAATATCATGGTTGCCATTAAATACCTTTAATATCATCAATGATTTTTATCAACAGATGGAAAAATGGTATTTTTACTATTTAGCTTTTTTCGTTGGACATGCTATAGCGATGTCGTCGACTTGTTATAATCCTTTTCTTTACGCTTGGTTGAATGAAAATTTTAGGAAAGAATTTAAACAAGTCCTTCCCTGTTTTTATGGAGCCACTAGAAAAATTCCAATGTGTACATTCGAAAATTGGAAGTCGGAAAGAACTTGTAATGGACATGAAAACCAACAGGTAAGTATAAAACATAAAATGTTACTCGTTTTCAAAGTACAGGACATTAAGGTTACTATGTTGATTGATTATAATATACTATTTGTTAACAACAAGTTTATTTCACATTTTGGAAAAAAATAGGTGTAAATGTATATGCTCGTATAAAAATTATTGCGATGAATAACTCGAAATTTATATTCTCGAGAATGTTAGTTTTTTTAATGTTTCGGTTTTAAATTCGATGAAATATTGTCTAATTCTAATACTGTTTTTGAAGTGAAACTTTTCATGGGAAACTATATTGCGACGATATAGAGTTTTATCCCTTCGCTGGGATTTAGTGTTTGATCCCTATCCGCCCACCATCCCTGACGATGTAGCTACTGGATACGCTATTTGGGTCTGGGATCAATTAAGTAACCACTCATTAAAAAACTTAACAAATATATTGGAGGAATTTCCGATAACTAATCGACTTAACAAAATGTATACAAAACAAATACAACCAGCCTTACCGGACATATATTCAATGGCCCTCTGGAGACAATACAATATTCTCCTAAAATGGCAATATAATGTACACTCTCAAATTAACAGTACTATGCAAAAGAACTATCAACTTACATTAACAAGCTACCAGGGCACGTCTTCTCAGCTTGAAGGGGCACTTTATCTTTTATCGCGCCAAACACCCCTCGGGTAGGCCTTACAGGATTTACTCGACTATTCGCTGTTTCATCTCAAACCCAACTTCCCGAAAAAATATATGTATTTTTCGTACCAAGAAAATGTTCTCTCCAAAAATGCTGAGTTCGTTGTTTTTTGTTTTCTCTTACTCCAAGAAACAATACGGTTTCCTTTGTAAGTAATTACCAAAACATATTGTAAAACATTGACCTAGTTTTGCTCGGCCCACCATATACTGGGTGTTATTTCTAAACGTGACATGTGCCCCCTTCGAAAAAAAGAGGACTGCCCTCAGTACAGTGTTTCGTCTACATAAATTATTGAGTTTTGAAATTATTTTGAATTTCTAAAGTGGCAGTTTTGGTAATTATAATTTCCGCCTTGTAGAACCTCTTGAAGTGTTGTGAAAATATAGGTAGAAGCCATTATTTGTGTGTTGTTGCTTTTGCTGTGCACTTGTGGTAACAAGTTGTCTTCGTAGCCTATGGAAAGGTTTAAAGGGAGATCCGTAATTAGCGGAATTTAAAGCACAACCTATTGTATGAAGGATTGAAGTGTTCAATCGTTCATATCTCTTGCGAACCTACATCTTTTATGGTTTTATGTTAGATTCTTTTTTGGTACGTTTTAATTGGAAATTTCCTATTTCCATCGTGTAACCAGATACTTAGACAGTTATCCTGAATCACCTTTAAAACGATTTAGAAAGCTGGGATACACTGTATAAAACATCTTTGGTGGTATGCTATTCGCTATCGAAAATCAAGAAACATTATTTCACGCAGTACTACTTTCTTAGTTCTTAGTCTATGTATTTATCGCGGCCTGGTGACAGTTATTTTCCAAAGTATCGAGTCGATAGCTGCCTGCCTCGTGAAAACACGTTCTGTACAGGTAGAAGAAGTATTTTGGTTTTATTCTGATTAGTGGTATATTTATGCAATTGCTTCGAGTTTTTATTTGAATCTTGTTAATATGAATTTTATTAAGGTTGAATGAAATTAATTGAAGTTCAATGAAACTTATTGTTCCTTGACTACCGATTTGGATAACGCTACTCAGCTGTGCTCAATTTTAATTTTATTTTGGATTGGAAAGACACTAGATGTGAAATTCAATCCTTTTATCATGGCATAAAGTTAGTGGGTCACCTGAACTCTTTGTTCTTGATTTTTCTAAATTCTCATTATTTACATCTATGTTAGGAGAATATCAAATTATTTAGTCCACTTTGAGGTAAGCCATGCAGTAGTCCTGTGGGTACCAATCCCTAGAAGAGTTTTGGGAGAGGAATTTGAGGTCTAGTATACTAGTAATTCAGTAGATCCTGCTGCAGAGAGCATTGTGGTTAAGATGAGATTGTTCTAATTATTTTGTCGTTCCTAACTGGGTACAGGTTCGCTCTCACCATAAAGTTAATAATAATAAAGGAATAAAAAAATAATTGAATAATAGAATAACGAAAATAGAATAAATAATTAATTGCATATCTGAATCGTAATAAATGTTATAGTTTTCTTTACATTAAAAGTCCAATTAATAATTAATTTTTGTTAATTAGAAATTTATATTGCTACGGCCATTGGTTTGTAGCAAAATGTCTACCCATGTAAACAAAACTTTATTTTATTCGCAGGATTCGTTTTTACCATCTTCGGGGATACATCGAAAACTGTCTATTCGAGATAAAAAATTAACTCATCCTCCATTAAAAATGGACAGCGTAGAAATGGAAAATATCATGGTACCTTCAGTCAGTATAGCGGAGTACGATTCAACTGCAGATATCGTTAAATTAAAGCTCATCACCGAAGAAGAACCACCACCGTACGAAGATGAAAAACATATCGTAGATAAATAGCATAAGTAAGTCTTTTACAAAGATAATTAACATAAAATTAGCAAAAAATTCACCGGGAGATTTGGTATAAAACGCGTAGCCTCCCCATTCTTTGAGGGATCTATAACAAATAGGTTTTGCTATCACCATTGCCTACTATGGATGCAATGCAATTTACAGTATAGACCGAAACACTGATCTATCAATTGGACGTATGTCGTGTAACTCAGGTGTCCATAATGTTGAACAATGGTAATAACATGTTCACAAATTTCATTATTTTCTCTGCCTATAGTTAGGTAATTTTCTAAAAATTTCCTTCTTCAAACCAGTGAGTTCTTTTGTCACTCTTTTAAATGAAACTAACTGACCACGATATTTAGTTATTTCAAAACAATTTTTCCATTAAATTGTGGAGTTATTTATAAACAGTTAGTTTCATTTAAAAAGTATTATGAGTAGTTTCCAAACAGTAAGGGTCGAAGCAGTAAATTTGATTCTTCTGTAGTAAACTTGATATAGTTCGAACCATAACTATATGAAGTTTATATTTTTTATATAGATTGATTCTTCTGAAAATCTTTTTTGGGTTGGAAATATATTTATTGAAAATAAAATTTAGACCTCGTAATCTTTTATGTAAACTATATTTTCGTTTTTTTAATGTTCACTGTATATATTCTTTCTAAAAATTCATATCGCGAACGACAAAATGGACGAATTTCCATCAAAAGAACTATTTGACGATCCTACTGACTGCGCCAATTATAATTTTGTTATCTGAAATGTTTAAATTTTGAATTTTTACTGATCCTACAATCTGATATGAATGTTGTTAATAAATCTGCAAATAAATTACTCAAAGGATTATGAGCAGTGGAACCTGACATAGGTACTTACAGAATAAGAGAGTAATTTGTTTAAATGTTCACAGTATTTTTTTTTCAAAAGTTCGAATTGCCAATTAATTTTTTCTTAAACCAACTTTCGAAAACGAGAATATAATTTGTATTACTTTGCTACTTATTTATTATTTTCCGCTATCATTATTATTTATTACGAATTACGTGTTTAATTTGAAAATCACAATTATTTATTTTTCAGGGAAATACATCACAACACCATTGTCATTACCGATCGAGGGATATTCAAAGAGTTACTAATATAGTCAATATAATTATTAAATGTTTGTACAATGAATGATTTATATGAATAAATGTGACTAATTTTATTCAAACTGTACCATTTACCCTCCCAACTTGCAGCATTTTTTCTTTGTTCTCTTCACTTCCGAAAATTACCATTAAATCAGTGAAATTTTGAAAGTGGTCTACGAGGAATAAAAGTTTGGCTACCGGTGGGTTATACCTACACAATATTTATACATACATGTATGTAGACTTACCAGTCCTTACAACGTCTTCCGAATAAGGAACAAAAGAAATATCACATGGAATTAGAAAACAAATATTGGTTCTCAATTGAAGTGGATACGTACGAGCCAAAACAAAAATTATTATCTATAATTAAAATAAAACAATGTGGACCTCTAAATGAACATTCAACGAACAGTCAGTCAACCGATATGAAACAAGAAAAGACCTCCATGAAACAAGAAAGGAACTCTCCGAACCAAGGAAAGAAGTCGGTCGTTTCCAAGATGAAATAAGACCATTTCAGGTTCTATTGATGAGTCATTTGAACAAAAAGGAAATAAACAGAAGCCGTAGGGAAAGAATAAAGGAGCCAACCCCAACCCGAAAGAATCAAGAATCAAGAGAGAAGCCAGCAGGACCAAGCAGTCCAAAAGAACAAACCGAAGCTACGAACTCCGCCACCTAGGAAGGTTTCCCTCTGCCCATCAGAGAAATACAGTGACTGCAAAGAACATAGGTGAGAAAGGAAGCAAAAGCCCTGCCTTAACCAGCAAAAGAGATAACGTAACCAGCGCAATCAAGAATGAGGGGGCCACCAACAGTCACAATCAAGATCACGAAGGACTTCCCAAGGATAAGAAGAGAAGACCGATTAAGAGGAGTTCGATTGGAAACAACATTCAACGAAAGATTAGGGATCAAGATCACCATAGAAAACATAGAAGACTACAGCAGACTGACGAAGTACCTGAAAGAATTAGAAGGATCAGGTGTGAACTGGTACACCTTCAACGATCCTGAAGAAAAGGTGGCGAAGACCGTCATCAAAGGACTGTCTCATGGCGAGGACATAGAAGACATCAAAGAAGACCTCCAAGAACAGGGATTTCAGGTAAAGAGGATCACCCAACTCCATTCCAGATTCCGTAAAAAAAGAACACTTTCAATCTTCATGGTAGATCTCAACAAAGAAGACCTGCAAAAAATGAAGATAGTGAAGTTTATCCTTAGGGCCAAGGTGAGGCAAGAAAACACTAGAAGAAACAACGAACCAACACAGTGTTACAGTTGCCAAGGCTACCACCATTTAAAATCGACTTGCCCCATGAACACAATATGCGAAAGAAGTTACCGATCCGGGGACTGTGCGAGACCAAAGAACAGTCCTGCAACCTGCGCCAACTGCGAGGGAGAACGTCCAGCCAACTACAGAGGTGTTCCAAAGCATCCAAGAAAAAGACAACGGCGCCAAAAACGGGAGATCCCCAAACAACATCCAGGGAACAGGGAGAAGCTACCCAACCGCCACCAGAACAGCAGGGACAAGCTACGCCAGTGCAGCCAAGACGACGACACCCGCCATCCAACAACAACCAGATGTCTTTGAAGCAATGAAGATGTTCTCGACGTACATGCAGCAGATGCAGGACATCTTCGTCAGCCTGATGAAACGTTGATGGATTCCCGGACCAAATAAGCTGAAGATAGTTTCCTGGAACCGCAAAGGACTATGAGGTAACATCAACGTGATGAGGACAATACTAGAAGAAGAAGACCTAGACGTATTCGCTCTACAAGAAAAGAAGCTACCAGGAGAAATCTACGAGATCTGATTGCCGGACTACAGGATCTACAGAAACGACAATAAAGCCATCCTAGTGAAGACCGGATTTGACCACCACAGAATAACCACACCGGGCCTTCTGATGATGGAAGCTACCACAGATTTCAACGAAATAGAGATAGTATCAGCTTACAATAGACCTGCACGAAGAAGAGGTAGAAGTCCTCCTTCCAGACGGCAACCAAGGAGTTCTGATTCGAAATCTCAACGCCATATACAGAGCCTGGAACAGTAGATATCTCAACGTAGCAGGAAGAAAGCTGACAGTCATGGCAGACATATGATCAGAACTGATCGTCGCAGGACCAACACACACACACACCTAACAGAGGAGAAGCAAACGTACTGGACATCGTCATAATACAAGACATCGCAGAGGAATGGGATATCGCCAACGGAGAAGGGAATACCGACCCCGAGCCAGTCATTTTTACGCTGGTAGAAGTGAACAAGACCGACTGGAATAAGTTCAAGTGTAGAAGCTGACATCTTATTGGACTAGTACCGTTTATTACCAATGCAGTGGAATTGAGAAATCAACTGAGACAGTAATAAGAAGCCATCCAACAAGCGATGGAAGACAGCACGACAACGAGACAGGTGGACAACTACAAGAGGTTCTCCAACATCAGTGGCCAACTACAAAAGCTAATCAGGGTGAAAAACAGAGCGAGAAGATGAGCCAACAGGACAATAAATCCAGAAGACTAATGAGAAGCGAACAGACTCGAAGGAGAAGTCAAGAAGCAACACCGATCAAAATACTGGGAGAACAGACTAGAAAAACTGGACCTGGACTCACCAGGGCTATGGAAACTAGCAAAAATCCTCAGACAAAACAAAAAAGAGACATCTACTATACACGGAGTCAACGAACTAGCCCACACCGACGAGGACAAAGCAGAATCCTTCTGAAGAACTATGGAACGCCAGTTCACCCTGAACGAGCGCCCAGATGAGGACATGGCCTTCTCAGAATGAGCCAAAGAAAGAGTCAAAAACTAAGACCAAGTCTACACCACCTCTGAGGAAGTAGCCTACATCATCCGGAACAGATACAAGAAGAAGGCGCCCGGAAAAGATGGCCTCACCAACAATCCCTGAAACATATCTACCAAGAAAAGGATTGGTATTCCTGACAGCCATTATCAACAGAATACTGAAGACCAAGCAGTTCCCAGACGAATGGAAAGAAGCGGAGAACATCAAGCTGAGGAAGAGCGAAAAGGACCCGAATTTCCGCCAGAAATACAGGCCTATTCATCTCCTCGCCATGATGAGCAAGATAGCCGAGAGGGTCATCTTGCGCTGGAAGACAATCCAAATAGAAGCCTGCCCGAAGAACAGTTCGGATTCGGGAAACAACGAAGAGCCAAAGACCAAGTCCTGAAGGTAGTAGAATACGCCACCCAAGAATTCAACAGAAACCAGTCAACGGGGATATCTTCTTGGATGTCAGCAAAGCCTTCAACCGTGTCTGTGATCAGGGCCAACCTCATCCTCTTCATGCTGTACGCATGTGCAGCGTGGGGATACACTGCAGAGAGCCACCGAAAGAAGCTCCAAATCCAATAGAGCATCAGCCTGGGCAAGCAGTGAACGCGTCTTGGTACATTAGGAACCAGCAAATATAATGAGAGTTGTACCAAGAGAAGATCCAGGACAAAATTGTCGATACAGCCAGGAGAAGATTCGAAGAGCTGAAGACCCACCACAACATCCAGACGAGGGAGTTGACGAATGACACCAGAGAAGACAACGCCAGGCATCTACGGCTGAGAAAACAGCTGGACCGTAGCCAGCTTTGAAGATCAAGAAGCGGAGAACAAAGAAAGAAGAGTAACCGCCTATTATAGATACTGATAACTCCCAGAAAGACGTAGTTAGCCGGCTCAGAATTTGCACCTTCTTAAGAACGCGATACACACACATACATACACACACACAGCGCTAACGACGAGGAAAATATGCCAAAAAGGAGTAAAGTCCATTGCATTCATTATGGCAGGGGCGGGCTTAGACAGGTATGTGTGGTGACATATTTTATGAACCATCGGCTGTTACAAACTCTTTCTAACCATATTAGAGTGTTCAAGTTTGGTTTGTGCCGATTTTATCTATAAAAATAACCAATATTCCTAACTATTTAATGACAAGAAGGATTTGAAAATGAAAAAATGGGTTTTGTTAATTATTTATTTAAACTATTTTTATTATAATGCCATTCTGATATACCCCTCCCCGGTACACCGTTAACGACACATTTGTGGAATCGTTCCTTCATCACAGCTTCTCGATTAAATCCTTTATAATGGACGGTATCATACAAAAATTCCATATGTACGTCGTAGGATACACCCCTTGCGACGAAAGTGAAATTTAATTCTTTGGGAAGTACTCCATTTTCTGCATGTTCCGGCAAACGCAAATCGATATTATCAACGGGATCTAATTTACCGTTAACGTGATTCACAAAACCCATTTCTAAATGCGATGTCGTGCACGGTTGACTGACGACACCTAACGCAATTTTAGTTTTATCCGCAAGATAAAACATAGAATATATATAACGGTGCATTAAGGACCAATCTCTTTTGAAACCTGCAACAAATAATATTACGTTTCAGATTCAATATCAATCAATTTGATAAACATATAAAGTTATTCTAATTTTACTTGGTTAAATAAGCAAGAAAATATTTAATCTAGTAAATCTGTTGCAAAAAATATGATAATTAATAGTGATTTTAGTTTGAGCGTAATGCCAGATTTGCGGGGTCCCCGGTGTTTAAGAAAGTAAATTCTTTTTATTTTTATTTGTAAATACTGCTGTAGGGTGGCCCATTAAGTGAGGTAACCGTCTTCCTAGGATACGTTTTGTTTATAATTCGATAAGGTAGCATAATATTTATAAAATAAATAGAAATTATAAGTGTATCTATGAATCAGGTGTGCTGATTTGTTCTTAATCATATCAGCGAAAATGTTTCTACCTGTTTCTTAGTAACAAGTCGAAAATAACTCTGATATAAATAAACAAAATAGTTATTGTTTTACTTACCAAAACTGTGGTCTCGAAAAGAATCTACATTAACCAATGAAATGGAGTTTGAGTCAATTTGAAGAGTTCCATTCACGTAACCCATTTGTTCATAATGACTCTGATGAGCACTGGAAATTAAACAATATAGTTTATTTCATATAATAACGAACTTTGATAAAAAATGTTGCGGTCTTTTAACGAAGAAAATATTGGTGAATTCAGCTCACAACAGTGGCGTCTAGTACACCCCGCGTCATATAAAACTGGTACTCCTTTATTTTCCCTATGTAAACCAAACTTAACTAATCAAAATTAGAATCGACCACATGTGTCAAATTTGTCAAAAGGCATTATCCACGATGCCAGCCCATTTAATTGAATTTAATAAAATGCGAATAATTTCCAAAATAGAGGATGGTTGGTCTAGTACACGAGTTTAATAGAAGCAAAACCGCGACTCAAAACATCAAAAAAGGTGGGGTAACGATCAAGCTGTTAGCAGAAAAAGAGGAACTAGAAGACCATTTATAACTACAGTGGAGCAAGACGAAGCATTAACTGATTACTTAAGGGAAAATGCATTTCATACGACAAGACACGCAAAAGTTGCAGTAAACTTTAATGCTTTAGTAATAACCGTATTAAGAAGAATTAGAGAAAATAATTTAAAGAATTGTGCCGCCGTCCGGAAATACAAACTAAATCAAGACATTTTTGGTGTAAGACTGCAAAAATTGGGCCAAGTCTTATAATTGTTACGAAACGGCACACTGGTATAGTCCCTGAATCCGACTCTGTCTAAGCCATGTAATAAAGTTAAAATTATGGCGGATGCGCAGGTATTTCTTAGAATTGTTTACGATTGTGACTATCTTATCTAGACATTGTTGTTGTGACTAGTCTTATCTAGAAAATGCGAGAGCCAATTGTTTTTGTGTAACCCGCAATCTAGAATTATCTAGAAAAAAAAAGCACTAATATATGTAAAGGACCGACCAGCAGTTCAGTTTAGTTTATAATTTGACATCGTGAGATAAACAGTAAATAAGTGAATATAAATTTGTGAAGTGTTTATATAAATTAGTTAAAGTGAATATACTGAGTATATAATTAGTAAATAGTGTAGTGAATAAATAAATAAGGTAAGTGAACCTACAGAGTGTATGAATTTATCCCACCCAAAATAAAAAATTTTAATAAATAAGAAAAACATTACATTGGTGTCAGAAGTGGGAAAATATGAATAAATAGCTACATAAAAATGGCCAAGAGACTGAGTGATCTAAAAGTGACGGAATTAAGAGCAGAATTGGAAGATCGTGAAATGGAAACGCCCGGTAAGAAACGTGAGTTAGTAGAAAGACTTTAAGTGGCACTGGAAAATGACGGCTTTGATCCAGAATTATTTTTATTCAATGACGAGGCTTCCACCGAAATCACGTCAATTTCTGCTAATATGAAGAACAATATTTCTGCCATGGAAGAAAAGATTTCAACTAATGTTTTATATTTCTGCTATAAAGAACGATTTTTTTACCATGGACGAGAAGATTTCAACCATGAAGAACGATATCTCTGCTAACATGGACAAGGTTTCTATTAATATGGACGAGAAGATTTCTGTTATGAAGAATGACATTTCTGCAGATATCTTATCATTGAAAAATGACATTGCTGCTGAAGTCGAGAATAAAATTTTGACATGGAGAATAAGATGACAATGATGGAAAATCAGATGGACGAGAAAATCAAGGAGTTAGAGACAAAGATTGCCGATTTAAGAACACAAGACACTTCAGCAGAAGAAAAGAAGATCGAGATCTGCAAGCCAGAAACACAACCCAAGACAAATGATATTGGCAGTTTTACCCGAGTCAAGGCCCCAACGTTCGATGGAAAGATGTCGTGGACCAATGACGTAAAACAGTTTGAAGCAGGCGCTATAGTGATTAATTGGTACGACAAAGAGAAAGCAGTCAACTTAACTATCGCGCTTCGGGGAGATGCCTTAGAAGTACTCCAGACGATACCTCTGGAAGAAACAGATGACTTCGAGCTGCTGAAGAAGAGGTTGGACATGCGATATGGTCACGAACACCTAGAACATGTGTACCAATCCCAGCTGAAGAACCGAAGGCAGACACGTGACGAAGCACTTCAAGAATATCAAGCGGATATGGCCCGACTCGTTCGATTTTCTTATCCATCAGCAGCAGAGATCATGATGGAATGTCTGGGCATCTAGGCCTTTATTGGTGGCTTACGTGACCCCAATATGCAGAGGACGCTTCATTTAGTCCATCCCAAAACTTTAGTTGACGCATTGATAGTTGCTCTTGAATATGAAGCAGCAACGAAGGCGTCGGGCTATAACAAAGTTAGGACCATCCGAGAAGAAGGCGACGAGGACAAGTTCGACCAGATCGTCAGCTTGATCAAAAGTATGATGAACAAGAAGCCGAGAAAAATCAGATGTTGGAATTGTGGCGAGCTAGGGCATGTACGTAGTTCGTGTAAGCACCCCAGTACTTCTGCCAACCAAGAACCCCAGTCACAGGAAAATTAGAACGGATCGGCTACGAGGGGCAACATCGACCCATGATCGTTCCAAAGACCCTCTCATACTGATAGCTTCGCTCAGATGTCGCAACGACAATGCATATGTAGATGGCGAAGTGAATGGCAAGAGATAAACTCTGCTAGTAGACACTGGAGCAACTAGAACCATTATACGACCAGAAGTAATAAACTCCAAGAAGAAGGTTTTACCAACGAAACCGCGACTGCGGACCGCCACAGGTGAGAGTGCCAACGTTCACGGTGAAACACAAATCCAATTGGAAATTGGCGCAGAAAAGTTCACGCATACGATAATCGTAGCTGACATTGAAGAAGACGTGATTCTGGGAATGGATGTAATGAATGTACATGGTTTCCAATTAGACTTTAGAAACAGAACCATTAAAGTGGGTTCCGAGGAGGTATTCCTCCATCCATATGAAGGCAGCGCGGTGATAGCAGCTGTACAGGAAGATACCGTTCTACCTGCACGAAGCGGAACCATGATAGTACCACGGCTACAGGGAATCATGGAGGAAGGTACACCGGTTATGATGGAGCCAAGGAACCACGACGAAGAAGTTGGCAAAGGAGTACTAATTGGAAAAGGATTGGTTACGTCGGCGAAAGAGATCCCAGTACGTGTGATAAACGTGAATGATTACCCAGTTACCATCAAGAATGAAACCAGGATTGGATCCTCGTACCAGTGACGTCTATAGTTCGTCAAACAATGACCACTTTCAATTCTAATGCCAGATTCGAACAGATGTTATCAGTAGCTGGTCAATCTTTGGATCGAACTGAAAAAAGAGAATGGGAGGATTTCTCCTTCAGTATTGAAACCTATTCGTACCAAATGGAGGAAAGACTGGTAGAACATCAGCCGTCAATCACAAAATCGATACTGGTAATGCTAAACCAATTAGGCAATCAGCTCGAAAACTTCCACGAGCGAAGAAAGAGGAAGCTGAAAGAATAATTCGAGAGATGGCAGAAGAAAAAGTAATAGAGCCATCTACTAGTCCATGGAAGTCTCCAGTAGTGCTCGTCAAGAAAAAGGATGGAACAACGAGATTCTACGTGGATTATCGCCAGCTTAACAACGTGACGAAGAAAGACAGCTATCCTCTTCCTCGAATTGACGATACGCTAGATACTTTGGCCGGCAGCAAACTGTTTTCCACCTTGGACCTGAAGTCTGGTTATTGGCAAGTGGAAATGGCCCCAGAAGACAAAGAGAAGACTGCTTTTACCACCGGATCTGGATTATGGCAATTCAACGTCATGCCATTCAGGCTCTGTAATGCGCCTGCGACATTTGAAAGACTCATGGAAAATGTCTTGTGAGGGCTGTCTTGGAAGACATGCCTGGTCTATTTGGACGACATCGTAGTACTGGGAAAGACATTTGACGAACACTTGAAGAATTTGGAAGACGTATTAAAACGACTCCAAGCTGCCCAGCTCATGTTAAACCCGAAGAAATGTCAGCTGTTCCGAAACCAAGTCAACTATCTAGGTCATATAGTGAGTAATGAAGGAGTTGCGGTGGATTCGGAGAAAATGGTTTCCATTCAGCAATGGCCGCAACCAACCAACAAACATCAAATTAGGAGTTTCCTTGGACTTTGCACGTATTATAGAAGATTTATCAGGAAGTTCGGAGATATTGCCAACCCTCTTACTCGACTTACAGAAGAAGCAAGAGCTTTCCAATGGGACGAAGACTGTCAAACGGCTTTTGAAACCTTGAAGAGGCATTTAACCCCGGCGCCGATATTAGGATATCCATTACCAGAGGGAGACTTAATTCTTCACACTGACGCAAGCAACGTAGGAATTGGTGGAGTGCTTTCACAGATCCAAGAAGGGTAAGAAAGAGTGCTGGGATATTTCAGTAAACTCCTCTCCAAACCAGAACGAAACTACTGCGTCACAAGAAGAGAACTTTTGGCGGTAGTGAAGTCCGTGGAACACTTTTACCAGTATCTCTATGGTAGGAAGTTTTTAATCCGGACTGATCATGCAGCATTCAAGCGGTTGATGTAGTTCAAGAATTCCGAGGGCCAGATCGCTTGATGGATTGAACAACTTCAAGAGTACGATTTGAACATAGAACATCGAGCTGGTGTGAGTCACCGAAATGCCGACTCCCTGTCCAGACGGCCGTGCCCAACAGACTGCTCCCACTGCAACAAGGCGGAATCTCGGGAAGCTGCAGTTTCAAGAACTATTGTAGTCAACAAGGAATGGTCACCCACCAGGATCAGAGAATATCAGGAGAATGATCCTCACCTGAAGATGATCCGGCAATGGAAGGAAGAAAATCGGCGACCTAGCTGGCAAGAAGTGTCAAGATTTTCACCGAAACTCAAGGCGTATTGGGCTCAGTGGGACTCCATTGTCCTGGAAGAAGGGCTGTTGAAAAGAGTCCTTGAAAACGATGATGGTTCTGAGATGAGGAGACAGCTAGTTATCCCGAGAACAAGAGTAGTAGTAGTACTTCAAGAAAGTAAGCTGGATGACGAGCTAGAAGGAAGTTTTGAACCTCAGAAGGATGCACAATGGGCCAATTGTGGCCTAAGTGCTGTGGGGTCACCCACCCTTCAAACCTTTACAGATAGAGATACAGAAGACTCCTTGAAAACGATGATGGTTCCGAGATGAGAAGACAGCTAGTTATCCCTAGAACGAGAGTAGCTGAGGTACTGAAGAAGTTACACGACAGTCCATTGGGAGGTCATCTGGGAGTGAAGAAAACCCTTCAGCGAGTCCGTAAAAGGTTTTATTGGATGAACACCTCCGACGATGTGAAGGACTGGTGTAAGAAATGTACGACTTGTGCTACGAGTAATGGACCATATCGCAAGAAAAAGGCGCCTATGAAACAGTATAATGTTGGAAGCCCTTTCGAAAGGATTGCTTTAGATATCGCTGGACCATTTCCGACGACAGAAAATGGTAGCAAATACATACTGGTTGTAATAGATTATTTCAAAAAGTGGGTGGAAATTTACGCTATCCCGAACCAAGAGGCCACAACTGTCGCGGATGTATTGGTGAAAGAATTTATCAGCCGATATGGAGTGCCATTGAGGACTGCTAATGAGCCAAAAACATGCATGTCTGCGGTTACCACTCTTTTCAGTAGCCCCCTCTTTCTTTTTCCGTGCAATACCCACTAATCCCTTTGTTGCTTGTTGTTCATATGTCACACACTATTCGTACATCTTGTTGTTGTTTCATCACCCTGGGTCGGAAGTTTCAGACGAGAGTGTTATATGCGCCTTCGTGTCTATGTTGGCTGTTGTCTCGAATATTCGAGATCTTCCAATATTACTGACACAAATGTTGCGTTTGGATATTCTGACTTTTTTAATAATTCACCCCAATGAGTGGAAGTGTTGAACAAGAAGGATCCCCCACGGCACTACAACCCGTTGGATTTATAATATCGGAACCATTAATGTTGTATACGAAAATAGGGACTCTCTCATTCAGTGTGTATGCATGAAATAGAAGAACAATTCTCCAACAATACAGTCTGTAGTGCAGCTGCCTCTATTCGCCGTACATTAAATGAACCAATCTTCAATTTTTGGCTGACTTTTTTCCATCATGTAATGCCCAACGTAGATATATTATTCAATTAATTGCAACAAATAAAATAATCGTTCTTAATTGCAGTACTTCTAAAACTAAATTTTCTACAGTTACCAATAAATCGCAAGTGATTTAACCAAACACATTTTACTTTACCTCATCTTCATACCTCAAGAATAAACTACGCTAAGTTAGGTTTAGTCCTATTGAACCAGCATAATCAACTAACACAAAAACTTCCAATTAAGTATTGTTTTTTGCTTCTTTTTAAGTTGTACAACATATCATCTAATTATTGTGATCGTTTTTGTTATCTATGGCGAAGCAACATTTGTGCCCTATATTTTACTGTCAATGTATGTTGTCCAAGCGTAGATGTCATTTTATCCCCCCCTTCCTGTCTTAATTTCTTCAAGTTTAAACAACAAATATCAACAGTTCTTTTTTGGTGATATGGCAAGTTCTAGAAGATCCATAATCAAACATAGATCATTTAAGTATATATTGTTATTTACTTAGTGAGGGGCGGATATTTTTTCCACTTTCTTTGATATAAATTACCTTAAAATGCCATCTCTTTTGACTGAAAATCGAACTGTCACATCAAAGCGCCATTTTAAAAATTCGGTTCAACGAGAAATATGTCTGGTTGAAGTTTTGTGTTCTTACATAATACTAGAGTAAATCGTTTCGACCTATAATTTGCTTCAACTTATAATTCTGTTTGTACACAATTTTGTACAGCGGATGTACATTATAATGGGAGTTACGTCAATGGATATTGTATATTATGCAGTAATGTATTTTGTACAATAAGCATATTATAAAACATATAAATATCGTTTTACTAAAATAAAGATTAGATTGTATTGTAGTTCGTTTTTAAAAAGGCCTTCTCGAAGTTCGAAAACATCATTTGGGACATTTTTAAAGATACTTTGAATATGATTATATTGATAGAATGGTAACGTTACTTGACTTGTGAATCAACAGAATCAGACTAAAAAATTATAATTTGAATACTTACTCTTTTAAATTTTGGAACATCTTGGCTGACCATTCTTCTCTAGCAATAGCTCTAGCTATTACCGATATAGGTACATCGACTTCAAAAAAGAACCATTGGTAATAACTTGTCCAATCGAGATCTAAATCTACATGAAACCGCTTGTGGGGATTGAGGTGTTGTCTAAAAATACAATTTTATCTTATTTATCTTGTTACCTATACTATCAAAAATATTAAACTTTTATAAGTTAAATTCAAGCATTAAGTATCCTCATCATTATTTACTTCTTTACATCTATTTTTTGTCCAACGAAGTGAAAATCTATTAAGGACATAGATATTTAATACGTTCAAAAACATTTTGGATTTTGAGATGTTTTATTGGGTTTTTCAGATTTTTGTGGATATGTGTACAAAACTACTCACTTCATCAATCCCTTATAAGTGATTTTCCATTTTTTCATAGGTTTTATTGGAGTAAGACAAATTCCTCCACCGGAATAACTGTCTTGTTTGTATAGGGAAATTACCGAAGCATCTAAGAGAGTATCAGGTAATTCCTCACTTTCTAAAACTCCATATTCTGGATGCTAGAAACAACCTAATTTAAGCAATAATCAAAATAAAAAAATGGCTTCATTCGTCATAATTAAGTTAATAAAAAAAGCAGTGAACTGAAAAAAGGATAAAAATTTCAATAATAAAAACCCGAGATAAACTATTAGGGAAAATTATCAAATATTATTCAAAATTGTGGATTAAACAAGTAAACGATATGTTCATTAAAATTGACTAAATTATGTTGCCAAAATATAGGAAAAGCCATAGGTACCACAATGTAAACTAATCCAACTATTTTGCCCTTTTGTCTTCGTTCGGTTCCACCACAAAAATATATTCCGTTTTGCGATACGGCATGGAAAAAAACAGCGTCGAAAGCCTAAAAGTATAAAAAAATTAAAACTTTTTTCAAAAATTCATTGAAAAAACTTACCTCGTCATGGTTCGATAGCTGTTGTAATCTATCAAGAGATTCTATTTTATATATTTGATTTTTGCCATAGATGTAACATTTCAATCTTCTTAAAAATAATAATGTTACCATAAAACAATATTTCAACGGGTACCATTTCCCTTCCTGGGCGTATACATTTAAAAACTTTTCTGGATTAGGTTTTAACGATTGTTTAATTAAGTATATTCCAAAAATTAGAATAACTACTACAATTCCAGACGCAAGCATTGTTTCCAATATCTAATCTATAAACAAATGAATTGTATCACCGATATTATGTAAAGAAAATGTGAATTTTTTCGATATTAGTACTATTTTTGGAGCACAGGCTAAAAAAGCTTCAAGGCATTGTCAATTAGACGTCTAATTGTAGGAAGAATTATTGACATTGTAATTAATGAAATTTATAGAGGTTTCGACTGGCTGCACTAAGTCGCACTCAATGCGAATTTTAGGATGCGTGTCTCGCCAAGCTTCTTCCAGTTTGCTTCGACTTAAATCTAAGGAAAGACACAAGAAAGCATATAATATGTTCTGCGAGTGAAGAAACGCCAAGAATTCTAATGAACTTGACGAAAATTTGATGCTGTTATACTTTTACGAAAAGGTTAACAATTTTATATGGTTTAAGTGTGGTATATAGGTACTAATTTTGTTATTTGTTTTAGATAAAAATCCTCAAAGCTTCCAGTTTATGGTCTACGTACTCTATGACTAAAGGACAAGGCTTACAAGGGAAAATACGGATATTTCACAATATAAAAAGTTAATCGCTTTTTTGAAACGTCAATACAATACAACGACAAATATGAACCAAGAAAATCAATAGATTTGACAATGGAAAACGTCACTAAGTTTCTCCACACGTCACGTTTCTGTCGATGATGATGTTATCAATTTTTGAGCCGAATGGCGCATGTCGTCGTGCAGAACTATGCAGTTTAACTATTGAAGATATAGAGGATTCAGGAACAATACTGATAATGACGTTACATGATACCAAAACAAAGAAAAAACGTGTATTTATAGTAGGATCAGACGACAATGGGTATGAAAATTTACTACAAGTACTTATTGTTAATACCCAAAACAGTAAGGCACAATCGATTTTTCCTGTTTTATCGTTATGTCAAATGTACAGTGCAGCCAATTCGCATCAACACTTTCGCGAAAATCCCACAAAAAATTGTGGAATATCTAAAACTTCTTGGTGCTTCAAGCTACACTGGTCATTATTTGAGAAGTAAATCTGCAACTTTTCTTGCTGACAATGGCGGTGATATTCAGGATCTCAAACGGCATGGAGGATAGCGGCCCACGGGCGTAGCTGAAGGATACGTGGAAGAAAGCGATGCTAATAAAATGAAAAATTCTCAAACGGTATTTAACAATATCCAACTAGGACTACCCCAAGAAGTTCCCATAGAGATTGTGGAGAATGAAAAAAATGTTTAGCACAACTAGTTAATGCAACGAGGTGAGAAGTTGTTTCCTTTTCTAACTTAAATAATTGTTCATTTAATATTTATTGTAATAAGACTTAAAATAAACGAATTTCTTTCTTGTTAAAATGTGTTTTGTGTTGTGTCAAGAGTAGTTTCAAGAAATGAAAAATCAGAGTGGCCAGACGTCAAATTGCTAAGGTTTGACAGCGCGATAGTTTTCGGTAGTTTGTAAAAGAAAGCTATAATAAATACTTAAAAACTCGTGAACTTTTATTTATAAGGACTCAAAACAGAACATGGTGGCAGCTTGGTGGTCCTCGCGAGTTGACATTGTATAAAATCAATCGGCTAGGTCGTATAAACCCGATAATAAAAACTAACTTATCATTCGATAAGAAAGCAGTGCGAGCCAAAGTATTTTCGATTGAAACGCTGTTGAAATCATACACACGAAAGTGAAATGTCTACAACAAACATCCCAACGACAACAACTTCAAATGTACAAGTAATGTCTCCCTTCAATGTTACACCACCGCAAAAAATTAATTTTTCAATTCCAGCAGCATGGTCAGGTTGGAAAAAGAGGTTTGGAAGGTATATGTCAGTATCGGGACTCCATTCCAAACCAGATAAGGAAAAAATTGACATACTAATGTATATTATGGGGGATGAATCTGAAGAAATTGTTCTGCTGTTCCCAAACGAACCAATATTATATCAAGAAACCATTCAGATATTTGAAAATTCCTTCATTCCACGTAGGAATATAATTTTTGAAAGATTTAAATTTAATTCAAGGATTCAACAACCAGGCGAGACTATTGACTCCTTCATAACGAGTCTTCATACATTACCTGAGCATTGTGATTATGGGCAACACAAAGAGGAATTAATCCGAGATAGAATAGTAATGGGTATGGTAGATACAAAAACGTCTGAAAGACTTCAACTTAGAGGAAAACTTACGTTGCAACAGTGTACTCTAGAAGCCAAACAAGCGGAATTACAGGCTTAGCAAAATAAAGAACTCTTAAGTAACTACAGGCAAGTTGGTCGCGTACAAGCTATGGATAAAAATAGTGCTACAGGTTCTAGTACGCGAATAAATAAAGACAAAAAGTTTTTCAAGTGCGTATTTTGTGGTCTACAGTCTCATTCACGGGACAAGTGCCCGGCTAAACAGTCTACATGCAATAAATGCAAGAAGAAAGGACACAGGGCTTCCGTCTGCAGCAAATTTTATCAGGTCAGATCTCTTCAAGTTGATAAAATACTAGATTTAGAGAATAATTATAACTCCGCCGACTATGATTCTGACGAGGAATCAGACGTAGTCGAAGTTGACTTGGAGGGAGGGCACTTCATGGGGTCTATTACAATCGATCATCATATTAATCATGTAGATTCTAAGGAATGGATTGTCTCAATATGGGTTTCTAAGTTAAATAAAAATTTTGATATTTTGATTGACAGTGGTTGTCTTCCAAAAAAATTTATTAATCCTGGTCTGAAAAGTTATTTTAAGCCATCTACTCGAATTGTAACTGGTCCATCTGGGGTTAAATTGTCGGTTCTTGAGACGCTTGATGTCAGTTTAAAACATAAAGATCTCACCTTTGAAACGAAAATTTACATTATTGATGAATTAACAAAACCGATTCTTGAAAGATCAGCAAAAGTTCTGGTCTTAGTCTATAATGAAGTTACACCGATCAAAATAACTGATTCAGATATTACAAAACAACAAGTTGTATTCAAATTTCCTAAATTATTTAGTATTGTAAGAAATTTCAAAACTGAATTATAATTAAGTTAAGGGAAAATGTTCAACCCTATATTCAGTCAGTACCAAGAGTTGTGCCTATTCCGCTTCTGAAGCCTTTAAAAGAAGAACTTGATAGGCTACAAAAATTAAAGATAATCGAGTCGATTGATTGTCCTACTGACTGGGTCAGCCCCATCGTTGTGGTTCAAAAAAATAATAAGGTAAGGCTTTGCGTGGACTATACTCATTTAAATAAGGCAGGGCTCACTACCATATCGGAAAAGTAGAAACAATATTGGCAACAATTTCAAACTCTAAATTTTTCTCTAAATTAGACACCAATTCCGGCTTTCATCAAATTAGATTAACCAAAGATTCCCAACTTCTGAAACGCTTGTCCTTCGGAATAACATGCGCCTCTGAATACTTTTCTTGCCTTATTAATAAAATTTTAGAAAGTATAGAGGGAGTAGTTAGTCATATTGACGATATTTTAATTCATGCACCAACGCTTGAACAACATAACGGAATCTTAAACGAAGTTTTGAAAAGAATCGAACAAGAGGTATAACTTTAAATCAACAAAAATGTATTTTTGGGGTCCAGTCTTTAACTTTTTTAGGCCATGACATTTCTAACGCAGGAATGTTAGTAGATCAGGAAAGAATTCGTACTATTCGCGAATTTCCGGAACCTAAAAACAAGTTTTTTTTATTGATGCCGCATATTACCTTTTTAAAGCACGCGTCAGCGTGTTTAAATCGAACTTTCAAACACGCGCGTTTTTTTAAGTCCCCATGGTAACAACAACAACTTGAGAAACGTAAGTATCAATGACAACTTTTTTTATCAGTTTGTAAATTGTATATTATCATTGGGAACCAATGTCTTATTTGATTTTTTCTGCAAAATGTATTTATATATTCATATATACATTGTTTCCCTTTAAATATAAATAAAGAAACTTTTTGATTATTGATCTGACAGCCCGTAACGTCAACTAAAAATAAATACTATTTTACGTTCACGAAACTTGGCTGGGCATCGAGGGTGGACTTCCATTTCTTTGTAGTAATAATATAATAATAATATTTTATGATTCCAAAGTGTACCAATAAAAAAATAACGTAAAGTATTCGTGGATAACTGGTCTTTCAAACACTTGCTCTATTTCGAGCACTCGGCTGCGCCGTCGTGCTCGAAAAATCGCGCGTGTTTGAAAGACCTCTTTATCTACTTATACTTTAATATACTATTCAATACTTGGGAATGTAAAATTTTTCTAGTCGATTTATCCCAAATCGTTCGGAACTTCTAAGACCACTCACCTCTTTACTTAAGAAAAACGTAAATTTTATTTAGGGAATTTCACAAAGGGAAGCTTTTGAGAAATCAAAAAAAATACTTTTCAACTGCCCTACATTAGCATATTTTGACCCCACGAAACAAATTTCGATTCATGCCGATTCTTCATCTTTCTGGATTGGGGCTTGCCTAATGCAAAATGCTAACGACAAAACTGAAACTGTCGCTTATGCATCAAGATTATTATCGTACACTGAGAAAATGTATGCTCAAATTGAGAGAGAAGCACTGGCTTTAACAGGGGCAGTGACTGGCCTACCATCTCTCATAATTGAGACTGATCATAGACCGTTATTACAGGTTATACAGACAAAACCAATCGACGAACTAACACCGCGTTTACAACGCTTCAGATTACGCTTAATGCGTTATAATTATCAAGTACATTATTCTCCAGGGAAAAACCTCGTGGTAGTGGATGCCTATTACGAAATTTCTCTACAAGTGCAAAAAAACCCAGAGAAAGACGAATTAGAGTCCGAAACCGAAGCGCACGTCAATTTAATTTTACAATCAATCCAAGTAAAACCGAATTTTCTAGAGCAAATTAAAATCGAACGAAACACTGATCCGATCTTAACAAAAATAAAGGACTACTCCGAAACAGGATGGCCAAGCAAAAAAAACTTTCGCGACGAACTTCTATCGTATTATCAATATAGATTTGAGTTTTCGTTTTCCGACGGAATTTTATTGCGAAAT
This sequence comes from Galeruca laticollis, assembly GCA_963921935.1. Classification (NCBI taxonomy): domain Eukaryota; kingdom Metazoa; phylum Arthropoda; class Insecta; order Coleoptera; family Chrysomelidae; genus Galeruca; species Galeruca laticollis. Next base: position 64,403,856 of record OY998176.1, on the reverse strand, counting down.
TCAAGAATAGTAATCCCTAAGCCTTTGCAGTTAATAGTTCTGAAATTTATACATGACGGATACTTTGGTATAGTGAAATGTAGAAACAGAGCTAAAACTTCAGTGTGGTGGCTAGGTCTCTCTACCCAAATTGAATACTTAGTACGGAACTGTCCGCAATGTGTTGAACATCGTACAAATCCGAAAGAACCCATGATAAGCGATATATTTCCCGAAAGACCGTGGCAGAAAGCAGCATTGGACTTTTATAAATGTAGCGAAGTATGGTACTTAATAATAACTGATTATTATTCAAGATTTTACGAAATATTCAAACTCAATAAAATGACTGAATCAGCTATTATTGAGAAGGTGAAAGAAACATTTTCTCGGTATGGAATCTATGAAATTGTGCGTTCGGACAATGGTCCACAATTCCGAAGTGAGTTTCATAAGTTTGCCAAGGAATACGATTTTAAACTGATAACAAGTAGCCCGATTTTTCCTCAATCCAACGGCTGTATTGAGGCGGCTGTAAAAGTGGCAAAAAATTTAATTAAGAAAAATGACGATATACATCAAGCTTTGTTATCCTATAGAACTACCCCTTTGGAATGCGGACTTTCGCCCGCGGAATTGTTATACGGTAGAAAAATTAAGTCATTTTTGCCCATGTTATCAAGCCAACCAAACTGTCAAGTAGATTTAAGTTATCTGAAAGAAAAAGATAGTAGGTCTAAGGATAAGAGTGCTAAACAGTTTAACCACAGACACCGGGAATAGAATTTGTCAGGTTTGATAATAGGAGATTACGTCTGGGTAGCTGACCTTAGAATCTATGCAAGGATTATAGATTTTCCCGAAGAACCGCGTTCATATTTGATTCAATCCAATTCTGGTCACATTTACCGTCGTAACTGATGGCATTTAATAACCGCTCCTCATTATACCAAACCTAATCAGTTTACTCCGGCATTAGTCATATCTGAACCTGTACAAAACGAGTCAAATTTTTCTGGTTCTGAAAGTAATAGTAACGGAAATAGGGATAGAGAAAATATATGTACTTCCTCCCATTCAAATGTTGAAAAAATACAAAACTCAGCTGTTTTAGAAAATAACTTAGACAAAAGTAATATGCCAGTGTCTCAATCTGTGTCACCTGAATCTAAAGTGTGTGAGTCGCCAACTTCCCATGTGTATGTGTCCTTAAAAACTCAATCTGTGCCTTTCAACACTCCAGTTTTACAAATACCTAAAAGAAACATTAAAAAGCCCTCTTACCTGAGAGACTAGGTGAGTTAAAACTATGTGATTTCTTGTGTTCTTGTTTGATAAAAAATTGTAAAAGAGGAAGATGTTGTGTCAAGAGTAGTTGTTTTAAGTAATGAAAAATCAGAGCGGTCAGACGTCATATTGGCAAGGTTTGACAGCGCGATAGTTTTCGGTAGTTTGTAAAAGAAAGCTATAATAAATACTTAAAAACTCGTGATCTTTTATTTATAAGGATCCAAAACAGAACATTTTGAATGACATTGACGTTTCATGCCGTCTTGGTTGCTAAGCTGTAAGGTGGCCCACTACTGTACGATTTTGAGATCATTAATCTAGTGCTTCACTATACAAATAAGATAAAATTCAATTTAATTTTTATTTTAATAATCGGTTTACTAGCATTAGTTCATTCAAATATCTGATATTGAAAGAGTATACCGCTGTATGAACTATCAGACAGAATAGACCAAAGACCTTACATCTCCAAAAGTTGTAAGTTAAAATGTAATTGAGAGCAGTAATGGTATAATATTCATAAGGTCATTGGACAATAATACAGTGACGATTGCTTCAAATACTTATGGTGTTAAGCCTTTGTCTCAAGCAAAAAGATATTCTAAAGCCGACCACGGGTCAACTTTCGTTTAAGCAGTTATGGAAAAACGATTGCCATGGTTGTTACATGTCATGTGAACCTACCCTAAGCAGTGAGAATAATGGACGGTCAATGTCAACGAATCAGTCAGTGATAGAATTCCCAGATATAGGTTGTTAATAAAATATTAAACTATTAAATAATAGTAATTTATGCACATGTTGCATACATTATTTTTTCTACAGCCCTATACAAACAAATAAAATTCAAATAGAAATTTGGGATATTTTAATTGAGCTCCTTCGGTAAATTACAATTATACGTATTCCAAGTTTCATTAAAGTCCATCCTCGATACCCAGCCAAGATTCATTGTGTGAGCTTATGGGAAGTGTGAAATAAAGTTAACGTTATGGCACTTTTTTTAACGCTTTTTTACTTTTTTCACTCTAACCATAAACAACCACTTTAAGCGCTGCAAGCCGATGGAAAACAAGGTACTTTAAAGACAGGGCGTAGAAAAAAGTCTTTATAATATTATAACTATATTACAATGGTAACGAGTAAACAAAAACCTAAACTGGAAGGAAATACGGGGTTCCCTAGTTGACTACTTATAAAGTTAATTTTGTATACGTGCATTATCGAAATTTAATTTAAGCGATTATATTAAATATTCATGTAATTTCAATAACAAGTGGATATTAATATATTCGAAAATATTTGATGAAAATAGAAGTGGTAAATAATTTTGAACTTACTTAATTTAATAATGAGACCAAGAGTAGTTGTTTACTCTTTTTACTATTCGTCTGAAACTGATTTTCACTTGGTTCGTTCCTTTCATTCAATTGCCGAACAATTGAAAATTATTTTATTGTACATAAACTCGTCTATCAAGTTATCTTATCATTCTAATAACATTTAAATATTGTTTCAAGAGTCCAATTCAATACTGATAATGAAAAATTGTTATAATTAGTATTTTGAAAAGTATATACTCCCATTTATTTCTTGTACAAGAATAAAATGCCACAAATAAAATTTTTAAAAGATGAATGTATAAAAAACATTTGTGGAAGGACGACCATGGAGGAAGGAAAATTTAATAATAACCAGCTGACAAGTACCGTCAATTACATAAAATCTTAATCCTCGCGTGGAAAGAAAAAAAGAGGATTGCAGAAGTTTAAGACATCCCCTCAACATCCTTAGTAAGTCCAAGCGTCCGAAAAAAACCACGTGATAAGAGGACCAAAAGAAAAATAAACCTACCTGAACTGGGAAGCTCCGGAGGAAGGGACGATCCGCTAAGGCGTGGACTCAGCGATACAGGGGTCAGATGGTACCTCCGCTTTAAGCAGGGTGGGTAGAAACCATTTAATCACTGGCATCCCCCATGATCGAGTGCCAACACCCCTGTATTGAACAACAAAGGGACCTTTAATAGCTGGGGCTAATAAAAGTCGCTGGCTATTTAAGGACTTTATTAATATAGTAAAGTATGTTCATCAGGAACAATCAAAAATATACTATCAACAAATACTTAATACATGTAACTTAAAATACATGTAAATGCCATTGCAACAACCGGCATACGGAGACACATCGTTTTTCTATCAAACGCATAGATGACAGTTCTCACTGCTGTCATCGAGCTTGTTATTTATAGAGCTAGTGTAGATTACTTATAATTTAATTTTAATCCTTCCATGTGATTTTTCCTTTGAGGCAACCCTGTTGGGAGTTGGACCCTATAGGCCCAAACCCCAACACAGGGGTTAACACCTGAGGAAGCAAGGAAGAAAGCAGCCGAGAGAATAAACCAAGGAAAGACGAAGAGCATCCCTCCCAAAGGAGAAAAGAGGAAATACATTTAGTCTTACTAATTTTTTTCCGCTCTCTCCAAATTTTTAAATAAAACTTGAGACCTACTTAATAGTTTTTTTAAAACCAGACCTGGATTAAGACTTTTTTTTATTATGTTAATCGACACCAGTCTGAACGAAGAACATACGAACCAAATATTACAAAAATATATGGTGTGGTTAATAAGTTATAATAAAATGAAAAAATTGGGAAACTTAATATATTACCCCAGTATCTTGGTTATAAAGAACGACAGACCTATAAAATATATATTTTTTCGGGCTGAGATGGAAAACTCATATTCGAATGCGTCCTTTTCAGGACCTTACCAAGCAAACCCACCTCTATCTCATTGTTATTCCCGCCTTGGAATCACTACCTTAGCATACTTCGACACGGGCGGCTGTCACTCATACATTCTCCGACCACTCCGTACTTTCCTTCCTTGTATCACTGCTGCCTCTATTGCCATATCAAGCATTCCCATCCCCTAATCATGCTCTCCACTATTCTACTTACCTCCATCCATTCCTGCTCCTCCTCAGTATTATCTCCACATGTTCTCCCAATACACCACCTCCACTAGGCTCTTCTCCAACTTTTTCAACACTTCCTCTTTCTTCCAGCATCTAAACACATGCCCCACATCATCCTTCACTTCACAAACCTCGCACAATTTAGACTCTCTTTTCCCAATATTGTGAAGGTACCTCTTCCTCCTTCAGCACTCTGTTGAATAGTTCCCAGAAGTACTCCCCATTGTCATCCAACAGCCTCTTCGCCACTAAGGCCGTATATTACTGGGGCTTTTTTCACTTTAATGTATCTCCCTTCCCCCTCCTCTACTTTCCATTTCTCTTTCCGACCTAATCCCCATCCTTTTCCCTACCCCCTAGTTTCCTCAACTTTCCGAATCCTTTCTTCCACTCCCACTACTAACTCTGTGAACAATTTCCTTATAATCCCCTTCATCTAATCTTATTCTAGCACCTCGTACCCATCCTTTTCACCGCTATCTCATATGCCTCTGTTTCCACCCATCCATTTCACCGCCATCTCATACGCCTTTATTTCCACCTATCCGTTTTCACCACTATCTCAAACGTCTTTCCCCGTAGGTTTTCCAATTCTCTCAGTAGCTCTTCGCGCTTTCGTCTTTTTCCTTCTCCGCCCACTCTCCTGTTCCTTCTTCTTCTTCATATAACACCGTTTTCCTTTTATCTATTCTCTTCCCCTCAGCATCTGTCTTCGTTCTTTCTTACTCTCCCTCCATAACTCCTCTATTTACTGATTTCACCAGTAATTTGCTCTCCACTCACGCATATTACCCCTCTTTCTTCTCCTTTTACAGCTCTGTATCACCCCGTACAATTCATCTCCTCTCTACCTCGGCCTTCGTCTACCTCCATCCCCTCTGTTCCAATATTTCCTCTCTCTCTTTCCATATATCCGTCGCCACATAACTATGTGAACTCAAGTTTTCTTCATCCTCCAGCATCATCCAACTACTCACTCTTTCTCCCAGCCATTCATCACATGCTGTTACATAAAAAAAAACAGAAGCCCAATCAGTCATAGTTCAGGCACTGTCTGATAATCATTGGAACATTGTTAAAGACTGCAAACGTGCAAAACAACAAATTGAAGCTCTAATAGATATATTTGCTAGATCGAGTTCTTTTACTTTCAGAGAAGGCTTATAAATCTAAATTCAAAATCTGGGGAAAAATTAGAAGACCATCTTATGAAATTTGACTCGAGAGTTGAAAGAACATTTAACTGTTTTAGATGAGAGTGATAGACTGTGCCATTTGTTTTTGACATTACCACAATATTGCACAATCATAACAGCTTCAGAAACAGTTGATAAGTTGACCATGGATTTTGCAAAAGCTAGAGTAGTAGACGAAGAAATGAAGTTACTTTCACAGGAGTGTTAAAAGTATGACAGTGAGGCAAGTTTCAAGGTAACTGATAATAGAAGATGCTACGAACCTCCGTCAACCCTCACGAAGTTGGACAAAAGTCCATCATTCAGCACCGCCAATCCATTGGATGCCAAGCCTTCCTCCAGGATCATCCCTTTCCTGTCCGTTTTCTACCCCCCTTCCCCCTATTCAGTATTCGTAGCACTGAAATCCCCTGTCACCATTCTCCTTATGATCCTTCTTTTCCCTTTCCCTCAGGTCGTTCTCCAATCCTGTTATGCTCCTCTCATATTCTCCTAAACTGACATTTAGGCTTATATACACAATGTACAGCACCATGTCTCCCATTCGCACTACCACCCATCCATATTCCTTCTTCACTTCATCAGCACTCAGCCCCTCTCCCACCACTCTAATTTCTGCCTCTCCTGTATCGCCTATAATTCATCGATGCTATTCCACATATCTAGCATCCATCTCAGATCCACACACCACATTCACTTCCCTCTTAAAAAGCACATTATCTGATATCCTGCATTCCCCTAAATTTATCTATATCACTCTCCATCCACCCCTACGTTCCTTCTTATCGCGCACTGATCACCCCTTGCTCCTGTTTGGCCAGACTGGTCCCTTCTGAGGGTCCAAAGATTCCCTCCCATTTTTTCCACCGTCTTCAACTACCCCCTTTCTTCCCCTACTACACTCTATCTCCCCTGGCTTGTGTCCCCTTTCCCACATGAAAGGTCTACCGAAAACCTCTGGCTGTGACCCTCGCCCTTACATAGCCAGGCATTAAGGTTAGGTTAGGTTTGTAGTGAGTGGGTCTGTAAGGTCCTCCACTGCGACTCGTAAAAGTCTATTGTGGCTCATAGGTACCTATTCAGATTTCACCAGACAAATTCAGCGTCTTAACGAAACCGATTAATTTGTTCGGTTAATGATATTTCAGATCCGAGGCTGAGAGGGAGACCCTTCCAAATATGAGATACCTGATTCCAGCCGCGGTGGGGCAGGCACATTGTCTTCCAAACAAAGACAGCAAATCGGATCCTCTGATAGTCCAAATCTGAGCATGTGATGATTCAAACGACAGTGGCCTGTTAAAATGCCTGTTAGGGACTGTAAGTAGGTCATGCCTGTTATAGCCAGCACTTACTCTTCACCGTTCACGTCCCTTTTCTTCACATCCAAAACATCTGTCCTCCTCTTACATATATTTGAAGTAAAAATTAATTGCTATATTAGCAAAACAATGATATTCTGTTGCTTATAAAAAATAATATTAAAAACTTACTTTTTATGCACAAACGAAATAATATACAATTAGTAGTAGAGAAGACAAAACTTTGCATCACATCCTCCTCTGTTCATTATACATTATAATTTCGTTTTAGCAAAACACTAATTAATAACTAGTCATCGATTATGAGTAACTGTACCATAAAATGGATCAAAAGAGCTGAATGATCACCTATCACTATTCAAAGAGCTGGGGATACACTCGAAGAAGACTATCACAAGCATTCAAGGCCAAAGAGTCAGCTGAATAACGAAGATGGTGAAGAAAGCTGTTTCTTACTGATCACCAAAGATGTCAACGTGTTGAATATTAAATTCAGAAATAGTTGAGGGAAGAATTTATTTTCACTATGCCGAATAAAGTTGTGATAAATGAATTTTGGTACGGATTTACACTGTGGCATTATATAGACTAGAAAATAATAACCGAAGTCGAGTTTTGGTAATGAACAAAGCCCATATTGTTTTATCTTCTCCAACCACGCCAATTAATTAAATTGTATTTTAAGAACCTTGTTCATTAGGTATTATTAAATATCCCATTAAATTTTCAATTTGCGTTCGCAAACAAGTAATTGGAGCACAAGCAACAAACGATTTACATCCTCATGTTGAGTTAATTAAAATTAGTCCAATTTGTTTAATCAAATTATTCAGATTTTAGTGGCAGTCTAATGTAGGTATACTTTGAAGTGACTCTTTAAAATTGTTCAATTTTCTTCCAATACCGAGATACTTAACTTTGGTAAGAATGATTATAATTAGTTCAAAAAATATTAGGAAGTATGTATTAAAAATAATAGAATCCCTCATTACATGAAATATACTAATATTTTTGTTTGACACCATTAAATTTCATATTTTTCCAAGAAACTAACACCTCCCTTTCAAACAACGATAAATTATGTAAAAACAAAATAAGGTAACTCGGAAAGATGTTTGAAGTCTTAGAAAAACTCTAACAATATATTGTTACTTGATACTCAATAGGAAACAGAAACTTTAGATGAAATTACTGTGAGATGAAGGATATTCAATAACATAAATCCCAATTTCTTTGCGAAAAAGAATGGCTACGGAAAATAAAGGTGGAAATACTTACAGAAGTATTAGTGATTCTGCCGATGTATGCTTCAGAAACTAGACGTTATAGAAATGAGTAAATCAATAATATAATAATGTTACGAAACAGCACACTGATATAGTCCTTAAATCCGACTCTGTCTACGCCAGGTATAAAAGTTAAAATTATGGCGGACGCGTAGGGATTTCTTAGAATTGTTTACGATTGTGACTATCTTATCTAGACATTGTTTTTTTGTGACCAGTCTTATCTAGAAATTGCCAGAAAGCCAATTGTTTTTGAGTAAGCCGCAATCTAGAATTATCTAGTGAAAAAGGAACTAATATATAAGGGACCGACCAGGAAGAGTTAGTTTAGTTGATAATTTGACATCGTGAGATAAACAAGTAAATAAGTGAATATAAATTAGTGAACTGTTTATATAAATTAGTTTAAGTGAATATACTGTGTATATAGTTAGTGAATAGTGTGAATAAATAAATTAAGTAAGTGAACCTACCGAGTGTTTAAAATTTATCCCGCCCGTTTACTGTTTAAATAAATGAGAAAAACAATACATTGGTGTCAGAAGTGGGATAGTATAAATAAATTGCTACGTAAAAATGGCCAAGAGACTATGTGATCTGAAAGTGGCGAAATTAAGAGCAGAATTGGAAGATCGTGAGTTGGAAACGTCCGGTAAAAAAAGTGAATTAGTAGAAAGACTTAAAGTGGCACTGGAAAATGACGGCTTTGATCCAGAAACAGTTTTATTTAATGACGAGGCTTCCACCTTAATCTCGTCAATTTCTGCTAATATTTCTGCTAACATGGACGAGAAGATTTCTGCCATGAAGAACGATATTTCTGGCATGGAAGAGAAACTTTCAACGAATGTGAAAAACGATATTTCTGACATAAAAAACGATATCTCTGCTATGAAGTACGACATTTCTACTAATATTGACGACAAGATTTCTACTTTAAAGAACGATATATCTGCCGATGTCTTATTAACGAAAAACGACATTGCCGCTGACCTTGAAAATGAAATTTCGTCTCTAAAATCTGAAATCGAGAATAAGATTACAACGATGGACCAGAAGATTGAGAATAAGATTGCAACGATGGACGAGAGAATCAAGGAGTTAGAAAAAAAGATGACAGATACAAGAACTCAAGACACGCCAGAAGAAGAAAAGAAGACCGAGCAAACAAAACCTTGCAAACCAGGAACACACCCTAAGTTAGAAGACATTGATAGTTTTACCCGAGTCAAGGCCCCAACGTTCGATGGAAAAATGTCGTGGACCAATTATGTTAAACAGTTTGAAGCAGCCGCTAGAGTGAATAATTGACCTGACAAGGAGAAAGCAGTGAACTTAACTATCGCGCTTCGGGGAGATGCCTTAGATGTACTTCAGACGATACCTCTGGAAGAAACAGATGATTTCAAGCAGCTGAAGAAGAGGTTGGACATGCGATATGGTCACAAACATCTAGAACATTTGTACCAATCCCAGCTGAAGAACGGAAGGCAGGAACATGACGAAGCACTTCAAGATTATGAAGTGGATATTGCCCGACTCGATCGATTTGCTTATCCATCAGCTGCAGAGAACATGATGGAATGTCTAGGCATACAGGCGTTTTTTGATGGCTTACGTGACCCCGATATGCAGAGGATGCTTCTTTTAGCCCATCCTAAAACATTAGTTGACGCATTGACAGCTGCTCTTGAATATGAAGCAGAAACGAAGGCTTCGGGTTACAACAAAGTTAGGACCATGCAAGAAGAAGGCGACGAGGACAAGTTTGACCAGATCGTCAACTTGTTGAAAGGTATGGCAGACAAGATGCCGAAAAATATCAAATGCCAGAAGTGTGGCGAGCTAGAGCACGTACGCAGTCCGTCTAAGCGCCCCAAGATTCTTGTAACCCAAGAACTCCAGTCACAGGGGAAATCAGACAGGGGGAACATCCAGCTGATGTGAGTCACCGAAAAGCCAATTCTTTGCCTAGACGGTCATGCCCTGTAGACTATTCACAATGCAACAAGTCGAAATCTAAGGAATTACAGTAGTCAATGAAGAATGGTCACTAACCACGATCATAGAAGATCAGGAGAATGATCCTTGCCTAAAGATGATCCGGCAATGGAAGGAAGAAAATCGGCGACCTACATGGCAAGAAGTGACAAGATTTTCACCGAAACTTAAGGCGTATTGGACTCAGTGGGACTCAGTGGGACTCCCTTGTCCTGGAAGAAGGGCTGTTGAGAAGAGTCCTTGAAAACGATGATGGTTCCGAGATGAGGAAACATCTAGTTATCTCTAGAACGAGAGTAGCTGAGATACTGAAGAAGTTACACGACAGTCCATCGGGAGGTCATCAGGGAGTGAAGAAAAACCTTCAGCGAGTCCGTGAAAGGTTTTATTGGATGAACAGCTCCGACGATGTAAGGAATGTACGACTTGTGCTACGAGTAATGGACCACATCGCAAGAGAAAGGCACCTATGAAACAGTATAATGTTGGAAGCCCTTTCGAAAGGATTGCTTTAGATATCGCTGGACCATTTCCGACGACAGAAAATTGTAGCAAATACATACTGATTGTAATGGATTATTTCACAAAGTGGGTGGAAATTTACGCGATCCCGAACCAAGAGGCCACAACTGTTGCGGATGTATTGGTGAAAGAATGTATCAGTCGATATGGAGTGCCTTTGGAAATCCACAGCGACCAGGGAAGAAATTTTGTAAGCCATCTATTCCAGGAGTTTTGCGAAAATCTGGGAATGAAAAAGACCAGGACAACACCATTACATCCACAGTCAGATGGAATGGTCGAGAGAATGAACAGGACTATTGGAAAATACCTGTCCAAAGTAGTATCCAGCCATCAGAGAGGCTGGGACCAGTATCTTTCTCTATTCGCATTCGTTTATCGATCTGCCGTCAATGAGTCCACGGGTGAAAATCCGGCGAAAATCCTGTTTGGACGTGAAATGAGGCTTCCTTGTGACCTGGAATTTGGCTGTCGGCCTGGAGAAGATCTAGCAGGCGAAGACTACGTGATCCAATTGAGAAGAAGGCTGGACGATATTCATGAATTAGTTCGAACAAATCGTCAAGTTTCCAGCGACAGAATCAAAAGTCTGTACGACACGCAGGCCACAGAAAGCGGTTTTAAAGAAGGGGACAAAGTATGGTTACACAACCCTACCATGAGAAAAGGATTTTCTCCAAAATTACAAAAATCCTGGGAAGGTCCATACTTAATCAAAAAAAGGATCAATGATGTTATATATCGCATAAGCAAGAGCCCCAACGGAAAACCAAAAGTAGTTCACCAAAACCGACTAGCGCTATTCGAAGGAGACCAGGACCTAGAGAAAGGAGTAAACCATATTCGAGTTGTATCTGACCCTACCTTCGATGAATTTATCGGTGCGTATGGGGGTACCGGGAAAGCTAGATATGGAGTCACTTCAGAACAACGACAAGATTTGTTCGCTCTCCCGGAAGATTATTCACTGGCATACAACATCCCCGCCCGTATCAAGAACGCACGAGGGTTGACATCCGTCTTTCGAAAGAAGTTCGGGCAATTAGAAAAACTTGGAGACAAGATTCCAGCCCCTGGCAAGACACTGAAACTGAAACATAATTCGCGGTACGTCTTCTACGTGGTAACTAAAAATGAATTTCAAGATCGATCTACCTACCGCGATGTGTGGGAAGCACTTCGAAACATACGAGACCATGTGTTGGAATCCAGCGTGAAGAAACTGGCTATGCCTAAGATAGCGACTAACCAGTTGGATTGGCAAATCATCAGGAACATGGTACAGATTATCTTTCAAGATACTGGTATCCATATATTAATTTGCAGCTATATCCCCCGTTATTAGTATCCGATGTAGACGGTGCCCTGCTATTTCCATAAGATCGTAAAGTGTAGAAATGGGGCCAGTGGCCGATTCAAACATCCAGTCTCGGCTACACAAAAGTTTCAGGAGGAACTTCCATTTAAGGAGGGGGTAATGTTACGAAACCTACGTAAACCTACCGAGTGTTTAAATTTTATCCTGCCCGTTTACTGTTTAAATAAATTAGAAAAACATTACAATAAATTGATATTTTGTTAAAAAAAGTCAATCGCATTTATTACATCACACAAATAGAATTACCTATTTAGTATTATAGTTACTCGTATAATTTTATTTAGTTTGTTTTCGCCCTTGCCATAATGGATTTGGACGACATATTACCAACCGTTGGAGAGTTCGGCAAATACCAACAGCTCGTTATATGGTTCATTTTACTGCCGGCCGTTTTTCCTTGTGGATTTCACGCTTATAATCAACTGTTTATGGCAACTGTACCGAAGCATTGGTGCAATATGTCGCGTTTATCAAATTTCACCGAAAATTCAGGCTTGGAAAATATAAGGTGAGCTCTCTATATTCAAAAAATATAAACTACATTCGATCTTCCATTTTTTTTTAAATTAGTACATATGTGACTAACATAAATATGTTGATATGATCGGACATTTTCCATTGTTAATATGTTTTTTGCCAAAGAATAGACTCTAAATTATAATACTGTCATTGTGATTAATACATCTATCATATTGTTGCCATGTTCCGATATTCCCGAACAGTACTGCCCAGTAAATTTTGCCGCTCCAATTTTACTGAAATTCACTGGCAACATTTTCGCCGCACTTTCTAAGAAGCCCTTTTAGAGACTAAAAAATGTATTGGTGCTACTTTAACAGAAATGGTCATGTAGTTGCAGGTATGTGACAGCTGACAGTACATGAACAGAGAAAACGGGTACATGAATGATAAGTTGTTGATGTTATAGATTAAAAAATATTGTTATTCCAATCTGCATACAGCAAAAAATGTATAAAGTTGTACTGGAAAATTTTAGCGTAGAAGTTGATGCTAAAACCGTTGCTAATCTTCAAGGCTTGTTCTCCATTGTTATTCATATAGATTCAGCTATAGTTTATTTACGATAAAAAGACGATGATGTCATTTTTAGTTACTTTCCTGCTTATCAGAATAAATATTAATTCACCAACCGTGAATACAATTTATCCTCAACAGCTAGGGCAATTTATAGCTAACGGGTTGGCAAAACTTTAAGACGTTTTCAAATCAACTGGTAAAATTCCCCAGTTTGTTTTGACGTTTGTTGACATTCGATCATCGTCTAATATTTACAAGTTTTTTTGGTGCTTTTAAATTCATTCATAACTAATTATTTAGGCAAAATCTGCAGTGTGTGGTTGATAAAATGCCGAAGCAGCTGAACAGAAAATATCAAGAGATGGCATCTTTGTTGAGCTATTTTGAACGAGAATGCCGAAATGAGGGCCCGCTTCTCCCGCTCACTGCTGTAAGAGACGTAAGTAATAGTATTCGCTATTTTTATTCATCATTATTAATATTATTATTACATATTTAAATGTAAATGATTAAATGTTTTTAATGTTAGGTTAGGTTAATTAAACTTGGTAATATATTATTATTTCATAAATTGAAGTAATTATATTGTAGAGAGTTGCAGAAGCTTTACAACTTATCGTTACCACTGTTAACCGTATTGCCGCCAAGCATAATAGAGGTGAACAGCCTAAAATCCCACCTAAAAAGAGACAACGCATAAAACCTACTGTTGAAATTGATAACTTTGATCAAAATGTTATATACGAAATGTATGGAAACAATGAGTATATCTAATTTACTGTTTTATTTTATTCACAATTAACTAACACAATATTTTTTCAGAGGAACACATAACCTTGAAAACCCTAAGAGACAAACTCCAGGAGCGTGAACTCTTTAATGGTTGTTTAACATCACTCTGGAAGATAGTGAAAAATATTGGATTCAAATACCAAAAAGATGAGCCTCGTCGTGGTTTAATGGAGTTGCCACATATTGCATTAAAACTTGTACATTTTCTACATGAATATGTCAAGATAAAAAGCGTGAAAAAAACCAAAATTGGTGGTCCATGGTAATTGAATAATAAAATTTAGCAATTAATTTATCATGTACTAAGATTCCTACCATTTTAAGACCTTTTCAAATATGTACTAGTCACACTATTTTATTTAAATCCATATAATTATTAATAGTTGTTTTGAGCTATGCAGTCTATCTAGCAAAGGGAGTAGTAATTTGTTATTTCCTTATTGTAGGTAGATAGTATTGCATGCTGGTCCCTCTTCTGGATTTATTCCTGGAGCAGGGCTGGCTTTTTCTTCCAAAAAACAAGATGGTGATTACCACGGTGAAATAAACCGAGAAAATGTTTTGCGTTGGTTTGAGTACCAGCTTTTAGTGAACTTGGAAGAACCTGCCACAATTGTAATGGATAATGCAAGTTATCACAGTACAGTGATCAGTAAAGTACCAACAAAAGCTACTAAAAAGGCTGATATACAGAACTGGTTGATACAAAATGATACTCCTTTTGAAAATACTTTCCTCAAAACCTAATTATTGAATTTAGTACAACGGTAAGTTGATATAAACATTTTTCAATATGGTTATACTTAGATAACTCATTTTGTTTAAATATGTGCATTTTTGTAGGAATAAACCACCAACAGTATATGAAGCTGACATATTATCTGAAAAATATGGTCCACAGTCCTTCGACTTTCCCCTTACCACTGTATGTTCAACCCAATTGAACATATTTGGGGCCAATTGAACATATTTGGGGCATAGTTAAAAAACATTATAGAGATCATGTGGGAACTGATGGTTCTTCAACAGAACAAACAATATGTGTATGGAAATAGTCTTTAGAAAAAGTGACTCCTGATATTTGGTCAAAGCCAGTAGAGCACACTGAAAAAATTATACAAGATGGGTGGAAAAGAGAATTAGTATTTGATAGACAGGATGTGCCCCCACTTTGCTTTATTTCCACCTTTTCAAAATCACTAATAACTATTATTAAATTAATTATGTACATTTATTTTATAATACACTAATTAAAACAACGACCACAGTATCTCTACAAAAATAATACTGATAAAATGGGAGATTTTTCATTTTTATATCTTGTAACAAAATTTTATTTTGTGTATCCACATTTTTCTTTTTCGATCTATTTTTATTATAATGAATATAATAGATATTGTATAAAGAAACAATATTTAAATTTGCATTATTACAGCTTGTATTGATTCTTTTTAGCGTAAACCCTTGCAGTGCTCTTGAGGATTGTTCTATATAGCATAGAATAAGGTATAAGGACCTACAGTTCGTTATTTAACCCTCTTCTATGTAAAATAATTAAATGTTAATTCGAATATAGAATGATTGGTTACTGTTTCTTGTATCTTATCCATACTTTTTCATCAATAAATATTTATATTATAATAATCAAGCCTATCATACAAGCCTTTTATTTTTAAATAAATATTTTTGACTTACGCCCTACGAGGCACTAAACAATGAAAAAGAAGAACTGTCAATCTAACATCAGATTGACTTTTATAGTTTTCGTTAAGTAAAGGAAAAAACTACAGCTTGGCAACATCACAATATTTTGTTTTGCAGCGTCATCGTCTTTTTATCGTAAATAAACTATATTTTATCTATTTATTTATAATTAAAAGATGTGCTATTTTTGTTTATAACATATACAATATACTATACTGTCTACGTTGTTTACGTAAAAACCTTAAATTTGAACCTTTGAGAATATTTTCTGGACATGCGATGGACTTTTTGAATGTACATCTTATCTGTACGTCCATTGTACATCCTGTATGTACGTTCATTGTACATCCTGTATGTACGTCCATTGTACATTCCATGGGATTTTAAATCCAGTCAGATACGGACTTTTTCTGAACATATAATTGTATATGACAGGACGTTCATTGGACGTCCATGATATCCATTTTGTACATCCAATGAACATGCAATGGACGTACATGTGCTGTATGGGAATCATCAGGTAACAAAAGAGGGAACAAAAAAGAAGTAACACATGCGACTAAAATATACGACAAGTTTTAGTTAAGATATTAATGGTGTATATAGTCAGTGAATATAACTTATGTTATCGAGAAAATAAACTTTTTCCCTTCATTCTATGAACGCTCATTTTCGTTTATAAGTTTCATAATTTTTTGATAGATCTGCCTTGTATAATCAGCTATATAGTTCTGTTCACTTTTCTTGATGCATTGTTTCTTTGATTAATAACAAATTAAATTTATTTCAGTATTTTCAATGGTACCTTAGAAAGTCAGTGCTTTTTGAGAAATATAAGTCAGAAGATTCCTTGCAATGACGGCTGGATATATAAAGATGTAAAAACTAATTCTGTCGTATCCGAGGTAAGACATTTACATAAAAATGTAGGTACGGTCTTGATACATTGCTCGTTTAATGTTTTATTTCGCGTATTACATGATAGTATAAAAGATATAACATCCATTGCCTTTTCCGTTTCACTGTGATAAAGTTCCTGTTTGGCTTTTGAAACTTTGTCATTGGGATTAGACTTGCGTTGAATGTTCAATAAATCAGAAGCTTGGCATGTTTCTTATTAAAAGTGGTATAGTAGAAACGATAGATCATATCAGAATTCCTACGGTCTTCTTGGAAGGCGCGGTAAAATCTGTTAATGTCTAAATCTTCGCTGCCACTCTTCATTGTCCCATAATGACTTTCTTGTCTGGGAAAGGCAGAAATATGCTGAACCCCTAAACTTTCAAGTTCTACTGAGTTTTTCCTATATTCAGTTTTGTTGCCCCTACCTTCAACACAAGTAATATGTCCCACATTTTTTCTTTAACAAGAATTTAAAGACGCCTTACTATCCAGTAAACACTCGCTTGTCTTTTGCTTTCTTCTGGAGTCTCATAATAATCGTGGCATCTTCTATTTCTCAGACATACACTCAAAAGTTCCACATTATCTAGCAAGGCATAAAATTCGTGGAATAACTGAAGTTTTTGGGGATGCGTAATATTTGTACATTGTTATTTACATCTGCAGGTTGCCTAAATACCAAATCAACCCTTACTTATTGTTAATTTAATTACAAGTTCAATAATCAGCGTTAGAACGTCGATACTCAATAAATGTTCCAGCTTATTCTTCATAGAAAATTTATACTTGCTCGGTGTTATTTGAATCGGAAGATTCATACACGTCCAGGACAGAATCAGAAATGCCTCAGAAAAACTTGTGAAATCTCAAATATTAACACAATGTAAAAACCAAAATAATTTGAATTTGGAGTATTTGATACCAAGATTCAAGTTATTTTATGACATAGTTTAATTCATATCACTCTAACTCTAAAATAAATCAACAATAATTACCGTTGCTATTGGTTCATCGATTTAACTACTTTATTTTTGTTACCTATGTATGCTTTTTCTCAGTTTATATTTAGCAACCAATTATTCTACTCGAAGTTTCATTCTTTTCTCTGTAATGTCACGTATTTCAAATTTAATTTCATTGGCTCCTTTCTCAAATTTAACAACGCTTATATTAAACATATTTACTTCATTTTCCAACTCATCATCAAAATTAATCTTTTTCAAAATATGACGCAGTGATTGAAGATGTTGAAGTAAATTTGAAATAATTTATTACTTTAGTGTTCTATGGCGTTGACTAGATATAATCTAGTCGGTTGAATAAGAACTGTCAGTGATGTAATGTCATATATATTAGAATATAAAATACTTTCCTAGTAGATTGTGGATTTTGTATATTGCTTTAATTATTAAAAAGGTATGTAATCATACCAAGTAAAAAGGAATATCCATCCCAATATTTGCTTTAATAACAAAAGGTTATGGGCCCAGAATAGTGGGGTAAAGTGTTAAATAAATGTCCGAACTCTGAAACATGTCGTCGTATCAGATGCCATCCATTGAAAGGCTTAAAAGTCGAGAGAGTTACGATACATGGAAGTTCGCCGTACAAACTTATTTAGAGCACGAGGAATTGTGGGATTCAGTACTTGGTACGGATACCGATGTCAAAAAAATCCCTAAGGCCAGGTAGAAAATCATACTTCTCGTTGATCTGCTGAATTATGTCCATGTCCAAAACACAAAAACATGTAAGAAAGCATGGGACAATTTAGAAGCTGCCTTCCAAGATACAGGTCTTACAAGACGTGCTGGTTTACAACGTATACTGATAACAACAACTCTAGAAAATAGTGATTCTGTTGAGGGATATATTAACACCGTTGTAACTGCCTCTCATAAGTTGTCAAATACTGGCTTAACAGTTAGTGACGAATGGATAGGTACAATTTTGTTAGCTAGTCTACCAGAAACGTATAAACCAATGATAATGGGGATCGAACGTTCAGCCACTCCAGCAACAGCAGACTCGATCAAAACCAAGATGCTTCAGGATATATCAGTAGCTCCGAGTTGTGAAAACAAGTCAGTGGCCATGTATGGTGCCAGTGGTTCAAGGTTTAACAAAACTGAGCAGAATGTAAAGAAAAACAAAAAAGGAGTACGTTGCTTTAACTGTAACGTTAGACATTTTGCAAGCCAGTGCGACAAGAAAAAAGATCCTGTAGATAAAAAATCGGATACCGGAGATAAAAGGTCAAGACAATCTGACTCTGCATTATTATCAGTGTTCGCAGTGTAGAACAAAAATGGCAAGTCGTGATTTTTAGACTCAGGTTGCTCAGGGCATATGACAGCAAATCGAGATGTGCTAGAAAATATAAGCAAGTCCGCAAAGTTGGCTGTTGCCACTGCAAATAATGAAGAAATGTGTACGGAGACTATCGGTGACGTCAATCTTTCTCGATCAATTGGTAAAAACAAACATTCAACCATCAAAGTACATTATGTATATTTTGTTTCCGAATTAAAAATGAATTTATTGTCAGTTAGTCAAATAGTGAGTAAAGGTAACACTGTAATCTTTAACTCTAATGAAGCTAAAATTTACAATGGTAATAACAAACTCATAGTATAGCTAGGTTAGAAGATAACCTGTTTAAAATGGATTTAGTTCCATCACAAAATGATGGTTCCATTTGGTTCAACAATGCAGAAAAATAATGCAATTTATGGCATAGGCGTTTAGCGCATGTAAGCCCAAGTAGTTTGAATACAATGAAAAAGGGATTGGTATATGGCTTAGATTTCCATCCGAATTTTGTATGTGAAACATGCGTATTAGTAAAAAGTCACCGTTCACCTTTTTATACACGTAAGAGTCAATCGTCACGATGTTTGGAGTTGATACATTCGGATTTGTGTGGACCGATGCAGGATAAGTCACTATCTGGTTCTCGATATGTACTTACTTCCCTTGACGATTATACACACCATAAAACCGTATATTTTTTGAAGAATAAGAACCAAGTAATAGATTTTTTCAATACTTATAAAAGATTTGTTGAAACTCAAACAGGTGAAAAAAATAAAGTGTCTACGACACCCCCAATGGTGGGGAATATTGCTCAAACGAATTCAAGAATTTGATCAAAACTGCAGGTATACATCAGCTTACTTGTCCATATACTCCTGATTAGAATGGCAAAGCAGAGGTTGAATCGAACAATTATTGTAAAAGCTCGATGTCTTCTAATTGAAGCACAGTTGCCAAATAAGTTTTGGGCCGAAGCTGTATACACATCAGTATATTTGTTAAATCGTTTACCTAGTAAAACTATAGCGAAAACACCAGAAAAACTATGGAGTGGTAAGAAACCAATCTTAAAACATGCTAAAATATTTGGATGCAAAGCATATACACATATAGATTACCAGAAAAGAAAGAAGTTAGGCGCTAAGGAAACTCCTTGTATCTTCGTAGGATACAGTTTAGAGTGGAAAGCATACAGGCTGTACGATCCAAATAAAAACATAGTATTTGTCTCTCGCAATGTCCAGTTTGATGAAAATACGAAAGGGTTCACTTTATTAGAAAAACTAATAGTTGATCCAGATAAACACTTCTATGTCATTCCAGAAGTTAGTCACACAGGATGAAGAACCTGTTCTTGATGAGACTTCAGATGATTCTTCTGAAGACTATATTGAACCTGTGTACTCGGACAGAGAAACATCTGAAGATAGTGACTCAGAATACGTCCTAGAAATACAAGTATCAGCAGAGGATGTAGTCCTAATTCAGAGAATTCAGCGCGAGAAGAAGACCACCTAAAGCGATGCAGGACTATGTGTTTTATTCAGACATAACAGAAGTTAATGGTGACCCATTAGATGTTGAAAAACAGTTAGAAGACCCGAGAAGGATAATTGGATTGAAGCTATGCAGAAGGGATACGAAGCTCTAATCGAAAATGTTACGTGGGAGTTAGTTGACTTACCGTCTGGCAAAAAAGCTTTAAATTGTAAATGGGTTTTTATAACAAAGCTCCATAATAACAATATGATTGATTCAGTATAAAGCTCGTTTGGTAATAAAAGGTTGTGCTCAAAGAAAAGGTATCGATTTTGAAGAAACCTTCTCTGCTGTGGTTCGATACAGCACAATAAGGTATCTACATGCACTAGCAGCAGAAAATAACTTCGATATTGACCATATGGATGCAGTTACTGCGTTTCTACAAGGTGACATATCAGAAGAGATATATATGACCCCACCAGTAGGTTATGATAACACAAATCAAGTTTGTCGTTTAAAAAAATCGTTATATGGTCTCAAACAATCGAGTCGTGTATGGAACCAAAAGTTAGACTCATTCTTCAAACAAATTGGAATGGAGCAATCCTGAACTGACCCTTGCATGTACCATAAAATTTCAATTAATTCAAAACTGATCATAGCTGTTTATGTAGATGATACGATCATTTTGTCCAATAATACTGAGGCAAAAAAAATTAAAAGCTCAGTTGATGAAGAACTTTAAAATGAAAGATTTCGGACCAGCCAAAAAGATATTAGGATTTCAGATAACCAGGGATAGAATCAATAAAAAGCTTTGGGTTGACCAAGAAGATTATTTAGAAAAGGTTTTAAATAAATTTAATATGGATCAAAGCAATCCAGTTGATACTCCGATGTGTGTAGGTGAGAAATTACTAAAAGAACAGTCACCAACCAACGAAGAAGGAAATAAACAGATGGAGAATATTCCATATGAAGAAGCAGTTGGCAATTTGTTATTTGCATAACAGATATCGATACCTGATATAAGTTACGCAATCAGCTGTGTGAGTCGTTTCAACCAAAATCCTGGACCAGCTCATTGGTGTGCAGTTAAACCAATTTTTCGTTATTGGAAGGGAACCGTACATTACCTCCTAGAATTCAGTCGCGAGAAAGCTGGTAATTCGGATATTATTGGCTACTGTTACGCGGTTTTGGGGCAGTCATCCAAACGATAGGCGTTCAATCTCCGAATATATATTCTTGAAAAATGGTTCTCCAATTTCTTGGAATAGTAAGAAGCAGCCTACTATAGCCTTAAGCACAACAAGGCAGATTATGTGACTATGTCATCTGCTGTACAAGAAGCTTTGTGGCTTAGATGTTTAAGCTATGAACTCAATTTAGATACGAAGTCAAATTTATTATATGTCGACTGTCGTTAGCTGGTTCTGGATTTTTAATTTTATGGAAATAAGTGATAAATTGGAATATAACTTTATTCTTATAAAAACAACGTGAACATGACATTCGATAACAAAACAACGTGAATCGTCTTCTTTTTTGACGTCCTTCAATTTCTCTTAACAAGCATGCGTCAGTGAGCGGACTGTGAACTCTCTTACAATGTTGCCGTTGTGATAATTATAATACAACAATATTCATGTTTTTAAAGCACAGCGACAGTTTTAAAGCGCAGCGACATGCCGGCCACCTTGAAAGTTTATGCTTTCAAATAATTAAATTAACAATAAAAAAAAGCTTACAGAACAAATACATAAAAAATTAAAATAAGCTGTAAACTAAAGTTCAGATTCAATGTCTGGTAAAGGACATATTTCATTTATAGCTCTTTTCACTATCTTTCCACTAGATAATCTTACACTAACCACTCGTGAGACACCGTCTTTACCCTGGTGAAATTCCGTAATTCTGGCCATCGGCCATCTCAAAGGAGGTGTATCCTCTTCTACCAGTATAACGAGAGAATCAACCTTGCATTGATTCGCTATATCTTTCTTCCATTTGGACCGCTTCTGCAGAGAGGAAAGGTAATCGCGTGACCAAGCCTTCCAAAACTGCTGGTACAGCTGTTGAATGTGGTGAAATCTGGTAAGTATATTCGAGTTAGCATTGTCTTCGGGAATTTGTGGCATCGCTAAGAGTAATTCTCCTACTAGGAAATGCGCTGGGGTCAAAGGAAGGTAATCATTGGGATCTTGGGAAATAGGAACAAGGGGTCGTGAATTGAGACAAGCTTCGATCTGTGTCAAAATAGTGTGCAATTCATCGAAACGAACTAAACTTTCCCCTAAAATGCGTCTGAGATGAAATTTTAAAGATTTCACAGCGGCTTCCCAAAGCCCCCCCATATGCGGTGATCTTGCAGGTATAAAACTCCACTTTATTTCATTGTTTACTAGAAAATCATGTATTTTCTCGTTATGAGTTTTGTTGTTAAGTAAATCAAATAGCTCTACAAAATAATGATTGGCTCCTTGGAAGTTACCTCCGTTATCGGAATGAATTATGTAAGGTTTTCCGCGACGTGATATGAAGCGCTTTAGAGCATTAAGAAACCCGTCTGTTGTTAGGTCGAGAACCAATTCGATATGAACAGCACGTGTCGTGAAACATATAAAAACTCAAATGTACGATTTTACAAATTTACTGTTGCGCAAAGTATCCTCCCTGACCAATATTGGTCCCGCTTAATCAACACCACACTGATTGAAAGGGCGAGTTGGTATAACGCGAGATGTAGGAAGTTGCCCCATTAAATACCCTGCCGGTTTGGGTTTAACCTTAAAACATACGATACATTGCTTTATTACCTTTTTCACTAAATTTTTGCCGTGAACTGGCCAATACTGCAAACGAATTATCGATAATAAATTTTGAGCTCCGGCGTGAAGATTACGTAGATGCTGTTCCTTTATAATAAGGTAAGTTAAAGGGTCGTCACGATGAAGGATAATTGGATGTTTAGCGTTATAATCTAGAAATGAATTTTTTAAGCGCCCAGCTACACGAAGTATCCCGTCAGAATCTAAAAATGACGCTAAATTTAAAATTGGACTTCGTGAACAAATATTTTTATTTGAATTTAAGCAATCACTCTCCTGAGAATAATGGTTTCTTTGCGCTAATCTGATCAAATTTGATTTAGCCATTTTCATCTCATCTGTCGTTAAACTGAGGTCACTAAATCTTTTGCCCCATTTTAAAACGTTAAAGAACCTATAAATATACCCCACCACGCGTATTAATTTGGTAAAGCTGGAGTAACATTTAAAAATCTCATTTGAAAATTCATTTTCGTTTTTCCTTGAAACCAAAGAAATTAGATTAGATTTAAGTTCAGGTAAGTCAACTTTATTCGGTAAATTTAAATCTTTAAGATTCTCTTGAATTTTACGTAGAAAAGTAGGGCCGATCCACCACAGATTACAATCTGTAAGTGTGCGAGGATCAGTTCCGCGAGAAATCAAATCAGCGGGATTGTTTTCGCTTATCACATGTTGCCAATCGTCAACATTCGTTAAATTAGTAATTTTAGTAACTCAATTCGCGACAAATGTTTTTAATTGAATAGGGTTTATTCTTAGCCAAGCTAATACAATCGTAGAGTCACTATGGTATACTGTTTTACAAATCGAAACATCTAGAGACCGCTTAACCGTGTTTATTAATTTTGATAATAGATGAGCTGCGAGTAATTCAAGCCTTGGCATTGTTACTCTTTTTATCGGTGCCACCTTTGATTTTGCGCATAAAAGTCGTGAATAACGTTACCCGTTTGAATCTTCGGAACACATATAAATACAGGCTCCATATGCCTTTTCCGAAGCATCGGAAAAGCCGTGCATTTCTATTGTTACCGGATGACTACAAATTACTTGTCTAGGTACCTCAAATTTTTGTAAAGGCTTTAGTTGGTAATAAAATTGAAACCATTGGCCATGAAGCTCCGGTGGTAATATTTCGTCCCAATGTAACTTTAGTAACCAAAGACTTTGTACAATAATTTTCGCTTTTATGACAACCGGGCCAATTAAACCTAACGGATCGTAAATCTTTGCAATTGCTGAAAGTATCGCTCGTTTAGTGACATATGCATTATCAAACTCTATGTTAATGGAATATAACAATGCATCTTGTTCAGGAATCCAAGCAATTCCTAAAGTTTTTAATTCTTTTGTTTCGGGTCTAATTACTAAATTTTCGATATCAGAATCCATGTTTACAATTTCGTTAACAAGAGAATCTTTAGTCGAGGTCCATTTTCTTAGCAAAAATCCTGCGCTACCTAAAATTTCGGTAAGCTCATGGACTATTTCCATAGCTTCTTGATGAGTTTGTATACTGACCAAAAGATCGTCCATATAAAAGGAGTTTAAAATTACATTACACGTTCTAGGATATTTATTTTGAAATCTATGAGCTAACTCTACTAAACATCGGGTTGCGAGAAAAGGTGCACAACTAGTGCCGTACGTTACAGTAGCTAATTCAAAAACTTTAATCGGTTCGTCACTATTAGATCGCCATAAAATTTGTTGATATTTTCTATCTTCTGGAGCGACTAATATCTGTCGGAACATCATTTTAATATCCGCGCTTAAAACTATTGGTCTCAACCTTAAACGTAATACAATAGAAAACAACTCGTCTTGTATATAAGGACCTGTTAATAATATATCATTTAGCGATAAACCGTTATTAGATTTTTGAGATGCGTAAAACACCACGCGACATTTTGTAGTGAGGCTCGACTCTCGAATAACCGGGTGATGTGGTATAAAATAACTTATATTTTTAGGACCATCAATATTTTCAAAATAACCACTAAAATTCATATGACTTAGTGTTTTTAAATGGAACTCAAGGTCTCTAGTTAATTCATTCATCGTCAGATGATATTGATTTATCGAAACAATTGTCAATTTTTTAGAATTTTCAATAACTTGTATTATATTGTGGAATTAACTAGAGACCTTGAGTTTCATTTAAAAACACTAATATGAGCATATTCCACGAAGTAAGGGTCGAGACAGTCAATTTCATATGACTTAGTTTTTCATATTCATTCATGAATTCGAAATAATTTTTAAACAATTCATTATCTCGTTTTAAACGCGTTTCGATGCTTAAAAACCTTCTTAAGGCTGCTGCCTTGGAATCTCCTAGTTCAATTTCTACGTTTTTATCTAGTAAATGAGCAAAGGGTAATCTTACTATGAAACGACCTTCACGCGTTTGAGTTGTTGTATCTTTGAAATATTCCTCGCAAAAGGAATCTTCTAGGGACAATCATTTCACCTGAGGAATCTCGTCTAGTTGCGAAAACTTGGTCAACTCCATGTCTAATTGTTCATTAGATATGTTATGATTAAAGTTACATACTTCATTTGAAACTAATTCGCTATTAATGATTCTTCCGGTTAGAATCCATCCGAAATGCGTTTCTATCAAGCTCTCTAACCTTTTCCAATTTTTGTTCAATAGACAGTTTTAAAAACTCCGAACATTGATATAGGAAATGTAATTCATTATTACATAGTCGACATTTATTAAATTTCGTTACAACATATGATTGTTAAACAAACCTGTTTTTCTTATCCATATCTTTTATTTCCGTGTTATGTTTTACATTACTCTTAAAACTACTATTCTCTTTCTGAATTTCTACCTTTTCATTAAACGATTCTTCTAATCCACTACATTTTTTCACCAAAAAACCCTTTAATCTTTCTAATGTAGGTAACCCATCCTCGTCTTGGAGATTATCCCTCTCTTGCCTAGTATACCTATCTAACTTTTTCAAAATTAACTGAACTAATAAAATATCCCATACTTGAGTTTGTATATTCAGTTTTTCTAAAACACTTATGTGATGTGTAACCGTGTCTAATAAATTTCTTAAGTTTGTGTGCGATTGTTTTGTTACTTCCGGTAAGTTAAATAATAGACCTTTCACGTGATGTACGACTAATTGCCTTCTATTTTCAAATATGTCTTTTAAAACTCTTATAGCTTCTTTGTAACTTTCATCTGCCACATCATATCTCTCTATTACCTTAAAAGCTGCACCTTTGCAACAACCGCGCAAATAAATAAATTTTTGAGCATCCGTTAAATCTTTCCTATTATCTACGCATGAATTAAATACATCCAAAAAACTTTTCCACGTTTCAATAGTTCCGTAAAAAACCGGTAATGGCACACCTGGTAATTGTACCGAAATACAACCTGGAACCAGCCCTGACTCATCCCTGGCTGCGACCAAAGGCGTTGGTGGTGTTGCCATCTTGTTCAAACCCTGCCAGAGTAAGTCCTTTGCGCGAGCAATACTATCATAATATCTTTCCTCTATGACCTCACGCTGTTCACCTTCTATTGGCTCTAAATATTCTAATCGAGATTGCAACGTGTTAAAATTTTGAAAATCCGTTTCCATACCTTTCAATCTTGTTTCGATTTGCGCCAGTTTGACATAATTTTCGGGTACTCTTATAAACGCTTCAAATCGTGTTAATTTTGATTTCAGTATACCGCGTTCATGTTTTAATTCTCTTAACTCTTCTTGCTTTCGAATTTCAACTGTATTAATTTCTTCTTCATCAGACATTTTATTTTATAAATAGTAGAAAAAACTGTTTAAATGTGTGAAATTTATTGACAGTTGAAATGTCTTTGAATACGAGAAAACGTGACAACTCTTAAAGCTTTAATATACGAGACTATTTACTTATGAATATTTGTAATCAACGTTATAAAAAACGTTTAAATACGTTAAGAAACCTAATGACGAGAAAACCTTTGTCAAATGATTCTGAAAATGTCTACGTGATAAACTAAAGTACGAGAAAATTCCTTGTAAAATATCTTGAAATAGGTAAGTGATAAAACTAAAATACGAGACAAATCTTTGTATTGGTAACTATATTATCGAGCACGAGTTGAATCTAATAAGTATTTTACCACAGATCGAGCATGCAACAAAGGAATAAGTAAGGTTAGGATGTTAGGAATGTGGAATGATAGGTACTCACTCGTGTTTTCCAGTTTCTATATCACTTTTCCATCCGGCTCGAAGGGCCATTTTGTCGTTAGCTGGTTCTGGATTTTTAATTTTATGGAAATAAGTGATAAATTGGAATATAACTTTATTCTTATAAAAACAACGTGAACATGACATTCGATAACAAAACAACGTGAATCGTCTTCTTTTTTGACGTCCTTCAATTTTTCTTAACAAGCATGCGTCAGTGAGCGGACTGTGAACTCTCTTGCAATGTTGCCGTTGTGATAATTATAATACAACAATATTCATGTTTTTAAAGCACAGCGACAGTTTTAAAGCGCAGCGACATCGACAATCAAGGAGCTCAGAAATTGGCATTTCTTGAAGGAGATAATTGATAATGGTATTATATCGCTTAAGTACGTGCCCACAAATTTTATGTTAGCAGATTCATTTACGAAGCCATTGGAACAAGTGAAATCTCTCAACTCTATTAGAGGTTAAGGACTTATTTCAAATAGGGAGGGTGTTAAACTAAATTTGAAATAATCTATTACTTTAGTGTTCTATGGCGTTGACTAGATATAATCTAAATACTTGTCTAGTAGATTTTGTATATTGCTTTAATTAATAAAAAGGTATATAATCATACCAAGTAAAAAGGAATATCCATCCCAATATTTGCTTTTACAACAAAAGAAGATTCTTTTCAATTTTTTTGACAATATGAATACCATTTTTTTGTTAATAATACATTCATATTTTTATTACTGCATTTCTCTGTTTTATTTCAGTGGAATTTGATTTGTGATAAATATTTTTTGGTAACACTGGCTTTAGTGGTTTTCGGTATTAGCGGTCTTGTTGGTAACTACATATTCGGATACATTCAGGATGGTTGGGGTAGAAAACCTGCCTATTATATATATTTATTAATCGGATGTGTTTTTGGAATGGCAACAGCCTTCGCAAAGAACTACATAATGTGGGTAATTTTCAGAATAGGAGTAGGATTTACCGTACCTGCTATTTTAGGCACTCCTTATGTGTTAGGTAAGCACCTTAAATGAAAATAGTCTGTCGTTTCCAATTTTCTTATTCAGGACCAATTATTTATATACTTCTAATTAAGCTCCTCGTTCACTTTTTGTGCACTACCATTATCGACATCTACACATGTTTGTATTGATTTTTTTTTTGTATTTAGCTATAGAATTGGTAGGACCAAGCGAAAGAACTTTGGTGACTATACTGATTAATATAGCATATTCTTTATCTCTGATATCATTAGCTGTAATAGTTTGGGCAGTTAGAGAATGGAGAATGATGGCATTAATAACTTCAGTGCCGTTCTTGGCGTTGTTCATTTCCTGGCCGCTTCTACCCGAAAGTCCAAGATGGTTACTTGCCCAAGGAAATTTCGAAAAAGCCGAAGCAATATTACAAACTATGGCAAGGTATTTTTTTAATGTTTAATTTTTTTATAAGGAAGTCGTTTAAAATGCGGATGAATATATTCCATTCTATTTTTTCTAGAGTGAATCGGAGACAATTTCCAAAAAACTTAATTACCGACTACAAGAGTCAAAAATTACACGAAAAAGTGACATGCAAAAAGAAAGTAAATTATGGAATTTGTGATTTATTTAAGACAAAGAATTTGAAATGGAAAACAATTATTATAACATTTCTTTGGTTCACGAACACCAGCGTATATGTCGGGCTTTCTTATTATGCTCCTACATTAGGTAAGTAAATTTTGTTTCTACTTTATGTTAATTCAGAGATTGTAAAAAAACACATTGCTACTTCTAAATTATATCCAGATATAGTTTATTTACGATTTTTTTTATGTTAATACATATGTCACTAACGTGAATATGTTGATATGATCAGACATTCTCCATTATTAGTATCTTTTTTTGCCAAAAAATAGACTCTAAATTATAATACTGTCATTGTGATTAATACATCTATCATATTGTTGCCATGTTCCGATATTACCGAACAGTACTAACCAGTAAATTTAGCCGTTCCAATTTTACTGAAATTCACTGGCAATATTTTCGCGGCACTTTCTAAGAAGCCCTGTTAGAGACTAAAAATTGTACGGTGCTACTTTAACAGAAACTGTCATGTAGTTGCAGGTATGTGACAGCTGACAGTATATGAACACAAAAAACGGGTACATGAATGATAAGTTGTTAATGTTATAGATTAAAAAATATTGTTATTCCAATCTCCATACAGCAAAAAATGAATCAAGTTGTACTGGAAAATTTTAGCGTAGAAGTTGATGCTGAAACCGCTGCTAATCTTCAAGGCTTGTTCTCTATTGTTATTCATATAGATACAGCTATAGTTTATTTACGATAAAAAGGCGATCATGTCATTTTTAGTTACTTTCCTGTTTATCAGAATAAATATCAATTTACCAACCGTGAATATAATTTATCCTCAACAGCTAGGGCAATTTATAGCTAACGGTTTGGCAAAACTTCAAGACGTTGTCAAATCAACTGGTAAAATTCCCCTATTTGTTTTGACGTTTGCTTTTAAATTCATTGCTTCTTTAAGATTAAAAAAAACATATATTCATAACTACTTATTTAGGCAAATCTGCAGTGTGTGGTTAATAAAATGCCGAAGCAGCTGAACAGAAAATGTCAAGAGATGGTAACATCTTTGTTGAGCTATTTTGAACGAGAATGCCGAAATGGGGGCCCGCTTCTCCCGCTTACTGCTCTAAGAGACGTAAGTAATAGTATTCGCTATTTGTATTCATCATTATTAATATTATTGTGACATATTTAAATGTAAATGATTAAATGTTTTTAATGTTAGGTTAGGTTAATTAAACTTCATAATATATTATTCTTTCATAAATGGAAGTAATTATATTGTAGAAGAGTTTCAGAAGCTTTACAACTCAGCGTTGCCACTGTTAACCGTATTGCCGCCAAGCATAATAGAGGTGAACAGCCTAAAAGCCCACCTAAAAAGAGACAACGCACAAAACCTACTGTTGTAATTGATAACTTTGATCGAAATGCTTTCCGAAATGTTATATACGAAATGTATGGAAACAGTGAGTATATTGAATTTACTGTTTTATTTTATTCACAATTAACTAACACAATATTTTGTCAGAGGAACACATAACCTTGTAAACTTTAAGAGACAAACTCCAGGAGCGTGAACTCTTTAATGGTTGTTTATCATCACTCTGGAAGATAGTGAAAAATATTGGATCCAAATACCAAATCCTCGTCGTGGTTTAATGGAGTTGCCACATATTGCATTAAAACGTGTACATTTTCTACATGAATATGTCAAGATAAAAAGGGAAGGTTTATATCAATTTGTGTTTTTGGATGAGACCTGGATATTTAAAGACGGTATTATTGGACGTTCTTGGCAAGATTCTAATCATAGAAGCGTGAAAAAAAAACCAAAATTGGTGGTCCAAGGTAATTGAATAATAAAATTTAGCAATTAATTTATGATGTACTAACATTCCTGCCATTTTAAGACCTTTTTACATATTTACTAGTCACACTATTTTATTTAAATCTATATAATTATTAATAGTTGTTTTGAGCTATGCAGTCTATCTAGGAAACCTAGTAGTAATTTGTTATTTCCTTATTGTAGGTAGATAGTATTGCATGCTGGTCCCTCTTCTGGATTTATTCCTGGAGCAGGGCTGGTTTTTTCTTCCAAAAAACAAGATGGTGATTACCACGGTGAAATGAACCGAGAAATTTTGTTGCATTGGTTTGAATACCACCTTTTAGTGAACTTGGAAGAACCTGCCACAATTGTAATGGATAATGCAAGTTATCACAGTACAGTGATCAATAAAGTACCAACAACGGCTACTAAAGAGGCTGATATACAGAACTGGTTGATACAAAATGATATTCCTTTTGAAAATACTTTCCTCAAAACCCAATTATTGAATTTAGTACAACGGGAAGTGGATATAAATATTTTTCAATATATTATGGTAATACTTAGATAACTTATTTTGTTTAAATATATGCATTTTTGTAGGAATAAAGCACCAACAGTATATGAAGCTGACATATTATCTGAAAAATATGGTCACAAAGTGCTACGACTTCCCCCTTACCACTGTATGTTCAACCCAATTGAACATATTTGGGGCTTAGTTAAAAATTTTTATAGAGATCATGTGGGAACTGATGGTGCTTCAACAGAACAAGCAATAGGTGTATGGAAAGTCTTTGGAAAAAGTGACTCCTGATATTTGGTCAAAGATAGTCGAGCACACTGAAAAAATTATACAAGATGGGTGGGATAGAGAAGTAGTATTTGATAGACAGGATGTGCCTCCACTCATTATGAATTTTGACAGTGACGATGAAGAAAGTGATGATTTTGTAGTGGAGTAGTGGAAATCGTGTGTTTTATTTTTTGTATATTTTTATCCAATTTGCTTTAGTTCCACCTTTTCAAAATCACTAATAACTATTATTAAATTAATTAGGTACAGTTATTTTATAATACACTAATTAAAACAACGACCACAGTATCTCTACAAAAATAATACTGATAAAATGCGAGATTTTTTATTTTTATATCTTGTAACAAAATTTCATTTTGTGTATCTATATTTTTCTTTTCCATTGTATTTTTATTATAATAAATAGGATAGATATTGTATAATAGCTATTTATGTAACCAGTTATGAAATGCATCATTTTGTGTAACGAGTGAAATTTTTGCGGCACGAGCGAGCTCCGCGTAGCGGGTCGAGCGAAGTCTCGCAAAATGACAAGAGTTATACAAAAAAGCATTTCATAACGTGTTTCATACAAGATTTTATCTAATTTTGACAAGAAGAAAATTTAGTTTACCTATCAATAAAGCGTTTCATACAAGATATTATCTAATTTTGACAAAAAGAAAATTTAATTTATCATCAATGTGTTTTTAACTTTTCTGATTTGAAAACAGCACTTTTTGATTCCTACAAGTTATGCAATCAATATTACACAAGACAATACTTTTATTTTATACATTAATTTCAGACTTTTCTTTATTATTTTACCTTTAAAATTAAATTAAAATCAAAAATAGCTATTTAACATTCTTTTAAATACAAAAATAAAATAAAAATCTTCCCTAGTTTAGGCTCGAACTCTCAACCCTAGCATTGTGGTCACCACTATCTTGTTGTGCGTTATGTTGTTATTATTGTTAGTAGTTCTCATCAGTTCTAGTTGTTGTTATTTTTATATAATATGAGATTAAACTTACTTCTTTTCTCTCTTGTTCTTATTAACTGGTGATAAAATTAATTTTTCATCACCAGTTACATAATATTTTTCATTATGTAACTGGTTACGAAAAATGTGACGTTTGCTAACAGAAGTCAGTTTTGAAAAATGTCACTTTATATGTCAAAATTAGATAAAGAAACAATATTCAAATTTGCATGAAGATGATTACAGCTTGTATTGATTTCTTTTAGCGTAAACCCTTGCAGTGCTTTGGAAGATGGTTTAATAGAGCATAGAATAAGGTATGAGGACCTACAGTTCGTCATTTAACCCTCTTCTATGTAAAATAATTAAATATTAATTCGAGTATAGAATGATTGGTTACTGTTTCTTGTATCTTATCCTTAGTTTTTCATTAATAAATATTTATATTAAATTAATCAAGCCTATCATACAAGCCTTTTATTTATAAATAAATATTTTTGACTTACGCTCTACGAGGCACGGAACAATGAAAAAGAAGAACTGTCAATCTTATAGATTGACTTTTCTAGTTTTCGTTAGGTAAAGGAAAAAACGAAAGCAACATCACAATATTTTGTTTTGCAACGTCATCGTCTTTTTATTGTAAATAAACTATACTCTGTATTGTTAAATTTAGTTTCGTGTTGAATTATATATTTATTATTGTTGTTTTTTGATTGGTAGATGATTAATTGATTAAAAAAGTCTTGTCACGTCAACTGAATTTTACTTTTATTCTTCATAAAATAAAATAAAATTATCTACAGCAACATGTTAGTGGAGCGTGGTTCTTGTTAAAGGACATAGAATTTATTAAAGACTGTAGTTAGAGTTGAGACGTCCAACACGGCAGAAGATCCATAGCAAAATAAAATCAATTAGTACCTAAGGAGCAGTTTGGTCAACTCTAAGGCAAAACTAATTGGAAGAAATGGAAGTACAAGATAGAGATAACATTGAAATCAGTCAAAGGGGCAATGGAGGTGATTAATGATACGCTAAATCCACCAGAACCCTTAGGGGAGGTTGGGGCAATGTGAACTATCTAAGATAAAAAATTGTATAGCCTCATTATTAAGATGAAATTTGAAATTGTAATGAACTCACATTGTTCAGTGAACCTTGTACTATCATTATGAACTTACCAGACCTCATTTTTAAAACTTGTTTGTTAAAAAAAAATCTGAACACATGTCTGTTCATATTGCCCCATGAGGTGGGGCAATATGGACCACAAAAATGAAATTCAAAATTAAATCTTTATTTAGGTATAGAACATAAAAATAATGGTACTACCAACTTAAAAATACGAGTACTTGAAATATTAACATTCTGCACAAAATTCACATTTAAATGCCTCGTCATCTTCAGGGTCCAATCCTGCGCAGGCTTCATGAGCCCATCTTAAACATCCGCAGCAGCGCACCCAACCTTCTTCGGCCATTGATGTTGAGTACAACTCATTACAATAAAAACATTCTGCATCGTGGTCTCCCTCGTCTGCATCTCCATCTACAAATTTTTTTTTCTGCTTTCCTTTTTCTGATTTAGAAAGACTGTTCTTAGACTCCACTTTTTGTTTCTTTTGTTCATTTTCTTGATTATCAATTTTTCTTTTAACTGTTTCCTTTTTCTTTGCTTCTTTTTCCTCTTTTATTTTTAGTTCAGCTTCTAACTCCAATTTATAAGGACTAGATGTTAGTATTGCTGCTTTGCCCTTTTTATTTTTCCGTAATGGTTTATTATTTGATTTAGTAGTCTTTGGAAGTGGACGAATGTCGATAGGACTTTCTGACCCAAAACTACTTTTCCTTTGGTTTTCTGTAGAGCGAAGACATGCTGATGTTGAAGGAACTTCTTTTTCCAGCTTAGATTGTATGGGCTGTGATAGAGTCGTGCCGGCAGTAGATGTTGAAGCCTTCTTTATCGTTACAATGTGAAGGATCGTTTGAAGAAGATTCTGTAGGAGGCGCTTCATCCAACTTACATTGTGTGAGCTTCGATAAGGTGCTCCCTGCAGTAA
Source organism: Galeruca laticollis (assembly GCA_963921935.1). Lineage (NCBI taxonomy): Eukaryota > Metazoa > Arthropoda > Insecta > Coleoptera > Chrysomelidae > Galeruca > Galeruca laticollis. Next base: position 64,369,355 of record OY998176.1, on the reverse strand, counting down.
AGGCTGGAGAAATTATTTCTTCCTTTTCAGATTGGGGCAGTTCGTTTGTCGCTAGATTTTTGTCAGTAACAGCAGACGGGGCAAAGTCTAAATCTGTGAAAATATTTGGATCATAGGGGACTAATCCACACTTTTTAAAAGCGTTAATAGCCGTTAAGGGGGTTGCTGCTTGTAAGTACGCATCACCAAAAATTTTGGCGATCTAAAAGACCGTGACAACTCTGCCTGGATTATTATTCAAAAACTTTTCCAGAGCCATATCGTAGTAGCGTGCTAATAGGGCCATGAAACCGACATCTGTTGGCTGCATACGATGAGTGCTGTGGGGCGGCAAGCTAATAATATGTACATGTTTAGTTCTGGCTATATCAATCACATCAATATTTTTTGTGTGGCGACTATGCCCATCTAAAATTAGTAAGACGGGATCATCGTCGGTGGGTTTCACCTGTTGAACGAAATGCTTAAACCAGACTAAAAAGATGTCGGTATTAATCCAGCCACTTTCACTGCATGCAAATATTGTTCCAGGTGGTGCGCCATCTTGGAGTTCGACCTTCATCCTTTACCTTGCAAAAATTAATAATGATGGTACAAAGTTTCCTGATGACGACATACAAATAACTGCTGTGGTGGTTCCACTTCTATTTGCAGAGGTGAGACGACCAACTTGCTTCCTTCCTTTTTTAGCTAATATTTTACTGTTACATTTTGGAACAGTGCCTAACCCGGTTTCATCACAATTGAATATTCTGGTTATTGCGATATTTTTAGAATCCAAAACGTTTTTGTATAGGTCAAAAAATTGCTTGACATTATGGCGGTTAAAGGCTTGAGCCCTTGCAGCAGAAGTCGACTCGGGTTTGCGCAACGAAATGTTTGGATGACGGTTACGAAATCCATAAGTCCAATCAAGGCAAGCTAGTCTTTTGGTGTTATTAAATGTATGCTTTATCTGATTTTTTTCTGCTAACTGAAAAGCAAGAGAACGAAGGTCAAGCAATGTAATGCCAAAGAACCTGGTTTCCATATCCAGAATATAATTTTCCAATTCTTCCTCCTGTTGTTTGGTAAACACAGGTTTATAAAACCCCAAACCTTTTTCGCTGGGTAAAATTCTTTTATTTTGTTCCTTACATCGTCGAATTAATGTTGCTTTTGGAATATTAAAACATTTCCTTACCTTCAAATAGCCCATTTGTCCTCTTTTGACTGCTTTAATAGCATTTTCCATTGCAACAAGTGACCATGTTTGTTTCTCCGTTTTTCTTCTATAATTACGGACCATCTTGACTAGGCACCTGAAAACAAGGAAAATAAAATTAGATATACATAAATGTACTTGGGGTAATGTGAACCACTAACGGTTCAATTTGCCCCACATAGACAATAAATTTAACACGTGTAGTTTATATTCAATGTTTATAAAAAATCGTAACATTGCCGTTTGGCATATATTAAGCACACTCTAAACAACGTATGGAGACTAAAACATAAATAAAAATACATTTACTTATCAAGTAATTCTGATATAAAGTCAACACTTTTGTTAGATCGACGCTTCCGCAAATCACGTTTTGGCTCGAAACTCTAATATACAATCCTCTACGGCTGCCAAGTTCTTACCAAGTATCGGTAGGACTCGTATGCACATAAGTAGAATTGAATCTGTTGCATTGCTGCCGCTGTTATGAAAAAAAACCTGGGTGGTTTACATTGCCCCCGTAGTCCACATTGCCCCAACCTCCCCTAGCTAATAATGCCTCTGCAGATGATAAGACAAAAAATGAAAAAGCTTTATTTGATTACACGCAGACAGAGTTATGCTCTTTAACAGTTAATATAACTCAAGAAACACTCGTGAAAATCGTAAGACTCTTAACTGCTAGGGAAGTATGACTCGAGCAACATAGACTCTTTAATGGTTGAGTGGAAGATAAAACATTTGACTTGTGTTCACAGTTTTCTTCAACTATATACTCGTTAGCCACATCGAAACTAAAGAATTTATGGAAAAGCTTTCACTGAAATATCCATAGAAAAAGTTAAGAACGCCAATACTTGTAAGTGTGATTTGCCGGATTTATTTCTGATATGCAAGATTGTATAAACGCTAACTCCAGACAGTACAGTAGAGAAATTAACGAATCAGTTGGTCACCTATGACAAGACTTTGCAGACAAATAATGAAGGAAAAAGTGATAATCAGGAAGTTTTGTATGCAAGCAAGAAAGGAAAAGAAAGAAACAAGATTTGGATATGCTACTATTGTAAGTAGGAAGGTCATTACGTCAAGCAATGTGCGAAATGGAAGACCACCGAAACACGACAAACGAACTAAGGATTCAAGGGACTAAGACGAGGACATAAGTTTGCTGACTGTGTCTAACGAGGTGCTGTTCTGTGAGCGTGAGAAGGAGTGGTATGTAGATAATGTTGCTACTAACCATATCACCAATCATAGGGAGTGGCTAGAGATCTACAAATTATTTCTAGATAGTCACAGTGCCATTAAATTAGATACAGAAGTAAATGGTGAGAAACATAAATTTATTTTGCAAAATGTACGGTACGTTCCAGAAATCTAGAAAAACTTGTTTTCAACCTTGTCAGCTTAATAAAGAAATCCGAACAGCCACTTTATGTCACCTGCAGAGAGCTGTTCATTAAACATAGCAGGAGAAAAAGTTCTGATTGAGGAAAGAGTTCGATCTGGAGGAATATAAAAGTTTATTATGAGAAGTTTAAGCTCACAAGTCAAATCAAGTCAATCTAGCACGCAGAGAGAACGTGTTACAGTTATATCACGGAAAATTTGGTCATCAAAATAAGAGATATGTAAGAAAAGTCCTGAAAAATTATCTTGATATAGATATGAAGCCTCTAGTTGTGTTAAGAGCAACAGCTTTTTGTTGTAGCATATAGGGGTTTTGATGTAATTCCAATATCCGCCTGTATAAACCAATTGGTTTTTTTCTGAATAAAACTCAAAGTCAATATTACAGAATTTTTCAATAATTGACAATAGCGCAGCTACTAGTTTCTGTTGTCAATTGTTTAAAAATTCTGTGACATTGACTCTAAATTTCATTCAGAAAAATTACTTTCAGTCACATTTGAGCCATTTACTTTTTAAAACAATTGGTATTCTCTAAGTCCTGTATTTTCGTTTTTTTGAACTGATTTTGGCGAGTATGATTGTAATGTGCTATATAGTTTCGGGCTTTTGTTCACATTTTCCGCATTTATCGTCAATAATGTTATTATCTTTGATGATATGTTTCTCGAGTTTATTACTCGATTCTGAATTGCCAAGAAAAATCCAGGGCCAGCTCCCATTCGTTTAGCCTTGCGTTCGACGCTATTATGTCGACATGAAGTTGGCTGAGTTCATGTATATTTTTCTCAGGGAAAGCGTTAGTTCGCCATTCTTGGACCTTCTCTGTTTTACTTATGGTCTTCCGATTTGGTTCTTCGCCTTCGATACCCAGGTTTAGCGACGTATAGGAATGATCGTTCAAACAGATGTTTAAGCGCAACGGTGAGACACGTCTTATTTGGAGGAAGTAGTTTCTCTGTAATAGACTTGTCTATTATAGATTTTGCTTTTCCCCCTTTTTTAAAGTCATTCTAAGCGTCCTTGATTTGGGGTGATGTTTTCTACACTTTGTGAGGGTGGTTCTTATCTTTCTTATGATGTTTTCGTGATATGTTTCTTATCAAAAAATAATTCTGAAGAAATAAGTCAATATCGGCACTGTCAATGTATTCAGGGCTTTGAAAAAGTGCTTATTGTTTTGCATAGTCGGTGCAGATATTTTATCGTTAGGTTTTCTTTGATGTGTTGGTTTGGGTTCTTTCTATATTGATGATCTTACACTTATGCAGGCCGAAATTCCTGCCCTAAGAACAAAATAAGTTCTTCAATTTTATTTCGCTGCTTTGCCTAGAGTTTTAGATCATCCATGTATAGCTGATGTGACCAAATGTGCTTCAGTTGATAGTTTATCAAAATGCATCTTACCCCCAGCCTAATAAGCTGCCTTGAAAATGGGTTCAGAGCCAAGCAGAACCATAATGGGCTCAACTAATCTCCCTAAAACATATCCTGTATTGAAATTAACTGTCTCGACCCTTACTTCGTGGAATCTACTCATATTAGTGTTTTAAATGAAACTCACTGCTAATTCCACAATATAATGAAAATTGTTGAAAATTCTAAATTAGAATTTTCAACAATTTTAATTATATTGTGGAATTAGCTAGAAACAGTGATTTTCATTTAAAACACTAATATACTGTATTGTTTTAAATTCAGTTGTTGGCAATGCTATCGCTGAGGCTACGGACACCTGTCTGGACAATTGATTTAGAACCAAGCAAAACCATCATAGGCTCAATCTCCCTAAAGTATACCTCGTCTTATCTTCATTTCAGTTGCTGGCACAGCTGTCTCTGAAGCTGCGGACATCTAAATCACAGTGCGACAATTGTTCATTATTTGGCGTAGGCACTGGACGGATTCTGAAGAGTTCTAGCACTTTCATTAACCACTCGTGAAGGACTAAATCATTAGGGTTTTTATTATTATTCTCATTCCATCTACCTCATAAAGGCGGGCAGATCTAATATTCCGCAACGAACCCGTTAATGGAAGTGGAATTGTAATGACAATGACAGTGTTAAGTTGGTTAGATATTCTTCTTTCCTTTTGAATTGTCCTATGTCAGTTAGGTTGAACAACACTACAATATTCTGGATTGTTCGAACGATGATTCTGATGGGTTCGAAACGTCATTCTGGAACATTCTGGAATAATAAAAATGAATATATAAAAGGGTATGACGGCGGAGGAGGGAGTGAAGTTGAACGATTTAGCGAGAAATTGTAAACGGTTTTAAGAGAATTGTAAATTATATTCCTTGTTACTAAATAAAATATTTCAAGAAATCCACAATCGTGTTACACAATACTAAGAGGGAAAAATTCTCTGTTTAAAAATTGTCTAATTATATGGCATTTTTGCAGCGAGCTGTTTGCCCTTTGTCCGAGTATGTGGCACAATTTCTAGTTTTCCTACATTTTTGGGAAGCTCATTACTGACAATTCCTTCCTCCGAATGATTATTATTGAACTTTCCCATTATCTAGACACTTATTTAAGTAGCCTCTGGTACCGAGCATATGTGAAAACTTTGTAACTGCTGCCAAGTAGTGGTAATTGTGTGAACTAATAAATTTTCTCATTTAAAAGAAGAAAAATCTTATCAAAACTGACTTCGAAGACACAAAAATAGTTTCTGTTTTACGACGAAATAAGAAAGTTTATAATTTGAAATAGAGCGTCAGTTATATATTCTTGAATCTAACCAATTTGTTCTACTTCCTTTACTAAAACCGCATTTTCAACACGGGTTTGACATGCACAAAACGACTTTTTAAACACTAGTGTCACAGATTAGATCTTTCTCTAATCTGTGCTAGTGTTTAAAATGCGACAAGTCACATCTCGTTTATCTTTTGTTTTTTAAACGTCAAATCAAGTGTATCTTTTGTATATTAAACATCATGTTCCGTGATAATTTTGTTGCTCTGTGTCATTTGATTTGTCAGTCAGCCGTCAACCATCGTCAGTAATGTTATGAATACAATTAAAATATAATAAAAAAATTTCCTTCCTGCGGGCGAAAATAAAGTATAGTAAACACCTCGTGTTAAAAACGTCTTCAGTCACCTTTTTGACACTTGGTACTAAATATACTATATTGCTTTTAGGTGGAGATGAATATTTGAATTTTTTTCTTGCCGGTGCCGTAGAATTGCCAACTTATTTATTTCTTTGGCCAGCAATGGAACGACTTGGTAGAAGGTGGACGCTTTGTATCAGCATGATTGTCGGTGGTACTTCGTGTTTAGCGACATTTTTGGTACAAAATGGTAAGAGTAAATCAATTATATAGAAGCGTCTTACAAGCCATCGTCAACACTTGATTCCCATTATTGTAATTAATTTGTTAATTTTTTATTTGATCGATAAAAATAGTAAAATAACATAACCAACAGACAAAGAAGAAGAATAAAAGCTATGTTCTAGAAAATTACACAAAATTATAATTTTGAGAACCTGATGTCGATAGATTCTATGTTTATATTACATGTTTATCATATTTGTGTGAATTATGTAATTTTATTTTAAATGACACAGTCAACATCAATATTCGTCGTGTTTTATTCGGAGCGTCACTATTAGCTTTAACTAAAAAAGCAGGAGGTATCAGACCAATTGCTATTGGTACAGTTTATCGTCGTTTAGTAGCGAAAATAATTTGTTCAAACATCAGAGACAAATTAGGATATTTTCTCCGTCCATTACAATTTGATTTCGGGTCGAAAGGTGGTTGTGAAGCAGTTGCACATGCAGCAAGACGTTTCGTCTCTAATCGTCCAGGCGTTAATAATAAAATTTTTCTGAAAATTGATTTTAAAAATGCTTTCAATGCAATTCATCGCGATCATTTATTAAAACTTGTAGCAGATATTCTACCTGAAATTTTTCCTTTCATCAATCAATGTTATCGATTCCCTTCATATCTTTTATTTGGCGAAAACATTATTTATTCGGAAAGAGGCGTCCCACAAGGGGACCCTTTGGCACTTCTCCATTTTTGCATATCGATACACAAACTTATAAGCAACATTGACACATAGTTCAATGATTGGTACCTTGATGATGGTTCTTTAAGTGTTAATACTAATTCCGTGTTCAAGTTTCTTGTCTATATTATAAACAATTCCAAGCATATTGGTCTTGAACTCAATTTCAGCAAATTCGAGTTATTTTTCGTAGAATCACCAAATAATCTAACCATTGATAAATTTAATTCTGTTGCACCAAGCATAACAATCACCAACAGACAAAATTTATTTCTATTAGGTGCTCCTTTATTTAACGAATCCTTTCTATCAGCTTTCAATGAAAAACTAACCTTTTCCAAAAAAATGTCATCTCGTTTATCCTGGTTACCGACACATATTGCTTATTACCTTCTCAAGAATTGTCTATTAATTCCAAAATTAACATGTATCTTAAGATGTAGTCCGACCTGGTTACATAATGATATCTTAATCAATTTTGATAATACCATTCGTCATTCATTAGAGTCATTAGGTAATTAACATTAAATTTGAGTACCTTTCTTGGAAACAAGCTTCACTACCTGTTTCATATGGGGGTTTAGGAATTCGCTCCATCGTTTCAGTAGCTCTTCCTTCTTTTTTGTCATCATTAAATAGTTCAAAAAATTTCAATAATTACATTCTGCCTATATTTCTCCACACACACAAGACCCTTTATTAATGGAGGCAGAAAATATTTGGTCATTAAAGTCTATCAAAGTTGTACCCGATGAATATAAATCATTTCAAAAATCCAGGGATATACCTTTATTGAACATTGAAAAAGAAAATCTGCTTCAGAAAGCTATCAATTTACCAGACAAGGCTCGTTTAAATGCAGCATTTTCAAAGGAATCAGGAGCATGGTTGAACGCTATACCGTCGGCCCCATTAGGTATATACGCTTTTAGATGACGAAAGTTTCCGTATTTCTATTGGTCTCCGTTTAGGTGGTCAAATTTGTGTAAAACATCGCTGTCGTCGCGGAGCTGATGTTGACGAATATGGTAGACACGGCCTAAGCTACAAATTAAGTGCCGGCCGTTTTTCACGTCATTCTGAAGTAAATGACCTAATCAAATGAGGCCTGTCATCTGCAAAGATTCCCTATTCGTTGGAACCGTTAGGTACTTGCCGCGACGACGGCAAACGACCAGATGGTATGACCCTAATTCCATGGCAACGCGACAGACAAGGTATATGAAATTTCACTTGAACTGACACTTGGGCTCCGTCCCATGTCCGATCCACATCTACTTCCGCAGGCGCTGCAGCTTTACTAGGCGAAACTTTTAAAATCAATTAATACAAAAATTTGGAGAACATTTACATTTTTATTCCTGTAGCAATTGAAACCTCTTGTGTTTTCGGTCATGAAACTTTAAAATTCATTAAAGAAATCGGTAAAGAAATATCAGTAGAAACCAATGATTCAAGAGCAACTTTGTTCTCTATAACACAAATAAGTATTGCAATTCAAAGAGGAAATGCTTCATCTTTTCTCGGTACGTTTCCCCGTTCTAAGCCTCTAGAAGAACTTTTTATGAAACCTAATCATAAGAAACCTAATTATTCTACCACTTTCAAACTTTCTCACATTACCGGCCATAAAACATGTGATCTTTCCTTTTTCCGAAATTCTTATTCAACATCTTCATTCTTTTCTTCAGAATGTGTGCCTTCTGATAATACATGCGTTGACAATTTTATAAATTATGCATCCAACCAGCTTTTGGGCCTCAGTGTACTAAAAAATATAGATAACCACCAGCCAGATGATGTCCCATACATAGAAATACTGAAGAAGATGACTATGCTAGAGAATGATGCAATTCCTATACGCAATAAATTATCTTTGACCAAAACAAAATATAAAACTGGTTTACCCCCAATGATTTGAAGACATCAAATAAAAAGGTAAACGACCGAATGGAAGATATTTATAGTAACAGTGCGGCATACACTAACAATACTAATATAGACAATTTGTATGATGAAGATGATAACGGAAATCACACATCAGTAGCCGATTTGAGTAAAAATTTTAATGACAAACTCACCAGAACAGTAATAAATGTTACTAACCTCGCCAATAAGACAACTGAGGTTAGATCCAAAATATCTGATGTGACCAATGGAGTGAAACCCCTAAGTACAAAATCAATATCAACCAGAGTTAAAAAATCTAGTAATAATTTTTCGGTGACCAAAAAAAATGACATTGCCTCCAACAAGTGTCAAAATAACCCCGATGTTTTGCAGTCAAATTCAAAATTGGAAGAGAATGAAGACGTGGAAAAAAATAATGGTTCAGAAGTCGATAGAGTCGTAGTAACTGAGGAATCAATAAACATCAATTCCCTTTCTAAAAATAATCCTAGAGTTAACAACCTCTCTTCATACATTTCATTTTCGATTAAAGATTTTCAGAAAGGGGATGAAACTCAACAAGAACAAATGGACACGTCTAAAAATGATGTAGATAACAAGGAATATATTAACTAAGTGAACCAGACCAATGATCTATCGACATCAACCAAACTTTCCAAAACCGTAATATCTACATTCAATTCAATAGCAAAAAACATCAATTGAAATTCCTTATCACGCCGATCAAGTGATAAAGACAATAATAGAATCCTAGATTATTCGTACAATGATAGTAGTTGCGAAAGAGCTCTTAACAATATCTCCACAATCAGATCCATAAAGGGTATTCCCCAAGAATCTTTGGGTCTCAATGGCCTCAAAAATATTGGTAACACATGTTTCATGAATAGTATTATCCAATGCCTATCAAACACAAGGTGGCTATTAGAATATCTAAAGAAAAACGCATACATAAGAGATATTAACATAAACATATCTAGCATGAAAGGAGCACTAAATACAGCATTTGCTGAAGTTATTCAAGAGCTTTGGTCTGAAGACGGTTCAGACAGATTGATTAATACAGTATCATTGAAAAGTCAGATTCAGCGATTTACTTCAAGGTTCATGGGATACACTCAACATGATGCACAGGAGCTTCTTCGTTACCTATTAGCAGCACTTCACGAAGATGTCAACAAGGTATATGAAAAACCAAAGCCCATATTAACAGAAATTGATGACAAACTTAGTGACATTGAGAAAGCACAAGAATCTTGGTTGAGATATCCGAGAATGGACAACTTCAAGATTGTGGATAACTTTGTCGGTCAATTAAAATCAACAATCAAGTGCACACACTGTGGTCACTGTTCAGTTACCAAAGATCCCTTTCAATACCCCAAAGAACAAGTCAATTACGACTTTCACAATGTTTAGATTCGTTTACAAGAGAAGAAACACTCAACGGTGATGAGAAACCAACATGTTCGAAATGTAAGGAACGAAGACGGTGCACTAAATCATTCTCAATTCATAAATTTCCGAAAATATTGGTTATTTACCTGAAGCGCTTTTCGCAAACAGAAAGATTTAGTGGAAAACTTAATGTTGCAATAGATTTTCCAATAGAAGGGCTTGATATGAGCCATTACGCGGCTGATAATGTGGCACCTTGTATGTACAACCTCTAAGATATATCGAATCACTGTGGAACCACTAATAATGGTCACTACACAGCATTTTACCGACATCCCTATACGGGACAGTGGTACGAATATAACGATTCAAGGGTGCTATTAATGTCGTCGGAATCTTTAGTCGGTGGAGAAGCATATGTTCTCTTCTATGAACAAGATGACACAAAGTCCCACCTTTAAGTTTAATATTTTTTCTATTAGTTTTTAAATTGTATATTTTCATTGTGAACCAATGTCTTATTTGTTTTTTTCTGCAAAATGTATTTATATATAAATTGTATTCTTATTAAAGACTCTTTATAATAATAAATTTACAAATAATAAATAAAATTATATGTTTTAGATTATGTTACAACGTTGGTATTATATTGTGTTGGTAAAATGGGTATATCATCATCTTTCGTCGTCCTACCATTGATGGCGTCTGAATTGTATCCTACCGTCGTTCGGGGATTGGGGATGAGTTTGAGTTCTGGCATAGGAATGCTTGGTCCAATATTCATCCCTCTAGTTAATTATTTGGTAAATGATAAATTGAGTTGAAGAGTTCCATCAAAATAAATTCCTTTTTTAGGGTTCAGATATGTTAATCTTACCTCTGATAATTATGGGAACGATGTTGATAATGGGCGGTACGTCATCGTTGCTTTTACCAGAAACGCTAAATGAACATCTTCCGCAAACACTTCAAGATGCTGAACTGACTCCGTTGGATTGTTTCGCTTTTTGCAGTATACCACAAAAGAATGTGAAAAAAGAATCGGCCTTCGATAGTAGATTGTAATAAATAATACAATGTTAATTTATATTTTGAATTATTCTTAAACTTTTAAATAAACTACAATTCAATGTATTTGATCTTTCATTAGATACCGTAAAACGGGGTTACTTGAGACACTTTTAAAATTCAAATGCATGTAACTGTCTTACGTTCTTTGCAGTATAAGTTACAATATGTTAAATATTTCAGTCCTCTCTGTAGATTATATCATCGAAATTTGGTTTGACTAATATTGACCACTTTCCTGCTATAAGAAAAAATTGTCTGTATCAAGCTACCTCATGGGCAGGGGTATCTTGACACATACGTTGGTTTCTTAGGAAAAATCATGTCAAACACTATCTAGGATTACTTGATACAGAAACAGTAAAACAATGTATGTGATATAAGGTAAATGTACCAAATTCGGGCATCTTAAGGAATAGCTTTACTCACTTTCTAGGTAACTTTGTTCGTATTTGTGACACCCGAATGAAAAAAATAATCTGATTTCTTGAACATTTAATTTATTTATGTTAAGAACTGAAAACAATATAGGAAAATGCATTTTTTCTTAAAAAATGAAATATAAAAGTATAAACCATGATCCTAATTCGGACACAGATACCCAAATAAAGTGCTAAGAAATGACACCCCCAGGTACAAAAAACGGACAGTGTCGGTATTTCGGAAACAAACTTAACCTAATTGTAACATGGGAGTAAAAATTGTTATAAAAAGTTGAAATTATTGTATATTTATGAACTTTTCAATTGCAGGTACCCTGAATAGACCTATTTTATTATTGTTTATTAGTAGAGGCTTGCTATTTTTTTCTTCAATATCGTTAAATTTGTACCAAATAACATCTTTTTAAGAAGGCCACTTCCAGCTGCTTCCTCTTGGGCTCCTAGCACTTACGTAAGCCTCCTCTTCGTCACTTATTTCAAGTATTATGCCTGGAAATTTTTGGTCAATGTAATTAACAATAACATAATCTCCTTTCTTGAAATTTTTCTCTAGGTCTACAATAATTTTGCCTTCATGGGCATACATTTTTTCGTTAGCACTCTTTTGTTGTGGATCTTTTTCATTGAAATTCGTCTCTTTTAGTTCGGATCCGTTATTCATTTTCTGTTTTCTTGGGTTTTTTGGTTTTGCTGTCTTTTCTTTTAGCTTTTCTTTCCATTTTATTTTTCCTGTTCTATCTGCTCTTTTGCCCGTTTCTTACCATTATAAAATGCCTTCCACTGTTCAGAACTAGCAACAGCAGGTATTTTAACTAAGGTTTTTTTCTTCGCTCCCTCTTTTGATTTTTCAGGCCAATATAATATACCTTTAAACGGTGACGGTATTATAAATTTACTAGAACTAACTTCTTTTGGGCTTTGGTTATCACTTCCTTCTATTAAATTAACTTTTACTCCGACTTGTTCAAATGGTTGTTACTTTCTTCTACTGAATTAATTTTCACTTTATTTGTGTCTTGGTAACTTTCTTGGATCATTGTTTCTGTAGTTTGCAACCTTTACGTTTGTATTACTGATTTCTCCCTTATTTCTATTTCTTTTGGTGCTTTATTGCTTGACTTTATTATTTCTGTCGGTTGTAGCGTATCTCCCTCTATTACCGGTTCCCGTTTTGTTTCTTTTAGCTCATTATTGCTAGACTTTAATATTTCTGTTCCTTGTAGCGTATCATCCTCTATCACTAATTCCAATCTCATTTCTTTTAGTTCTTTATCACTTTATTTCATTCCTTTCTCTTGTAGCATATCTTCCTCCATTAATGATTCCGGTCGTATTTCTTTTCCGCTCGTACCTGTATTGATTACTTTTCTATTTCTATTCCTTGTTCTTTATCTACTACCATTTCCTTCAATATTTATTCACTAGTTTCAATACTTTCCCCTCCGGTGTCGTTTGCTAATGATCCAATGATTTCATTGTTCTCGTTAGTTGTACTGAACAAATACTCATCGAGCCACTCGGCTTCTAAAACAAAAGAGAATCTTTTGGTACATTGTCTGTAACTTGCAAGTTCTCATTAGTGTTCTTTCTATTTTGTATATTATCTGCTGTGAAATTGATACTAATCAAGATGTTTACAAATATTAAATTTTTGTCTAATTTTTTAAAAATAGCGCCTACATCTGGGGCTGTTTGAGGGTGTAAAATTGATAGGTATCATGTTGGTCGGAAGAAAATAGATTAAAATTTATTCCAGCTTGTCCGGATTTGCTCACGCTATTAATGCTCTAATCGACTGGCCTATAAGTTGACTCAAACAAAAAGTGGTATATTTTTTTTAACGTTTATTAAATAAAGCGTCAAATAGTAAGTAGTACTTAGTATCTCAACCGTGAAAATGGTGTAAAGTATACAAGAACGAGTTGAAATTGTAGGTTTAAACTACGAAAACGGTAGATTGACAAGTGCTGCCTCTACACGATTCAATGCTATTCATCTCGAGAGAACTGCAACACATAAGTACGTTACTGAGCTGATGCAAAAATTTTTAGAGACAGGATCAGTTACCAATAAAAGACATGAGCCACTATGAGTAGTTAACAACGAAGCTATGGAAGTTGCCGTTTTAGGACAACTTACGTTAGAAGATCAGCAGTCGGTATCAAAATTATCTAGTGCACTGGGTGTTTCTAGAAGTAGTGTATTCAGAATATTACATAAACATAAATTTCACCCTTATAAAATGAAATTAGTGCAAGAACTACATGAAGACGACTTTGACCGCCGTCTACAGTTTTGTGAAACAATGTATCAATGATTTACTGACAATCCCGAATTTTTGTACAATATCAATTTGACAACCGACGCGAGTAATGATGCTATAGGTGTAGTATTGTCGCAAGGGCCAGTTGGTAAAGACTTACCAATAGTCTATGCATCACGCACCCTAAACGATTCGGAACAAAATTGTTCTGTAATTGAAAATAAACTTTTAGCTATTGTTTGGGCAACCAAATATTTTAGGCCTTATCTATTTGGAAAAGAATTTAATATCATCACCGACCATAAACCCCTAAAATGGCCTGTCTCCCTTAAAGATGAAAACACTAAATTCACCCGTTGGAAATTAAAATTATCAGAGTATACTTATAACATTATATATAAAAAAGGAACTTTAAACTCTAAGGCGGAATCACTTTCGAGAAAAGAAGTTCACACTAGAAAAACAGACGATATACTTTCAAATATAGATCAGCATAACAAACAACCAACGAATCTCTTCAACTATGACCAAACTTACAAAATAATGACCTAATTGACTTTTATACTAACAATTTTCCTCTTCCTGAAAATCTAAAAGATAATAGAGACGATATCTCATTATTAGTTCAACCAAACTCAGAACCCGAAAATGACCCACCAGATCAGACTGAAACCCAATCCAATAACGATGACGAAACTATTCATTCCAATAATGAACAAAGCCCAACATTCGAAATTCCAACTATAAATACTGCCGTTAACTATGGCCAAAATCAAATCATAAAAAATTCTGTTCTCCACTCTCCAGGTAACCCTAAAATTAAATTTTTTTTGGAAAATAAAAAACGTATTAAAGTAGTTTTCACAAAACAATTTTGAAAAGGATGTTATCGACTGCATAAAGAATTATATTAATCCAGAGACACAATACTACATTTATTTTGAAAATATTCGAACCATTTCTAGTAATTTTACAAAAATATTTCAAAAATTCTTTCTTAAACAATACAAAATGCATGAAAAAATTAATCGACATAAACAAAAACGACCTAAAAGAAATAATTCAATCTTACCACGAAAGTAAAGGCAACCATAGAGGTATCGACGAAACATACCAACGAATTAAAGAAAAGTATTACTGGCCGTTCATGAAAAACTCCATAGAGACATATATAAATGCTTGTGAAGTATGCCAAGAAAGTAAATATGAAAGAAATCCCATTACAATAAAAATGAACCTAACCCCTACTGCTCACAAACCCTTCCAAATATTATATATAGATACATTCACGATGGAGCACAATAAATTTTTGACAACTATCGACACTTTTTCGAAATATACTTAGGCATACCACCTGACCTCTTTGTCCAGTACCGAAATAGTTAACAATCTTGTAACCTTCTTTTCCCACCATGGTGTACTCGAACAAATTTTCAGTGACAATGGCACGAAATTTAAAAATTCCGTTATTTCCGAACTTTTAAGTCTTCATAAATTAAAAATTCATTTCTGCTGCCCGGACCACCCTCAATCACAAGGTTCTATCGAAAAGTTTCATTCAACCATTATTAAACACATTCAGCTATTAAATACGAGAGGTTTCCTTAAAACACCCATCACAGTAAAAATGGTCTATGCAATTCTCGCATAAAATAATTCCATACATTCCATCACAAACCTAAAATCTATTGATGTTATTAATGGCCACCTAAATACTAATGATCTATTCAACCTAGAAATAGATAAAATATTCCTAAACGACTATATAAATGATCATAAAGAAAGGTCCAAAATACTTTATGAAAAATTAAATGAAAACTTGATAAAAGAGAAACGAATTGAAAAAATTAATACAAACCGCGATGACCCCAAATATTTGAAAAGAATCAAAATGTTTTTATTAAATTATATAAGAGACAAAAACAAGCAAATAAGTTTGAAAAGGTTAAATCGAGAGAAAAAAACAATTACCACTGATTCTCAAAATATAATTCATATGGATAATCTTAAGCGCCCATTAAAAACTACATATGAATTCTAGACCTTAAATAATTTAAACTATTTCAGATGCATGAGAGCCTTAGGACTTTCCCAAAGAAAAACAACCATGAAAAATATGGGCTGCAAAAATAAAAGAAAGTAATTTCAATCTCATTCATTATTTTGTTCTGAATCCAATTGTTAATGAAGTCAAAAAAATTCCCATTTGAAAGCCCCAAAAAATCAAATTTCCAAAAACTTAAATTATTCACATGCTGTTTAAAAGTATCTAACAATTTTCAGTTTCTCAGAAGAAAAAATTCAAAATAAATTACTCGAAAGAATACCGTTGTCTCATAGATCAAAAAGGGGACGTATTCGTGGTTTAGGATCTATTTTTTAAAGTATAACTGGAAATTTAGACGCAAGTGACGGAAGAAAATACGAACAAATAATCAAAGAACTTCAAGAAAACCAAAATCAATTAACCAATCATATAAAAATACAAAATTCTCTTTCTATAGCATGAATAAGCGAATTTAACTTTACAATAAACCAAATGAGTCATAACGAAAAACTTTTAGAATCAAAATTAAAACAAATTGCATTAACTGTTGAATGAGGCGTGTATCGAGAAAATGCAATGTTCATTAAATATACTATCAACCAAATTATGCTGGAAATAATAATCTCAATATTACAAGATATTGAAACATCAATTACATTTTTGAAGCTAGGAGTCATGCATCCAAGTATAATTGAAACAATTGACATTTATAATGAATTATATCAACTACAAAAAACTAGTGTTTTAAATGAAACTTACGGTTTCTAGTTAATTCCACAATATAATAAAAATTGTTGAAAATTTTAAAATATTGACAATTGTTTAGATAAATCAATATCATCGTCAGAATGACAGAAGTTACATTTCATTTGGTGTCTACCTGATGTTTAGTAGTTATTTTTGGCTAGACCAAGAAGTGACCTGACTTGTGATTGACTTAATATATGTTAATAGAAAAAAGAAGAAGAAGTGATATTACAAATATTGAAGCTTAGATATTATTAGCCCTATGATGATATCCTGGATATCATTTTTCCAATTAAGATCAGTATAACTGTGCAATGATATATGAAACCAGGAAAACTATAACTGCTGATCTTTACAATTATCACTTAAGAAGACAGTTTATTAGTGGAGAGATCCCTAGATTTAACTGTTCATTGACAACTTCATATTGTGGGTTTCTTAAATGTCTTCTAATTTCCAATTCTTCAAGGAAGTCCAGTTCTTGTTTCTTTTTACAAATATGCAGCACTTCTAGTTTTGTGTTAGGTATCAATGAATGATTGCTGTCAAGTAGATGTTTTGCGTAGTGGGATTTATCTGGTTGTTTTAATCTGTATGCTCGTAAGTGCTCACTGTATCGTATTTCAAAATTCCTAAGGGTCTGACCCAAATAGACAGAATTACATTCTGGACATTTGAGTTTATATATACCTGACTTCTTTAATAGTGGTAGTTCTGTTTTTACATTTAACAATTTTGTACTAACGTTACTTTCTGTTTTAAAAGAAATTGTTGTAATCGTTGCTGAAGATGTTATCTTTGAAATATTATTAGAAATATTTCCTGCATATGTGATGGTTTTATAAGTTTTAATTTCATCAGCTTGTTTAGGATATATTAGTTGTAATGCCACTTTTTCTTCTTTTTTACTAATTAGCTTATTTATCATATCTAATGGATAACCGTTAGATGTTGCTATTTGTCTAATTGTATTAATCTCTCTATCAAAATTACATTTGTTCATAGGAACTGAAAAAGCTCTATGTATCATTGAATTATATGCCTCTGATATATGTGACATGGGGTGATTGGAACTATATGGATATGTCACATCAGTGTGTGTTGGTTTTCGGTAAATTGAATAATCAAGCACATTATTAACTCTTTGAATTTTTAAATCAAGAAAATTGATTGAGCTATTTTCTTCAATTTCTAATGTAAATTTAATTTTTGGGTGTTAATATGTCATCTACATATTTATACCGAAATAAAACATTTTTCGAAATATTACTTTCAAAGATCTTTCTTTCTAAATTGTCCATAAAAATGTTTGCCAAAATAGGTGATATAGGGCTTCCCATTGGTAAACATTCATTTTGAATATATATCTTATTTTCAAAAGTGAAATAATTCTGATTAATGCATACATCAAATAAATTAAGTATATCTGATATTATTCCTGGTTTAATATTTTTATCTTCTAGTAATTTTCTTACAAGTAATAGACATTCTTTAGGAGGAATTTTAGTGAACATATTAGTAACATCGAACGAAATAAGTTTATAGTTATCTTGCAAGTTGATTGCTTTCAACTTTTTGATTAGTTCTATTGCATTTCTAATTGAGTACTGAGATTCATATCCGTAACTATTAAGTATATTTTTGAGCCTCTTTGCCAATATATTATTAGGATCATTAACATAAGAAACTACAGGTCTAACTGGTTTCGTTATTTTATGTAATTTAACGGTTCCATATAATTGTGGACAATGAGGATTCTTATGTATGATAGACCTTTTTTCGTAATCACTTAAAATATAATTTGAATTATTAACAATATCCCTTACATTATTAGAAAACTTTTTTGTTAGGTCTGCTTTAAGAACTTTTACATCGCTAGATTCTATAAAGTCATATATTTTGGAATTGTAATTTTCAGTTGTCAAAATGACAGTTGTGTTCCCCTTATCAGATTTTGTAACTGTTAGGTTATTATCTTCTACTTTCTTTTTGATTGCATTTAAAACTGTAATGTCATTTTTTGTTTGACGTTTAACTTTTGAAGGTTCAATATTTTTAATTCAATTAGCAATTTTTAATTTCTCATAAAGAGAATTATTTGAATTAGATTTTAAAGCCATTTCTGACTCTGTAGCTATAATTTGTTTAATATTATTCGTAAATTTTAGTGACATGCTGTACTTTAAACCTTTATTTAAAAATTCTATTTCACTATCTGTAAAATTTGTGTCTGAAAGGTTTTCAAATCGTGGTGTAAAGTGTGTTGGTATGTAGGTACTTACAATTTCATGATGTCTTGAGTATCGAATTTCATGTTGTGTGTGTTCAAGATTCTGTAGCTTTTTTTCCTGTTTCCTAAATTTATTATGCTTCATCGTGCTGACACTTTCTCTAATTTTGTCATCCAAACAGTCAAATTCTACTGAATGTAATTGGGATGTGAGTTCTGAATGTACAACTTTTATGTAGTTGTCTAAGGAGTCTCTAACTTTGAACCATTTCTTACATTCTCCTTTTATCCAAACTCGTTTTTTGGGGGAGGGTGTAGATCGGGGTTTTGTTTTCCCGCCGAGGGTGAAATCATCTTCGCCGGGACTGGATGGTTGTCGGTCAATCGAGGGAGTGTGGGTTAGGGTGGGGGTGGAAGTGTGTATTGATGTTGACGTGGAGGGGTTTTGAGCGTTTGGGGTTGGCGTGGAGAAGTTTTGAGGGTTTGGGGAGGATTAATTAGACCATTCTAGTCTTGAGCGGTGGAGTGCTAGTCTTTCTCCAGCGTCTGCGAGTGGTAGGACTAAACTGTCCAAATGGGTTTGTATGTCGTTTTGGTATTGTTTGGTGTTTTGGTTTTGTATGGTCTTTTGGTTTTGGGATCTGCGGGTGCGCTTGGAGTACATTTTGGGTGTTTTTTGTCTTGGTAATAAGTGTGGAATGGAATTGGCTGTGAAAGCTAATACCAACAGCGGACTCACTTCTGGAGGGAGTTGCCTCCCCAATTAAGGGTGTCCTGACTTGGCTTTGCGGAGTTTTATATCCTTCCTACGTCTGGTGTGGTTTTATGTTGTATTTATTTGCGGGTTTCTTCAGGATTTCATAAATAATATTTGTTTAAAAAGAAACAGTTATAATACTTCTAGTGATTACAATGAACTATCGAACTAAAAAGTTCGACAGAACACGTGGGTTTGTAGGGTTTCCTGTTGGAGGCGTTCAAGTTGCCGGTGAGGTCGACTATGAGTTGGTTTGAATCAGAGACCGACTCTGCTATTACACCTTCCTCTAACGATGGACTGGATCAAGTGATTCCATTCCGCTCCCGTAGAAGCTTTTTATAACGTCGGTTCTACTACACCTTATGCTTCTCAGATTGACAGCTATTTTGGACCAATCTGTATTGTCTGTCATTTTCTAAATTTTAGAAAGGACTGTGTTTGGAAATAAAAATATCTTTTATTATAGTAACATGCGTATATTAATAATTTCTACAATTATAACTTACAATCAACGTAACATTACATAAAATACATTTTAAATTAACGACTGTGCCGTTTCAACCCACAGTACCACTCACCCAATATCGTTTTAATGGCAGAGAAAATCAGATTATTATTAAACAATTGTTATTAATATAATCCCCTATAATAAAATTTTGAAAATAACATATCATTAAATTTACTTAAATCATCAAAATTGGTTTTCCAATATAAATTGAGCAGATCTCATATTTTGTCTTAATTCCATAATCTCTTGATTTATCTAAGCACTACATTACTTCCTAAAATTATGTAATAATCAATTTCTCTGCAATTTTTATTTCGTATTCAAATCACATACTTTTTTTAAATGGGAAAATCCCATGTTTTATAGAATTTGCTGTAAAAAAGTTACCTATATCGAAATCAGTTAATGTTCGAAGTTATATTCGTATTTTTCTTATAAAAATAAATTGCATAATAATAAATAATTAAAATAATATATGTACATGTGCGATATAAATTTGTTTAATCGTAGGTAGATACTTTAACATATTCACTTGGAACGCAATCACGTAAATAATTTGGTGAATATATCTTTTCGCCTGTTTCTCACAATCCAAGAACGTATAGTAACGTATGCATCTAAAGTTTTGGGAATTTTTTCATACATGAATTACAGCTTTATGATGAGCACCAAACAAGTTACCACTGCTCACAATTATTGATTGCCAAGCAACTCTTATGTGTCAAAACACATTAGTTTCAAATTTTTCAAAAACATGGCATATAAATTGGAAATTCGGAACAGTGTCTACCGAAACATGAAATTACAAATATTTTTCGAAACGAAAATATCTCCAAAACAACAATCTATAGGACAATAGCTGAATGTGAACAAGGAATGCCTTGTTTAAACTTACCAAGAAGTGGACGACCAAAGGTTCTAAGTGAAATTCGTGAAAATGGAGTGGTTGATAGCGCAAGACATAAAGTGGGTACATCTCATCGAGAACTAGCGAGGATATTTCATGTATCAATTTGATTCTTGGAGACGAAATAATGTTGTGGTCTGACTTGGCATCATGTCATTATGGTCGAATCACCAGAGATTGGTTAGGATCACATAACATACCTTTTGTGCATAAGGAAGACAATCCTCCAAACATACCTCGAGCTCGCTCAATTGAAGATTTTTGGTCCTTACTGAGCAGGAAGGTTTATGACAAAGGTTATACACCTTAAACTTTCCCACAACATTCACAATCTTAATAATCCCAAAATATATAACTACAAAACCACAAATTGGTTAAAATTCAGAAAATTTATAAATAACAATTTAAATATAATAGATTAAATAGAAAACACCCAACATTTAACAAACACCAGTAAAAATTTACAAAACATAATAATAAATGCTAGAGACCATTCTACATTAACAAAATCAATAACTCTAACAGATAATAAATTGCCTAATAATATAATTCAATCCATTCAAGAGAAAAATAAAATGAGGAAAAGGTGGGAAAGACACAGAAACTTAAATGACCACCAACTTTTAAGACAGCAACAAACCGTAATAAATAGCCTAGTCAAAGAACATCAAAATAAAGAGTGGGCCGAATTCTTAAGTACTTTGAAAGCGGAAGATAATTCCTTATGGAAAATCGCCGTCATTTTAGAAACAAGTTTTATGACATTAATAAAATAATAATTAACGGTCAAGTATATACCAACACTCCAGAAATCGCAGAAAAGTTCGGAGAGTGTTCCCAAAGCAGCTTTGTAAATCACTCTCAACATACACAATATCACCAAGACAACACCTAAACTCCTTTATCACCTCAAACACAAAAAATTTAACAACATGCACTGAAATTTACAACACAATATAGCGAAGGTGATTGACAAAA
The DNA here is from genome assembly GCA_963921935.1 of Galeruca laticollis. Taxonomy (NCBI): domain Eukaryota; kingdom Metazoa; phylum Arthropoda; class Insecta; order Coleoptera; family Chrysomelidae; genus Galeruca; species Galeruca laticollis. The sequence goes on along the minus strand of OY998176.1, from coordinate 64,347,442 downwards.
TAATTTTATTTCGTCTTAAACAGTTTGTTGAAAATCATGACGTTATTCCATCAGAGCAATACGGATTCAGAAGCGGCCATAGCACCATATCTCAAATTATTAGAGTAATCAATTATATAAGAGAAGGTTTCCATGTTAAAAACAAATCCGTTATGGTAACGCTCGATATTCAAAAGGCATTTGACTCCGTATGGCATGAGGGATTAATACATAGACTAATTACACTGAAAACTCCTGATTATTTAATAAAAATATTAGGTTCGTATCTATCTAACAGAATTTTTTATGCCAAAATTAACAACCTCACTGCTGGACCATACTCGATCCAAGCAGGAGTACCTCAAGGCTCGGTGTTATCACCTTTGCTATACTCCTTGTTCATATCCCAACATCCCCTAACCTCTTGACCGCAATGTATGCCGATGATACTTGTTTTGTTGCCTCTGCACAGAATCCTGATCAAGCACTCGAAACAGTACAAATACATATCAATACAAAACCTATTTATATTCTCAAAATCCTGACGTGATGAAGCAAATTTTAAATCAGATTTAGAATCAGCATGACAAAAAACAATAATTACATGTATTGGTGTATAAGAAAACCAAACTGTGTTTATCAGTGTAAGTGATGCAGTATCCGCTTTTAATTCTCAAAACTTTAGCAATTCCCATGGATTCTGTTCTCTTCTTTGATGGTTTACTTTTCCGTTTCTCTGAGTAGTATTTGACCTTGCATCTTTTTTTCTCTCCATCTCTTCCTTGTTTTTAGTCCATTTCATCCTTAATTTTCTTTACTTGTATTGTTCCAGATGAAGCGCTCTGGAATCTGTGCTTGTAGATGTTCCGCTTTCTAAACTATTTCTTGTATTTCGCCTCTATATCATATCTAGATATTTGTCCTATTGCTTTAGTTCCAAGTGTTTAACGAGTCCTTGATTTGCAGTTTTGTGGCAGGCTTTTAGATTCGTTAATATGGATATATGCAGTCTATCTACATCGGTTCGTGAATGCCTTATGCATAGTTCGCAATATTCTACTTTATCTATCTAAACCTCTGAGTCCATTTTATAACACCAAAGCTGAGTGCAGCACCGGAACTGCTAGTTTTGTTTATTCTTGTAGCTGATCTCGTTTTTGAGGATTCCTCTTCTGAGGTATTCATGGGTAAGTTTATTATTATCAATATGTTGACGATATTCTGTTACCTCTATATTGTTGTGGGTTCAATTCCATTGAATCAATTTGGGCGTCAAGGATAATTCAATGTTAAGCAATAGGAAACAGATTTTTTATAGATATTATTAAGATCTTAGTTTCAATTGTGCTAAATATATTGTTGATACGAAATATGCCCTTTACCATGGTTGAGACCTAAACCTGTTGATTTATGTCAGTAAATTTCAATTATTTATTTGTCTCCAAGGTCTGAACTTGATTTGAGAATTTAATTAGTACAGACGCCTATTATAGGGTAAGTCCGGTATAGTTGGACCAGCGGGATAGACGGACCAGGGCGAGAATTTCCAGACGTGTTTATCAGATGGCGCCCGCGATCCTAATTTGACGTAATGCCAGTCACGCTATACCAGTTCAGCTAAGGTGGTCGTTAAACAACGTTGAAATACATTTTTGTGACCGATTAGCGTTTAATACTACGTAATAAATTATTCGAGAATTTTATTGTGTGATGGTGAATTGATTTTAGGTAAGTTTTACAAGACAGTTATGCATAATATAGATTATATGGCCCCTGTAGACTATTTTAACCTAAAAATAAGAGCTCTGTCACCTTGATTAAGTATGAATAACCAGTGGTCCATCTCTCCCGTAAGTTTGGGATAGCTGGATCGCATATTTTAGGGTGAGTTGGACCATAAATTATATTGCCAAAAATCATATATATATATATATATATATATATATATATATATATATAGGTCAATTCAATACATGTATTTCTTTAACAGAGCCATGCCGACTAAATATAAACGCAAAGGAACATCAGAACCAGGAAATTGGTCTGCGGAATTACTCCATAATGCAATGGAAGCTGTGACAAATAAGACAATGGGCGTTAATCAGCCAGCCAAAGAATTTGGGATACCGAAAACGACCTTAAAAAGAAGACTAAAGTCTAGTAATAGTTATAGAATGAATCGCCTTGGACCTGACTCTCAGCTAGATGATGAGGCGGAGAAAAAATTAGTGGCTCACATACTTAAGTTACAGAAATATGGTTTTGCTCCAGACAGAGACAGCGTTAGAAAAATGGCATACGAACTTGCAGAAAAACTTAAAATTAGGCTTACTTTTAACCGAGATACGTGTAAAGCAGGCTATGATTGGCTCCAATTATTTTTAACTCGTCATCCTGAGATTTCAATCCGTAAAGCCGAGGGAATTTCTTGTTCACGAGCAACAGGTTTGTGCAAAGAAAATGTTAGAAAGTATTTTCGCTTACTAGCTCAGGTTTTGGATGAAAATGATTTGAATGATATATTCAATGTTAAACAGTTAAACAATAAACCAGGTCAGGTTCTAGCCAAGAAGGGGTCAAAATGTGTGGCAAACATTACTTCAGCAGAAAAAGGGGAAACGATATCCGTAGTGGCCTGCTGCAATGCTGAAGGAGTGTTTCTGCCTCCATATTGCATTTTAAGGGGAAGAATGGAAAGGAAGAATTTTCAACCGGAATGCCCCCTGGGTCATATATCGCAATGTCAGAAAAGTCTGCATATGTTAATGCCGATATATTTCTTCATTGGCTGAAAACTCATTTCCTGCCAAGAAAACCGAATGGAAAAGTCTTACTTATTTTGGACGGACATGCTTCCCACACAAACTCTCTCAGTGTGTTGGTGTTTTCGGAAGCGAATGATATCAATCTTTTGTGCCTACCAGCGCATACAACCCATTTCCTGCAGCCATTTGATCGATCCTTTTTCAAGTCCTTAAAGAGCTACTAGCATTCGGCCTGCACTAGCTTCATGAAAGCAAATCCTGCAAGAAAATTGGGTAGACTTCAGTTCAGTGAACTATTGGGTTGCTCTTGGAACAAAACTGCTACGTTACAGAATGCTGTGTCCGGATTTAAAGCCACAGGTATTGTTCCATTTTGGCCCGATGCAATCCCAGATTACGCTTACCTTACTCCAAAGGAAAACGCTGATTTTGCTTCTGCAGAAAACAATATCCAAGCTTCCTTGCCGTCCAATACGGATATTGTCAACAACGATGTGTCATTCACTAACGATTCTCCACAGCCAAGTTGTTCTCATCATAGTGACAAAGTAATTAATACGCCTTCGTCTACAAAAACTGTCCCACCTGGGAAGCTTCTGGATGACATATCACCAATTCCTGTTTTTGTGTGTTTACAAAAAGCCAAGAGACGCGGACGTCAACTTGCAGAAGTTCTTAATACGCCTGAAAATATCGAAGTTGTGAAGAACAAGAAACGTCCCTTATCTACAGCTCCATTAAAGAAGCAAAAAAATATTTTAAAAAAGGTAAAACGCCCGTTAAGAGCAACAGTTCCTACCTCAGACTCCTCTGATTCTGATAGCCCTATACTAGATGAGGAGAGTAGTGATGGTGAAACAGAAGACAATGCTGAGTGCATAGGCTGTGGGGAGGAGTTTCTCAGTACAAAAAGGAAGATGAATGGCTCTGTTGCATTATTTGCAAAGGTTGGACGCATGAAGGATGTACGGGTTATATCAACTTATGCAAAGAATGTGGAAAAATATCAGCAGAAAAGAAATAAATGTTTTTGTGTGCTAATAGTAGTTATAATTATATGTTAATTATTATTTAAGACATTTGTCATTAGCTCTAGGAATACATTTTCTACTGGTCCGTCTCTCCCGATGTCAATGGTCCATCTAAACCGCAGAAGATCCGTCTAACCGAAATTTTTTGCAATTATATTTTTTTAGTTTTATCTTTTTGAGAATAATATTTTCTAGTTTTGTTATCACCAACCTGTACTCTTGTATGTAATGAATACTTACACGAATATTCAGAATCTTACTGAACATTTCGATGAAGTTTTGTTAATTTCAATAAAAGTGGTCCAACTATACCGGACTTACCTTAAGGTTTTTCTCCTTTTGTTACCTCTCATACATTTTGTATTAATCCAGAAATATAGTTTAAGTCCACTTAATGTTTTTTTAATGTCTGTTGTAACGGTTTTACTAGATATATACCAATAATTTTGGAAAATATCAAAATGAAGCAGTTAAAGTATCTAGAAGATATGTTAAAATCATTCACTTGTAAATGCTCCTGAACCAGAAGTAACAATAATTAAAAACGTTATTATTTAAACGAACAAATAAGCGAAAATCTGAAAAAAAGTATCAGAACAACTCACCAACAGTAACCGGTATCCCTTTTAAGGAGCTTAGGGCATTGTAAGTTAGGTTATTCGGTTTACACAAAATTAAATATTTGCTTACCCTTTGAGTACTCACCAAAACTTTATTCCACATAGATACTCATTGCAGCTTTTATAAATAATAAGCTGTCTAGAATGACATAAATTGTTGATTGATTTAGAGTTTGCTAGCCAATTAGCTGAAAGATTACATTTCTCTGCTCCCAAAAATACTAAAACTTTGCTAACCCTTTTAAATAACAGCTATCAATATTATAGCATCTCTTTTATACACCTGGTTCAGAAATATCTCGAAAAGTCATTAGGAGCTTTACGATTCACTTTAGCTGATCTAAGTTAAGAAAAATGAAACTTAAATCTATTGACGTCAAAATTAATACCTCAAATCAGACTCGTAGTAAAACTAAACTACTAATAACGAATTTAATATAATCTTCATAAGAAAATTTATTCTTCGTATTGAACTGTGATAACCATACAAGGTTGTCAATATCTTTTGTGTTCTCTGTGAGGAGGAGGTCGCGAATCACGCCATTCTCTACCTTCTTTATGTGGTCTACTTTCGTGGTGATGATGGTGGTGATGATGTCTTTTCTTTTCGGCGCCTTTAGCCCCACTGTACAAATCTGAAATGACCATTTCGGAGCCGTCCCGATGTCTTTCTGTCCTATAAGGTTCGTCTAATGTTTCTTTTCTACAAAGAGGTGAGTGATTTGTGGCGTTGGCCGCACGTAAGGCCGCTTTTGAGCCAGCAGATTCGTGAAGATTCTCCCAAGCTTGACGATAATATCGATTTAGAGCCCCGTTCCGGGATTCCGAGCTGGATGAGTCGAAAGAGGCGACTGTGTTGCAGTCTGGCGATGCTCGGTGTCGGTAATGTTTGGCACTTTGGTTTCTGTGAAATGAAATTTATCAATAAATTATTTTAAGCAATATATCATAAAGATAATTAAAAGACACAAAATATCTATTGAAAATATCAAATTCAGTTTTTATATAGTAGAATTACTACTGGATACAATTTAAAGATGACATTTCTCGTATAATGGACTTGATTCCTACCCATTATCTTTGACAAACATGCCCCTAACATATACCATTTTGTATTGTTATAGTAAAATCGCAATCGGTACGTAGTAATAAAACTGTTAGAACAGGTCACTTCAGGGGTGGGTACCTATTATTATTTTTAGGTATAGAGACATTCGGATTACTGAAATATTTATTACGAATATTATTGAATGCCTATATTATTTTGGTGTATTCGGTTGTAATTTTTTTATGAACATATAAACGACTTGCATATTATTATTGTTGAAACAATTTTCAAGAACTATTGCGAGTCTTAATGACATCAGACAGACGGGGTGGGATTATAATTTCAGAGATAATTCTCCTACTTGACTATGAAATTTGTGTATTTTAGTTTTAAAGGTAGTTGCACTCTGACTGTCAGCAATTATTCATTTAGTGAATTTGGAAAGAACTTGCTCGCTTGATAACTTTTATAAAGTGATAATATTTAATAGGATATCTACGTATTTTCATAATTTAAAACTTAACCAATACAACAAATATTAAGAATATATACCTACGAACTGCTAATACTGTTCCTAAACCTACCCCTATTATACCTCTAGAAAGTATTGAGATAAGACGCGGTCATTGTTATCTATCTACAATACCCGTCGGCACAAATAAATTTCTTGTTTTCACAAGATTCATTACAGCAGGTAGGGTAAAATTACATATTTTGTTTGGTCCATTTGTGGTGAGCAAGGTCCATTAAATTTTGATTTATTACTCCGCACCGATTGCGATTTTACTATAGTTTGTTTTTGACAGATACAGAATATGAAGGATAGACGTGTGTTTGCATGCTTCTCGTTTTTTGGGAATGAAACAACGTCTGATAAACAAATTTGTACACAAACTACTAAGTTGGGGGGGGGGGGGTTATGGGCGTAGGTCATTGGGGATTATATTTTGTGATAGTGGGGGTATATGGGTGTGGTGAGATGGGTGGTGGAGAGTATATTTTGTGAGAGTGGGAGCTTAATGGGGGTGGTTCAGAAGTAGGGGTGAGTGGTGGGGGAGTATGTTTTTGGGGTGGGTAGTATATGTCCAGGAACTCGCATTTATCCCCTACTATGTTCAATCATAAGAAAATGCATAAACAAAAATGAGTGTCTAATGACGGAATTACAAGGAACCATATTAACCACATTTTGATAAATGCTAAACTCGGGAGTAATATTATGGACGTAAGAAGAAGGAATAGATGGAGATACTGACCAATTTTTGGTACGTGCTTAAGTTATGGAACGAATATCGAATAGAAGGGAAGAATAAACCACTTCAACAATAAAATGAGGTATTGGAAAACTACAAAAACCAATCCATAAACAAGCGTACCAGGACCATATAAACAATCGACTGGGAGCAATTGAACAACGAGAAGAAGTGGCATATTCTTGGACATGTATCAAGCATAATGTGAAAATATCACGCTGAGAACAAAGGTAAATCGGAAAATAATACTGCTTGACCAAACAGAACTCAACACTGAATGATATACGGGTATTCCGGGACTTGATGCAAAAAATTCGCGAGTGAGTAGATGACGCGAAAAGGATGTTGTGACATAAAAAATATTCTCATACGACCCCTCGTTTCTGAGTTATAGGCCTTTAAAGTTGCGAAATCAGAACTTATATTTAAGTATATGTTCTAAATTATACATTGGAACATTATGAATTTTTGATAAATGATTACGTATGTTCGTGTAGTGTGTTTGACGGAATAAATAATTCTACACTACTATCTGAAGGCTAGGGGCGTCTCATGCCCAATGGTTATTAATCCCTTACTTTTACATGGACAACCTGTACAATCTAAATATAGCTAAAATGAGTTTTTCAATAGTTTTTGTAACAAAAAGATACTCTTTGCTCTTTGCAATGTGCCATTTTGCATCTAGTGGGTTCCTTGTTATTGTCATACAGGGGCATATGATCAACATTATCAAACTGTAAATCGGCAATGGGTCTTTTCTCACCTCTTCTGATAGTTTTTGATGATGTTGGTGTATCAACACAGTTTGTCTCTGTAATAGTTACGGATTGTTAACCATTGGCATGAGCCGCCCCTGGCCTTCAGATAGTACTGTAGAATTATTTATTCCGTCAAACACATTACATGAACGTCCCTTATCATCCATTAAAAATTCATAATGTTCCAATGTATAATTTAGAAAATATAAGTAACTCAGAAACGAGGGGTCGTATGAGAAATTTTTTTTATGTCACGCAATATTTTCACGTCATCTACCCACTCCCAAATTTTTTGCATCAAGTCCCAGAACACCCTGAGAAACCAAAGAATTGAAGCAAAAGGAACATTGAGACGGAAAAGAAAAATCATGAGCTAGAGAAATTTCTGGAACTGGAACAAGACCGTTCAAGAAAATTCTATATAGAATTGGAAACAGTATTTTGATGCACTTCATTGATATTAAGAACGACAATGGTCATAGTCTTTCAATATACCATTTGGCAGAACCGCTCATAGTTCATCCTTCATACGAGGAGGTGATAAAAGCCATAAATAAGCTCAAAAATAATAAAGTTCCCGGAAATGATATAATTACTTCTAAATGTACCAAAAATAGGGGGAGAGCCATAGCACAGGCTATGGGAAGATTAAACAATACCAATTGAATGGAAGGAAAGTAGAATCGTCCCTACACACAAAAAAGGAGTTAAAAGAAGTGCAGCAGTTACAGAAAAATCTGCCTCATTAGTACTGCATTTAAAATTCTAGCCAACATAGGCCTTGAACTCCTAAAACTAATCGCAGAAAAACATATTGAAGCCTATCAGTGCTGCTTCCGAAGAAACAGATCTACGATTGACCAAATTTTTACCATGAGAAAATTGCTGGAAACATTCTAGGAGTTCAACCAGGACGTCCACCATCTATTTGTGGACTTTAGATAAGCACGCGACATCATATTATTACATGTTAAACTTTGGGATGCAATGGCGGAAATAAGAATTCATAAGAAACGTATAAATATAACCAGAACCAATCAAGAAATATCAGAATTATACGAATATCCAGATATTGTGAAGAAAATAAAGGTAAGAAGGTTGCAATGGTAAAATTGGCTTGGGAAGGAGCACCCATAGGATGAAGATCGTTGGAGCGCCCTTCAATGAGATGGCGTGACAAAATCAAAGCAGGCCTAAGGACTATTGGGACATAATACTTCCCAACATTGCTGGAAGATCGGCAACTATGGCGTCGCCCAAGACCCACCCCGGGTTGTAGAGCAATGAAATGAAATGTAACTTCTGTCATTCTGATGATGATATTTGATGATATCGAAACAAATACCTTCCGATAAAATTAAACCATCACCCTTTGTTACAAGTATTTATTGTTCGTAATCGTATATAAAGAACTATAAATTAAATTGTCTGTGCAGCTAAATTAGTGCAAGGCATGCAGTGCAGTGCGGGTCAGCTCACCATTTTATGATAAAAATCTTCAGGTACTCGTTTCTACATGGGATTGGAAAAGTATCCCGCTCGGTGGGACCGATAGCTTCGGGAAAATTCCCTGCGGCCAATTTGCTGATCGGGAAAAGGTAACGCCAACAAGGTATACCATCGGGAAGGCATTGCGCTAGGGGAAGGTAGTCGATGAGATGATCTGGCTGACGTACCCGCACTGCTACCGCAAAAATTATGTATTAAAATTCATTTCAATTCCAAAATTACAGTTATTTTAACTTTTAAGTGGTGATTTGTTTGAAAATAAATGTTTACTATATTTACAAAATAAGCAAGTGTAAGCGGAGATAAATTACAGTACTGGAAGACCGAAGCTAGTGATTAGGTACCGCAATAAAAAGTTATTAAAGCATGCATATCAAATATATATATATATATATATATTATATATATATATATATATATATATATATATATATCTACATAAAACGTATTTAAAGCCATAGAACAGAAGAAAATATTATAATACAACGAGCTTATAGTCATTGGAAAAGTTAACATAAACTAAAAGACCTGAATTTAATAGGAAATATAACAAAAATGGAACAAAATTTGTCAACAACAGTTAGTTAAAGATTTCTAGAAACAATAATGAGAAGGGATTAACCATAGGTACGAATCGCAGCAAAGTTGTTAAGAAATGAAGCAAACACGTCGGCAAAACATTTAAAACAAGTGAATTGAAATGGAAAGCATTATTAATGTATATACTAAAAATTTGTCCACTCATTTAATCTCACAAATTTACCGCACATTTATTAATATTTTGCATAATTGATGAAAAAAATGTATCTAATATACAATATTTTGATCATATCATTCTTATAAAAATATTCACCAACTGACTCACCTTCGAACTAATATTACTATAGTTGTAATTATAGCTGCTAAAAATATAAATCCACCGAAAGCTCCCAAAGCTATAATAGCTCCAAGATTCAATTTCGCTCCAAAAGCTTCCTTTCTTTCTCCATCAACTGAAAGCGGTACATTAACGTTAGGTGTCTCTCCATGCTGTATATTAGAACTGCCAGCTATTTCGTTGTCTTGGGGATGTCCAGCTACGATTATAGATGGTGGTATCGAGATACTTGTTGATGATGTAGCTTCAGTTGTAGTTCTGTAACAGAGGAGCCAAATTGCTACAAGGAAAAAATCATTCATATAAAGTAGATGTGAAAGTTACAGTTTTCTGTACTATGTCTCTTTTATTTCCGTTCTAACTGTCAATGCAATCACAGTTGTCAAAGGCATCAATAGCAAATTCTTTTGGCTAAGATTCCATAAAATAATTCAACAATTCTTCTAAATAGTTGGAGTGATTGGATTATTTCCAAAAAATATATTTAAAATTGTTGAAATTCATTTTATGCATGTCCATTCAAGTTTGGAAAATAAAAAGCGGCATTCTCGACATATTCCCTTTGCAAATCCTCAAACGTTGTTTTATTTTTGAGAAAAGTATCTAAACTAACTTCTATTCCATTTTAAACAGGAGAATCTCACCTGGAATGTGGTCTTCTAGTTCTGTTAGTTGTTTTGACAATTTCAACGCCTCTTATAGTTGTTGGTGATGGTCGAGTACCTCTTGTTCTGGGACGAGATGTGGTGGTAATGGTTGTTGTCGATAGAGTTGTGGTTGTTGCTGTAGTTGTTGATGCAACAAATCTTGTCGTTTTAGTGGGCTCGGGAATTTGGACTACTGTTGTTGCTAACACTAAAAAAAATATTCAAGGGTCATTATTGAATTAATTACTTTCGATTCTACAAAATCAGTTTCAATGTCTTTTACAATACTGCCGCAATTGAGGTTACCTACTATTTGCAAATAATTTCGAAAAAATCTCTCCTCGCTAGTTAGGGAACAGAAACCTGGCGTATGCTACAGGATGAAATGATGAAAATGTATAGAATAGAGTAATAAAAAGTAGTAGGATCAAAACACCATTAATAAACAGGAAAAGAATACTATTAACTGGTATAGAGACGGTTTACAAACAAAGGAAGGAACTGCGATAGCAGCGTATAAGCCTGGAATAAAACACTCTGAAAGCTTTGGAAAGAATATTGCAAGCAGAAATTTACGCCCAGTTAAACATCTATGAGAAATATAGACGGCAGCAAATAATGATCATGTCGGATAGCTAGGCGCTATTAAAGCGATGGGCTCTTCTGTAATCAGTTTTAATATAGTTTGGAAATGATTGTGCATACTCAATGAGCTAGGCATATATAACATAGTTACACTGTTGGGGGTACCAAGGCGTTCTGAAGTAGAAGGAAATGAGATAGCTGATGAAGTAGAAAAGAAAGGGGCACAAGTATACATCTGAGGACCAGAGCACTTTTATGGAATCAGCACCGATATAATATTAGAAGAAATTAAAAGAAACAAGGAAAATATTGGACTACTGGGACAGCCTAGTAGGACAAAGACAAGCGAGGATACTACTGGGAAACTATGACTAGAAGAGATCGGAAGAATGCACTAACCAGAGCAACTTCATTAATGCTTTTAACAGTGGTTCTAACAAGAAATAATCGCCTGAATGGACATCCCAAAAAACTTAAACTGTTAGAAAGAGACGATTGCAAATTTCGTGGGATAGAAGAGGAAACATCCATGCACATACTTGCTGAATGCAAGGGTCTACAGAATCTCAATGTTCAACACCTAGAAGCACACTGGACAAAATAGGAAGATTTACCCAAGCAGAAACCGACGGGATATCTTAAAACTTATCGAGAGATCAGGAGTAAAAGAACTTCTAGTTTCAGATACAATCCTCGGAAATTGGGTAGAGGATGAGGAAATAGATCTTTGAGGTATCAGTGAATCTTATATAACAACGGGATTTCCAAAATTCCACCAGTGGTTATAATGAATGATACTATTTAAATAAATTGAATATTCATAGGTTCTTACTTTCACAAGTTGGCGGTTGATTATCATAATGTCCGTTGGCTAAACATGTTATTGTTTCTGGTCCATTTAATACGTAGCCATTATTACAACTGTATGTAACTTCCATTCCATAAATTGTAGTATTTGTTGTGTCCACAATACCATTCTCTATTGGAGAGGGTGGTTCACACTGAATTGCTGAAACAAGAATATATTCTGCTAGTTACTGAACAATAATTGTAGATATACCGGGCGGTGACTCGATCTTAGGCCCATAGGATTTTAACACGGGGAAATACATTAGTTCTGACAATTTTGCCGTAAAATAATCACCGTTTAATAGAAAATGAGTTTAAAATTTAAGAAAAAACGGCATGTCAGTCATGTACTTGAATTTGAAAAGTTGACGCCATGGATTAGGGTTCGAAACCAACAAAATACTTAATTTTTTTATTCTTAATACGATTTTTTTTCTTTAGTTTCTTAATAATAAAATAATTTTATTTGTTATTAACACTTGAAAACAATAAATTAATTTAAGCATGTTATCACAGTAAACTTATTTAATGAAATTCACTGAAAAACGAAAAGTAAAAGAATAATAGCAAAGATAAGTATGCGTCTGGAAGAGATGTTCAAACACATCAGCATAATTCGCTAAACAGAAACCAAGTCTATCGTAAAAATTTCGCCGCACATTTAATAATAGTTTATTTAAAATATTAGCACTATTTTTCGCCTGAGAGAATCAATATTTTGAGGTGCCTTGTTTTGTAATTTCTAGATTTTAAATGTCCCCATAAAAAAGTCATTTGGTGGCAAATGCAGTGATCAAGCTGGCCAATGAGTTGGTCCACTATTACCAAAATTCTTATTGACGTATAATTTAGTTACATTGGATGTATGAGCTGGTCGTCCTGCTGAAACTGAATATCATTCTAGCCAGCAACATTTTCAATTGCTGGCTCGATATCATTTTCTAATAATTCTAAATTAATTAAATTTTTCCTCAAGGAAGAATGGACCTGTTGTGGTGGTTATTTAGCAAGTGCCCCTCGTATATACTTATTAAACCATCGAACCATTAATCTTCGGAAAACACTTACCATTATTCATTGGGGTTAAATAAGTACCATCGTTTATCAAAACTCACTAGGACTATATATTTAAAACTACGTATACAATTTACTGACCATATATAACATACACTATAACATTGGTACTATTAATTATTCTAGAGAAATGAACTCTCTCTTTATATAGGAAACACTATAAATGTATTGTTAGACCAACACAGTCGATGATCTTTCCGTCGACCTTGCTGACACATTATTTATTTACAAAACAGTCGTGTTTCCTTAATATGCTACTAACCTTACTACACCTTATCAGTGACCTTCAAGTTCACTGGCCGCTAGCAATATTTGAAATTAATATCTAATAACTTCACGATATTGGGAACGATTATTGATTCTTAAAGGGCGGCTTTATTGGTGCCAATTTCCAAAAATTTGCTTATTTGGTGCCTCATTTATGCTGAATGTTCTTTTATCGGAAAAAAAATTTCTTAATTAAATTTTGGTCTATGTGAACCCGATTCAAAATAGCTTCACATAAAAACATTCTATTGGATTTATCTTCTTTTAAAATTTCTTGATGTACCGAAAATATATACGGGAAAGTGGTCACCATTCGTACGCGAGGAACATTCGTACACTTGGTTAAAAAAAATCCAAACGGCGCACGAGCACGCCTTTGCTTGTGAGCATAGACATACCGGCCGCCATGTTGCTAGCGGAGTGTCGTGCCAGTCGCACTACGGTGTATCAGCAGACAAGACGTAACGTGTTTTCGCGGGCGGTGAGTAAAGTTTAGTACGTGATTGTAAGTAGAATTGGCATGTTTTTGACAAAATGGTGATAATTAATTAATGTGAACATTGTTTATTTTTAGCTCTAATTGTTATATTTCTTGAACTAAATTAGAATTTGAATAAAGTTGTATTTTATTTTGTGCAAAGGCATGGGGTGCATTCGGACACCCAGACAGGGGGCACATTCGTACGCGTACGAATGCTCCCCGTTAGATTTTATCAACCACCAGTATATCAAAATTCAATTTTTAAGAAATAAAATATACCTAGTATCTTTTAAAATTATCGCACAGACAGCATACTAACATATTTTTCCTTATATTCTACTTTTAACAGAATGAAATATTTTTATTAAGTCAACCTTATACTTATAGTTAATATTTTATTGCAGAATCATGGTGAGAAAATATAAAAAAAAGGGTACGCGTACTTAAGAAGTGGATGAAGAGTCTATGAAGTTAGCAATTGATGATATAATACAAGGAAGGTTGTCGTATAGGAAAGCCGCGTTAAATTACAACATCAAAACATCAACGTTGGAAAGCAGAGTCAAGAAATTTAAAGATGGCTCTAACGCCGATGTACCCTTACGAACTTTCCATTCAAAATTCACAAGTCTACAAGTCTTCTCCATGGAAGAAGAGGCACGCTTAAATGACTATATTACTAATTGCTGCAAAATGCATTATGGGCTTACGATAGTACAAATTCGGAAACTAGCCTACGAATACGCGAAAGCGTTGAATTTAAAATATCCAGCGAAGTGGAACGAAAATCAAATGGCTGGCTTAGAGTGAATGCGTAAATACAAGGAACGAAACGCCAACCTCAGTCTGCGAAAGCCAGAAAACACTAGCGATGCTCGATCATTCGAGTTTAATAAGAATGCAGTTCAAGAGTTCTATAAAAATTTGGCTGATGTATTACAGCGACATAATTTTGCTGCCGACAGGATATTTAACTTTGACGAGTCCGGCGTGTCTACTGTTTTAGAAACTCCTAAAGTTTTGGCTCCTAAATCCCTCCGCTTTTTGTATTTCCACGGGTGCACTACAAAGATCATTTTCTTGAAGGTGCGCCTGAAGGAAGTCTCGGAGCTGCTAATAGAAGTGGGTGGATAAATGAGGACATATTTGTTTCAGTATTAAAACACATTCAGGCACACACACTGAGCTCTAAGGAGCATCCGATTTTACTGCTATGTGATAATCACGAAAGCCACATCAGCTTAGAGGCTATAACATTTGCTCCAGATAATGGCATTATTGTTGTGTCTTTTCCGCCGCACACTAGTCATCGATTGCAACCCTTAAACGTTGGAGTATTCGGCCCATTCAAGGCAAAGTTGAAAATAGCGTTCAATAATTGGCATATGTCGAATCCAGGCAAAACAATCAACATTTATATTATTCCTAAATTGGTAAAAATTGCATATTTCGAATCTTTTACCACCAAAAATATTACAAGTGGATTTGAAAAGCCAGGTATATGGCCATTCAATGAAATGGCCTTTAGCGATGAAGATTTCGCTCCCATTGACGTGTATGCTTCAAATAATTCGGTAAATGTGCCATCTAATTCGGAAACAAGTACTGTCGCTCAAGAACCACAACCTTCCACCAGCGTGCCATCGACTGATATGAATGAGTCAGATATTCGTAAGCAGTCGCCTTCTTTGCTCCAAAATCCTCAAGACATTGTTACCGGAACTGGCGAACCTGAACCTTCCACTTCTGCGGCTGAGGCACAATCTGAACTGAGTTCTTATCTTTCCATAACACCTTATTTTATAGCTGTTAAAACCAAAAAAAACAATAAAGGAAGAAAACCGGGTAAATCCCGCATATATACAGATACACCTGAAAAAACTGAACTAGAAGAGATACATAGACAGAAAGAATTGAAAAAAATAGAACAGGAAAGGGAAGCCAGAGCTAAAGCAGTAAAACGTAGTTTGAAGGAACTTAATTCAAGACAAAATAAAAAGAAAGCTAAGAAAGTCGAACGCGATGAAGATTCAGGGGAATCTGAAGGATCGCAATTCAGCTTGCGGGAGAGTTCAACATCTCCAGTAGATTCAGAAATGGACGAAGAGACTGATGATAGCTGTATCAATAATAATTTAAATATGACACCAGAGAAAATCAAGGAAAATTGTTGTTTTGGTAAAGTTTGAAAAAAAGACTTCTGTTGTTTATTACGTCGGAAAAGTTCACTGTCTTTATTCGGATACAGAGATGCAAATATCTTATCTTCGGAAGAAACCAGGATTATCATGGTCAGTCTTTTTCCCTGATATAGAAGACATACACACTCTGTATATCAGCGATGTCATTATGATGCTTCCTGATCCTCAACCACGCTGTACAGCTAGAATGGCTACACTTTTTACTTTTGCAGTTAATTTAAATGATTATAATGTGCAATAAGTTCAAAATAACAACCAAATGTATAATTACCTACTTTAAGTTCAAATTGTCAAAGACTGTATAACGATGTCATACAATAGTTATTTGTGAAACAAGTGTCACAATGACTCCTTTTGTAGTACGAGTGAAGTTTGTACAACGAACCGCGAAGCGGTGAGTTGTACAAATCACGAGTACTACAGAAAGTTATTGTGGCACAAGTTTTACACAATATTTTTTATAATTCACATTTATTTAATTATTTAAATACAATAGAATTTCATATAATCCCTGTTTTCAAACTAGGAGGAGTGGCTTGAATTTAAGTTGGCAATTCTATAGATTCCTAATTGGTCAGATCACAGATGGTTTCATTCAGCACTTCTGACATATTATAACCTAATAATTGTGTAAATTCTAAACAAACTTTCATTTAAGCAAAAAGAAGATGATTATTTGTTTAAAAAAGAGCTTCTTCGTATATGCCCTTGCGATCTATTTATATTATATCATTTACAAAATTATTTCTGTAATAAATCTTCACATAGATACCTGGTAATTTATCCCAAAAATCGAACGTTTTGTACACCTATATATTGATCCTATTCAAAATAAAAATAAACAATTGACAAATCATTGATAAATAAACGTTAACGTACTTTATTCATTAATATTTTTATTATATAAATCATTCTAATTTACCTTTAATATAATAATTTGCTAGCTAGGACAACGCTAGACAATTTTATTTATAATTTGTGAGCAGGTTGAAGTCAAATGTCAAATAAAAATATAACTAAATACAATAACCAACTGTACACTAAAAATTACTATAACAGTGTTCAAAGAGCTTCATTGTGACACTGTAAACAATGTTATAATGAAGTCTCTTTTATACGTGAATTATAAAAAATGATATTAAACATCTCATTCAGACTGATTGTAAGCTCAGAATTATCAGTAAGTAAACTGCGGATGAATTATTTTATGTTTCGTTATTTTTCTAAAGACAGATTTATCGACTATGAGCTAAGTCACACACTATTAAGTTAGTTCTTTGATAAATAAATATTTTTATAATAACAATAATAAAAATGTAACGACTTTAATTGGTTTTTTAATTACCCTGTATGAATCTAACCCATGGCGTACGAAAGTACCCCACCTACTGTACGAATTTACCCCGTACGTGGGGTACTTTCGTACAAATATCTTATCGCAGAAAAATTACTATAATCCTTTAACCGTTTGACGTACTAGTATCGGACTTTTTTGTAACAAACTACAATATATCTGTTACACTTAGGTACATAAACTAGATAATTTCAACAATTATTCATAAAGTAAAAAAATAAAATCTAAAAAGTGTACGAAGGGTAACCACTCTCCCCTATGTATTTGTGTTTTTTTTAATAAACTAAGGACACTTATGAGGTGAGTAATGCGAAGTAGCCAGTAAATACTTCATTATTTTGTGAATCAACTTCTCTCGGTTCCTCTGGTTCTTCAGATGAATGTTCATATGTACAAGATTAGCATGGAACAAATACCGAACCATATTTGTTTTGATTTGGAATAACACTTTTTATAATTGTTTCCGAAGGAATTGGTTTATCAATATGAACCAGCGAAGGTATCTCGAACTTCATTTGCAATGCCACTTAAATTAAAAAAAAAGTCAAATTGGTTATGAAATTTAAAAAATTATGTTGATAATCTAGCTGTCATTATAGAGAATATCATATTAAATTTATTTTATCGTTCTTAAATTTTAATAACTTTTTTTATAAATAGGGAATTAAAGTACAAAAATCCTAATAAGAGTAACAAAAAATGTATTTCGTTGGTTTCGAACCTCAACCGTCTGCGTCAAAGGCTCCTACCACTGAGCTATTAACTGACTCTTACTCCAAATTCAAGTACACGTAAGACACCGCTATATTTTTTAAATTTATTTTCTCAATTCTTGAACTGATTTGCTATTGAACAGTGATTATTTTATAGCAATATTGTCAGAAATAATGTACTTCACGTCTATAAAAACTTTCATAATGTTTTCTTTTGCTGGGAAGCCAATATTGAGAAATTTTTGATTCCCCATGTTAAAACCCTATGGTCCTAAGATCAAGTCACCATCCGGTATACATTTTTATGAACAAATAAAAACTAGAGCTTAAGCTTATTGGACAGCTAATAATAACAAATAACAAATTTAAATATTGTTTCTTTGTACAATATCTATTATACTTATTATAATAAAAATATAGATAGGGGAGGACCGGGTAAAGTGGATAAGTTAAGACCAAATATCCAGTACTACATAACTAAAAGAAATAAAAAAAAATATAGCAAATATTGACAGTAGGGATTGCTTTATTAAAATAAAATACAAAAATGCAGGTTTTTATAGGTTAGTAACACACGCGAACACTTAAACTAAAATAGAACATTTTATTCACTTTACCCGATGATCTGGGCAAAGCGAATAAATGGTTAGGGTAAAGTGAGTAAAATGAAACAATCAACTATTTAATTGCAGTCATCACACCTGTACTGCCCAGTACCTTCGTAGGATGTACACTGCTCATGGGCCTATTGCTGACAAAAATTGCACCGGATCCAGTCTTCTGTTGGCTTTCCATTAACCTCAATGTATTTTTCGGCACAGAAAATACACAAAGTCTCTTGAATATTTTCCTTCTGAACTCGTTTCTTTGGGATTTTTTCTTTCTTGACTCTTTTGTCGGTCAATATTGGTTGAGCCGTGGTTTTCAAGTATTTATCCTTTTGTTCCTCTTTTATAGGAGTGCTTGTTTGTACTTCTGATTTTTGCGTTTTTCTTTTACGGGTACCAGATGTTCTTACTACTTTTGGCAAAGGTCTAACATCTCGAGGACTGTAGGTTGGTTTCACATCAGACAAAGATTGCATTCTCTCCACAATTTTCGATGTACTACTAGAAATAGATAGTGGTACATTTGAATACAACATTGTACTCTTTGGTGGAGTTCTATGTTCCGGTTGGTTTGACTCTGGTAGTACCACTACTTCCACAGCTGGTTCATTGATAATTTCACCTGAATTATCTTCTATTTCCATTACTTGATTTTTAGTAGGCAATAAATTGAGATATGGGATCTCAGTTTCTAATACTACTGTTGGTGGTTTATTCCTACAAACATGCATATATTTAAACAAAATAAGTTATCTAAGTATTACCATAATATATTGAAAAATGTTTATATCAACTTACCGTTGTACTAAATTCAATAATTGGGTTTTGAGGAAAGCATTTTCAAAAGGAATATCATTCTGTATCAACCAGTTCTGTATATCAGTCTTTTTGGTAGCTGTTGTTGGTACTTTATTGATCACTGTACTGTAATAACTTGCATTATCCATTACAATTGTGACATGTTCTGCCAAGTTCACTTAAATCTGATATTCATACCAATGCAAAAAAGTTTCTCGGTTCATTTCACCATGGTAATCACCATCTTGTTTTTTGGAAGAAAAAACCAGCCCTGTTCCAGGAATAAATACAGAAGAGGAACCAACATGCAATACTATATACCTACAATAAGGAGATAACAAATTACTACTACCTTTGCTTGATAGACTGCATAGCTCAAAACAACTATTAATAATTATAAAGATTTAAATAAAATATGACCAGTAAATATTTGAAAAGGTCTTAAAATGGCAGAAATGTTAGTACATCATAAATCAATTGCTAAATTGTATTATTCAATTACCTTGGACCACCAATTTTAGTTTTTTCCACGCTTCTATGATTAGAATCTTGCCAAGAACGCCCAAGAACGTCTTTAAATATCCAGGTCTCATCTAAAAACACAAATTGATATAAACCTTCCCTTTTTATCTTAACATATTCATGTAGAAAATGTACACGTTTTAATGCAATATGTGGCAACTCCATTAAACCACGACGAGGATCATCTTTTTGGAATTTGTATCATATATTTTTCACTATCTTCCAAAGTGATGTTAAACAACCATTAAAGAGTTCACGCTCCTGGAGTTTGTCTCTTACAGTTTTCAAGGTTATGTGTTCTTCTAAAAATATTGTGTTAGTTATTTGTGAATAAAATAAATTCAATATACTAACTGTTTCCATACATTTCGTATATAACATTTCGAAAAGCATTTTGATCAAAGTTATCATTTTCAACAGTAGGTTTTATGCGTTGTCTCTTTTTAGGTGGGCTTTTATGCTTGGCGGCAATACGGTTAACAGTGGTAACGCTAAGCTTCTGCAACTCTCTACAATATAATTACTTCTATTTATGAAAGAATAATATATTATCAAGTTTAATTAACCTAACCTAACATTAAAAACATTTACATTTAAATATGTAACAATAATATTAATAATGATGAATACAAATAGCGAATACTATTACTTACGTCTCTTACAGCAGTAAGCGAGAGAAGCGGGACCCCATTTCGGCATTCCCGTTCAAAATAGCTCAACAAAGATGTTACCATCTCTTGACATTTTCTATTCAGCTGTTTCGGCATTTTATTAACCACACACTACAGATTTTCCTAAATAATTAGTTATGAAACTAACTGTTTTTTTAATCTTAAAGAAGGAATGAATTTAAAAGCACCAAAAAAACTTGTAAATATTAGACGATGATCGACTGTCAATAAACGTCAAAACAAACTGAGGAATTTTACCAGTTGATTTGACAACGTCTTAAAGTTTTGCCAACCCGTTAGCTGTAAATTGCCCGGGCTGTTGAGGATAAATTGTATTCACGGTTGGTAAATTAATATTTATTCTGATAAGCCGGAAAGTAACTAAAAATGACATCATCGCCTTTTAAGCGTAAATAAACTATAACTAATTAATTAGCACCAGATGATTTATCTTGAATTGAATTGCAAAAAGAAGTATATCAATAACAATTTAATAAACTCTGTTTTAAATTCATCATTTTTCTGCAATAGTTATAAACATTTATATTATTGAAATATATTTCGTATATAGTATAACCTTAATATAACGAACAGCAATTTGACAAATTCCTCAATTAAACAAATTTCAAAATCCCGTAGGACTGCTCGTAAGAACTAAAGCAAAATAAACCTTCACATTGCGAACACGTTTATCAAAAACCTCTTTATATCGAATAGAAAGTATTATTGATCTCTAACAAATTTTTTCAACTTATAACCTTTTCATAATATTCCCACTCATTTCCACAATAATTCACAAATCACATATTAAACCCAATTAAACTTTAAAAAATTTCAATTTCATACGAAAATTACTCACAAACATTTATGAATATTTCACACTAGATTATTGTTTACGTCAACTTGCTGATAGCATACCTTCACATCTTGGCGGAGGTCCGTTCCATCTTTCATCGATATCGCAGGCTAGTTGAGCGCGTCCAACCATCTCATATCCTTCTTCACAAGAGTAAATGACTCTTGATAAATAACCCACACTATCATTCACTAAATTGTACTCTCCATTGGATATATCTGCTGGATATCCACACTGTATCCCTGAAATTAATATAAACGAATTAGTCCATTGCTCCACGTTAATTGATAATTGGCACCCAAGGTAGTCCGAAAAGCTCTGGGTGTCATTGTGACGTTTTTAGTAGGAACTCCTTCTACGGTAGAAAACAAGGTACGAAATATTGGAAATTATTTTGTTAAAAATACAAGTTTTCGTTATTTTAACAAAATTCAGACTTTCCATCAGGATAACAGAAGAGCGAGGCGGCAAAATACAAAGTTATTTTAACGTAATTAAGATTTTGCATCAAGATAACAGAACCTCCTCGGTTTTCTGTTATCCTGTTATTTTTCATAATTTCACCAAAAATAGGAAAATGCATCTGGATTACAGAAGAGCGAGAACGTTTACGATTAGTTGCTCCTAGTAATTCAAATACCTGCTCGCTTTTCTATTATCCTGATAAAAAATCGGATTTTTACTGAAATGTCGGCAATTATTTAGTTGAAACTACAAATATTCATGTTGGCATAATTCAGATTTTGTATCAAGATAACATTAGTGTGAGGAGGTATATCTTATTTTAACATAATTCAGATTTTCAATCAAGATAACAGAAATATGAGGAGGTATACTATTAGTTGCTTCTGGTATTTCAAATACCTTCTCGCTTTTCTGTTATCCTGATACAATAGTGGATTTTTACTAAGATATTCTTGGAAATTATGTTTATGATTATACAAAGTATTCAGAATTTTAACGAAAATTCGATTTTGTATCAGGATAACAGAAGAGCGAACAGGTTTACGATTAGTTGCTCCTTGTAATTCAAATACCTCCTCGCTTTTCTGTTATTCTGATAAAAAATCGGATTTTTACTGAAATGTCGGAAATTATTTTGTGGAAAATATAAAGTTTTCGTTATTTTTACATAATTCAGATTTTGTATCAAGATCAAGAAGTGTTCAAATATCTTCAATATAATATTTTCACAATGACACAGTGTAGTATATTTGATAAGTTGGTTAATTACAGTTTAGCGTTTTTACCAGTTCTTGTGAACACATACTTAGTTTTAATATTTGTCGCGAATGTTTCTTTACTTGACATAATAATTTTCTACGCTGTCAATAATTATCTTGAATTATGTCGAATAAAGTTCGTGTATTGAGAGTTCAATAATTTCTTTTCAGATCAGTTTATTCGACATAATTTTCAACTATGGATCGATTTCTTCGACCGGAGAAATTAGAAGTAGATCCTTCGTCTCCAACTGCTGTCAAGGAATGGATTTATTGGCTGAGAACAATTGAGAACTTTATTGGAACGGTAAATGAGATCACTCCAGAGATAAAATTGGATTTACTTGTTAACCATGTTTCTTCGTCAGTATACTCCTGCATAAGCGAATCTACAGATTATGACACAGCAATCAGTACTCTTAAAGCTATATTTGTCAAGAATGTGAGCGAAATTTATTCCAGGCACAAACTTGCAACGCGTTCTCAAATACCAAATAAATCAGTTGATCAATATCTGTGTGCATTAAACTCATTGGCTAAAGAATGCGACTTTAAACATGGAACTGCATCCGAGAATAGGGATGCGTATACATGAGACTCTTTTATAAGAGAGCTAAGCGACCCGAAAATTCGACAAAGCCTTTTGGAGAATACAACTCTTACTCTCGATCAAGCTTACTCTCAGGCAAGAGCGTTTGAAATGGCAGTTCTTCAGTCGAATTCATTCACTCCTGGCACGTTATCATTCACTTCTGGCACGTCATCATTCACTTCTGGCACGTCATCATTCACTCCTGGCACGTCATCATTCACTCCTGGCACGTCACCTATAAACTTGAATATGATATCCGAAAATGGTCTTTCTGAAAACGCTATCGAACCTCAACTTCAAGTTAATTCGGTGGCTTCAACTAGTAAGTGTTATTTTTGCGGAAGGTCTCAACATCCTCGTAATATTTATCCCGCACGTGAAGTACTTTGCAGAAATTGTAACAAAAAGGGGCACTTCCGTAATGTCTATCGCTCGTTTAAAAAAGAGTATATGCTAACAGTTTACCTGTTGAAGAAGAAACATTGACAAATACTTGGAAGAATTATTACTTAGCCTCCTTGCTTAGATAAAACTTTAATTGATGTAACTATCAATTCTCAACCTGCAACAGCCAGTGGCTCTTCTCTGAGTTTTTTGAATGAATCGTTTGCCAAAGCTTTGAAAATGGATTTAATCCCTGAATATGGAAACATTTTGATGGCATCTAGTTCTTTGACATGCCAAATACGTAATAACTGGGAAGTTGACCTAAAGATGTTTGGGAATATCTACAGGAATATTAAAATGTCAATATTACCAGAAGCGTGGGCCGACGTCATCATTGAAGATGATATTTTGAAGCAACATGAAGCTCTTTATGTAAATTTTGGAGGATTTAGACCGACTCTTACTATTTGTAGCCTAGCGGCTGCTGAAGTATCCGTTTCATCACTGTTTAGGCACTTATCGCCTGATATGAAACCTATAGCGATAAAAGCCCGTAGATTTTCAAATCAATATCGTAAATTCATCGAAAATGAAATCCAACTAATGATATACCTATGAAGGTATTATAGAGCGGAGCAACTCACCTTGGCGGGAGCAAGTGGTTGTCGTATGCGGAGAGAATAAAAAGAAGAGAACGTGCATTGACTATTCATAAGCAATAAATAAATTCACTTTATTAGATGCATATCCTCAACCAAGGATCGATGATTTAGTGAATGAAGAAGCTCAATATACGGTGTTTAGTACTATCGACTTACCATCAAATTCCCATACAGAACAGTGACAAAATTTATACTGCGTTTGAAGCGAATGGCAAACTTTATAAATTCCGGCGGATCCCATTTGATGTTACTCAAATTACTTCAAAGACCTATCGACAGGATAATCGAAACTGAAAAGTTACAAAGCACCATTTGTGGAATCGATCAAGCAGATCACGATCGAAATTTAGAACATTTTCTTCAGGTTGCAAAGCAATATAAACTAACCTTAAATACTAAAAGAAGCAAATTCTCAATAACGTGCATCAAACTACTGGGATATGTTATTGAAAACAACACTATTCAACCTGATCCGTCTCGACTAGAAGCTTTTCTGCATTATCCTCTCCCTACTAATCTTAATGCCATGAAACGAGTACTTGAGATGTTTGCACATTATTCGAAATGGGTGCCCCGATTTTCAGAACGGATTGCACCGTTAGCTCACTGCATGATGTTTCCATTAAAGGACAAAGCTAAAGAGGCATTTGAAGATGTTAAAACATCGATTGCAGATTCGGCTGTCAAATGCATCGACGAATCATTGGAATTTGTAGTAGATACTAATACATCCGAAAACGCAATAGCTGCGACTCTTTCGCAACAAGGACGCCCAGTGGCATTTTTCTCCCGACCTTTGTCTCCGTCGGATAGAAATCACTCTCCTATCAAGAAGGAAGCTTACGCAATAATTGAATCACTAAGGAAATGGCGCTATTTCCTACAGAATAGACAATTTAAGTTGATTACTGATCAACAATCAGTTTCGTTTATGTTCAATTCAAAACAAAGTAGCAAAATCAAAAACAAGAAAATTCTGCGATG
Source organism: Galeruca laticollis (assembly GCA_963921935.1). Taxonomy (NCBI): domain Eukaryota; kingdom Metazoa; phylum Arthropoda; class Insecta; order Coleoptera; family Chrysomelidae; genus Galeruca; species Galeruca laticollis. The sequence goes on along the minus strand of OY998176.1, from coordinate 64,322,125 downwards.
GAGAATAGAATTATCTGAATATAAGTATGACATAATATATAGACCTGGCAAATTTAATTCTGTGGCAGACGCATTCACTAGAATTGCTCTTGGTAATTCAAATACCTCTTCGCTTTTCTGTTATCTTGATATAAAATTGGATTTTTACTTAGATATTGGAATTTGTTTTGTTGAAAATATAAAGTATTCGGAATTTTTACGGTAATCAGATTTTGTATCAGAATAACAGAAGATTGAGGAGGTATGTGATTAGTTGCTTCTGGTTATTCAAATACATCCTCGGTTTTCGGTTATCCTGACACAAAATTGGATTTTTACTAAAATATCGGGAATAATTCAGTTCAAAGTTTTCATTATTTTACCAAAAATCGGAATTTGTATCATGATAACAGAAGTGTGAGGAGGTATACGATTAGTTGCTCCTGGTAATTCAAGTACTTCCTCGCCTTTATGTTATCCTGGTACAAAATCGGATTTTCACTGATTTATTAGAAATTATTTCGCTGAAAATATAAAGTATTCGGAATATTCTAACAAAAATCATATTTTGTGTCAGGATAATAGAGCAGCGAGGTAGAGTTGCTCCTGGAAATTGAAATATCTCTTCACTTTTCTGTTATCCTGATACAAAATCGGATTTTTACTGAAATATCGGAAACTATTTTATTGAAAATAAAATGTTTTCGCCATTTTAACATAATTCAGATTTTTTATCAGTATAAGAGAAAAGCGTGAACGATTAGTTGTTTCTGGTAATTCAAATACCTCCTCGCTATTCTGTTATTCTTCAAATCTATATGCCACAATTATTCAATGAATTTTACAATTAACTGCTCCTGAGCCCGTACTACAAATACAATTAGAAATATTTATAGAAGCAATAATCAAAAAGTATACTAAACAAAATGAAATCTCATCCATTTCTCAAATGTGACTGGTAATAAAAATTACTGAAATATGTCACAAGTTTTATTTAAAAGAAAATATTTTAGCAACTAGTTTCGGCCTTCAAAGGCCATCTTTAGGCTATAAAAATATTTGCGGATTAGGAAAGCAAATTGTAACAAGCTCTATATATTCCCTAAATGAAAATATTAGTAGGGCACCAAACGTTCAAGTTGCAGTGCGAGGCAAATTGTGAAAAAAGAAATTATGTGTAGGTATAAATTATACTCATTTATAATGTCTTCTTCTTCTTTACACAATGTTCCTTTGAACAGCGCTGTCACTTGAACGTTTGTTGCCCTACTAATATTTTCTTTTAGGGATGGTATAAAGCTTGTTACTTTCCTAATCCCAAAATATTTTTATATCCTGAAGACGGCAATTGAAAGCCGAACCTAGTTGCTAGAAGAATTTCTTTCAAATGAAACTTGTGACATATTTCATTAATTTTTAAAAACTATAGTGTTCAGTAAAATTGAGTGTGGCTACAAATGTAGAAATAGCTACTCACTTTTACAGACTGGAGGAAATTCGTTGTAAAATCCAGTTTCCAAACAGACACGAGCAGCTGGTCCTACGAGAAGATGACCTTCATCGCAGGTATATTCTATCGTTGAACCAACATTGAAATTTGAAGCAACCATGGTAGAATTTGGTGGTTGTTCGGGACGTCCACATGCTTTAGGTTCTGGCAAAAAAACAGTTATTATAACACAAAAATAGCATATTCCTTTCGTATAGAGCTTTTAGCGATTAATAGTAGAAATTAGGTATGGTAATGATCATACTTACGATGTTGACAAATATAGTTGAAACGCATTGCACAATCCGTATCCGACCATAACCATCCTTTAGCGCCATCATAACGAGCACAATCACCATTGCCGACTGGTAGATTCCAAAATGATACCGTAACGTCTTCCCCACTCAACCATTTCCATCCGCGAGTATCTGGATCCCTTAGAGCTCCCATCCAATATTGCCCACCAGCGTCACTTCTATGCCTCCTCCACAATTCCCAGCTGATAAATCCTTGAAGAGCGGGATTGCTCTCGTCTACCAAAGTTCCTCCTCTGGATCTACAGAAGGAGAGAGCTTCGCGGAAAGGTAGAGGTTGTCTGTTGTAGAAGATGTAGCATTTTCCATTGTAAGTTGCTGTACTTCCTAGAATTGAAATGAAAGAATGTTATTTTTTGGATACGTACATTCAAAAATAGAACAATTAAGAAAGCTGAGTATTAATTTGAAAATTAAAGGTAAGTAGATTTTTAACGTTGGCAGCAAGAAAAAGTAATTTTAGTTCAATAGAACTGTCTGGGTATGGTGTACACACTACATATAAATTGAGTGAATGAAACGACGAGTACTCAGTGTGTATTTATTATTAAAATTCAGCTAAGCGCTTTCGGCCATTCTCAAAGCTGTCGTCATAAAAAATCCTACAACAGGTGTCAAAAAACATCTAATGAATACAGAATGTAGAAATGTATGATGTTACATCATTATTAGAATAAAGTGATTAAAAATATTAAAAATACCCTTTCAAGAGGGTGTACAAGTATATTTTACATAAAGAAACTTCCCATTTAAAAGTGTAAACTAAATGATATCTGATGACAAGTTTGACGCTAATAATCATTAACGTTTGTTTATTTGGTAGAATAAGACGATGCTTTTGTGAAAAAAGAACCGCTGCACTCTGAATTCTTCCGCCCACCCTGAGCAATTGGAATTAATCAAGAAACGGGTTCAAGGAACGAATTTTGCTTTTAAGAGAGATGATTTTTGACAAATTGATGGCCTTGATTTCATCGAAGAAACATTGCGATTGAGCTAGCTTGACAAGCATGTTAGAAGAATGTTGTAATTCGGACAGCTCGAAAGAGGGTAATACTGGGTGGGATTTTCAAAATGTTTTGAAACGAAATATGTATACTGTGATTCGTTGTAATTTTGCGAAGGAAGAAAATTTGTTGAATAAGTCAAAATCAGAGATTTCGGAAACCTTCAAGCACGTTTGTTTTTCCTTTCTGTTTTCCGGAGTTTCTGTATTTAATGGAATTCAAGAGAGAGCCATGAGGGACTATTTTCCCAAAGGGGTGTTTATAATAATTGGTCCGGGGTAGATTCTCTAGACAATAGATATGCAGGATTCTTGTGTGTCGAAATGTGACGCCATGAGTCTGGATCAATGATTTCATGGATTTTAGATACTTTGTGACTGACATATGTTTTTCATTGGCTGGGATCACCCTTTATCCAACAGAGTGCTACGCTGGTGTCAGTATAAAAGAATACTTGGTTAATGTGTGAACTAAGGGAATTTATTGTATAGTGGTAGAGTTTGGCTAACAAGAAGGCTGCGCTGAGTTTTTATCAAGCTGACCTTGGTTTTAGCACAAACTAAGCTTATAGAGTAATGATTTTCTGAGTTTCTGGTTCAGAGGTATATAACAGTACCATATGCCAATTCACTGGCATGTGCGAAACCATCAAGCTCTATATTGACAGTGTTGGGACAAGCAATAAACCTTGGAAATTTCAGCTTGTTTATGCCTTTGAGTTTTGATTGAAAGTGTTTCCACTTTTGAGAAATATTGTCCGGTATGTGTTCGTTCCAACCAACTTCAAGTTTCCACAAAACTTGCACAAATATCTTGGTCCTGATTGTTATGGGAGCCAGCATGCCAATAGGATCAATGATCTGGGAGATCGTTGCAAATATCATACGTTCCGTGAACGAAGTAGAATTGAGATAATTATTTTTATAAAAGTAAAAGAAGACATCATCTGTAGAATGCCAGGACATTGGTGTACAAAATTTTTAAAGATGGATCATCTGTGTTAGAAGTAATTATTGAATTATGATTTGACCTCCATTTTCTCAACGGAAGTTTCCTCTGGTCACAAATTGAAATTATGTCATTTTTTAGTTGTATGGGTTTTTCTAAAGTGGATGCTCCGCATAGCAGATCGTCTACGTAGAAACAATTTTTCACGGCATTTGAAGCTTCGGGCATCCTTTCCTGATTTTACAAAGATAATTGTTTAAGACAACGTGTCGCTAAAGAAGATGATGAAGGTAAACTATATGAGACGGTTTTAAGTCTGTATTCTTTTAAAAATTCGGTTACATCGGTACGCCATAGTATTCGTTGAAAGTCGCGATTTTCAGGATTAGTATTAATTTGCCTGTATATTTTTGCAATATCGGCTGTCAAAACATAATGGTGCTGCCGAAACTCTAGCAATATGGCAAAGAGATCTCTTTATATAACCGGACAAACCATTAATATATCATTTAAAGATCGGTTAGTTGATGTTTTGTGGCTACCGTCAAAGATGCATCTCATTTTTGTAGCAGTACTTTCTTCTTTAAAAACGGCGTGATAAGGTAAGTAATGCGTCAGTTTTTTGTCGTCTTTTTCAGGTACCATCTCCATGTGATCCAGGTCAATGTATTCCTGCATAAAATTACAGTATTCAGTTTTTAAGTATGGTAGTTTAAAGAATTTTCTTTCCATTGATGTCAATCGGTGAAATGCAGAGTCTCGTGATTTACCAAGTACAATTGGGTTTTTCTTGAATGGTAATGATACTTAAAACCTGCCACCGGGCTCTTTTGTATGGGTAGATATGAAATGCTCTTCGCATGTTTTTTCTTCTTTAGAATATGGTCCAAAAAGCATCCATCTGATTATATAGTTCAATGTTTGAGAAATAACATTGTGATTGATTTGATTTACGTTGAGTAATTACGCCAGATAAAAATCCATCCAAGTTGGGTTTCTTGGAAAATGGGAGATCGAGCGTTATGTTTTATTTGATTAGGGCATAAAGGATCCCAAAAGATAGAACAACCGAGAATCAAATCAACAGGGACTGGTTTGTAAAATGTCTGATCAGCAAGCTGGATATTGTTAGGAAGTTTTAAATGAGATATGTTAATGAAGTTTGACGGAAGGGTGTCAGCAATTTTGTGCAAAATGAAAAAAGATTGGATTGACCGATAGGAAGTATGTTTGGATTGAATAACTGCATTTGTTTGACATAAAATATTGGTTTTAACTTAATATATAGCAGATATGCAATGTTCAGAAACTTCAATTGGTATCTGCACCTTATCACTCAACTTCTGGGAGATAAAATTCATTTGTGAACCTGAACCAAAGAGGGCGCGAGCTTCGTGAGGTTTGCCTTCTTTATCCAAAATATATAAAACAGCAGCTGACAAATGTACTTGATCAATATTTTCGACTACATTCTCAAGTATTACAGAAAAGGAACTATTTTGTGTATTCTCTGGAATATTCGATATTTGGTGAAATTCCGAAGATGCGGCAACGCTAGCAGTAAAAAGGTTTTTAAATCTTCAACAGATGAGATATCTAATTTTTTTGTGAATTTTTTCCACTCCTCTTGAGTAGATTCTGTTAGTTTCTTCAAAATAATAAAATTAAGTAATGGACTCCAATCTTGGGTAGAGACTTGAAGTGCTTCTAGAGCCCGCAAATTTTTGTTCAAGATGTCGAGAATCCCCTTTAGATAATTACACGATTCTTTATTGATAATTTCAAAAACGACAATAGATTTTAGATGTTTATGTGTAATTGCCTTTTTATTTTTAAATCGTTGCTTTAATAAATCCCAAGCATTTGTAGTTTTCGGGATGCAATTACCTCGGCGGCTTCGCCTCTAACAGATCTGAACAAATAATAGTGTTTCTCAATGTCGGGTAAATCACTTTTGTCTATTAGCGTATCGAACATATTTCGAAAAGGAATCCATTTATCATAATCTCCGTAAATAGTTGGTAATTCTATTTGAGGTAATTTAATATTTTGTTTATTGTTGGGTTTATTTGCGGAAATTGCGATTGAGGATTCAGCGTTTTTTATATCATTTATATCACCTTGTGCTGTGGCGAGATGACTTAAATATGCGTTTTCAAATTGAATTGTCACATCATGATGTTCCTCAAGTTTTAACATTTCTGGATAACATGACGACGACTTCATTTTCGTGTTGGAATCGTTGCGATCACATGCTCTTCTGTTCTGATTATGGGAAACGAATTACCATGTTCCAATTTTATAAGTCAATGTTTGATACACTTTTAATTCACCTTTTTTGTATCATCCGCAGCTCGATAGGACCAAATTCATGTAATGTTTGTTGTTAAATGTTTGTGAGATTGAATCTAAAATCATTAGAGTTATCCATAGAGCTCTCGAAGGTCAGTAATCTACAAAAACAAAACGCAATGTTGCGCGATTGGGCACATTATCCGGGAAAGTCCAAGTACTTAACAACAATAAATAAAATCTTACACTAGTTTACAATAATTTTTCAACATTTTTCAAAGATTATTGCTCGCAATTCGTACTCATCTGGTACGGTACTGTTTTATGAGTTTATTCGTTAAATCGCTAGATGTTTAAGACAGCTAATTTTAAGTATAGGCACGTACGGGATCTTTTTGGCCTGAGAAATATTTCTTTTTGAGTCTAGTTGATTCTAATATATGAAACTTTCAATAACCAGTAAAGTGTTTAATTTCATAACCCAAACCAAATAAAATTCGAATAGCTCTAGGATCAAATGTCTGTCCCGATTTACTAATCTATTAGTTATCTTTTTGCCAAAGAAGTAAAAGCGGACCTTTCTGTTACTGATTAAAATGTCACAACAAATTTTTGACTTTTGCCTAATTTAATATTTCTACTTATCCATTAAAAGCGAAACTAGAAGATAATTGTAGTAATAAAAATTTGTGACATATTAAGTTTTACTCAATTTGCTGTCAGTTACATTCGAGGATTGAATGCAATTTTACTTTTTATAAGTTTTTGTATATTCCTAAAAGCTTTCCTTTACTACAATTCAGTTTGTGACTAAAATAGATCAATTTAATGTTTAAATTATAAAGTAATGTACGACTATGATTTGTTAGTTCTAAAGATTGGAGTTCTGAGAATTTACATTACGGTATTTTTCAAATACAGCTTGATAGTATTTTAACGGATTGCCTTCACGTTTTCGCATCTGTTACTTGCACATACAAGTGAAATCTAACAACTGGACTATTGTCAATAAATTTATTATTTGAGAATTTGTAATTAGCGTACAGCATACAATTTTTATATGAAACTTTCACTACAATCGTAAATCTTTCTTCTTTTTTTATCAGCTTCTCATCGTGAGAAACAGGTTCAGTTACCAACCAGATGGATTGTTCTATACTTCATTTATCAACATCTAGAATATTCACCACGCCTTTGAATACACTGCTTCAGTTTTCACATAGCGATGTATTGAGATTGGTAGTCTTTTTTAATTTTCTTCATTTGTACATTGAATGTGACAGAAACTGTTTTTCTTGCATTTTTATGCAAATCAATCGAAAAACAGATTAATGACCTGTTCTATTGAAATTGCTCGAGTCGAAAAAAACTCTGAAAAATACACAAAAATACAGGAAACTAAACAAGGAGGCAATAAGAAAATAAAAATAGAATAGGAGAAACAACAATAGATATTTAGGAACAGGGTTCATTGTGAATGAAGACCTAACCCAACATATAGTAGATTTTGATACACATGCCATTGTCTAGATCACACTACCTATATTTTATAACAGTTTCCATGTAAATGTCTATTCGCTGACATAAAGTTTGTGTTCTCTTTATTACTTCTTTATATAGAGGACGTTTTTTTAAATGTCCCCACCATATAATTATTTCCCTCTTATTCACATTCTTTCTCATATTCATATTTTAGAATTCAATACTTTTATTATACATGTTTCATATTCATTCATCATTTTATAAATTCTTATATAATTATTATTTCCCCTTATTCTTAAATATTCACCACAAATATCCCTTATTTCCATTGACATTGACAAATAACACTTCTTACTTCCTTTCTTATTTTATCAAATGTTACAATTCTTATAATTATTTCTATTCATTGGATCATTCATTGTATGATTAAAGCATGTGAAAATCTATTTTTCCAATTTCCTTTTCTTATAAATATTCAAAACAAATAATAAACCAAATAATAATTATCCTATATTATTTACAAATTTCAGTCTCATAATATCACTTATTCCCCCTTCTTATTGATTTTATTCATTTAGAAGAATAAATGATATTATTGACATGGAAGCGATTTAAGCAAAATCCTGTGACAGTTTCCTCAGGTCTATCATCTCTCCAATTTTGATTATCCCTACTATTTCTTTCGTTTTCTCTACTTTCCCCCTATTCTTTTCATTTCCTCATTTGTATCTCTCAGCTTCCTATTCATTTCGTCCTCCTTTTCAAAATTGTTGTCCCATATCTCCCTCCTTAATCCACTCTTTAATTTCCTTGTCAACATTTTCTTTGAAATTCTACATCACCTTCTCACTTACTTGTGCCTGTAATTTAATATAACCCACTTCTTTGGTTAATTTTTCATTTTGTTTTGTGACTTCTAGTTGAATCACACTTGGCATGTTTTCCTCAAGACGTTTTCCCAATTCTTGTACTTCTTCCACCACATGCTTGTCTATGTCTTCCCTGACTTTAAAGCCACTTTCTTGGATTTCTATCCTCAAATTTTCATTCTGTTCCCCCATATCTTCTTTCACCTTTTCAATCTGCTTTCTAAATTCTTCATTTTCTTCCCTAACTTTCTTAATCTCAAGAGAGCACGTGTAAAGTGTCAATAGAACCAGAGTATACATGCCCCACGTTGGTTGTGACAATTGTCACAGTTACCTATATAAATTTATATTAATTTTTTTTATAACTTACGAAAATTTTCCCTTATCAGCTATAACAATCTTTATTTTTAATAAAATCTAAATTCGTTAAAATAGTTTTGCGATGATTGGTATGAATATTAAAAAAATTTAAACTTTTCATAAGATTTAAATCCTTTCAAATTATTGAATACGTCCCTGTATGTCTTCCTCAAAATTCAGAAATCACTGACGTTATCCAATGTAGAGCTGCCAACATAAATTTTATACAGAAGAAAAAGACACTCTCAGTAAGTAGACGATCAATTTGAATATGAAATCAACAATATTTCTGAATTCAATAAAAGACACTCTCAGTAAGTAGATGATCAATTTGAATTTGAAATCAACAATATACCCAGGTGGCGGATAGGGAAATGACCAGGGGAACGGGAAGCTTTTGAACCTGGTTAGCGGCATCCAGAATGAGGTACGAGGATTTAAAACCCACCAACCCTTCATCGAAAGCTATCGCCGCGAACCAATTCACCCAAGTCAAGGCATCATGCTGAATGGACGCTAGGAAATATGCAGTCAAGAACGATCCCTTTGGGGAACCAGGCTAACCCCCAATGTAAGCAGCCTTCACCTGGTAATGCATGACTCTCCCAAGGGTAACTAATCCATCACCTAGCTACTCGTGGGAATAAGTATGTGCATGAAAGGACATAAGGGAACTAAACAAACCCCCGAGGTTGGACTGACATGTTCACCTCAAGCTCCAGTACAGCTTAAAAAACAAAAGACCAAATAATACCACGGCTTAAGCGGATCTGCGGTGCTGATACCAAAAGAAGAAGGAAGGCGGGAGAGGTAGCGCGTCCGCAGGAGCTACTCTTTCCTCTTAAGCTCCTTCAAAACCAATAGTGAAGAAATCCTCAGGACTAACTGGAAGATATTCCGCCTCCAAAGGAGGTCAGAAATCAGATGACGTTGCTGTAAACTCCTTCACTCAAGCATCTCTACGGAGCGCACACCAAGAAAGCCAAATAAGGCCGCCGCCACTACCTAAAACTTCGCTGAAGGTGGCGATAATAGATAAGGTCGACCTATTTGGCGAAGTTAGCGCCAAACAGACGAGCCCAATCAAAAATATGCTAATGGAGGAGCTGGACAAGTTGATCTTGGCCACCTCCAGCTAAAGCAAGGCGCCCATATTGAAGTCGTGGACTTACTCTTGTGAGATTATCAGGGTAATCTGTGGTGATAATGTGACGCTAAACTGGCTTATAGAGGTAACTAATAGCCTTTAGCCAGTGGAGGATGCAGCGTTAGTTGTTGTCGGTCTGGATAAGTTGCCTACGTTCAACAAAGTTCGTGTTTGGGTGCCATAGAATAATGCTACGTCTACCTCTGATGATCCGGAATCGGATTTGGAGGAATCGATAGACAGGTGGTGCACCTTCCATCACGAGACTAAGAAGAGCCCCCTGGGACACCTGTTCATCTTCGGAAATGGAGACGAGGACATGACTGTCCTAAAGAAGACGTCGTTGAGGCTCAGCTACGCGTTCACTTCACTGACTGTGAGGACTTCTAGCTAACAAATTTGCCGCACCTCTACAGTACCAAGGACCTCGGATGATGCACCATCCAACACTGAAACCCCCTTGGTAAATGTAGAGGTCAACACCGAAGTCATGGAGGCCGACTCCCCCTCAGATTTAACTGCGGTTAAGGTGGAATAACCATTGGGACGAGGCAACAGGACGGCGCTGATTGAAGCATTGGTCTACCTTCCCTCCGACGCAATTATCCTACTGTGACGACCACACACTAGATGCTAGAACCACGGCAAAAAACGGAGACAATAACAAATGGTTCAATGTTTCATATAAACCAGAACAACGAAATCAATTTAATTCAATTAACAACGACGCTTTTCATTATACATATAATTTCAAACCTTTAACATCAATATACTATATATTTATACATTTACCAGAGTTACCATCAAATACATAAACGTACATCTGAACGGAGATTTATTTTATGAACAACATATTCAACGACGCAATAGTTGTGCTAAACCTACCACCCATAAAAGAAATGGAAGACCTAGTGGACCACTGTATCAACCAGAAAGTGGAGCTTATTATAGCTTGTGACCCAAACTCTCACCATCTGGGCTGGGGCAAAAAATATATCAACGCCCGGTTTAAGTCTCTTTATGATTATATCGTTAAAAAAAGATCTGTGCATCTTAAATAAAGGCACGGTGCCAACTTTCAGTAACGCCCGTAGCCAAACAATTATAGATATCCGCTGGTAACTGCTAAAATCTCAAATAGAATTCTAAACTGGCAGGTATTGGAGGAGATTTCAATGTGTGATCACCGCTGCCTGAATGATACGTTAAATCAGGAACTCAAGACAAGGTGTAAGCAGGTAATATTTTATTATAATCATACGTTCATTACGTATATTCATCATTTAGGGGTTACTAGCTGTTAAAGATCATTCAGAGTTAACGCGCTCCATCATTTGTTACACAAGGATAGTGAAGGACAGCTGATATACAATTGAGAACAGTGACGACTCTGATTTTGAATAAATGGTATAAGATTGTAATTTAAGCCTTAAATATCATAAATGGTATTAAACAAAAAGTTTTAAACGTAATTTGTATTAAAATTTTCTTCACTTCCTTTCAACAGAAACAGTCACTTACCTGGTGGTTGATCTCTGAACTGAGGACATCTTTCAATCGGCAATGCTTGATCCGTATAAACAAATGCCTCACAAATAGATAGTTGACTCGGACTAGGTGCTTCTAAATGTACGCTTACAAAGGCTCCAGGCATCGGAGGATTGCAAGGAAGGAATAACGGTTGTCCCTCTTCTAAAAATCCTGTAAATCTATTGCAAATGGGATTCGTGCCCAAATCTGGTCTGTTGTTACCGACTCTAACAATTATTGTTGCAGGTTTTTTGGCTCCTGTAAAAAAATAATTGATATATACGTTTCATTCAAAGCAAGCAGATTACACTAAAAATACGAAAGGAAGAACTTAATGGCTTTATGACCCCTTTGATGGTAGACTGAAAAATGGTTTCATCCTACTTCAGTCTTCACTTACGAACTACCATTTTTACGATTAAATCTATATTTTGTGTACTTGATGGTTGATATTATTTTTTTTTATTCTTTCAAATGTTTTGAAAAGATTGGCGGGATATAAATTGTCTCAATAAATAATCTTACTGCGGTTTATTGTTCATAAATACTGAATTTACCAATCAGTTCCTGAAACTCCATAGCCACATTAGTTCTTTTTAGTGTTATAACGTCACACACAATTTATTCCGTATTAAAAGAGGATTATCTATGTATGCCACTTTCTTTTCTTATTCCCAATAGGTAATAATATGCAAATGTTATTGTGAATAAGTCATGTCTCTATAAAATTCCAAATTCTTCGGTCGATTATAAATTCCTATAAACAACGTTTTATACCGCGTCTTCATCGTCATCGATTTAAATTGTAGGTGAAGGTTAAGAATGTCATGGCCAAATTTCTTCTCTAAAGACCTTCGTTTATATTCCATTGACCCAAAGATGCACAATAGCTCAGTTAATGCGTTAACACGAACAACGAAATGTTGTCATCTTTTACAGTTTTATTATTTTGTAAAGTGAAAAATTTGTTGATAATAACATGAATTTTCATCATATTGTGACATATTTATACTTATTTGGTTTATTACATTCAAAGTGAACGCGATAATTTAATAAACGCAGAACGTATTGAAAGCAAAGTTAATATATAAAATAAGTGTATATCTAATTACTCCCTATATTAGTTATTTTCTTCTGGAAACCTTCAAACAAAACATCAAACTGCAAGAGGTGCCTAGGACACGCGTCAGACACCACTGAAGCCTCAGGAATTTGTGATTTGTTGAACGTTTGTGATAATTAGTGTTATTAGGGTGCGAGAATGATGATACTTGGAAATTTACGGTATTTAAAATACGAAGAGCTTGGGGACGCAATAAAAGGCTCAGAGAAAGATGACAAAAAGGTAACTAAATCCCGTTAAAAAAAATTTTGGTTCATCCCACTACCGATGTTCATGCGCAATCAACACAAACTGTTAAAAAAACTAGGGAAAGCTACAAGCAACTTTTGAAGTCTCAGGGTTGATGCGACCTGTTGGCCTTTGACTATATTGTATATTTTATACTTTATTTATATAACACATTGATAGTAATGACATATCTGTTTCTAATATGACAGTACTAATTCCAACTTTACAAACATGAAAACAATCAAATAACATAAAATACTAAGTGACAAAAGTTTATATATAATAAACTACAAATCTGGAAAGTTGTAATTCGGTAGAAGAATATGTAAACAAGATCATCACGGCAGCCAACGAATTGTCAGCTATTTGTTTACAATTATGTGATGAATTTGTAGGTACTATATTATTAGCTGGACTATCAGATATTCATCAACCTATGATCTGAAAACTTTGGCATCAAAGTTACAAGTTACTCAGTAAAGACAAAGTTACTACACGATCTCTCGATAGTCAAGAGAGATGATCAAAAATCAGAAGCATTATATCATGCAAGCAAACAAAAGAATTATTGGAAAGAAAAATAGTCTGCAGTGAATAATCAGAAATACGGATCCTAGATGTGATAGATATGATATCAATTAGGAACAAGCTTAATTCAGAGATAAACACAGTTAGGCTGTCAATTACAATACCTAACGATGAGGATATGACAACTGAGACAATCCATGATCTAGAACTGTAACTTAAGGTAAACAGATACATAATCAATGTCGATATCAAGGATGTTTACTTTGATCTGGAGATGAAAGTTGATTTATTTTCGATAAGTCAAACTGTTGCAAAAGGCAACACTGTACACAGTTTGCCGTATCATTAAAGAATGTTTTTCCTCAGATAATCTGACAATGATAGTGTTACGAATCTAGCAATAATTAATTTAGTTTCATTTTAATTCTTCTCGTTATTGCCTATTGCTTGCTGCTTTGCACTACACTGTATATCGCCGGAGTCAATTATTCGTTGAAAGTAAGTAGTTCCGCTACAACTCCGAGTTTGCTTAGACCGCATGTGTTCCCAGTACTGGTTAGCAAGAAGAATCGCACCTTATCACAGGTTAGTTGACAAAGTTTAAGGCAATAATTAATTACAGTTCATTTGTCCTGGCAATTTATATTTTTTTTTGAGCTATTCATAACAGATAGTATTACCGAAACAATTGTCAATTTTTTAGAATTTTTACCATTTTTTCAATATATTGTGGAATTATTTAGAATGAGATAGTTTTAGTTAAAAAAGTAATATAAATAAATTCCACAGAGTATGAGTCGAAACAGTAAATTTCATATATAGATTAGTTTGGTATTTTCTAATAAACTCATTATACTGTTCAGTCATTTCCCTGGGTAGCTTCTAGCCATCGGCTTTTCTGCGCTTATTGTCAGGCATATCTGTGACAGAATATGCATAGAGGGCTATCCGCCAGTTTCAGCAAGTGTATGTTAATTATGTTGTGCCCTGTGAGGTATTACTTCCCGTTCTCCTTATTCTGTAAGAGAACTCTGCTACTATTGGTAGCATTGTTTCCGTCAATATTGTTTACAGGTTTGACAATTCTACTTTGATTATGTTCTATTTGTGCTGTTGCTTTTGTTAATAAAAACTTATTTTGTGGGTAAAAACATTCTTTAATTATACAACACCCTGTTAAGGTAACTACGAGTTTCCACATGGTAATTATTTTTAGTTTCAACAAATACTCTGTTAGTTTTGGCATCTGACCTGATAAAAATTCCTTCGACTCCTCAATCCTTATGCAATCGCAGACCATTCTTGAATTTACTTCTATTGCGTTTGTGGCTTGGCTATCTTAGAATATAGTAATGGTTTTTGCTTGTATCATTTGCCGATGATTTCATTGGCGCCGCAGTGAGTAGCAGCTATCTTTGCCTGAAACAGTGTAGCATACTACCCCAGATTAAGAGAAATCTCTTTCTTTTCTCTTGCTATATTTGCATATTTCGGTTTTTGAGCTATATGGGTAGTAGACAATTAGCTTGAAATCGTGGCCAATTATTCCAAGCTTCGCTATCCATAATCACGGTTTTAAATTTTTTCTCAAAGCTATATTTTGGTACCATCTGATTCGATGGTATTCCGAATATAGCTTCAGATATTTGGACTCATGTAGGCTTCTTATAGGCGTTGTTCTTTTTATGAGTCGGTACAGGGCAGCCTTAACCTCCGCCTGGATATACAGCGGTAGTGGCGTTAGGTTTAGTAGAATTTCTAGAGCTGCTGTTGGCGCACTCGTCATGGCGCTCGTAGCACTTAGGCATGCTTTCTTTGTATACTATATTGAGCGTCATCATCACTCTGGACTGTTCTATTTTTGGCCACCATACTACCGACCCGTATGTCACCATGGGTCTTATGTATACTCATGTATACATCCATAGTGTTATTTTTGGGGTAGGATCTCAGTTCCTGTAGCACTTCTACATGTATGTGTAGTGGCACCTCACAGAGGCAAAAAAGGCCAAACAGCACAAAGGTCGTATGCCGTCCCACCTCCCAAAACTGGGAGAACAAGGCGGCATAGATGACCCACGGACAAAAGGCCTCAGTGTAGCAGAATATCCCCTGAAGAGGCTAGGAAACAGGTTATTCAGCGCTCAACCCCTCCGAAGGAACCACCAACGGGGAAGATAAAGCTTAAAAAAGGCCCAGAGCATATCACTCCTCCGCAGGGACCTCATAGCAAAAAGCCAAAGACAGCTGCAACGGTAACTGGGCAAGCCACTGGTTACACAGCAACTGTCAGAACAGAGAAGGCTTTTAGGGTGGGAATAATGCCCAAGAATCATCAGACACTCTGGTGGAAGAGCTGTCTCAGAGCAAAGAGAAGGGAATCCACTTCTCGGATGTTCATTTCCGTTTGTGGAATGATATTAGTGGGCTGTGTGTCTCAAGAATCGGCAAATTGGCTCATGAGGCTAGCGCTGAAATTAAACTCTTGGGAAGGACCCGAATTGGTGTTCTTCCCAAGAAGCCACGACATGAAATTGGAAAAGATTCTCCAACTTGTCGAGGTTCACAACTCCAAACTCACTACTGTGGCTTGGAAGATCCTGAACTCTAAAAAAAAAAGACAGGGTACAGACTATCCTCACGATTGGGATCAATCACCAATCTGGGGAGGTTCTGAAGGCAGGAGGTTACGCGCTAAACTTTCGATTTGGGCGTAACCCTGTCTCGGTACTGGAAAAAAAAAGAATCCCGCGGAGGATCCAAAGGAGATGGAGATACCCTCCACATCCGGAAGCTCTGGAAAAGGGGGGAAAGGCAAAAGCTTGACCTTGGGTCAGCCCGAGATCTCCTCCGGTTCTGCTGAGGTGACTAGGGATGCAGAGATCGAAGAGATCCTGGACGTAACAGTTGTTAATGTTGCTGCTAGGAAAAATGTAAAAGATTAGAGGGTGATGAGCGAGCCATCACTTTCCGATCATAGGATTATCGAATTTAGGATATAGGGAGATAATACCTCGATCCACAATCTCAAATCCTAGAAATACTGATTGGTCTCTTTACAAGACCAATCTGAAGGACAATTTGGAGCACGTCGAAGTGAGTGGGGTGAATCACACGCACTACGACCTGGAACAAAGAGTCCAACGGATCAGTGAGGCAATAATGGAAGCTTTCCATTCCAGTTGCCCACTATAAAATCTCGTTCAAAAAAGGATGCTCCTTGGTGGAATGAGAACCTGTCAAACCTCAGAAAAGAGGTCCGTCGGCTCTTTAATAGATCCATACGTGACGGTAATTGGCAGGGGTACAGTGAGTAGCTTACTCGGTACAATAAAGAGATTAGGAAGGCCAAAAGGCTTAATGTTCAAGACTTTTGCGAAAATATCACTTCCACTCACACAGCGGCCAGACTACAAAAGGTCATGGCAAATGGGGGAACTAACCCCACAATGTCGCTGAAAATTTCAGACGGATCATACACGGAAAGTGAAGAGGAACGATCGATTCTTAGTTTTAGAACCCACTTTCTAGGTAGTGAACCAGCAACAACCACTGAAATAGCAGTAAATTACACCACAATTATCCCGCAAGGAAGATTGGGACATTGCTAAGAAAATATTTACCAAACAACGGTTAGAATTGGGCAACCATATAAATCACCAGGAGTGGATGGAATATTTCCAGTACTCCTGCAGCAAGGGATAGAGGAGATCCTTCCTCGTCTGCTAAAAATTACAAGAAGCAGTCTAGCAGTGGGTCTACTACCTAGAAAATGGAGAAGGGCAAGGATAATCTTCATACCAAAAATAGGGAAATAAGATGGGACTGATCGCCGATCTTTTAGACCCATCTGCTTAAGATCGTTTTTACTCCTCAAAACGATGGAGAAAGTAGTGAATAACTACATAAGAACAGAGAACCTGGAGAATATACCACTTCATAAATGTCAGCATGCCTACAGAGCGGGTCGATCAATTGAGAACTCTGAACCACAAAAAAATCGCAATATGCGCATTCCTAGATATATCTGGGGCCTTTGACGACACAACTCATGTATCTGTCAAAGAAGCACTAAAAAGGCGAGTAATAAATGAATCCATTGTAGAATGGATGTATGAGTTGTGTCAAAACCACCGCCATATTGTAAAATTGAAAATTAGTAGCGTAACGATTTCACATTTTGTAGGTTGACACAAAATTAGAATATAATATAACTTATTCTAAACAGGTTTTATATCCAAACTACATGAAATAATAATTGATAATACATAAATTGTATCCTAACATTGTGTAGTATGGTCATTGATAAATATAACAGTAATATATTGATTAATGTAGATAATTAAAAACAAGGCAAAGACGACTAATTTTCACAACTGTTCCTTCATACACCAAATTTCTTAATATATTCATAAATACTGTTCTTAAATTGTCTAATTAACATTGTCCAATCTACTTTGGTAACATTATTGGCAAGTTTTAACATGGCCTCACGAGCAGAACAAAGTAAAGTTCTTACTCTCCCAAACAATAAAGAGGCTCAAGTTAACCTTGAGGGAACTTTGAAAGGAATTTTAAGTACAATTAATTACTAGATGTCATTTTTACTCGTTAAATAAGACATTCCTGTATCAACAGTTCAGAAGTTAAGATCTATAATTGCAACGTTAATGAGTGATTTAATTTGGATAACAAAATCATCGTGAGACGATATTTGTAGAATTATATTGAAAAAAAGGAGCATTTCTTTTCACACGATAGCTAGAGCTTTTATTAACCCAGATAATTGAAGATACCTTAAATTGAAACCATATTTGTATCCGGTTGCACAAAGCGTAAGGTTACTAAAAATATTAAATTACAATTTATAATTTAGGTACGTCCGCCCTTCATTTATACATACAATTAAGGTTGTACTTTGAAGTGACGTGCTTGAAGGTATTATCAATATTCTTTTTTGACACAAATGTTCTCTATACTCACAAGAAGTTTGTGTTTCAACAGTCATTTAATTTGCTTACAATCTTTCATTTTGTCTGTTCATCTTGTTCTGAGATATCTAAATTTGATTTAGTATCAAATTTAGTTTCACTAGTGGAATTGAGTATTAATAATATAGAATAGTGTATAAAAAAACACATGCGAGTAACTAACAGCTCATTCATAACCGCTCAAGATGTGTACATTCTCGTAACATAATATTTTTCAACTCTTTATCAAGAAATTTGATAGAACTACTCACCACAACAAGATTTTCCAAAATCCAACCTCACTAACTGTACCATATACGGCTCTAGAAGATTAACATACCACCAAGGATTTCTTTCGGGTTTCGTTAAAGTACAACTTTCTCCGTTGAAGAATGCACTCGTACTTCCATCTATTGCCTTTTGTGGTATACCTCCAGAGTCGGTACTAACTTGCATAGGGGCTTTGCCTGCAGCAACGTTCAACACTGAAAACAAATATTACGATAATAATATTAATGAAATTACAAATCAAGCTTTTGAAATTCAAGACACTAAAGATAATAGAAAGAAGATTTTATATTATGAAGATACAATCAATCAAGCTTTTAAAGTTCGATATTTATTTATTTATTTATTTATTTTATTGTACATTCTAACAGGTCTATTGACCTAATTACAAGAATAATAATATTAATAAAAATAAGTACGTCTTATTTACCAAGACAGAGGGCCAATCACAAATAACTTTTTATGATTTATCTACACAGATATCATTAATATCATTTATTAATATTATATACCATACATCATTATCATTGCCAGAGAAAGTAGAAATACTAAAGAGAATAGGAAAAAGATAATATTAGGAAGATACAAATAAAGATTGTAAAGTTCAATATATTAAAGAGAATATAATGAAGATTTTAGTATTATGAGATATGCTCATGAATTCATTATTGACGGTAATATATTTTGTAAAATTTTTCAAAATTATTCATTTGATTATTTCATAAAAAACTAATAAGACAAGTATATTAGAAAGATGAATAATAGAAACATTACACCAAAGTAATTGTCGTTTAACGATGGTACTTTTCCCATTTTGCAGGAAGCATCAAAGACTGGTCTCACTTGAGTCGTCGTACTACTCATCTTGATCACATCCCGATAGGGTACATAATGAACTCTTGATCAAGTTGAGCAGCAAGAACATCTTCGATGAAGTCTTTCTTCTTCCATGCAGAAAAGAGGTCAGAATACACTGCAAACATTCCTGTTTCTTCTAGTTTACGCTGTAGACAAAAATCGTTTCCTCGCTACTTCATAATTGGTCGGTAGCGCACGATGATCGGTTATCTAATACAGACTGACGACATATTTTCCTTTCTACGTAAACCCTTAAATAAAGCGTTTTTTTCTTGTTGTTCTGCTGACTTCACATCGTATTCATCTTTAATCCCGATGAGATCCAGGTCCCACAACTGAAAAATGGACGCATCATTTATAGCCATTTATAAAACACATCGCCATGTTGTCGTCTTCTACACTTGGAATAGGGCCACACAGAGTACAACCAAGCTTTGTTTCAAGTGCAGTCACTCCAAACGAAAGTACCTTCTTCTTTCCGGTTAGGAGTCTATCGTAGGCATCAGCTCCCAACAGTACTTCTATCGGAGGATATCCTTCTTCAACATCCGACAATGAAATAATCAGATCTCGTAGCTCTTCTATCATAATGGATGATTTTGAAACTCTCGCGATGGAATTGACGATACATCTTCTCGAGTACCAAATTATACTTATTATGTTTCATGACGACAGTCTGTTGTCCACCAAATATTGAGTGAGTCAAATCTTCGGTTTTCTTCCCTCCAAGTTCTAGCTCCTCAGCGATCGATTGTATAATGTAGAACCTTTCACATCCATTATGCAAGAAAGCTCTTTCAATCTTCTTCTTGTTCCTATTCCTGGCGAGGACCAACACTGTTTGGAGAGCAACTTTCTTCGAGAAAGACTGACTGACCATTCCTGTTATGTCTTCCGGATTTGTCTTCATTTGTATTGTGACACATGACAAAGAAGTGGATTCCGTTGCAAACGGAACACTTAATTTGTCGTGGTAGGAACTAGCTGAATGGTATTTCTTAAAGCATTTGAAGTAAACATGCTTCTGCTTCAAGATGTCCCTTTTCTTCTCAATCGCCCACTTCTGATTCAGTTCTGCAGTTTTTGGTTTCATGATTTTTTTTACAAAATGGACAGGTGACTATTACTAACTACAGAATGGCAGGTTGCTAAAGCTGGGGTACTCTAAGGTATTCGCTTTTCTTTGCTTAACATGTTCAATTCGACCAGGTACTTCTACTTCAAATCCATCTCGAGACAAAGCCAGTTTATGTTGCATATTTCTTGGTGGATTGTCTTTGCTTCCATCATGAGTTGCCAGAGGATGACGTTTCCAGGTAAGAAGTATTTCTTCAGGCAGACTCGATTCTACCAGAGGGAATAGCTATGTAGCGAAATCAGCTTTCTCCAGCCTAAGCGTCATCAGCGACCTTATATACGATTCTAGCTTCAGATGAATCAGATCAGATTGAATGGGATCTTTTTGCTTGCGTTCAAATTGGAGATAACCAGTTTTAGTAATTCTCGGATGTAGATTTGCAGGAGTAGGTCTTCATTTCAAAATGTTTCCTTCAGTGCTTTCACTGCCAGAGGATAATATTCATTGCTGTATGTAGAGCCACTGACAACTTCGTATGCTTTCGAGCATCGTCTTAATAACTGAAACAGGACCTGGAACTTATCGCTAGATCTGTACCCTCATGAGCTTTCTAGTATTTAGGCCCAGAATCCCAATCAGTTCACCACTGTATTTCACAATTTCAATTTTCTGGTAACGATATGCATTTCCAAAAAAGGCAAACGATTTATTTTTTGCCGGATTTTTGCTTACAAGTCGGAAACCATCAATTTTTACTTTTCCGCCCAACCTATCTAATATGCGAGAAAAGTATTGGTTTACCCCAAAAAAAGTTGGTATTTTGAAATTTTTTTTGAGTTATTTTTACGTTTCCATCAACAACAACACGAAAAAACGGTTATTAGAAAAAAATCCTGTGTGTGTGTCGTCGTCGTTGTCGTCGGCCACTTTTCCTTAACTTTCTTTTTAGCACGATACAGCCTCCGGAGTGCAATAAGTCACCAATTTTATGATGGAATATTGTTAAGGACATGTCACAGATGAACCCTATTGATTTTCAGCTCACCAGAGCCAGTACAACGGGTGCTACGGTACTTGAAGTACCAAATTTTTGGCATTTTTGAAGAATTTACATTTTGTTAGCACAATACAGCCTCCAGAGAGTATACGATTCATCAACTTTATGATTGAATATCGTTCAAGGTGTCTCAAAGATGTACCAAATTGATTTACAGTTGACTAGAGCGAGTACAGCGGGTCCTATAAATCCAGATATACTAAATTTTTGGTTATTTTTGGAGAATTTTCGGTTTGTTAGTACGATACATCCCCCGAAGTGTATACAAGTAACAATTTTATGATAGAATATTGTTCAGGGCCACAAATGAGGAAAAGTTAGTTTTAATCTTTGAAACCGTTTATTTTTATATAACCTTCCATTACAAAACGAAAGTACATTTAATGTACTACAAATTTAACCGTTTAAATTTATCCTTCCGCGAACCGTTTGAGCTCAAACGCAATGGAGGACGCTGATATCCTATTTATCACAGCAGCTCTTATGTTGGTTAAATGACAGTGATGGGGGGAGGTATCGACCTTTTGGTGATTTTGCTTGGCCTGTAGAACCCTGATATAAAGAAAGTATTCTTTTTGAAACCATGAAAAAGGAAGGTGTCTCAAATCCTCTGTAATCCTCATCTTGCCGCTGACAAAACCCTATCAGACCATGTATTGTTCCTGCAGGGATGAGGGGTTGTGAAACAACTTCTGCTTTGTTCAATAAGGGGAAAGTAACATTTCTTGAAGTCCTGCAGAGAAACAATGACTTGCTACCCAGCGTTGACGCTTTCAAAGAGCCTCATGAATACTAGGACGAGATTGATGAAGTAGGAAACGTGTTTCTCATGGCTCTATATGGGAAAGGACATGAGACTAGCCTGAACGATTTGAAATACAGGTAATAGGTGTCTTCATCTTACAAAAGTGAAGCCAGCATTGACTCACTACCCCCACCGAAGCTGCTGCATGACAACATTCACTGAGAGTTTAGATTCAGGTGCAGCAGTGGTTTCATTAAAAAATAAATGATTTCAAAGATGGAAACTAACTGTTCCGCATCTGTGAGATGCCCTGAACAATATTCATGTATACACTTCGGTGGATGTACAAACAGAAATTCTCCAAAAATGACAAAAATTTGGTACTTCAAGTACCATAGCATTCGTTGTACTGGTTTTAGTGAGTTGATTATCAATAGGGTCCATCTTTGAGATACTCTGAATAATATCCAATCATAAAATTGGTCACTTGTATATACTCCGGAGGCTGTATCGTGTTAACAAATTGAAATTTTTCAAAAAATGCCAACATGTCGTACTACAAATACCATAGCACCCGTTGTACGGGCTCGGGTGAGCTGAAAATCAATAGGGTTCATCTGTGAGATGTCCTAAATAATATTCAATCACAAGAGTGGTGACTTGTTGCACTCCGGAGACTGTATCGTGGTAAAAAACTGAAATTTCTATACAAATGACAAAATGTCGTACTACAAATACCATAGCACCCGTTGTACGGGCTCTGGTGAGCTGAAAATCAATAGGGTTCATCTGTGACATGTCCTGAACAACATTCAATCATAAAATTGGTGACTTGTTACACTACGGAGGCTTTATAGTGCTAATAAAGCATGTAACGAAAAGTGGCCGATGACAACGACGACATATACACAGGATTTTTTTTCTAAAACCCGTTTTTTCGTGTTGTTGTTGATGGAAAACGTAAAAATAACTCAAAAAAAATTTCATTTTTACACCTTTTTTGGGTGTAAACCAATACTTTACTCGCATATTATATAGGTCGGCGGAAAAGTGACAAGGAATTTTTCACCTTTTATTATATTACTTTTATTGTTGCGTCACGAAATTTTGTTAGCAAACCCCAGATTCGGATTTAGCACCCCAAAAATATATAAAATGGAAGAAATCAAAACTGCCCCATAATTTTCCTGTTTGAAACACAATTTGACTGGACTATAGATAGTTGGTGAAAAATTTGTTGGATTTGTTGTTCTAAAGCAACGGTTCCCAAACTGTGGTACGCGTACCACTGGTGGTACGCGGGAACGTTGCTGGTGGTACGCGAGTGAAGTTCGAAAATTGGTATACTCTACTAGTAGCGTGAGGGTGAGCGAGCAGCGGATGGAGGGGTGACAGTCGGAGTGGGAAAGATTGTGAGGGCGTGGAGGGGAGTAGCGCCGTTCAAGGCCGCGCGCTTTGTTATTGTGTTGTGCCAGATGCCAGTCAGCCAGTCCCAGTCGCCTGTCTGTCATCTCAGCGAGCACTATCTACTACGTAGCTCCGTAGAAAACCTAACCTGCAGTTTGACGTGTTGTTGTTTATATAGAGTTTGTGTCTATCAGTCAGTGAGAATAACATTGTTGGTAAGTGTTAGCTGTCGAATTGAAATGGATAAGTTTTTGGTAAGATCTACGTGTAGTAGTTCTAAAAAGCAAAGAACTTTGTCACCGGAACAAGAAAAGCCTATTGCAGCAGGAACAGATGCTGAGCAACCAAGCTGTTGCTCTACTTCTACGCCTTTGTTACGAACTTGTGAAAACAAAAAGAAATCAGGTAAACGTAAATATGATGAGAAGTATTTATCGTTTGGTTTTACTTATACTGGAAATTTCAGTGAACCTGTTCCACAATGTGTCATTTGTTTAGAAACTTTGTCAAATCATTCGATGAAACCATCACTTTTATTGCGTCATTTTAATACAAAGCATATCAATCTCATAAACAAGCCATTAGAGTTTTTTAAACGGAAGGAGTCTGAGTTAAAAGTGAATAAAGGAGCAATCACTTCATTTACGGGGTTAAACACTAGGGCTGTTGAAGCTTCATACAAGGTTAGTCTGAGAATAGCACAAGAACTAAAACCTCATACTATTGGAGAGACTCTAATTTTGCCAGCAGCTAAAGACCTTGTTTCCACAATTATAGGTGATAAAGAGGGAAAACAGCTCGATGTGGTTTCCTTGTCTGATAATACTGTTTCAAGAAGAATATCTAATATGGCTTTAAATGTAGAAGACATTTTACTCAAGAAAGTGAACAGTAGTAAATACTTTGCGATACAAGTGGACGAAACAACAGATGTCGCAAATTTGGCTCAACTGTTATGTTATGTTCGCTATGAAGAAAAATACTCAGTTGGTGAAGATATGTTATTTTGTGAAACTCTTTCAGCTCATACTACTGGAGAAGACATATTTTATAAAGTAAATGAATTTGTGCTCAGGAATGGAATTGATTGGAAGAAATGTGTTGGTATATGCACGGATGGTGCGAGAGCCATGACAGGAGCTCATAGTGGATTGGTAACTAAAATAAAAAAAGAAGCTCCGGAGGCACAACATATTCACTGCAGCCTTCACAGAGAAGCGCTTGTAACAAAACGCTGTCCAGCACAACTAAAAACTGTTTTGAACGAGGCTGTAAAGACAGTGAATTTTATTAAGAGCAGAGCCTTGAATTCACGCCTTTTTCACAACTTATGTCAAGAAATGGACAGTATTCATAAACAACTACTGCTCCACACAGAAGTTAGGTGGCTTTCAAGAGGAAAGATGCTGACTCGCGTTTTTGAGTTACGTCACGAGATATTGATTTTTTTAACAGATTCTGATTTTGAGCTACGAAGTCGTTTTACTGATGAACTATGGCTGTGTCGACTGGCTTACTTAGCTGACATTTTTTCAAAACTCAATGATGTGAACATGAGTTTTCAAGGTACTTCTAATACCCCGTTTCGAGTGTGTGACAAAATTAACGCCTTGAAACAAAAAATCACCTTTGCAGATGATGAAGCCAAGAAAAGCAAGGTTTCGTTTTTTCCTTCTATCAGCACTTTTGTTGAAGAAAATGAGCTTTCACTTAGTAAGACAGTTCTTAGTGATATCAGTGACCATTGTAACATTTTGAAGGAAAACTTGAGCATTTACTTCCCAGAAAACTATAAAGAACATTTGTGGATGAAAACCCCGTTTAGTGACATTAAGAAAATGACAATCCCAGAGAATCTCTCATTAGCCGAAAAAGATCAACTGTTCGACTTAAATTGTGACTCAGATTTGAAGGAAGTTTTTGATAAAGCTACCCTGATTGACTTTTGGATTCAACGACGCCAAGACTACGGTGAAATCGCCAACCGAGCAGTCAAGTTTTTACTCCCATTTTCAACATCCTACTTATGTGAAGCTGCGTTTTCTTCTCTTTGTTACCTTAAAAACAAATACAGAAATAGGCTGGCTTGTGTTGAAAATGACTTGCGTTTGAAGCTAAGCCCAATAAAACCAGACATTGCAACTTTAAGCAAATCGCTACAAGCTCATCCTTCTCATTAACTTGTGTGTACTTATGTTTGAATTTGTTGTATTGTTTTCCAAATACAGTTTTGTTCTACACCTTAAAGTTTATTTATATTCTTTCATCCTAATTTTTATTTCAAAATAAGCATTGGTTATAACTATGAAAAGTTTAATTTTAACTAATTTATTTACAACTAACTGCAAAGAACTAAATAAACATTGTTTTAAAGTAAAGTACTTAAAAGGCTAAATGTTATTTTTTAATTGTTATTTACAAACTTTACTATGTTGGCAATGGAATGATGATTAATCATTTTTATACTGGTGGTACATGAAAGGAAGACTTCATATTAGGTGGTACGCCATCAAAAAAGTTTGGGAACCGCTGTTCTAAAGGGTCGAATTGTTTTTAAATCAGTGAGGCCGAGCTTCAATTATACTATTTTGATTGTAATAATCTCAAAAAAATGTCAACTTTATGTTCATTCGAATTATGGATTTTCAACAGGTTGTAACTTAGTTGTGGTGATTATTACAGTTTCATATATCTTCGTGCAAATATTCACTTCCTTATACGTTAATTGATAAAACTGATTTATAGTAACCGCATAAAAATAAACAAATGTATTCATCATGTTACACTTTCTTATATTCCAGAACTGATAATGCCATTGTAGAGAAAGTGATTATGACTAATTGGCCAATGTAAATCGGTTTATCGTGTTAATTTAAGTAATCGATGGAAAATGTGATATTTTCTATAAAAGTTCGGTTAGTTTCCCAACGTTTTTGATGGAATTTAGCATGTCGACTCATGGAACTGAGTTGATGAAAGTTTCAATTCATTTGAAATAATTTTTTCAATCGCATTCTAGTAAATAAAATGAAATCAATGGAATAGTTTGAATATATTTCAAACTATTAAAAAATTTATTTATTACCACCTATAGAATATCTAAAAAAAAAATTCAAGTAAAAAATATTTGATCCTTAATAAAAATTTTTGATTAGTAGTTTCTCATTCAAATGTTGATGTTAAATAATTTTTATGAAGAACTATATAAACTAGACTATTTTGTAATGATCAATAAAATTGTAAAGAATCTGTGTATATGATGGTAGAAAATTGCATTTATCAAGTGTTCTGTTCAGGTCATCGACCATCCACCAGAGGAATGCAGGTAGAACTGTAAAGCTACCGTATCAAACTAGAGCTGCCGATTGCAATGATGGCATTAAATTAGAAAAATAAAAGAATAAAGAAGTAAACGCTACCACAATGTCGTTATATACATATATTACCAAATATTTCTGGACGGAAATATTATATTCATGTGAAGCAGAAAACAATTTTTTGTCAGATTAAGTTTCTGTGTGGAATTTATTACCGCATTTTTTAAGAATAACTGACGAGTTTAAAATAGATGACGCAAAAAATGTGATAATATCCAATCATACGATGTATAAGGCATTACAAATTAATCATCGGTGATATTGTATTTTTAAGATAACCTCAGTTCAATTATTTTTTTAATTCGTACCAAGGTAGGTTCAACAAAGTTTATGCAGTTCAATTTCCACTGCAGGTGCTGAAATTACACATTGGTGTCCGTTAGCGGTGCTTCGATTAGGAAATGTTCCAGAGTCAACGCTTGGAGGTCATTGGGATCTAGGGATAATGGGGTTAAGAGTCGCGAATTTAAACAAACTTCTATTCACGAAAGCAAAGTACAAAATTCTTTGTAAACAAGATATTTTCTAATATTCTCCGCAAATGTTTCACGTTTTGGTTTGATTTCTCCCATAGCCCCCCAAAATTTGGCGATCTCGCTGGTTTAAAGTCGAATTTTCTACTTGTTTATACAAAATAATTCGAAATTTTATTTTTTAAATTTTCTGAGTTAAATAATTCGCGATCTGTTTCAACAAAATTGGAACCCTTATCTGAGAATATTTCTTTATTATACTCTCTGCGAGATGAAAATATTTTAAAAGTTGCTAAGACATTTTCAGTAGTTAAATCTCCTACCTGTTCCAAGTGAACGGCTTTGGTGGTGGATTAAATAAATAATAATTTTTTTGCGCTATTTGTGAGATTTAATTAAATAAGGTCCGGCGAAACCTCCTCCGGAAGTTAATAATGGTCGTGACGGCTGTAATCTTTCTTTCGGAAACTTGCCCATTTTCTGAGACTACGGTTCGGGATTTCGCTTGTACCGTGTGGTATGTATTAGAAACTATTCATGTTATAACTTTAGGAGAAAAAACTTCTCAGTCAAAGTGACCAAGAGAAATCGCTGGATATAACTTTCAAGTTTCTAGGTTAACCGTTAGGGGGCGTAACCTGCGAAAAAAAATTTAAAACCAGTTTTTTGTGAAATATGCCCAATTAAACCAAGTGTTAAATAAGTAAACTAGAGAGAGAGGCCTAAATTCCACACAAATTTGTTCAAGTACTTTTTTTAATTTCATTAAATAAAGGGTGTGGGGAAGTGTTTGTGGATACATACCTACAACTTTGGTTTGGATCAACCGATTTTAACGAAATTACTGTCATTAGAAAGAGTGTAAATGAATGAATTACATCTACAATAAAACAATTGCATTTAGTTTCAATTGCCATAGGTAGGGGGTACTTTCAAATGAAAAAAACTAAAATTTCACATTTGAATGGCTTTTCACTCGTGACTATACCAATTTCACGACAAATTTCGGTATATGGGTTATTTAAAGAGAAATCAAAAAATGTTATCAACAAAAATTATAGATATCTCTAAGGTCCATATTTTGAAATTATCTCCAACTATACACACCAAACCAAACAAACGATTTTGTAAATGAGAACCCCTGTATATTATACCGAATTCGAATTGCTCACATTTTTTTGAAGCTTTTGATATAAGGTTTTGCTACGTTATACAAAGTCCTTCAAAAGATATGGACACGTTTATGTGAAAATCGTAGGTAAATCAACGCTCTGTAGCTTATTGTACGTTGAAGAAAAATTTTTTTATTTTCCCAAACGTGTCACAATATGGTGCATTATCTCAGTATTATATTAAATTTTAATTATTTTACATTTTGTATACAGGGTGGACGGAAGCTTGAACCTTTCATTTTCTCTCTTCTTTCAAATAGAACTCCCTGTATTTTTAGCGCAAATTGAATCTTCGATCATGTAACTTTAATTTTTGATAAGTATTCCCTACACCCACAGTTTATAAAAACAGAGTTATTTTGTAATATCTATTGTATACCATAATTATTAACCTATTATGTGAAAGCAATAAGCGTTGAATGTAACAAAAAATTCTAAATGATAGTAAATCTTAATAAACCATTCATTTTAAACTAAACAAGTCACCAAAAGTATAATCCTAACCGTAACCGTAATATTAAATTAAATGTTCAAAATGTTCACTGTTAACATCAATGCAATGCTGCAGTCTAAGTTCAAATGATTGACTAACATTTCTCAGCATAAATACGTGATCAAATCGAAATACCGCTCTGATTATCTCTTTCATATCCTATCTATTAGTCGGGAGAGTTCTATAAACCTCATTTTATATGAAGCCCCAAAAAAAGAAATCCACTTTTGTTAAATCCCTCTACCTATGACACTTAAAACTAAATGCAATTGTTTTATAGTAGATGCAATTAATTCGTCTATACTCTTTCTAATGACACTTCTTCTTCTTCTTCTTCCTCAACCTATAGTTGTCCACTCCTGGATATCTCTCATTTGTTTTCATGTCTCCCTGTTCCTAGCTGTACCAGTAACCAGTTCTTGTCTGCCACCTTCTTAATGACGTCTACGCATCTCTTCTGTGGGCGTCCTATGCTTAGCTTGGTCTGTCTAGGCCTCCAAACTGTTATTTTATATGCCCATCTATCTTTATCCAGTCTAGCCAGTTGACCGGCCCAACGCCACTTCATCTTAGCCGCCTCTTGTATTATATCGGTAACTCCAGTTTGTCTGATATCCTCATTTCTAATTTTGTCGCGGAGTGAGATCCCTAGCATGCTTCGTTCCATTGCTCTTTGGGTTGTTAAAAGCTTGTTTGCAGTTGCTTTTTTAGGCTAATTGTTTCCAATCCGTATGTTTGCACGGGTAGTATACAGGTATTATATACTTTGCGTTTCAAATTTATAGGGATCATGTTGTATTTAAGAATGTGTCCCAGCTTGCCGAAAGCTGCCCACGTCAATCTTATGCGTCTTTTGATTTCCGCGTGTTGATTTTCTTTACCCAATTTAATAGTGTGTACCAGAAGTATACAGTGTGGAAACCACTTATGGAATAAAATTCTTTATGTCATTATTTTAGAAAATTATAAAAAATGCCGAGACACATCAACTTTTGAATTGAATTGTGCGTTATGTAAACATAAATTTAAATGTACAGGGTGATTCACGCAAGGCTGCCATAGTCGGTGTTATTGTTTTTTTTTAATGAAACACCCTGTATATTCGTATATTTTTGAAATCCTCTCAATGAACCGATTCCAACAAACTAAATAATGTATGGTCAATTATGAATTATACAGGGTGAAATTTTAAAATTAATAATTTATTACACTTGAAATATCGGTACTTTTTAAATTAGCTAAATATGGATTTATCAGAATTCTAAACTAACTAATTATTAGACGTATTTGTTATTAAACAAAACCTGCTACGCCCATGAATTTTATCATAAAATACCTAAAAATTGCCTAAAAACGCCAATAATTAAACAAAAACGGTAAATAATGTGGATTGTTTTTAATCGGCAAATAATGTGGATTGTTTTCTATTCTGTCAGTTGTTGATGTGTTGACAGTTTATACTGAAAAAGTAAAATCTTTGTCAAACACTCTTTCCTTGTCGACATAACAATGAAATATTTAACTGAGACTCATCGAATTGAGATTTTAATGATGATCGGGTATGGGGATAACTGCAGAAGTCAAGTTGGCAAACTTATTTAATCACAGGTATCCCGAATTGCCTAATATTTCACAAAGTACTGGGTCCAAAATTCATGCACAATTCAGAGAACTTGGACATGTCAATCCATTGAAAAGAAAACCACACTTCGTTGAAGATGATGTGAAAGTGGATATTATGTTAAGTGTCCAAGAGAATCCAACTTCTAGTACACGTCAAATTGCCCGTGAAAATATTGTTAGTCATACAACTGTTCTAAGATGTCTTCATAAAGAAAAACTTCATCCCTACAAACTAACTTTTGTGCAGGAGTTAACAGAAGACGATCCAGATCGTAAAATGGATTTCTGCGAAAGATTGACGAATAAGCTGAACAGAAATGAGATAGCTCTTGGTACCATTCTTTTTTCTGACGAATCAACATTCACATTGAATGGAGAGGTAAACCGACAGAACTGTAGATATTGGTCAGCAGAGAATCCTAATTGGATGCGTGAGACACATACTCAGTACCCTCAAAAGGTGAACGTTTGGGCCGGTATCATAGGCGACCATATTATTGGTCCTATATTTATAGATGGAAATTTGACAGCTGAAAAATATTTAAATATGCTTAGAAATGAAGTTATTCCCCCGTTGGCAAACTTATATCCCAACGCAATAGATCCTAGTTTACCGAATGAAAATGTTTGGTTCCAGCAAGACGAGGCAACACCCCATTATGCTTTAATGGTAAGAACTTATTTAGATGAAATCTTCCCCAATAAATAGATTGGACGAAGAGGTACTATTGAGTGGCCAGCTAGATCGCCAGACCTTACGCCGTTAGATTTTTTCTGTGGGGTTACCTTAAGAACAAAGTATATGCAACACAACCAACTAGCATTGTAGACCTCAAAGACCGGAAAACTACAGAAATACGGAATATTTCACCTCAAACTTTGAACAAAGTTAAGGAGGAGTTCTATAGGAGACTGTGCTATTACCAACAACTAGTTGGAGAACATTTTGAGCATTTATTTTAATGTATTTATGTGTTTAATAACTGTAAAAATAAAAATTTCACCCTGTCTAATTCAAAATTCAATTTGTTGGAATCGGTTCAGTAAGAGGATTTCAAAAATATGCGAATATACAGGGTGTTTCATTAAAAAAAAACAATAACACCGACTATGGCATACTTGCGTGAATCACCCTGTACATTTAAATTTATGTTTACATAACGCACAACTCAATTCAAAAGTTGACGTGTCTCGGCATTTTTCATAATTTTCTAAAATAATGACGCCTGTTCAACCGGTTGATGACAATCCAGTTTGGATGTTAGGCGATTCGTTATAATTTATGTGAAAAGTTTATATAAATGTGATAGAAGGGATATAGGCCTGTAATTTTCGACGCTTGTGTTATTGCCTTTTTTGAAAGGTAGTATTACTTCAGAGCTGCACCATTCGGTTGGTATTTTACCGGCTAATGACACTAATTTTGCTAAAATCGGTTGATCTAAACCATAGTTATAGGTATTTATACCCACTCTCCCCCACCCTTTATTTGTAGAAATAAAAAAAGTATCTAAACAAATGTGTGCAGAATTTAGGACTCTTTCTAGTTTACTTATTTAACACTTGGTATAATTGGGAATATTTCACAAAAAAGTGGTTTTTAAATTTTTCTTCACCTGCTTCGCCTCCCAGCGGTTAACCTAGGAACTTGAAAGTTATTTCCAGCGATTTCGTTTGGCCACTTTTACTAAGCAATTTTTTCTCCCAAAGTTATAACATGAATATTTTCTGATATATAGCCGAGAGATCGGCTTATTGGACCACCCCGTACACTTAACATATGAATGTATTATTTTTCTCATTACATCTACCTTTCCATTTTCCAGTATCCTACTTCATATGGCTCAACTTTTTCCTTTGCTTCTTTAATTGCTTCATTTATTACCAACACTAACAATAGTGGGCTCAAGATACATCCTTGTTTAACCCCTGATGTGATTTCGTATGGTGCTCATGTCTCTAGTTTAACTCTTACATAATTATATGTATGTTAGTATAGGCTTTCTATTCCTTTTATTATTATTTCAAAGACTCTTCTCTTTCTTATATTATTCCATACATCATCTCTTTGTATCTAACCAATGGCTTTTCTCAGGTCTATGAAGCTGCGGTGTATATATTGGTCTTTATTGTGGCTTTTCCTCCTAGCTATCTCATAATAACATCGCGTCGGTTGAGCCCATGTTTGATCTGAATCCAAGCAGCGTTTCTTCAGTGTGTTTCAATTTTTCCCTCAGACTTTTCTTCAAAATTCAAGTGTACATTTTGGACACTGTACTAGTCTATGTGATACCTCTTCGGGATTTTCTGTTATCCCCTTTTTTGTAGATTGTGGTAATGATCCAAAAATTTCCACTCCTCAGGTGTTTTGTATTCAAGTATTTCGTTCATGAGCTTTGTTAGATAATCAGTTATTTTATCATGTCCACGTGTTTTCTCTGATTATAGTTTTTCTATAGCTTCTTTAATCTCCTTTTTGCTCACTATTTCGTAGGGATCTGATTCAATTTCTTGTCTAGCTTGTGTATATTTATTTTCGTCTGTCCCTCCAAAAAGATGTTTAAAATACTTCCTCCATCTTCCCATAATCTTATCCTCGTTACTTACAAGGTTTCCAATTTTATCTTCTATGTTTGATCTCTCTCTTTCTTCCCTTGTCTCTCATGTTTCCGAAGAATCATTTTTGTTTATCCTTGTATGCTGCTTTCATCTTTCTCCGAAATCATGCTATTATTTTTCTTAGTCTTCTTTTATTTTTTTATTTAATTTCTTTAATCTTTATAGTCCTCTACTTTAATAGCCAATGAAATGAATCGGACTATTATATTTAAAATTGAACTGACCATTACAACAACAAAAAAGTAATTAAAACATGTCTGAAGGAAGTTACTCTATACTTAAAAATAATAATATGATCGAATGCGCGATTTTCGTAAGACATCTTTGGCTCCTACATTCCAATCCCCCTATAATTTCGTAACGCACCAAATCACACACACCAGTTCCACTTTACTTATTTCGATAACCATGATTAAAACACAATCAAATTACCATTTCTTACATCAAAATATATATTTACTTGATGTAATAACCGTTCGTGGTGTTAGGTAGTAGGATAAAATTAATACAACAACGTTTAGAAGATCTACCAATGACCTGGTTTGGACGTCACATCCATTCCCAATTATTTTATAAGATCAGCCCGCATATCAGATCCACATCTGATGTTTACTGGTGGCTAAAGAATGCGCGAACGATGTTTACAATGTATTTAGTGAAGCGTGTAGTGGAAAGATGTTTCGATTCTTCTGTTCTAAACTATATTATTATTGAAAGAGTACGTATAAGCTCTGTTAGGAGCGACATTACAATATCTGAAAAAAGAATGCGATATAGTGATTATAACGTCAAGATTTTGGAAAATACTGCACAAACTATAAGAAAATTGCCCTAACCAGTAGAGTGGCAGAATAGCGGAAAAGTGTTGTAGATAAATTATAAAAAATCCTGCACATAGTTTGTCCTGAACAACAATCAAAAGAGGTGTTCGAAAAAAAACCATTTGTTTTTGAACTTGCATGCCTTCACCTTATCCCATTCTCTCATAGCCGAAACATATTTTCCTCTGCCTCACTGACTATTAGCTATCGCTAAAGTACACTCATATCCTAAAAACGGAAGACCAATAGTGGCGAGAGCACTATAGGATTCTGGAAGCCAAACATCATTCATAGTGTCCTCTTTAGCTGCTAACATGAAAAGAACCCTAAAACCATTTCATCTGCAACTAGCAGGTATTCTCAATGAACATAGTGTCATTGGGGAAGTGATGGATGTAGATATATACTATCATCGCTCTTCATCAAAGAAGTTCACTGTTACCTGTGCCGTGGTGCAAATAATCACATATCATCTTCCTCAAGTGCCCATAAATTCTTCCAAACTGCTTATACCTTCTCATATAAAGACCAGATTAGCAGACGAAGAATTTGATTCCTCAGGAGAAATATCTGTTGTTTTAGGAGCTGATGTTTATTATGAACTATTACTACCTGGTGTAGAATTCTTGGGAAAAGGACCCGATTGGGTTGGATAGCTTCAGGAGCCGTGCCTCCCCAGTGTCTATCTGCTCTGTCTCGCTTTGCTCACCCCGGCTATTCTTTTCACACAACTAGCTTCACTCAAGAAGAAAGGCTTTGGAAATTTAAAAAAAAATGTATATCAAGAAAATGGTTTTTACCCCTCAAAAAATTTCAAACGAGATGTTATGGCGGAACAAATATTTCAAGACACTACCCAAATTCTCCCTTATGAAAAATATCAGGTGAAATTGACCTTAATTCACCCCCTACCTCAAAAAGACTTGGGGGAATCATTCACTCAAGCGCAAAACAAATTTCTTTCATTAGAAAAACGGTCAACAAAAAACCCACAACACAAACAAGAGTACAAAG
Organism: Galeruca laticollis; assembly: GCA_963921935.1. Lineage (NCBI taxonomy): Eukaryota > Metazoa > Arthropoda > Insecta > Coleoptera > Chrysomelidae > Galeruca > Galeruca laticollis. Next base: position 64,286,834 of record OY998176.1, on the reverse strand, counting down.
CAGTACTTGATAAGTACTTACTCTTGGGTCATGATCGACTTACACTTCTTTCTCTGCACAACGCTTCTAAGGAAAATAAATACTTTGCCCCACACTTATATATTGTGAGGGAACAAAGTTATTACATAACAACTAGAATAGTGTTTGACTTTTCTTCAACCCCTACATCTGGTCTTTCTAATAACGATATCAGTTTACGAGGGCCCTCCGTACAACCCGAATTATTTGATATACTTACTCGGTTCAGGCTCTTAAAATATGCACTGACAGCAGCCATCACAAATATGTATAGACAGGTGGCAAAGAACCCCAAATATTGTTCTCTCCAAAATATTGTGTGGAGGGACAATCCAAGCGACGAAACTCAATGCATTGAATTGACTACTGTCTCTTTGGTGGCCAGAAAAGTGTCCCATTCCTTGCCTGCAGAGTACTCAAAGAAATAGCTCTACGATGACCTGACTTACCACTTGCTCAACAAACCATACTACTCCAAACCTATGTAGACGATTTTCTATCAGGAGCAGATCTCAGAACAAGACTTAAACGTTGTATACAATTCTCTGGTTACTCTTTTATCTTCTGCTCATTTCGAATTATACAAGCCGAGATCTAATTCAGAAAATTTATGTAAGCATACTTCTCAATGTGAACCAGTCGTTACAGAATTCAATCCCGATTAATCCCCTTGTAAAGTGCTAGGCCTTCTCTGGCAGCCTATTTCTGATAATTTCCAGATATCTCTCCCTAAGTTACAAGAAATGTCCCCTATCATTAAGAGAAAAATATTGTCACATGTCGCCCAGTGTTATGATCCCTTAGGATTAGTGAATCCTGTAATAGTACAGGGAAAATTGCTTATGCAAAAACTGTAGTCCAAAGGTATTGAATGGGACCAATCCATCACTGAATCCGATATAATACATGACTAGAATAATTGTCTGTCCAATGTCTCAAATTTATCTTCTTGTATAATTCCTCGCTGCCTCATATTGCACGAAACCGTGACATGATACTAATTGTACGAATTTTCTGATGTCAGCACCACAGCTCACAGATGCTCTTTGTACTTGCGCACCTTTTATTCTGATAACTCTATCACGTCCGATAAATCTAGAGTAGCTCCCATAAAGAAACCGCTCACCATACCTAAGTTGGAACTATGATCCATGACTCTCAGATCTCAACTTTTTACTAGAATTCATTCAGTTCTCCAACCTGTACTGACTATAGATGAATCATCCCTATCGTCCGACTCTCAGATATAACTATTTTCGGTTAAAGGCTACCCCACCTAGTGGAGCACCTTTGTTGTAATAAAGTCTCCATTATTCAAACTTCTACGAAACAAACAACCTGGAGAAACATATCATCTGTCCAAAACCTCGCCTATATGCTGTCCAAAGGAAAATTTCAACCTCATTCAATCACCTGTGGAAGTCGGGCCCCTATTTTCTTTCTAACCCAGAATCCGTCTTAGATTTTTTTGATTATTTTTCTCCAATGTCCAATCCTCCCGAAGAAAGGAAGCACTCTGCCCTGAATTCCAGACCGTCACCTAACCTCGGAGAATGTCTTGTCTTAAAATGTTCCTGTTCATACAAGTTGCAACGGACAACTGATTATGTTCTACGATTCATCTATAATCTCAGAAATAGAGAAAAAGTGACAGGTCTACTGAGCCCAAGAGAACTAGAACAATCTAATTCTTTCAAAATAAAACAAATCCGGATAATCTCGTTTGTTATGGAAATTAAATCTATCAAATCCGATAAACAAGCATATCGCTTCTCGTAACCCGTTTCTAGATGACAATCAACTCCTGAGAGTAGGTGGACGATTATCCAACTCTCACTCCTTTTATCCAAAATACCCTATATTGTTACCCTCAAAACATCATCTCACGATCCTGATCTTACGTCATGAGCATAAACAATTAGGTCATGATAGCCCTCAAAATGTACTAAATAATGTAAGATTACATTATTGGCCCATAGATGGCCTTAGATATCTAAAGAAAATTATTCATTCAAGTCCCACATGCAAACGCTTCAATGCTATTGCTTCCAGCCAAATTATGGTTAATTTTCCCAAAGAAAGGGTTACTCCTTTGCGTGCTTTTGCCGACACCGGAGTAGATTTCGGTGGCCCATTCTTCACTAAGTCCTCATCACTAAAGAAAGTTGATAAACAAAACATAATTCCGCAAGAACAGTACGGTTTCCGTACATTAGGGAGGAATTTTACAAAAAAAACAAATCTGTGATGGTTACGATCGATATACAGAAAGCTTTCGATACGGTATGGCATGATGGATTAACATATAAATTAATAAAACTCAAAATACCGGAATATCTTATCAAAATTATTAAATCACACCTTACAAACAGAAAATTTTACTCTCGTGTGAATGACGGCGTGGCTGGGCCATACCCCATACAAGCCGGAGCTCCGCAAGGGTCAGTTCTCTCACCTTTGCTATACTCCTTATTCACCCACTATTTACCCTCCTCCCCACAAATCTTAACTACCATTTACGCAGATGACACTTGTTTTGTTTCATCTGCAACAACACCTGACACTGCACTTCAAAATATACAAACATACATCAACACGCAAATACTCACATACATGAGAGACAATAAATTGACGATCAATCCCTCAAAGACAGAGTACATGTTACTCAGGAGGAAAGCAAGGAACAATGGCTCATTGCAATCTCAGCTGTGTGTAGATGGGCAAACAATCACCCCCAGTAGTTAAAGTACCTTGGTTACACTGTGCAGGGCAACACCAACGCCAACGCGCACATTTCCAAGCAAGTACAAAAAGCGAAGATGGCAATGAGCAAATTGTACCCTCTGATCTGCAAAAAAAGTTGTCTCTCCGTATACAACAAATTGATTATTTATAGACAAATCATCAGACCCACACTAACTTACGCTGCACCCGCATATTACACCGCTATACTCGATAGTCGAAATTCTGTAAAGTGACTCATCGCTCTTACTGTCCATAAAATCAGTTGCAGAAGCGAACTTCATGAGCGCATCATTTTTGAAGGGTTCTTAATAGTCCTAAATAAAAAATAAATAGAAAATGTTCTTGTACGCTCTGCCGTTTAAATTTGAGAGAACAGAAATACGAAATTATTATGGTAGGTATCATTATGTATATACAGGGTGTTACCAAGAATAATACACATTTTTAAGGATGAGCTATAATAAGATGTATATAAAAAAGTCGATAGTCGAAATTCTGTAAAGTGACGTCATCGGTTATCTACCGATTTAAAGTGAACTCCATGAGCGTATCATAGTTTAAGGGTGCGAATACTGAAATATCTGGAATTTCAATTTTTAACATTTGAAATAATAACTTATCACAAGTTGTTCATAAGTAAGTTAAAACAAAATAAAAAAATGTTTAAAAGTCAATTCCAACTTACTACTACTAAAACTAAAAAAAAGTTGTTTGTCAAGACCAAAATAAATTACCAATAAGTATAGGTATGTTGCGAGGTCACTTGTAAAATGTCTGACTAACTGGAAGCGGTATCACTCCCTGACGACTCCTCAGAATCATCGCTTTCTCCTCCTATATCGATAATGAGTGGTTCCGTCATTACTTCTACACGTATGTCTAAATCCCAAAACTTTCTTCTTTCAATACGTGTTGAATACATTTACGCCAACTCTCAGCAGTAACGGTATGCAGCGCCTCGTCAAACAGTTTCTCAACGTCAGCCATTTTGAATGTACTGTTTTTTCTCGCAACATAATTTTTCACTTGGGCCCAAACCAGCTCGATGGGGTTTAACTCACAGTGGTAGGGAGGAAGTCTAACAACTGAGACGTTGAAATCTTTCGCCATTTCATCGACAACGTACTTAATATAACTGCTTTTATGTTTCCGTACGAGAGATAATAATTCAACTTTTAGCATTGCCTCGTTGTGCGGAATGCTTTTACTCTCTAACCAATCAATTATAACCCTCTTGCGGCTAGCTGAAGTAGGTATTTGCTCCAGTCGACGAGAGTGGTATGAAGCATTATCCATAACTATCACTGAACCAGGAGTTACCTTTGTTAAAATTGATCTAAACCATGTTTCAAACCGGTTACCATCCATCTCTTCATGGTAATCGACAGTTTTTTTGGACTGAAAACTTAGTAATCCACCTTCTACAAATCCTTCCTCGCTGCCAATGTGAGTGATAATCAGTCGACGTCCTTTCCCAGAGGGAGCTTTTAAACCGGAAGAGAAACCCTCCATAAAGGCTTGTCGATTGCTTCGTATATTCATGTCTTGCCACACTTTTGACACAGTGTGGCCTTCATTTAACCATGTTTCGTCAAGATAATATATGTGCCGTCCTTCGTTACGAAACTGTCGTATCTGTTTTAAATAATTTCTCCTCCATTCCACAATGTCATTTCGTTCAATTAAGGCACTGTTTCTACTTCTTGTTTGGTAACGAAAATTCATTAATTTTAAAGTTCGTCTCAAAACTTTATCACTGATGTTTGGTAAAGTATCATCAGCTTCTATTACCTCGCTCAATTTAGCTACCGAGGGGATTTCATTCCTAAAATAAAAAGAATGTATTTCCCTACGTATAGCATTCCGTGTTTGGTCGTCCAAAACAATTTTCTTTCTTCCCCTACTTTCCGGTTTACAGTTTTCACCTCGTTCTCTTGTCAAAGATCCGTCCCGCGATTTCTTTAGAATATTGTATATAGTACTCTCAGAAACTTTAGTTAAATAACTGCACTTAATCACAGCGTCACTAACACCCAACTGTTTGTCCATGGCACGCAGTCATTCGTACACATTTAATATGAGGACTTTTTCTTCCCGAATTAAATTGTTACGACGCCGTTTTTTATCGCCAACACCGCTACACTCCGCCATTATTGTCACTAAATATACCGATATAAATATTACAATAAATACCAATAATAACCGATTTATCACACAAAACCACAACACAAATACTGATGTTACGCTCATGAAGAGAATAAACACCTCACATAACTGTTTACTATCACTGTCTCATTCGCGTAGCTCGATCTATCTATCTCGTTCTCAAAGCCGGAACATTGAAGCGACTCTCCAACATTGTCAAATCGGCGAGTTTTTCACAACAAACTTTGCGTTCAAGAAATATACATAAACACTTTATTTCACATTTCAAGTAAACTAATTATTATTAGTCTGCTTGAAATTTGAAATAAATATATTAAATTGGTATTGACTTAATTACATTGCATCTTTTGTACCTGAAATATTGACACAATGGATTTGAAGTGTATTTATAAAATACAGCATTTTTCTCTAGAATACATATGGCAACTGCGCTTTAACCAAAGTGTTGATTAGATAGCTCTGACTCACTTTACACAATTTCGACTATCGAGTATACAAAACACAACTTCCATACATTGCAGGTGGTGCAAAACAAGTGCCTTCGCATGGCAATACCCTATAAAATCGATTATCCAAAACTCCCAAAAAATTCATGGTTGCATGAACAAGCCGACATGCCCACTATCAAGGACTTTATAACTAAAATCTCACAAAATTTTTATAATAACTGCTTACCTAAAAACCTTGGTGAAACACTCAGAGCCGCCAATCGCGCAAAAGACACCCGTGATAGTGGGTGTAGACTTTTGCATGGTAATTTATTCACATAATAAGTTGTTTTACCTCAACAACCAATACTTCGATTATGAGGGTAGCATAGTCACCCCTAATCAACCAAACATTTTGATTCCCATACATATACCCCCCTAAAATGAACATCTGACATGTTGCCGTCTCTCATAAACTAATACCTGTTCGTTTTGAAACCCTGTTTTTCAGCTGCTTTTCAGGGATATACAAGTCGAAATTGCAGTGGAGTCATACTTGTGAATCTCGGGACAAAGTAATTTACATAACAAAAATAAGTGGATTATGCGTTTTAGCAAGGTGCGATGTATCGAATGCCAAATCACGGGATTGCACCAGGACGGCCAGAACATCGGCGTTTATATATATTAGATGTATTTGTCATGGATGTAATCTTAAATTATAAATGTTAACCTATTGTTAATAAAGACATTTTAAAACAAACTAACTAAAGAAAGCTTTCTTAATGAAAATCTATATGGCAGCCTTTGTTTGTTTATCTACGAAGGCTGTTCATATAGAGTTAGTTTCTAACCTCTCTACAGACTCTTTCTTAGCTTGTTTAAAGCAGTTCCATACTGTGACATACTTTATAAGAAGGTAATGCCACATTCAGGTAGAATATTAATCTGCTTCTAATCAAAACACTTATATTTGGTGTCCGATTCTATGTTGTTATGGTCTCACCTGGCGCCCGGGCAATATGTTCGAAAACAAACCATTTGTTTTCGAACTTGCATGTCTTCACCTTATCCCCTTCTCTCATTTCCGAAATGTATTTTCCTAACTGATTCGGGAATCGTCTGTGAACTGTTTGTTCGAACAAACCTAGTGTTCCAGTAGGTGAGCTAATATCTTATCAACTCACTACAACTTAACCGTCGTCATAGAGAGAAAAAAGAGTTAGTTGTCAGTCAATTTTGACAAATGAAAATGTTATAAGTTCCCGACTACTTTTTAATAAAAAAATAGACTAGTATTCCATTAAAACCCATAGTAATCAAAAGTTGATCACAAAACACAATGCTCCAGTTCTTATCGAAAGCCGTTGAGAAACAGGTACATATAGCTTATACAAGGAACATTGCTGAACAGTGGTAAATAATCCTCTTTTAATATATTAAAATATTTTTTTTATTGATGCCGCATATTACCTTTTTAAAGCACGCGTCAGCGTGTTTAAATCGAACTTTCAAACACGCGCGTTTTTTAAAGTCCCCATGGTAACAACAACAACTTGAGAAACGTAAGTATCAATGACAACTTTTTTTATTAGTTTTTAAATTGTATATTATCATTGGGAACCAATGTCTTATTTGGTTTTTTCTGCAAAATGTATTTATATATTCATATATACATTGTTTCCCTTTAAATATAAACAAAGAAACTTTTCGATTATTGATCTGACAGCCCGTAACGTCAACTAAAAATAAATACTATTTGACGTTCACGAAACTTGGCTGAGCATCGAGGATGGACTTCCATTTTTTTGTAGTAATAATAATATAATAATATTTTATGATTTCAAAGTGCACCAATAAAAAAAAATAGCGTAAAGTATTCGTGGATAACTGGTCTTTCAAACACTTGCTCTATTTCGAACAATCGGCTGCGCCGTCGTGCTCGAAAAATCGCGCGTGTTTGAAAGACCTCTTTATCCACTTATACTTTAATATACTATTAATAACATGTAACTTTCAACATTTTACAACAGGAAAAACAAAACTAAGTATTATAAATTTTGTATTTCATCCATGGGGATAGAACAGGGCAGGGTCCCACAGATGCTTGCTGCATTCCCACGTTGAAGAGCCAGTGACATCATTTGATAAAGATACTGATCTGCTTTGGTGTCTCCAGATTTCTTTAATAGAATAGCTCCAATGGTGTCGACAAAAGTCAGCGATTCTTCACACCAAGGTTCTCAAGTTTCAAATGCAAGTGCCATAAAAATAAAGTTAGACGCTTTTAGGTTTACGTATTTCGCATGTTTGCGTTTGCATGCAGTTTCTGCTGCTTGACTCGCTTCCACATACGATTGTGGTAAATGTGACGCGGCTAGTGTATCAACGCGTGTCACATCCCAGACCAGACGCTGACCTTTTCACCATGGAACAAGGGTAACTCCATCAGGTATTTTACCGTCATTTCGAAAGAGTCCGGATGGTTCCAGTGTTGAACTTATGTGAGCTGATGATGGGGCTCGTTAAATTATTTGATTTAGTTCGCTTTGTCTTGACCATTTTTCTTACTTATGCTACATGAAAGGACATGTGTCTCCTTTTCGTTTACAGTAACACCACAGCTACAAATCTTGCCTGTCTAGTAATGTACCGACATTTTTGGTCGGTAGTGTATTCAACCATGATTATATTGTACATTTATTGACACATTAATTTATCTTGAAATTAACATTAATGAGGAATCGATATACAAAGAGCAGTAAAACAAGTTTAAACTTGCTAGATTACACAGGTCTGTGAAAAAAATTTTTTTGTCAGCTGCATGAGATATTTTTACTATATTATATGTTTTAAAGTGTGCTGATTTCAAAAGTAAAGGCCATTTTTTTTCTATCACAAGGATTTTTTGCAAATTCAAACACAAAAAATTGGTTAAAGCACTCCTTTATTCAAAATTTTCAAACAATAAATATTTTTTTAAAGCGAACGAAACATTATTTTGATACATATACTTATTCATGTTCTTTATGAAATCTCTTCTTCTTTTCCTTGATACTTTGACGAGTCCTTTTCCGAATTCCATCTTCAGTTTCTCGCTTAAGCAGACAACAGTAGTCAGCAAGCATAGTGACATCCCATCGCCCTTGGTACCTTCTATCGATATCACGGACATCCTGGTGAAATCGCTCCCCTGATCTTTTTCACTGTGAGCTCCCAGATTTTCAGGAAAATAGTCTATGCGAGAGTGTAAAAAATGGACCTTCAAGCTTATCTTGCAATCTTGAGTTTCGTATGCTGCTAGCATCCGTTGCACAATGGTTTTATAGTTAGGATCCTTAGTATTTCCCAAAAACTTTCGCACTACGTCCTTTAAAAGTTTTCTTATATCGGGGCCGGTGAAAACACCCTCTTTCAACTTTGCTTCTTACAGCTTCGGGAATTTTGTACATAAATATTTGAAACAGTCTCCATCCTCTTGCAGCGATTTTACAAATTGTTTCATCAACCCCAATTTGATATGGAGAGGGGGCAACAAAACCTTTTCTGGTGGTACCAAGATAGTGTTTATAACATTTTTTTCTCCAGGTTTTAAAGTTTCTCGGGATGGCCAATCACTTTTTTCCAGTGCTGTTCTCTGGCTCTACTATCCCACAAGCATAAGAAGCATGAGTATTTGGTACAGCCTGCCTGCTGACCCAAAAGCATTGTCAGTATTTTGAAGTTCCCACAAATCATCCATTGATGGTCTTCATACTTGATTTTTTCCCGGATAATAGCCAAATCTTCATAATCTTCTTTCATATGCACAGAATGTTCAGTGGGAATCGAGGCAAATTTATTACCATTGTGCAATAATACTGCTTTAAGGCTAGTCTTAGATGAGTCAATTAATAGGCGCCATTCAGATGAGTCATACTATATATCAAAGCGATGTATGAGTTCTTCCACATTATTATAGAAAACTAAATTCCCTTCTTTTGAGAAAAGCTGGGTCAATTCTTTTTCTCGGTGTCTGTACCAGTAGAAAGAAGTGCCAGGTGATAAAAGGTTTTTATTTTTTAATCTAGAATCTAACAGTTCGGCTGCATCTTTTGAAAGACCTAAATCTCTTGCTAAATCATTGAGCTCACTTTGAGAAAATAGTTGAGGCCCTCCATCTTCGTCAAAAGATAAATCTGAGCTTGATTCACCCGGAGGAGGTAATGTAGCTTCGTCCTCCAACTCACTAGGGTATTCATCCAAACTGGAAGGTGGCTGCGGGATAGATATCTCGGAGCAATGGGGCACTGGACATATAGCTGAGTCAAGATTAGGATAACTTATGTTTCTTTCGTTTTTTGAATTGAATCCCTTTACGTCAACTGAGCAAAAGTAGCAGTCAGTGGTGTGATTTTTCTGCTCGCGCCATATCATAGGAATTCCAAATCGAAATGCATTTTTCTTTCCCTCAAACCACAAACGAAGATCATCTTCGCATCTCCTACACACCTTATGCGGGGCCCATAGTTTATCTTGATCACCAAGTTTTAATTTAAAGTAGGCAAAATAAACTTTCCTTATAAAATCACTTATATTTCTCTGTTGACTTTTAATAGTGAATTCACCACAGATATAACAATAACTGTTTGGAGAAATAACACAACCCCTTGTAGCCATGATTAACAGACAACAGCACTGTTCACTTGAATATCAGTATGTCTAATGAGAGCTTTTCTTTTTTTCAAGCGATATACGTCATTTGACTTGTCTCAACATGTTAAAACATTCCCAGTCTCACCAACAGCTCAGGTTGTTTTTCTCCATTATCAAGAAAATGTAATGCAGTTTTTTGGTCGCAGACCTGTGTTATTAATAACTGAGCTTTAGCAGACGATATAGATTCATGTGAATAAAAGAAAAAGAGAACGATACGTTTGCTGGATGGCAGTCAGTAATTTAAGTAAATAATGACTCCATGTTAGCAAACTAAAAATCGCTTGTGAGGACTGGGGTGGCTTAGAGGGGTGGAGGAGGCCACACAAAAATGTTTATACAAAAATCTGAAAAATACACTTCAAATTTGCTAGAAAAAAGGCTGGCCACACTTTATCTAGTTTGATTAAACAATATTTAAATAAGTGAAGAGAATAATTTGTAGATAGTCTAGTCTTAGAAAAAAATATTTTCGATTAAAAATTATAATCTTGTCACACGTTGAAGAATTGAAACTAAATGAACAGTAGAACAAAATAAAAGATTGAACTACAAAAATAATTGAAATACTACCAAACTGCTATCTACGGATATTAGTAAAACTTTGCGCCATGCACACGTCTCAAGTGACTCTAGAAACAATGAAAATTCATTTAATAAACAATTGAAATACCTGATTACCTAATTTTTGAAATCACGTAAATTACCATGTCGTATATTAAATTTATCCACCTTTTTCTATTTTCAATTGATACTTACAAAGAAAAGTTCTTCCAAATAATTCTCAATTTATTGACTGAAATTTATTCAGATAAAATTTTTATATATATAGTTATTTTCCAGCTAATTTTAAGCTGATTTAAAAAATCATTTGGCAATAAAAAAATGTATAAGACTTGGCCCAATTTTTGCAGCCTTATACCAAAAATTGGGTCCTATAAATTTTTTTCTTGCCAAATGATTTTTTGATCAGCTTAAAATTAGTTGGAAAATAGCTTTGTATATATATAAATTTTAACTGAATAAATTTCAGTCAATAAATTGAGAATTATTTGGAAGAATGTTTCTTTGTAACTATCAATTGAAAATAGAAAAAGGTGGATAAATTTAATATACGACATGGTATTTTACGTGATTTCAGAATTTTTTGTGATTTAAATTTAATTAGGTATTTTAATTGCTTATTAAATGGAATTTTATTCTTTCTAGAGTCACTTGAGACGTGTACATGGCGTAGATAGCAGATTTGGTAGTATGTTTCTTTACCAAAAACTACGAATATTTCCGACATAAAATCACCTCCTCCCTGGTTCGTTCGTTTCCCAAAATTCAACATAACCCTAAGCCAATTCAAAAATCTGAAACTCCTTATGATCTGTATAAACAGACATTCCTTCAAATTATTGAATCCTATAAACATTAACAATGTATATATACCGATGCATCACACCGGTGTGGAAGTAGCTTATACTACGAAGAATATCCAAGCCAAATTTAGACTTACCGATTTAACATCCATATATACCGTAGAACTCAAGAATGATCCCACTGGCTTTTAAGAACGGATTATTTAACTGCCATAAAATCTTTAAAACACATATGAAGAGTGCAGGGAAGAAACGGGGAAGGTAATTTTTGAATGTTTTTGAGAAATGTCAATTTTAATGTTTGAAACCTTATTTTAAATAGAATAATGACTTACTTGTTACTTTTATAATTTAAATGATTTAAATAAGTACCTGGTAACATTTTCATAAAGAATAAAATGAAAAATTGCTTATACAGGGTGCGAAAAAAAATTTATTTTTACAGAGTTACACAGTAAGTACACAGGTTTTGAATTTTGAAACCCTATTTTAAATAGAATACAGATTTATTCGTTACTTTTATAATTCAAATAAGTACCTGGTAACATTTTCGTAAAGAATAACATGAAAATTACTTATACAGGGTGCGAAAAACATTCATTTTTTTACACAGTAAGTATGTAAAATTAGAATTTAGGTTTTCGAAGTATTTTGTTTCTTCTTGGTTAAGGACTTTTTCTTAATTGGGATGACGGTGTGCGGCAAGTTCTGATAAAAGGTAATTGCCTTTTCAGTGCTGCATAGTTTCTTAAGATGTATTAAATCGCGATATTTCTCTGCAGATATTGGCTTCAAATCTGAAAAAGAATTAAATAAGGTGTAGTTGAAAAAACAAGGTTCTCTTTATGATGTTTTTCTTACCAAAATAAAGTTTAGGTGGTAGGACAAACTGACCAACTGGAAGCTTGGGTGTGATTGTATTTTTCGATGCAACAATGCGGTTGTTGATTACTGAGGTGTTCCAGCATCCATTATATGTGTTCCTGAACTCAATAAAATTAATCTAGGATGATCTTGTGAAATTTTTACTTCTCTAATCTCCCGAGATTTAAATGAAGGTTTGGTCATATAAATTGAGTCCAATAATTCTGTCCAATTTCGAAGAAGAGCTTGGTCAACTTCAATTACAGTAAAAGGTTCTGGTTTTACTCTGCATGATTTTATTTCATTAAACCAATCTTCTGGAAGTTCAGCAGGAATTTTTTGTTTAATTAACCCCATGTCCCTGTCGCACTCCATGTAAGAGTGCCCCCGGACCGAAAAAGTCACTTCTATAGTATCTAATCTTTTAGCAACATGGACGACGTAATGCAAATACCGAAAAACTGTAAAGTTCTTATTTTGACCCCGCACGAGTCACAGAAGATGCGCAAATATCTAACCTTACTACTCAGTTGAACAAAAATGAAAAAGTGGAGTAAAGACGCGACTTCGTTGGATCCTTTTCCGCCAATTATTTCTGGATAACAAAAAAGGTAGCCCTGTTTGTTGATAGCACGTTAATGTTAAAAGAATGTAAAGTAAGTTGCCTTTTATAATAGATATCATTGGTAGATAGATTTGGCATAGGTAGATTTTTTTGAAAGTCCACCGCAATACATTCAAAATCAACATGCTTCATGGCTTGTTTCCTGGCCAATTTTTTTCGCTGGTAAAATACTTCAGCCTTACTTTTATGCAAGTTATTCTCCACTGTTTTTTTTCTTATCTCTGCTTCAGTACTTTTTTCATTTCGTCAGTAACATCTGTACCACGTAGCTTGCTTTGAAGAACCTTAAGTTCAGCTAAAAACTGGTCACACGAGCTGCAGGTATCGCTTCGTGGGTAACCAAAGCTTATATTAAAATTGGTATTAAATATATGTCGATAGGTTTCGTATGACACAGGAGGATTCTTTGCTTCCAGGTACAAATTGTGCATTTTTTTAATGTTTAGGTATTCAGGTAGGTACAGCTTTCTTGTCTTAGATCTGCTATAATGACTGTTGCGTCCCCTAAAACTGGAAATATGTGATTTAATCGTGCTTAATACGTGTTCTGGTAACTTATGCTTCTTAATATTATAGCCTCGCTTGTCCTTAGATACCTTGCCAACATTTTTTAAAGATTTCTGAATAGTTTCAATTCGTTTCTTTCCAATACCGTGCAAGCTTAAAAATGCTTTAAAGCATACTGGCACTTCTACAGTTCTTTCATCATTTCGTATTCTCACCCTAAACGCATAAGAAGCATAATGTAAGTTAGCACAAAGTTCATTTTTAGGTCTTCTTTGTTTCACCGGTAGTACCGTAATTAGCCCGCCCAAGTACATGTTTTGATCATTACGATTTAAAGAATTAAAATGGTTAATTAGAAATGACCGGTTTTGTTCGTTAACAACACTGAAACACTTTAGTCTTTTGCAGTGGCAATCTTCACCTACCTCGTGGCTTTGTTCTCGAAGTTTTTTCATCACATTACTGACTCGACCCGTAACTTTTCTCTTCCTGGTTTTCGCACAAGGAATGATGCCTTCAGTATTATTCACTATCATAGCTTCAGTATCGCTAGCCATTTTTAACTTGAAACTTCAGCTAGGAACACGATCTTGTCAAACACAATTTACACAGCGATACCAGCAGTAAGCACGTCACACTCGCGTGATTGCTCGAGTGAACTAAAACAGTGTAAATATGTCGGCAAATCAAGCAAATTCCAGTCAGGTCTCGACTCGAAAAGATTGACCTTTCCCATTTCTTCGCTGTCCGCACGGACATTCCCCTTTTCTTCACTGTAAGGTATATTAATAAACACGTTTTAATATTGACAGACCTCGATTCTTCCCTGCTTAGACATACATACTAATTCTATAGGTATTTAGCTACGCATTTCCACCATAAACTCGTTTTGCCAAAAAATTGACCTTCCCCCTGCACTCTTCATATATAATACCCACCCGACTCTTATTCAAATAAAATCTGAACTAAACACCCTTCAACAAAAAAATTTCGATATTCACTTCCTTTGGTTACCATCTCATATAGGTATAGAGGGCAACGAGATTGTAGATAAACTAGCTAAAGAAGCAGTTACCGAATTGGTAGATAGGTATTTACCTAGAAGAAACTGTAAACTTAGACCTAAAAGCATGGATACGTAGAATATTAACATCTTCTTGGCAGAGCCGCTGGAATACATGAAATTCAAAATTACCATAGGTAAAAAGTTCAGTGCTTCCCTTGGAACATATTCCCCAGAAACGTAATGCTCAAACAATATTATCTAGACTACGAATTGGACGTACACGTCTAACACATAGTTATTTACTCACTAACGAACAACAAACGGAGTGTTTTGCTTGTGATGTGAAACTTAATGTTAAATATTTACTAATAGTGTCCGTTATATTCAATCGAAAGACTCAATCACAATATAGGAAAAGACTTAAAAGAAATGCTTATTGATAAATCGGACTGTAATAATGAGTTACAATATCTGAAATATATTATCATGTTATGTAAAATCTAAAATCTATGACTGATATTGTTTCAAATCACTGTAAGCTAATAACAACCCTACGTGGTTGAAACGTAAATAAATAAATAAAAAATTATTATTTACACTAGGCGCACTTATTGAATCTACTCTGTATGGGTAGATATTTTTCGATTATTAAATGAAGATAACTTCCATTTCATTTAAGTATAACAAAAAAAAAATCTCATTTCTATTTATGAAATTGACTGTCTCGACCCTTACTTCGTGGAATATGCTCATATTAGTGTTTTTAAATGAAACTCAAGGTCTCTAGTTAATTCCACAATATAATACAAGTTATTGAAAATTCTAAAAAATTGACAATTGTTTCGATAAATCAATATCATCGTCAGAATGATATTGATTTATCGAAACAATTGTCAATTTTTTAGAATTTTCAATAACTTGTATTATATTGTGGAATTAACTAGAGACCTTGAGTTTCATTTAAAAACACTCATTTCTATTTGTAAATTTCACTTAATAATTCTGCCTTTTTTCAAGTTGAAACCATTAACCTAGATATTATCCACTAAATTGTAATCTAAAAAAGGGTAAATCAGGTTAACCCCATATTTCCAAAAGCGCTCGAAGCTGCACACAAATTGAATACGAAAAATTTGTCCTCGAAATATAAACCGGTGGGTTAACTAGGCCAATCAACGACCTACGACAAACTAAAATGTAACACGTAAAACTTTATTTAATGACACTCGTCTTTAAATGTAATAATGAAATGTTGTTGGTATTAAAGACAATGCGATTTCGAACTCGTTTGGGGTAATTACATGTTGTAATTGGTTTACTCAGTTATAATCAGTTGCGAACTTCTATTTAGGACAACGGATTAAATACAATTAAAATCGTTGAGAACCAAAAAATTGGAAATAATTATGAATGGAAAGGAACATCAAAAGAATAAATCAACTGATTATATTAGTTAACCCTGTGAGGGGGAGTGGAATCTAATACCTTCTCCAGAGCGGGCAATGCAATGCTGTGGATTCGTGAGGGACTTTCCTCTTACTTAACCACCCTTCTCTTTCGACGGTGAAGGAGAAGAATGCCGGGAGGAAACTGTTGTTCATGCATTCCTGCAAAGGAGCTCCCTCATTGCTTTCTGTCCTCAGCTTCCTTTTTCCTCATAACTTCCGCGATGAAATTGAACATTTTGTTCCCTTATTTTTTGCTTTGCAACATTTTTTCCAACGCATCTTTCGGTAATTACCGGTATTTATTTTATATTTATATCTAACATTAACGTCGCCGGAGGTTAACAAACTTGATAAAATTAATATATCAGTTAATCAATCGGGTAGTGAAAAATGAAATCATTTAAATAGACGGAATTAGAAAGTAAATTATGCACATGTTATGATACATGTTAGTCATATTACTCCGTACTAACTTTCTCGACAATTCCAATGACAAATTTACAGCACAAGGATGTAACTTGCGTCCTAAACGACTGTGTGTTAAAAGCAAACAAGCTGAGTCGGTGAAATACAAGAATAATAAATGTTTTGTTTATGAACAGGAACATTCATAATGCAACAAAATGACAAGATTTCTCTTTTGGTAAATTTGACATTTGAGTTAACCTATTAAAATATATAATGTTTAAATATGAATTTGTTCACATAATTCTATTTCGTTCATTATCTCCAAACTCCTTCGAACTTTGACAAAAGTCTGTGAAAGCCGTTCCCTGATCGCATATTAGTCGACGAGGTACACCAAACGTCACCATAATTTCTTCTAAATATCTTACAACAGGCTGTGTTTTGGTGTTTGGTACTGCTTTCATGAATAAAAATTTCGTAAAACAGTCGACATGATAAAGTGATACTGGCCTTTGCATTTTCCTGGTTACCAATATAAAAAATGTTTCCAGAGTAAGCTAATTAGTATGAAACTGAATATAATTACCTAGAATACTTTGAAAAATCAAATGATTATTCAAGTTTCCACTAAAACATAACTTCAACTGCAAACTAAAAACACAGATCCTATTCTTGATTGCAACTATCCAAAGGTTGGCCATTACTACAAATACGACTTTTCTTATTTTTTTTTATTGATGTGTATATTTTCGATACCTATATAGCCTAGGTATCCAAATACAAGTTAAGACAGCACTTACGTTAGGTGATAAAGCTTGTTAGATAGAACTAGATAATGCAGCAGATAAAGAGAAGATTATGCAGAATAAACAAAAACTAAGAAATATAAAAGATGATAGAATTTATATAAATCATGACTTAAGCAAGAAAGAAAGACAAAGACTAAAAGCAATACGAGACAGAGCACACAGTGAAAGAAGTAATGGAAAACCAGTGAAGATTGGTTTTAGTAAAATAATTATTGACGGGGAAAAATGGAAATGGGACAAATTAACGGAAAAATTGGTGAATTCAAAAAACGAATAAAATTCAAAGGAATAGAAAATAAGCATACGGACCAGGCAACGAAAATGGCGATGTGAATGAAAGAGAAAAAGTCAAACAAAAGAGGTACAATAAATATACTGAAGCAAAAAGAAAATAAGAAAACGGTTAAGATCGGCACATGGAATATAAGGACAATGTTAAAAGCTGGTAAAATGAATGAGTTAGCTAGAGAAATGGGAAGATACAAGCTTGAGATATTGGCACTGCAGGAAATAAGAAGGAAGGGTGAGGGAAGAATAGATAAGGAAATATACACACTTTATTACGCAGGGAAAACAAACAGGGGAAAATGGCACAGCATATATAGTGAATAATAAGTTAAGAAACAAAGTAATGACCTTCAAGCAGTAAATAGAAGAATCTCAACAATGTTGATTGAAAATAAGCAAGCAAATCTAACAGTAATAAATGTTCACACGCACCAACAGAGGACACAAATAGTGAAGACAAAGAAGAATTATATGCCAAACTGAAAGAGGTTTGGAAGAATATACCTAGAAATCACATTAGGTCATAGGAGACTTCAATGCACAAATCGGAAATGAGGAATATAACGAAAACGTTGCAGGCAAAAAAACGATACACGACAGGACAAACGACAATGGTTCAACACTCTGCAATTTTGGGATAAGTACCGACACTTTCATATTAAGTACCAAATTCAGATATAAAAAAGAGCATAACGTGACATGGACAAAACCAGGCTCCAATGTAGGTAATCAGATAGACCACGCATTCATATCAAGAACATGGCTGAAAACAGTAGAAGATACTCGTTCGTTCAGAGGCGCTAATGTGGATTCGGATCATTTCTTAGTTGTGGTGAAAATAAAAATGAAGATACCAAGGAACGTTAAAACAGAAAAACGTAAAAAACAATGGAACACTGATAATTTAAAAGAAGAACATACGAAAGAAAGATACAGACAAGTATTAAAAGATAGACTAACACAAGATCCAGATGGAAATATAGAGAAAAAATGGGAGAACATAAATAATAGTATTGCCAAAAGAGCCGAGGAAATACTAGGACAAAAAAGCAACAAAGATGTAAAGAATGGTACGATGAAGAATGTGAAAGCAAAAAGAAACAAAAAGATCAAGAACGAAAACAATGGCTAAATACAGGAGGAGAGACAGAACTGGAAGAATATAAGAAAAAGATGAAAGAAGTGGACAAATGCTGTCCGAAGAAAAAAGCAGAGTGGATAAAGGAGTTAATGATGGAAATAGAAAGTGACAACAGAGATAATAAAAAACTATATCATTACATAATAAAACAAAGTAAAAGAAGCAAAGTAACGACCAGAATCAGCAATAAAGAATGGGAAGCATATTACAAGAAATTTCGAAAGGAGAATGAGTTTACAGCAAATTTTGAGGTAACAGCAGAAGAGGAAAAGGAATACCTCCCAACAGAATATGAAGAAATAATAACAAATCTCAAACAGAAGAAGGCAGCAGGACCAGATGGAATAGTTAACGAACTGATAAAGAAAGGTGGCGAAGAACTAAAAAGAAAGATATATGAATTACTCATAAACATATGGAAGAAAGGACTAATGCCAGCAGAATGGCGTTTAGGTTTATTAATACCAATACCGATAACTAGCGATGAATAACCATGCTTAACACAGTATACAAAGTCATGACATCACTTTTAAAAAAGGAAATAAACAAATACGCAGAACAGAAACTAGGGGAATACCCATATGGTTTCAGAAGTGGTGAATCAACTATAAATGCAGTGCATGTAATGACACAGGCGATAGAAAAAAGCTATGAATATGGAATCAATTTGCATATATTGTTTGTAGAGTTTTAGCAAGCATTCGATAGTATTAGCAGGCGTAAACTGATAGCAGACATGAGGAACTCGAAAACCAGCTTATTAACTAGTGAGGGAGGCATTATCAACAGTATTATTCAATATAGCATTAGATGGAGCGATTATGGCGATAGAAACAGGCACAACAATAGCCCAGAACATGACACAAATAATAGGATATGCAGACGATCTGGTACTTATAGCAAGGAATAGGAGTAATTTGGATAAAATGCTAGATGACCTGATCGAAAAAGCAAAAAGCAGAGGTCTGGAGATAAATCCAGAAAAACTAAATATATGCTAGCCAACAGGGAAACAACAGAGAGTATAAAAGAAATCACAGTACACAACTACAAGTTTAAAAAAGTAGCAAACTTCAAATACTTAGGCGTTACGATAAACGAAAAGAACGACAGAAATATAGAGGTGGCAGAAAGGGTAAAAGCAGGAAACAAAACATACTGGAAATACAGCAAATTTCTTAAAGATAAACATCTAAGCAAAAACACCAAATTGAAACTGTATAAAGCCGTTATCAGACCAACAATGACATATGCCGCAGAGACAATCTCCTTGAAAAATAAAAACGAAGAAACTTTAAGGAGTGCTGAAACGAAAATATGGAGGAAACTTTTTGGACCAGTCAGAACAGAAGAGGGCGACTTCAGAACTATGATGAACCATGAAATTAGACAAAAAATGGAAGGACAGGATGTTGTAAAGTTCATAAAAGCCCAACGATTAAAATGGTACGGACATGTACTCAGAAGGGAGCCGACAACAATAATAAGAAGAATAAGTAACTGGATACCACAAGTAGCAAGGCCAAAACGAAGACCGAAGAAAAGATGGGAAGATCAAGTTAAGGAAGATATGAAAAGATTGGATATAAGAGATTGGAAAACAGATATAAAGGACCGGAAAAAATGAAACAAGATTACTGAAAAAGCAAAAAGACACGACCATGTATAGGAAAAAAAATACAAGAAAAACGCGGAGTGACTCCCCGCAAATAAAGAAGTCTAAGAGCTCAAAAGAGCGGCCATCACTCTAATTAGAGTGAATAGCCTATATATATATATATATATATATATATATATATATATATATATACTTGGAAACTAGTTTTAACATCAATAAAGACTGGCAGTACGAAATGCTTATTGAAAGTGCGCTATAATGCTTTTCATAAAATATCTCTAGAAATATACTACAATTGGAACAAGTTGATTGAAAAATATACACTAATTGAATGAATGCCAGAATTGCTAATATGAAAATATCAAATGTTTATTGCCGTTACTAATGTAATTTCAATGAAAATTTTCGAGAAATATTGTTTTTTTTTTAGAATAATAGTGGTGTGGAAATTCATCTCGATGGCGCCATAGCAAGTTATCCTAGGCTCTATTTAAAATGTAAAAGAAACATTAAAATAACACTGTATTATATGTATAATCAATAATTTTGAAAGATTCGGTATACAAATCAAATTGACATTTTAATTTTCGAATGACGTTTATGTAGAATATATTTAATGATAGACAGATTATATTACAATTTGGAGAATATATTTGAAATTTTAAAATACAGATGTCTCTGCTATCAGAATTACAATGGTAATAAAATAATTCAAATCTCTCTTTGTTATAGGGAAACATGAATTAGTATTTTTTAAAAAAAAAGGAATTTTTCGTAACCACAGGAGAAGAGATTTATTTATTTGGGAAAAGTTTAGTTAGTTGAATTTGAAACCCCCAAGAGACAACATCGAAATGAGTTGTCTCAAATTTTGTTGAGAATTTAATAAAAATTATAACGATACAATTAGATTATAAAGTCATTCTTTGTAAAGCCAGTGCGTGCATAATTCATAGAAGAATTGCATCGTAGCAAGTGTAAGTGGTATCCAGTTTCTAAATCAGATATTTAGAAAGTTTTGCAGAATTCTAAATACATTTAGAATACGTTCGAGGTTTCCTGTCCTATTTGGTGAGTCCACTCCAGTTTAAAATTATTTCTCGAGAATTAACAGGCTTTTTTAAATACTTTTCGAAAATAGATGCATCTATAGAATAATATTAGCCAAACGGAATTAACGTTATACATAAAAGATCTTACACCAAGTGAAAAATTTTGAATAGACAATTTGAAGACAAATTTTCGTTATTTGACATTGATACACGTCAAGGGTATATTAAACGAGTTGAACTTTTGCATTAAAAATTTACAATTAGTCGAGTTTTAGAATAGGTTGTAGTAATATTAAGATTGGTAGAAATTATTATCTTTGTTTCGTTTACAATATTTTGGGAAATAATAAAACTTTTATAATTTGTTATCTGATTATATAATATATAATTTTGATTCCAACTCACTGTGGTATTTATTCAGTATCTATTTTCAACGTATTTAACATTTTGCATGCTATAGTAATTTTGATTTAATCAGTGACATTTGCTTAATTTCCAGTGACAATTAATTTGTAAATGTCATAAAATAATTCAAGTGCCTTTTATTATATAAAAAACAGTTACTCGAGATTCGGAATATAGAATAATATTTGATTTGAATAATACTTGAAAATTACAAAATTTGAATTATTATTATTTAAAAAAATTTTATCCCACCCTGAGACTAGAGTGAATAAGTATATTGTGAATTAATTTATCTTTCTAAATCTAAAAATTAATATTTATCTTGACCGGGCATTGTTTGACAACTACTGTCAAAAGTAAATTAGGTTACGTACGCTACTAAAGGGTGTCGTTAGAATCACAAATTGTGAAAACGTCGACAAGTAATAATTGTATATCGTTATATTCATATATCAACTATAATACAACTATAAATAAATTAGATTGAATATATAATATATATGTATATATATATATATATATATATATATATATATATATATATATATATATATATATATATATATATATATATAGTGTATATTTTTCAATCGACTTGTTCCAATTGTAGTATTCTAGAGATATTTTATGAAAAGCATTATAGAGCAATTTCAATAAGCATTTCGTACTGCCATTCTTTATAGATGTTGAACATAGTTTCCAAAAAAAAATACCAGTAGGTGAGGTGCGCGATGTGTTCAAGCAAATCGTTCAAATAATATGATAATACTATTAGTTGTTTCAAAAATAGTTCGTAATTACCGACTTGCTCATTGGTTGTCCAATAAGTATTAGTGATTGCATAAACGATTTGCATGTATGGATATTTTGTAGAAACAATTAATCGTCTGTCTGTAGACTTTTCATAATGCAAAAAAAGTAGCTAAAAAACGAGGTTATTTTAAAGCATTTGTTTCGCAGATAAGAAATCATCCAATCACGCTATAAATTGGGATTTAAGAACCTTATAGTATAAAACAATATGCTAAAGGCTGATTAAATTGGCCTGATAGTTTTTACATGAATTAATTGTTAATTAATTCCCACGAAAAAATTAACGTCATTTTTGCGCCGATTTTTTTACATTTACTGAGACCTCTAAACTATAATACACAATGGTTATAATGAACAATTTCTAAGTTTTTATCATTTTTTCACGCTATTTTGTAAAGTTGAAAAATTTCGTCTTATAAATAATTAATTTTTGAAGCGAATTTGGATACCGAAGAAGAATACTCAAAGTACCTAAAAAAGTTCTCGAAAAGACACTACTTTTAAAAAAAATGCGTTTAATTTGGCCGAACAGCTGCTGAGATAATAAACGTCAAAGATCGAGAGTGTTTACCATATAACTATTAATGTTGTAACAATAAAAAAAATGCCAACATATACATTTTTCTCAAAAGTTTTTGTATGTGCTTTGAGATATAACATCGCCCGTGTGCATAAAGTAGGAAAAATCAAAGAAATTTGTAGCGGTAGCGTTCAGCGCGTCAAATCTGAGGGGAGTGGGGATAGAGTGCGAAACTTGAAATCGACGCTTCAAATCGAGCGCGGCGCTAAAAGTTGCTGTATCTCGGCTTCTATTAGGCGGATTCTGATGTTTTTATTTAAAAATCGATATAGCAAACTGAAAGAAACTCATTTTTCAGAATGGCGTCTACCAATTATGACAATTTAAGCATCTACAGTAACTACTTATAATTTGGCATTTTTTTATGTTGATAATAATCAATGATTATAATTATGTCCATGCTAGGATTGTGTTGATCATTGCAAATTTCAATTTTTTTTATTTAAAGCTTAGTTCCTTAGTTTCATTATTATTATTATTATTACTATTCGAAGAAGCGTAAGTGCAAATATTTATTTGTATTGTTTATTTCCTTATTTCTCTGACCTGAGGTTTGTTGCCCTTTCGGGATATTTCCTGAGTAAATTTTACGACAGACCCCTCCCCTACTTCATGCACAAGGGCGATGTTATATCTCAAAGCACATACAAAAACTTCTCGGAAAAATCTACCTGCTGGCATTTTTGGAACGAAGTTCCTTATCGCGCGTTGTGAAAGGAGGCTAGACGGAAAAAATTCTTACGAAAAGTTGTCACGACACTTTTTGAAGCTATTGTAAGCTGTGCGGCGTGCGCATGTTTCTCCTACCAAGTCATACGATTTATAATCTCCACATTTTGTGTGTTTAGCAAGTGTACGCGTCATAATTTTAATAAACTCAAAAAAACAAATCATATTTTAATATTATTTAGTATAGTTTTTTGTCTTTATTATGTTAATTAATTGTTGAGATTCTCTACAACAAAAATTGAAATAATATACTTCAGTTGCTTGCGGTGTAATAAATAATACCGTAGTATAGTGGTCAGTATCCCCGCCTGTCACGCGGGAGACCGGGGTTCGATTCACCGCCGGGGAGCAATTTTTATTTTCTGAAAAATTATTTTTTTTGCTTTTTAACAATAATCCAGCAGAATCAACAACAAAGTATAATACTACCATTGATGCCGTTTTTTCAAGACATTTAAATAAAATAGAATCCCAAACATATGTTTCCTACTTCAGTTACCACAAGCCAATTATTACGAAAATTGAGCCTACTGATAAAGTTTATATAACATTATATTTGTTAATAATAAAAATAATATTATTATAACTTAAAAAAAATAAAATTTTATTACAATTCCTTCACTAATTAATCGAAAGGAACTTCGTTCCATCCGGGTGTCCCTTGACACCTCTCAACTTTTTTTTATTGTTATATACATTAATAGTTATACCGCAAACACTCTCGATCTTTGACGTTTATTATCTCACCACCTATTCGGCCAAATTAAACGGATTTTTTTTTAAAGGAGCGTCTTTCCGAGAACTTTTTTTAGGTACTTTGAGTATTTTCCTTCGGTATCCAAATTCGCTTCAAAAATTAATTATTTATAAGACGAAATTTTTCAACTTTTCAAAATCGCGTAAAAAAATGATAAAAACTTAAAAATTGTTCATTATAACTATTGTGTATTATAGTTTAGAGGCCTAAGTAGTTGTACAAAAATCGGCGCCTATTACAACTCAAAAATGTAAGCCTGGCATGAACGAAAAATGACGTTAATTGTTTCGCGGAAATTAATTAACAATTAATTCATGTAAAAACTATCAGGCCAATTTAATCGGTCTTTGGCATATTGTTTTATACTATAATAAGGTTCTTAAATCCCAATTTATAGCGTGATTGGATGATTTCTTATCTGCGAAACAAATGCTTTAAAATAACCTCGTTTTTAAACTACTTTTTTTACATTTATCGCCATTTCTCAACGAAAAAATGGAATATATCGATTTTAAACCAATTCTATCTTGTAGAGAATTTCATGAAGAACAAATTCGTAAGTATACTTTTTTTCTCCATCTTGCATATTTAAACAGTTATATTAATAAATATCGGAAAAAATGAGCGATTTTTGCGTTTTTTTGCAGTTTATGATTTTTCCTGCAAATAGCACAACTTTTTCAGCTGCCGGACCTTCATATTTTCATTTCTTAGATTATTTCCGAGCAATTATAATATACGTCATGACACAGCCATGTCAAACGGTAGTGCTCCTGGCCTATAGAGAAAATTCAGTTATTTTTGTGCTCTTGTTGATAATGTTTACCACATCGTGGTAAAATTTTACAGTTGGAAACTGCACTAAACTTTCCAAGATCTGAATTTTCTTAATGTTTTTCTGACCAACATACAACAAACCTTCATATTTAAGTTTTGAAACACTTTTTGTTAATCTGTTAATTACTTATTTTGTAACACTTTTAATCCGTTAATATAGTCAGAATAAAGTTGATTTCCTTTCTGCACACTAATTTATTCTAAAATAGTCAATCAACTGTTGAACTATAGCTCGAGCTGCAATTGGGGGTAGTCTGGGATTTACAAGTTACAAAATATCTACACTCCTATCATTCAATTCTACACTTGTTGGACTTGTAGTGTTTGTGTTATATTCTTATAAAGCATCTAATAATAGACATCTGATACCGTAAATGCTGAAATTTGGTAATCCAACATGTAACTTAATAAGTGAAATGAAAAAATTATCTGCTTCGTATCAAGGGAAGAAAAAGTGCTCATCTGTTAGTTGCTGGGCCATTAACTTGTAAGCTAAGCACTTATCCACTGCAAAAAATTCAGTGGATTACTTTTTACATGTAGCGTATTATATTAGCTGTTATCTGACAAAGGTTCAGCTTTTGCGATATCGGTTAAGTCAGCGCACATTTTCACATGTATACCTGGAAAGCTGAGGCATAATCCCTGCCCTATAGTCAGCTGATTTTGCTTTTTGGTTAGAGATTAGAGATTTCAATCTCCTGCTCGCTCAATTACCCGATAACCCTCCATTTCTGACGAGGATTTCACCCTCGCCGGGAGAACCAAACCTGGACCTACTCAAACCTCAACCCTTATGCTTCTTCTTCGAGTGCCTTCTCCTATCGAAGATCGGCAACAATTTTGGCAAATTCTTGTCTTGGGCCCTTTTTCTCTTGAGCCATCCATACTTTGTGCCGTTTCCTGGTGGTTACAGTTGTTATATATTCTTGCGTGTCTAAAATGGCATTTTTAATCGGACTCCAGATGTGCTCCATTTTTTCCTCAATTGTATATTTAGGCTCTATGATTTTTTGGACTTTGCTCAGTTGTTTGTTGAGTTTATCAGAGATGATTTGTTTCTTTGCCTCGTCTTTTAGGGCTGCCGTGTTGGGTTTTCTTATGACTTTCTTTTTAAGTTTGTTCAATCGAATTTGCATTTGAGCTACTACGGGATTGTGATCTGACTCCACATCTGCACCAGGGTAAGTTTTCACTCTGCGGATGTCATTTCGGTATCTTTTTGGTACTAGGATATAGTCAATTGGGTTTCTAATTTGATGGTCTGGTGTGTTTTGGGGAGATCTCCATGTATAGAGGCGTCTTGGAGGTAGTTTGAAGCACGTGTTGGAGATGAACATTTTCTCCTCTTGGCAGAATTGAACTCATGTATAGCCTCTTTCGTTTCTTATTCCTAGTCCATGCTCCCCGACAGTGTTATCGCATCTTCCCTTGCCTACTTTTGCGATAAAGTCTCCTAGGATGAGGATGGTTTCATCCTTTCTGGTTTGGGACAGCAGTTGTTTTATTTCCGCGTAGAAAGATGTATACTCTAATTCTGGTTTATCAGCTGTTAGAGCATTTGCTTGAATGATATTTACATTTTTCGGTGTTGCCTTGAGTTGTATCATCATTGCCCTGTCAGAAAGTGGTACGAAATTACGGTCCGAGCAAGCCGTCCCAGGATCCAGTATAATCCCGACGCCATTATAGTGTTTGGGATCATCGTTCCCAGTATAGTAAAAAGTTAATTGTTCACTTGAATTTTCCCGCTGTTAGGCCATCTTGTTTCACTTATATCCATGATATTTTTTTCCAACCTGCACATTTCTTGATGTATGATGCATTTTTCCCGACATGAATATGCTATTAACATTCCGTGTGCCTATTTTCATTGGGTTTCTAAAATTAATTTGAGTTATTTTTGTGTTTGTCCTCGTGGGTATTCTTAGCAATCTTATAGCATCTCAAACTCTAAACCTCTGAAATTTTCTTCTCAATATTCTCCCTAGAAATCTATATTCAATCTCCAAAGTATCTTTGAACTCCTAAACGGACACATAATCCTACTTCAACCGAACTGCTCTCCTTAAAACCTCCTACCCAATGTCACTACACTCTTCAAAAAAATCCAAAATTCTACCGGCGATCCTAACATTACCATCCTTCATTCCACACAACGTCCTCTCCGTCACACCCACATTTTCTTCGTCTGTAGAAATGTAGACGCTTCAATCCCTCTCAAAGAATTTGAAGTAACTCTTCAAATTCAGAACTTACCTTTTCAAAAAACTCGCCAAGGCTACAATCAAACCTACTTCCATGTTCCGTATCATTACAGACTCCAAAACACACTACCACCAAGCACTCACTTCTGGTCTCATATTCCACGGACTCCCAAATAATTATCCAAAACACAGCGTGGTTCGTCATCTCTCATGAGACCATAAATTCAACAAATTCTAGATACTTTTGTAATTCGCCATTCTAGACACATTTTAACCATGCGCCTTCCCCAACTTCAACTCCCGTTGCTGCCGAGCTAGTCTTTCTTCCTAGTCATTTTCTATTGAAAAGCCAGCTCCTTCACCCTCAATTCCATCCACCTTTAAAAAAGTTATTGTAGACAACTTTGTACGAACCAATTCTAGATACTTTTTTCCATTGTGCTCTCAGCCTACCCAACAAATACACCTAACTCATCCACGAGCACAGCTTAAACGAAACCCCAACAGAACAATTCCAACCCCAGCTCCACAGAGGAAATTTATCCTATATCAGTGTTTTCTAGTTAAAAATATTCCTCAACTTTTAAATAAAAATCTCTAACAAATAAAATCTCTTTCGAACTTTTCTATTGCAATTGAAGCTCGCTAATATCCTCAGCATAAAAGTAAGAATGAAATTGACTGTTTATTACAGTAAAAAAAATCTTAATACTGAAATGTCTGTGATACACGTATTTTGAGCAAGTGGAAATTTATCGACTTAATCAGTTCCGATATAGTTACATGCAATTAATTAAAATAAAAAATCGTTTAATCGAATAATCTAATTAAGCTTTCACATTTTCCAAGTGAAAGCAAAACTGTTTTCCCAACGATATACATTTCATACATCACTTCCCAGTTTCTTCATATTTTCTTTCATTTCATATTTGGACCTCAAAAATTATATTTTTTATAAAAAACGTAACAGAAAAGCATACACTTTTTGTTTAATTATTTGGTGAATAGTTAGTGGACTGTAAAACACTATGAATTTGTAATAACAGTTTGAAACTAAACTTAAATTACTAGTTGAATAGGACAATAATTGAAAATTGACATTTACAAAAATAGCATGTCTGTCTCCAATAGCATTCAATTTGACAAATACGTATTGCGCACTCTCTTTATCATGTACATGTTTATTATAAATAGCTAAAAATAAATAACTTCGCTTCACAAAAAGTTTCAACACGAATTGAAAACTCTCTTCTAAGCTGCATTTTAATAAACTTTGAGAGCAGTAGATTTATACTATTCTGAGAGACTCTGGCGATAATATTTATTCTTTTCCTTTCATAGCAATTCCAAAATTATCCTGTACATTCTCATTAGAATCTTTCTACTATTTTGCTACAATTATCGATTTCTGAGTCTAATATTTTTTTGTTGTGAAAATGATTGGAGATATTTCGCTATAATTTCAATTTTATTGAAATGATCAATGTTAACATATTATGATGCTTACAATAAAATTTTATTGCTAAGAATTTTCCACTATATTTCTACTTTTTCACAATTACAGACATTGATCTAATCTCAAAAAATTGCTTCTTCTGAGTATTTAATTTAAATTCGTGTTATTCGGAAGCTGGATAGCATTCAAAAAGTGTATTGCTTTAATATGCCATTAGACTATCACCTACGATGATAAGGGTATGCTTCTCACTTTCATTCATTTAATTAACATGTCCATATTTAAACTCATTCAATATGGTACCTAATTTCCTACTCTAGCTGCTAATTTTTGTTAAGTGGTGTTTGCATTTTTATCGCCGTTACCTTTATATATTCATCAACTTCCAATGAATCATGCTTCTGTTTGGAATCCCCTCAGGAGGTTCCAGGTGGTCGGCTATATGGCCAACAACTCTGGAATACGGGTGTGACGATCCGGGAGCCCTAGTCATGTCGTGTAATGTCCTGTTAATGTCTTGTTATTGTCCGTCTCATTTTGGTAATATGTTCGCTCTCATTGAAAAGGTAATCTCAAAGTAGAAATGTCTGTGGATATGGTGTACACACTAGATGTAAATTGAGTGAATGAAAACGACGAATACTCAGTGTGTATAAACTAATACCCACTGAGTATTCGTCGTTTTCATTCACTCAATTTAATCTCAAAGTGTTAGACACCGTGCTGACGAGATGCATGGCTCAGCCTTAATGAGTCTCGAACGGTTCCCTCCAGACACCGGGCTACATCTGGATTGTAATTAAGCCTTGTCATGATATCCAGGCTCTATCATTATCGACCGAATATTTCCTAGGATACACGTGGGACTAACATGAATCGTTCTAATATAATTTCTTTTCCCGGAATAAGCGGGTCCAAGCGACCCAGAGTTGAGACTAAAATAACTACATCCCCCATAAACAACTATAATAGATTTTTTACAATAAAAAGATCAATAGGTAACTTTAGCAAAATTTCGCCTTTCGTTATTCAAAAAGCCCTTAATAATTACTTCGGTACCTTAAAAGAAACGAGAAAATTATCTGATGGATCACTCTTAATAGAAGTCAATAACATCAAACAATCTACAGTAGCAGAAAAATTAACCACCCTACATGGATATGAAGTAATCACTTCGCCTCACTCTTCTTTGAACATCATTAGAGGAGTTATCACTTGCAAATATTTAATCAATTGTTCCGAGGAAAAAATAATTACCAATCTAAAAGACCAAGGTGTTACTAGCATCTACAGAATTCTCTCCAAAACCGATAAAACTCCCACTGGCACTTTTATCTTATCCTTTAACACACATAATCTTTCCACAAAATTATTCGCAGGTTTTCACTCTATCAGAGTAAGACAGCACATACCTAATCCTTTGAGATGCTTCTCATGCAATTAATTTGGTCACACAGCTTCCAAATGTAAAAACAACTCCACTTGTCCATCCTGCGGTCACCCTCCACACGACGACCCTCTATGTCCTACTCCAATAAAATGTGTGAATTGCAAAGAAAATCTTCCTCCTCGATACAAAGGATGCTCAGCCTTTAAACGCGAATTAGAAATTCAAAATATTAAAGTAAAAGAAAACATCTCATACTTTGACGCAAAGAAAAAATATATGTCCTTAAACCTACCACACATTTTTAAATATAGCTCAATAGCCTCCATAACTCCTATCCACTCAACACCCAAAGTATCAATATCCATTCTATGCGACCTCCTACAACAAAATCCTTCATCAAATAACAAAACCCCACTCATTTCATCCCCTCTCCCTCCTCCCCTCCCCAAAATCAACTTCCTCCCTCTCCTCATCTCTCCCTCTCCCCATTTCCATTCCCCTTCCAAAAAATCTTACCCCCAACATTCCTCCTCCCAAAAAAAATTCCAACTCATCAACAGAAAAACCTCCACCGTCTTCCCAATCCACCAATCTCAAATCCAAAACCAACGATTCAAAGAGCTCATCCAACAAAATTCATAAACACAAAACTTCCACAAAGAATCCTTCAAATTCTTCACTATCAGACATAGATATGGATCATCACATTCATCATCTCCCTTGAACTTCCAGTAAATATTCTCTAACTCCTAAATCATTTATCATATACTCTACCTCCTATCAACAACATTCAACTTCTTTCTTCCAATCCTACAATGGAATATTAACGGTTTTCAACCAAGACAGGAGGAATTAAGAATCCTAATAAAAACATACTCCCCTTCGATTATGTCTCCAAGAGACCAACTTTAAAAACAAATTCTCAACTAATATAAAACATTCAAATATTCATTTCACAAACATGCCCAACACAAATCGTGCTGCTCTCGGAGTAGCCATCTATATACATGAATCTCTAGATTATGACAAAATAAATATCATCTCCAACCTAGAAGTATGTGCCATCAGAACCCATTTACATAGTCCTATAACCATATGCAATCTCTATCTTCCCAAATATCTCCCTTGAAGAACTTACTTCTCTACTATCCCAACTTCCCCATCCATTTATACTATTAGGCGACTTCAGCTCTCATAACACCATCTGGAGCTCCAAACACACCTCTCATAGAGGCCATATCACAGAAAATCTGATAAATCAGTCTCTGCTCTCCTTACTAAACGTCAATGCCCCTACCTTTCTGTGTAGCTCAACCGGTTCATTCTTCACCCTTGATCTTTCCTTCTGCTCCCTCTCTATCTTTCCCCATTTACAATGGGAAATTTTAGATGACACTCATGGAAGCGATCATTTTCCAATATTAATCAGAAGTGTATATCCAACACTTCAACAAATACTCACAACAGATGGAATCTCAAAAAAGCAAACTGGCGGTTATACCAAACAATCATTACATCTCTGCCCCTCCCAGACCATACCCATCACGAACATTTGCTACAATTTCTCTGTTCAAACATTTTACAAGCCACCTCTCAATCAATACCCAAACTCTTTTACCCAGAATACAAAACTCCAGTTCCTTGGTGGAATAAAGAATGCGCCACAGCTACCAAGAACAGAAAAAAAGCACTTCAAACATTTAAAAGACACCCTCAGAATCCAATTTCATGACATTCAAAAAACTCAGAGCACTATCCAAAAGAATAATAAAAACAGCAAAAATCGAATCTTGGAACAAATTCACATCAAATTTGAACCACAATACTTCCCCCAGGACTATTTGGGATGGCATCAGAAAAATGAAAAATATCCCTTCCAGACACATACCCGGTATACATTATAATGACGAATGGTTAACAAATCCTACTGAAATAAGCAACCTCTTTGCGAAATTCTTTCATCATAAATCTTCCAATTCATCCTACAACTCAAACTTCCTCAGAAAGAAAAAAGAAAGCGAAAAAAACAGTATCATTTTTACCACATCCTCCGAATCCTACAACATCCCCTTCTCTCTACACGAATTCCACCATGCCCTCTCCAAATCCAGAAACTCCGCTCCAGGCACAGATAAAATCCTTATACCAATGATCCAAAATCTACCAATTCTCATTAAACAAGAAATGTTAAACTTCTACAATCATTTATGGACCAATCATACATTTCCTTCATCCTGGTCTCACTCTATTATAATACCCATCCATAAACCTAACAAAACCAAAAACCTGTTAGAATGTTTCCGCCCAATATCTCTCACAAATCATCTATGCAAACTACTAGAAAGAATGGTCAATTTTCGACTTTCGTGGTTCCTAGAACCCAAGTGTATACTAAATAGTAATCAACTCGGATTCAGACCCAAACGATCCACAATAGATTATTTATCTAGTCTGGAAATAACCATACAAACATCTTTTCGCAAACAACATCACCTCATAGCAGCTTCTCTGGACCTTTCTAATGCATATTACACCTCCTGGAGATACAATATCATCCATCAACTCAAAGACTTCGGACTCAACGGTAACCTTCCCATATTTATTACAAATTTCTTAAAACAAAGATCCTTCACTGTAAGAATCAATAATCACGAATCCATCCTCAACACTCTCGAAAATGGAATCCCCCAAAGTTCTGTCCTTAGCTCCACCCTCTTCATCATATCTGTCAACTCTATATCAAAATACATCCCCTCTTCCATATCCTACAGAATGTATGCCGATAATCTAATAATTTATCATTCCTCCTCCACTTCCAAAACATCTGAAAGACAAATTCAAATTTGCATCAACAGCCTGTATAAATGGTCCATAAACACTGGCTATCCCTTTTCCCCTTCAAAATCCTCCATTATTTACTTCTGTAGAAAGAGAAACTGTTCTAAACTAAACACAATCTCCATCAACAATGACGAAATTCCTATAAAAGATAACATAAAAATATTAGGCCTATATTTCGACTCTTACCTAAATTGGAAATCTCACATAAATTATCTAAAATCCATAACTCAACGCCATCTTAACATCCTGAAATCCCTATCTCATCACACCTGGGGTTCGGACTACGATACGTTAATTAAAATATATTGAACAATAATTTTACCAAAACTAATGTACGGCGGATTCATTTTCGATTCCGCAAGACCCTCATATAAAAAACTACTCAATCCAATCCAAAATCAAGCCCGCAGAACATCAACAGGAGCATACCGAACATCTCCCATAGAAAGCCTACAAAGTATCACTAACTCTCCTTCCCTAAAAAATCTCAGACAAATCCAATTGTTAAAATTCTCAATCACCGTGAAACAAAGACTTTTCATACAAAAAACCAACAATCTACTGTCGCCTTCCTCTCCAACAATGCAAATCAATTCCGCCCCGGGCTCTAACGATCGACTAAACACACTTCTCAACAACCAACATACTAAACTCAAATTCATTCAAAGACGTCTCCAAATCTAACAGCAGCCAAAAAGCTCATTCAATATATAAAACACATCAATATATACAACAAACTCTAAACATATAACACAAAGAATCTTCTGTAAAATTTCGCAATGCGAAATAAATATGTTACTACCTATTCCAATATAAAACATAAAAGTTAAAGTAATTCCACACAAACATATACAAAACAAAAACTCCTATTGGTGCTAAATGACCAAGATGTCGATGCACCTAACCCACCTAACATTTCCTTCCTTCCTGTGTTTGGAATGATGTAGTTAAGACTAGCATCTTGACAGTTTCGTTATTTTTTTATAATGATTTAAAATTTGAATGTAAAATATAAATTACCCTACTAAATGATGCTACCTTTGTGTTTTACCCGCTGTACATTACTGTGGCACTGCTGGAAACACTTTCTTTTTTCAAGATTATTTTCTGTATGCACTTTATTACGGTCTGGTGGGCAAAGATAAAACAGTAATCTTAATCATCGCAAAGGTTTTGCAGTTTATGAATGATATCGCTAGCTTTCATGAACACACTTCTTCCGGTTAATACAAGGAATGTAAAAAAATTGATAACAATAACAAAATAAGAAGAAAAAAATTGCAACCACAATTCTGAGACCATATCATGTGGTCCCTATATTCAATATTACTCGTAATGACTGTAATTTTAAAATGAAAATGTCTTTCTATGGGTATTGATTCGAAGATTGCAAGAAAACGGCTACGTTCAACCAGTCGCAGTAAAAAATAGGACACGTAGAAGCCACTTTAAAGAACACATTGCAGCCAATTGGCATTTTCTAAAGTTATATTTCCCCCCGTTCATTTTTAGACAGCAATTAGATAAATAAAATTGGACAAATCTTTATTATGAAACAATTAACACAACGATTCCCAAAGTGGGTTTTGAGGAAGCTATGGTTTCTGTAGAAAAGTCAACAGTATTATGCGAAATTATTATCATATCATAAAGAATAAAATATTCCTAATAAATGTGATTATTATTATTTTGATTACAGTGTCTTTGATTTTTAATCATTTGACATGGGGTTCCATAAAAAATATTTGGTGGGTAATAAGTTCCGTTACCTTAAAAGTTTGGCATATAATAATTAATAATCACGCTGTATAATTAGCAGTTATGCACCTTACGAAGACGACAAGTACATTGATAATATATGTAGTCACAACAGAAACATCGAATGACCTCGTTTTTATGATATCGCCGTGTTTTTAATCTTATAATAAACATCGTATTTCCAACACTTCCGACTTCCAAGTAGGTCAAACTACGAACAATGCTCGTTCTTTCGTTGGATTCTTATTTATTATTCATCTCGTGTAATTAAACAGTTGAGTATCTTAAGAATTCACTTTTTAAATACAAAATAATTTAGGATTCTTTTTGTTTATTTTTTTAATGCGATTAGTGGAGACATATAAAATTTGGTGTGCCCTAGGGACACGTACCAGGCCCATTGTTATATTCGTTAAAAATTTTTTTTTTAATTTTAATAGTCTTTAATAAGAATTCAATGTATATATGAATATATAAATAAATTTTGCAAAAAAAACCAAATAAGACATTGGTTCAATATTTTCGGAAATTTATGAATTGAGAATGATATAGTGCATCGTCTTCGTTCCTTACATTTCGAACATGTTGGTTTCTCATCACCGTCGAGTGTTTATTCTCTTGTAAACGAATCTAAACATTGTGAAAGTCGTAATTGACCTGTTCTTTGGGGTATCGAAAGGGATAAATC
This sequence comes from Galeruca laticollis, assembly GCA_963921935.1. Lineage (NCBI taxonomy): Eukaryota > Metazoa > Arthropoda > Insecta > Coleoptera > Chrysomelidae > Galeruca > Galeruca laticollis. The sequence goes on along the minus strand of OY998176.1, from coordinate 64,251,188 downwards.
CCAAAAGGGATCGTAGGTAACTGAACAGTGACCACAGTGTTTGCACTTGATTGTTGATTTTAATTGACCAACAAAGTTATCCACAATCTTGGAGTTGTCCATTCTCGGATATCTCAACCAAGATTCTTGTGCTTTCTCAATGTCACTAAGTTTGTCATCAATTTCTGTTAATATGGGCTTTGGTTTTTCATATACCTCGTTGACATTTTCGTCCTGCTAATAGGTAACGAAGAAACTCCTGTGCATCATGCTGAGTGTATCCCATGAATCTTGAAGTAAATCGCTGAATCTGACTTTTGAATGATAGTGTATTAACCCCTCTGTCTGAACTGTCTTCAGACCAAAGCTCTTGAATAACTTCAGCAAATGCTTTAATTAGTGTTCCTTTCATGCTAGATATGTTTATGTCAATATCTCTTATGTATGCGTCTTTCTTTAGATATTCTAATAGCCACCTTGCATTTGATAGGCATTGAAAACATGTGTTACCAATATATTTGAGGCCTTTGAAACCCAAAGATTCTTGGATTATACCTTTTATGGATCTGATTGTGGAGATATTGTTAAGAGCTCTTTCGCAACTACTATCATTGTACGAATAATCTCGGATTCTATTATTGTCGTTCTCACTTGATTGGCGTGATAAGGAATTTGAATTGATGTTGTGTGCTATTGAATTGGATGTAAATATTACGGATTTGGAAAGTTTGGTTGATGTCGATAGATCATTGGTCTGGTTCACTTTGTTAATATATTCCTTGTTATATACATCATTTTTAGACGAGGCCTTTTGTTCTTGTTGAGTTTCATTACCTTCCTGAAAATATTTAATCGAAAATGAAATGTATGAAGAGAAGTTGTTAACTTATTTTTAGAAAAGGAATTGATGTTCACTGATTCCTCAGTTTCTACGACTCTAACGACTTCTGAACAATTATTTTTTTCATTCTCTCCCAATTTTGAATTTGACTGCAAAACATCGGAGTTATTTTGACACTTGTTGTAGGCAATGATATTTTTTTGGTCATCGAAAAATTATTACTAGATTTTTTAACTCTGGTTGATATTGATTTTGTCTTTATTGGTTTCACTCTATTGTCACATCAGATATTTTGGATCTAACCAATTAGTACCATTTTTTACTGTTCTGGAGAGTCTGTCATTCAAATTTTTGCTCAAATCGGCTACAGATGTTTGATTTCCGTTATCATCTTCATCATACAAATTGTCTATATTAGTATTGTTAGAGTATGCCACACTGTTAGTAAAAATAACTTCCATTTGGTCGTTTACCTTTTTATTCGATGTTTCCAACTCTATTTTGGATGAACCAGTTGCATATTTTATTTTGGTCAAAGATAATTTATTGCGTATAGGAATCGCATCATTCTCTAGCATAGTCATCTTCTCCAGTATTCCTATGAATGGGACATCATCTGGTTGGTGGTTATCTATATTTTTTAGTGCACTGAGGCCCAAAAGCTTGTTGGAGGCATAATTTATAAAATTGTCAACGCATGTATTATCAGAAGGCACACATTCTGAAGAAGAGTATGAAGATGTTTAATAAGAATTTCGGAAAAAGGAAAGATTACATGTTTTAGGGTCGGTAATGTGAGAAAGTTTGAAAGTGGTAGAAGAATTAGATTTCTTATGATTAGGTTTCATAAAAAGTTCTCCTTGAGGCTTAGAACGGGGAAACGTACCGAGAAAAGATGAAGCGTTTTCTCTTTGAATTGCAATACTTATTTGTTGTATAAAGAACAAAGCTGCTCTTGAATCATTGGTTTCTACTGATATTTTTTTACCGATTTCTTTAATGAATTTTAAAGCTTCATGACCGAAAACACCAGAGGATTCAATTACTACAGGAATAAAAATGTAAATGTTCTCCAAATTTTTGTATTTATTGATTTTAAAAGTTTCGCCTTGTAAAGCTGCAGCGCCTAACGGTTCCAACGAACAAGGAATCTTTGCAGATGACAGGCCTCGTTTGATTAGGTCATTTACTACAGAATGACGTGAAAAACGGCCGGCACTTAATTTGCAGCTTAGGCTGTGTCTACCAGATTCATCAACATCAGCTCCGCAAAGACAGCGATGTTTTACACAAATTTGACAACCTAAACGGAGACCAATAGAAATACGGAAACTTTCGTCATCTAAAAGCGTATATACCTAATGGGGCCCACGGTATAGCGTTCAACCATGCTCCTGATTCCTTTGAAAATGCTGCATTCAAACGAGCCTTGTCTAGTAAATTGATCTTTCTGAAGCAGATTTTCTTTTTCAGTGTTCAATAAATGTATATCCCAGGATTTTTGAAAGGATTTATATTAATCGGGTATAACTTTGTTAGACTTTAACGACCAAAGATTTTCTGCCTCCATTAATTGAGGGTCTTGTGTGTGGAAAAATATAGGCAGGATGTAATTAATGAAATTTTTTTAACTATTTAATGATGACAAAATAGGAAGAAGAGCTACTGAAACGATTGAGCGAATTCCTAAACCACCATATGAAACAGGTAGTGAAGCTTGTTTCCTAGAAAGGTCCTCTAATTTAATTTTAATTGATTACCCTAATAAATGACGAATGGTATTGTCAAAATTGATTAAGATATCATTATGTAACCAGGTCGGACTACATCTTAAGAAATATGTTGATTTTGGAATTAATAGGCAATTCTTGAGAAGGTAATAAGCAATATATGTCGGTAACCAGGATAAACGAGATGACATTTTTTTGAAAAAGGTCAGTTTTCCATTGAAAGCTGATAGAAAAGATTTGTTTAATAAAGGAGCACCTAATAGAAATAAATTTTGTCTGTTGGTAATTGTTATGCCTGGTGCTACAGAATTAAATTTATCAATGGTTTGATTATTTGGTGATTCTAAGAAAAATAACTCGCATTTGCTGAAATTGAGTTCAAGACCAATATCATTGGAATTGTTTATAATATAGACAAGAGACTTAAACACGGAATTAGTATTACCACCTAAAGAACCATCATCAAGGTACCAAGCATTGCATTCTGTGTCAATGTTGCTTATAAGAAAGTTTCGATATGCAAAAAGGAGATGTGCCAAAGGGTCGCCTTGTTGGACGCCGCTTTCCGAATAAATGATGTTTTCGCCAAATAAAAGATATGAAGGGAATCTATAACATTGTTTGATGGAAGGAAAAATATCAGAAGAATATCTGCTACAAGTTTTAATAAATGATCGCGATGAATTGCATTGAAAGCATTTTAAAAATCAATTTTCAGAAAATCTTTATTATTAACGTCTGGATGATTAGAGACGTAACGTCTTGCTGCATGTGCAACTGCTTCTCAACCATCTTTCGACCCGGAACCAAATTGTAATGGACGAAGTAAATATCCTAATTTGTCTCTGATGTTTGAACAAATTATTTTCGCTACTAAACGATGGTAAACTGTACCAATAGCAATTGGTCTGATACCCCCTGCTTTTTTAGTTAAAGCTAATAGTGACGCGCCGAATAAAATAGGACGAATATTAAGGTTTACTGTATCATTTAAAATAAAATTACATAATTTACACAAAGATGATAAGAGATTTTTTCCTGAAGGGCCAGCACTGTAACTTATTAAAATTGGAATAGGGGTGGCACGAAAGGGGTGGCACGGAAGGGGTGGCACGAAAGGGGACACGTATTGAAAGGAGTAAGTCAAATAATGGACAAAATAAGGAAGTTCTCGAAACCACAATATTTTTATTCTGTGGCTATTCCGAAGTAAAACCATTCGCACTTAACGTCACAGTTCAAACCTTAGGTGTCTGTGCTTTATAAAATCTAATCTAATCTAACGTCACATTTCTGTCATTTTATAGACAGCGACAGCGTACAAGTGTTCATATCGTATACAAATGAGACGTCCCTTTCAAAACTGTACCTTTTATGACCAGTATCTTGTTAATTGTACAATAACATATTTTTTTCATCTTTGCAGTTTATGTATCCCCCCTAAAAGAAAACACGTATCGTAGCACACAAAATTGAAGAAGCTGTAAATGAAATATTACAGAGAGGAATTTCTGTCAGATCGGCTACCAAGGTATTCAATGTAAGCAAATCATACTTACACAGATTTGACTTAGCCGCCAAACCAACGACATATTTTGTTTATATACATAATATTTTATATAATTATTTTCTTCTGAACAAGAATGTTCTCTGACAGATTACTTGAAGATTTTCGCAAAAATGTAGCCTGACAACTAAACTGTTAGGGAACTTGCTTATCAGTAAGCTATTCTTTCAGAAGTTAGAATACTAAGTACTTGTGGAAAAATTATACAGCTAGGCTAGATAGACTGCAACGGCATTTTATTAGGCATGACACTCGAAGCCTAAGAATACTTCATTAACAAGAGCTACAAGTTTCTTGTTTCAATAATGTAGAAAAATGTTACTTTAAGCATTATTTTTCTCCAAATATTGTGTGGAATTTAAACGAAACTGGATGCACTCCACTAAAGTTAGTTGCACAAGCAGGTGTTAACAGAGATGATCAAATAAGCTCAACAGACCGTGGATCACTTGTTGCCAATGCTTCTGATGGGAGTATTCCTATTCTTTTTTATATCTCCGTGTGTTCATTTCAAAGATCACGTACTGGAGAAATGATCCTACTGATGCTTTGAGGCGTGTGAATGTATCAGGTTGGATAAAAGACGATTATTGTTTGAAAGTTTCGAAACATTTTGTTCAGGTCACCAAGCCCACTGATGAATTATCCGCTTTAATCGTTCTCCACAAGCATAAAACCTATATTAACGTCATTCTTTATGCCAGAGAAAGTAACATAATGATTCTATTCTTTCTACCACACTGCAGTCATCGCTTACATCCCCTCGATGTGACCGTTTCAATGCCTGGATGATATCAAATCCTGGCGAAACTGTCACATTTTATAATGTAGTTTGATTGAACTTGAATAATATCACGTCTGATTTTAAAAACACTGGTATATCCCTTATTAATTAAAATATTATCACTGATGAAGATTTTCTACCTTCCTTAGTCACAGGTTCCATCCTAATCAACGGCGTTGAGGATGGCATGGTCTTACGAGCCAACCTCTTAAAGTCCTTGGACAACTGTTGCAGCATATTTTCGGGAGATAATTTTTGTCTCTATCATCGACCGGAATCCCAAATAATGCTAATAAGCACTTTTAACCAGACTAGACAATTTGTTCCGTTGAGATTTTATGGTAAATACTGGAAATATTTTTTTGAAAATACAAAGGTTTCGTTACTTTAATAAAATTCAGATTTTGTATCAGGATAACAGAGCATCGAGGTGGTGTACGGTTAAGTTATACTTGTAATTCAAACACCTTCTCGCTTTTCTATAATCCTGATAGATACTAATATAATGTAATAATTTTCTTTTTTTTTTCTTTTCTCTTTTGGCCTTGGGAGTTGGATCCCATTCAGCCACGAATAAACAGGTAAAAAAGAGAAACAAATGACATGTCGCAGCTAACATATTTACTCATATCCAAGTCACACATCATTCATTGATCTATACAACAGAATTCGTAGAAAACCGATTACATAAAATAACGAAACCGATTAGACCTGTTGTAGAGTTGCTAAAAGATCGGATAGCATCGGGGGTGAGTTGAGAAGTACAATTTGAAACGGTTGCTATTGATATTATGATACGTTGGGTTTTCTGGTGTAGCTTAAACCTTGCTAGCTTAAGACAGACTTAGAAAATCTCTCCGGAAGTCTAAGGGAATTTGACCTGTTTCGCAACACATGCTAAGTGTGGGGCTTGTACAAAAAGCTCCTAGTGCAATGCGTAGTCCTGTGTTTTGCATGACGTTTAGTTGTTTTAGGACGGACTTTTTAGCCGAGTTGTATACCACTGAACCATAATCGATTTTTGACCTTATTAAAGATGTGTATATGCTAAATAGAGTTGACGTATCGCTTCCTCAGGAAATAATATTTGAAAGAGCTTTTAGTATGTTTATGGCTTGGTGGCAGGCACCCTTTAGGTTTGTAGCGTGGCTTTTCCTGGATAGTTTGCTGTCAAACGTTAGACCGAGAAATTTTGTTTCCGTAACAAAGGTTACTACATCCTTGCCATTTAATGTTAATACTGGGTTACTTCCTGTCTTTTTTTTTTGAGAAGATAAGGCAATTTGTTTTTTCGGTCGAGAAATTGAGTCCGGTTGTGTGTGACCATTTCTGAAGGTTGTCTAGTGTGGCGTGGAAAATTCGTTGGGTGGATTTTAGGTTTGTTCCTCTCAATAGAAGGACGAGGTCATCCGCATAAAGCCTGCCTTTCACTGGTAAGTAACAGGGTTTCATGATGTCACTGATTGCCACTAAAAATAAAGTCGTTCTCAAAACTGATCCTTGTACTCACTTTTCTTGCATTCTGGGTGTTGATATATTTCCATTTGATAGTACTCTGAATGTTCTAAATTGGAGGAACTTTTGAATGAACTTTAGTAAATATCCGTTTATGCCGCAGGATTGTAGCTTTTTAATGATACCGAATCTCCATGCGCAATCATAAGCTTTTGTTATGTCACAAAAAACAGCCAAACAATGCTGCTTGTTTATTAGCGCTTCGTGAATTTCGGATTCCAAGTCCACTAGATTATCGGTGGTAGATCTGTTCTGGCGAAAACCGTTTTGTTCAGGAATCAGAAGCTGTTTGTTTTACAAGAACCATCTTAGGCTTCGGTTTATAATCTTTTCGAATAATTTCCAAGTTGACGAGGTTAGATAAATCGGTCTATAGGATTGGGGGTCTGATTTTGGTTTTTGAGGTTCAAGTATGGGGATTATATACGAGTCTCATCAAGATTTTGGGTAGTGATGTTGCATCTGAATTGTATTTAGGATGTCAAGGAGATATTTTCTCACACTAGAGCTTAATTTTTGGATAAAGATTATAGGTGGGAGATGAACTTTTTGTGTCGTCTAGTTCTTCTAATGAAATAGTAGAGTTCATGCTGTCATTGTCGTTATATGTGACTTGCATTTCCTATATTTCATTTCTAATTTTGTATTGGAGAAATTGTGGGGTGCAATAATCGTTACTGGACTTTTGTTCAAAATGGTCTGCGACTATTTCTGCTATATCTTCTGCTGTAGAGATCGTTATGTCTTCATGTTTTGAAGTTTTGATTTCACTGTTAATGTCGTTGTCCGGATAGCTGACGAATTTTTTCCCACATGGTAGAGACGGGTGTGCAATTGTTGATGGATGATTAAGGGTTTTCCAGCTTTATTTTTTGGTTTGATAACGTGCTTCAGCTCTGCATTTTTTATATTCTATTTTGTTGACAGTTGTAGGATGTCGCCGATACTTATTAAAGGCTTGCTTGTATTTTTGGATGGCTTCGCAGCTTTTATTGTTCCACCACGGGGCTGGGGTGTGAATTTGAAGTGTTTTGGTTTTGCCAACTGCCGTATGAGCCGGAAGGTCTCGGGAAAATTGGTATACTTGGTCTGCGAAAAGGGTCCAGCTAGCTTGGTTTAATTTCCATGTTGTGAAAGGAGTGGTATTGGCTGTGGAAAATGTTCGGGTTATAAATATGGGAAAATGATCGCTACCATATTAGTAGGGGTAGAGACATCCCAGTTTAAAAAAGTTTGTATCACAGGATCGCACATAGTTAAGTCGATAGATGAGGTGTCTCCGGATTGTATGTTAAATCTTGTAGGTTCTCCTGTGTTTAGGATATTTAGGTTATTTTCCAGCAGTTGTTCGATAACTCTTCCTTTCTATGAGCTGTGTTTAGATCCCCAGTATGGGCTATGGATGTTGAAATCTCCTAATAAGATACGAAGGGATGGAATCTGTTAAAGTAGTTCCCCGATAGCGTGGATCGTGAGAATTTCTTTAGGTGGGTGGAATATAGAGGTTGCATATTGAGATTTTTTTGTCGCTGTTGATGGTGACGGCGATAGCCTCTAGAGGGATGTATTTAAAGTCATAGGTTTCGTTTCAAATGCCTCATTGACGTAGATGGCTACTCCGCCATTTGCCTTATCTCTATTGGTTCTGTTTCTGTAAAAACATTTGAAAATTTTTAATTCGGCATGATAGTAACCTCTAAAGTTGGTTTCTTGCAGACAGATTCTTGATGGAGTGTTTTGAGAGATCAGAATTTTTAACATTTCATAACGGGTATGGTACCGTTCATTGTAATATGGACTTGAATGATAAGAGTTAAGGATTTTCTTGGGAGGAGGAAAGATCGCTGTCTAGCGTTGCGGATTTTCTTGGGAGGAAGAAAGATCGCTGTCTAGTGTTGCGGATTTTCGGAGCTGGTAGTTAAGTTTTCGCTATACCTTTGATATTCTTGTTTTCGTCCTTTTTGAGTATTGGGTATATATTTTATTCATAACGTTTAGGAACCCTGGTGTGTTGTCTGTGTATGTTTTAAGAAGATCCAAAGCATTTACTAGAGAAAAACGTCTCCTATATATAAAATCATACTACTTTTGCTGAAAGTTATAAAAGTATATTGCAAATTAGTGTAACAAAAGAATTCAAATGTCGAAAATGTTGAACTATTTATTGAAAATAAATCAATATTCGTCTATAAGTAGTAAAATATGCAGGTTGTTTATAAATTCATACGAAAAAACTCAGAATCGAAGTCTAAATTTTTTTTCGGTGATAAAATAAATAAAATACAATATCCTGTATCATACCTTGTTTTAATAAATGATTAGTTTCCTTTTTTTTGATTGAATTTCAAAAATTAATTTATTTCTGTTGAAATATTTGTTATTTATATTTCCGATTACAAGTTTTGATAAATATTTCTTAGAATGATGTTTTTTATTCCAATGCAAATTATGTATTTCTTCTATTCAAGCCATAAAATCAATTTTCATAGGGTCATTACTACCCAAAGTTATCAATAGTGGTTTTCGCCGCATCTAATAACTAGGGTAAGTCATTTTTGACTATTAAACATTATATAAACAATTTTATTGTTAAAAATTTAATGGTTCGACGTCAAAAGTTCAAATTTAATATTTTTACATATACATTTTATTATGCTTGAAAATAATTGAATTGGATAGGTCACACAACACTTTCACAATACAATATTTTCAACTTCATTACGTGAATTTGGATATTATTAAAACATTATATAAGAAATTAACAATAAAATTAGTTCCTATGTTGCTATATAATAGATCCTATAAACATTTTCAATGATAAAAATAAAATAATAATATTAACCTATTACCGAACACATTAACAACGAAAACGAAGAGTTGTATAAATGTTTGGTTAATTAAAAGAAAATGTATTGAAAGAATCGATTATATCATTAATTTGTCACTTACCGCAAAAGGGTATTCCTTCTGGGATCCACAAGCCATTTTGACATACTCTTCGAGATGGACCCAATAGTTCAAATCCTCTTTCACAGGAATATGTCGCAACAGTACCCGGACCCAAATTTTCATCCGAAAATACTATTGAAGAATGAGCCGGGGCTCCAGGAAAACTACATTCCGCGGCATTTTCACTAGATATTCCTGAAATAAAAAACAAGCTCAGTATATTGAAAATTTCAATCTGACACGTTCAGAGTCGTCAATAATTTCCTTCACATATATAGAAAAATATAATATAAAATCAGTTCCCTTGTCTCACGACCAGATTGAAGAGATATTAATTCTTCTGTTGATATTTCCGCTTAGGTTTTATTATACTATTTCTAAACATCAATAATATTACTGCTATATTTCAAATTTCACCATATGTATGATTCGTTTTGAATAAGCAACAGCTTCTTTAATAAAAATATTGATCAAATCTAAGCATTTATTCCGTTATCTCAAGGTACCGTCATGATTAGTAAGTTTTGTTCATTCACGCACGCATCATCTCTTGAGTAAACTGACCTATATGCGCATTTTAAATTATCGCTTATGGAAAATTAATTATTAAAATATTAATTCATATATTTCTTTATACGATGATGACCTTTATATGTAAAGAAATAAAAGAACATAATGTTAGCAACATCCGCGATATTAAAATGACATATCCTCTTAGCACAAACAAAAAATTTCTATTGTCTTTGCATTTATCGTGCATATGACTTCATGGTATTATAAACATTAACATCGATAATATCAAAATGATTACAGCAACTTATTGCATGCTTTTCAAAATGTGGTACAATGTAAATATTAAGATTATTGAAAAATAAAGTGGTTTTTAATATTACTTATCAGGTCAAGATCATTGTTAATGTTTTTAGTAATTGTAATCCGCCGTAGAAAAAATTAAATCAACAAAAACGAAAATAGCTGAACGAAGAAGGTACTTCTGCGATGCAGAATCAATTCTGACCCATTTTATGATTTTTTAATTTTTTATGCGCAGAAAAATTGTTTATATTTTGAATAGTAGCGAAGGTAATTGGCCTACAAGGATCATTAGGTACATGGAATTGAGCAAGGCATTTGGTACTGATGAAAGAAGGTAGGCTTTTTGCAGAAGGCGAACTTTGACGTAGAAGACTTTGACACTATCGCGTGACAATTTCTGTTGGAGACACAGTGCTATTCAACGCGGCAATCGATTACAATCATTTCCTGTCATTTAAAAAACAACAAGTTCAACACTACATTTTCGATACCAATCGATCACTCTGATTATAATCGGTCTAAAATTATGATGCTATTAAAAACAATCGTAAATCGGAAGCATGTGATTGGTCGTTTGTCTATGGGTTATGTGATGTGAGTGATATTTTGCAATTGTATACTACATTTTTAGTTAACAGAACAGCTTCTATAAAATTAAACGTGATTAAAGTAAATGAACGTGAAATAAACCAAAATAATGATGAGGTTATGTCAATATTGATTTATTTGATTTGTAAAATGACATGACAAATGACAATTTATTTTGGTCGTTCAACAAACCTTAATCCGTTTTCAATTTTGATTATAAACAAAATCGGAATCAAGATCGAAGTGTTGAATAGCACTGATTTTTTTACTTCCAAGGATTTTTATTGACACTGAATGTCACGTCAATCGACTTTTGAAGGTTATGCTATGTTTAGTTTTAGTAAATAATTTCATTTCGTTCCTGTTTTTTGCTCTTCCACATGAATATAGCAAGACCTATATGTGAAGAAAAAAAGATTAAAGGAAAAATTAATGAAATTAAAGTTAACGATGAAATAAAACAATATAGTTTGTTTAAATCTTCATATATTTGAACTAATGTTCAATTTAAACTTGTTGACGCGTTTCACTAACACAGTAGCTTTGTCAAAACGAATGAAGGTAAAATATAAAAATGTCTTAATATATACAGTGCTAAATCTATTTACTAAGGTTAACAATGGTATTAAAAGATATTACCTGGAAATTCATTCACTACAAACATTCCTAAGCTATCTTCTAGGTAAAGAGGTTCAATAAAGGAGACTGATTGATATCTATTTGGTCGTTAAGGAGATTACCTGAATATTTATTTTTGTTAATCTCTAGGGCTTCTAATAAATTTAAAAGGATTTACCGACTACATGGAGAATTTCAAAATTTGGGTCGAAAATGTGTTGGTTTTCTAATAAATGATTTGAATAGTTAGAATCTAATTTTTTGTTGTCATAGCTACGTTTGTGTTCTGAAATTCTAGTTTTAAAATTTCTAAAAGTTCTACCGATATAAATTTTATCACAATTGTCATTACCACATTTTAATTTATAAACTCCTGATTTGTTTAATTTTGAAGATTTAGATTTATTATTTTTAATGAATTTGGATAAATTGTGATCAGTTTTAAAGGAAATATTCATATCTAAAGTTTCTAAAAATGATTTAATTTTTAAGTATGGTGTTCCAAAGTATGTTAAGCTTTTAAATTGTTCATTATTTTTATCTGAAGGGAATACTTGTTCTAAAGTCTGTTTTTTTATCTTTTTATTTATGATATTGTCAATTAAATTTGGATCGTAATTATTATTAACTGCTATTTGTTTTATGATATTTAATTCTTTGGTATAATTATTAATATTTAATGGGACTGTTAAGAGTCTGTGTATCATACTATTGAAAGCTGCTAGTTTATGACTGAATGGGTGGACCGAACTATTATGAATTGTAATATCTGTATGTGATGGTTTATGAAATATAGAAAAATCATGTTTATTATTTATATTTGCAATTGTAAGGTCTAGAAAGTTTATAGACTTATTTTGTTCAAGTTCTACGGTAAATTTGATATTATTGTGAATCGAGTTGCCTACAAAGCCAGTAATTTTCAATAATAACACTGTCAATAATACATGAAAGAAGATTGATAAAAAACATATAAAGTGCTATAACTGTGGTGTCTGTAATAAAGTGCACAGTGGTGAATGTTACTCCAAAAATAGCAGAGACTTACCACCTTGTCAGTAGTATAAGAAGATCAATCACCATACAGACAAGTATCGATATAAACTAGAAGACGGAAGGTAGTTTGAAACTGCATAGTTTGTGGAAAGTCATATGTCACAACGTACAACAAAAAATGATGTTGATCCAATTTTTCTCATGGATAATTTATGTTCCAGAATCTTACGCCAGTACAGAGAGACACTGTTGTTGCTGATAACAAAACAGTGAAAGTATTACTGGATGATGAAATTGAGATCAAAGGTGGATATGTTACAAATGAAGGTAGAAATAATACAAATGGAATATACGAGGTTATTATGGAAAAAAACAGAACAGAAAACTAACAAATAGAAGCACTTTTCACTGCTCAAGGAAAAGCTACATAGTGTACACGAAAATGGGATACATCAATTTTAAAAACTTAAATAAGCTTCCAGCTTTGTACGAGGGAGTGTTTGAGACAATAAAAAATTGCAATAGTGATATTGTGTGATTGCTAAAAACAGATAAGAAAACCATTAAATACAGTAAGAAAAAGACCACTACACGTTATACATACAGATTTCTGTGGTAAGATTGATCCACTAACTTATGAAAATGGAGAGTGTGTATTAACATGACATGTCTTGATGACTTCATACATTGCATTAAAGTATATTCGCTGCATGTTCAAGAATATATCGAAGAATATGTGGCAGAATGTGAGGCTTATTTTAAATTAAAAGTAGAAACTATTCGTTGTGATAATGGTAACGAGAGCTCAAGCAACTCTTTTAGAGCTTGATGCAAAACAAAAGAAATAATATTGGACCACTCAGTAGCACATAGTCCTCAACAAGGCGATCCTCATGGAAGAAATAATTTAATAATAATTAATGAACAAAGTAAGAGTTTTGCTACATGGCTATAAACTAAGCAATAAAATGTGGGGATATGCAACTGCAAACAGTGGTATTCGTTAGGAACAGAAGTCATACAATAGCAGTGTAAGTTACGCCAGCTGAGAAGTGGTATGGATTCAAACCTGATCTATAAAGAATGGCTATTTTAGGATCTGTTGTATATAGAAGGATTTTAGGCCAAATAAAATATTTGGAAGCTAGAAGAATAAAGGTTTCTTGTTGGCTAATCAAATCTGGGTTACAGAAACTGGGAATCACAAACAAGGGAAATCTATATTGCAAGATATGTACGTTCTACCAATTTATTCGAACAAGAACACCATGATACTGATTTTTCAAAAGCACAAGTCCAAATTTTTGATTTACTCGAAGATGATGAATATAATCAAGAAAGTGAAGAAGAACAATTACGAGAAAAAGAACAATCAATTGCAGAAGAAAAAATATGCGAAGAAGAAGAAATACTGAATCCAAACCAAAGACCTCAAATAATTAAAAGGCTGCCAAATCGTTAAGCTGTTTTGTTACGTCTGCCTTATTGACTGAAGGTGGGCTCGCCAATAAAGAATATATGGAATCTAAAGACAGAAGCAAATGGATAAGAGCCAAGCAAGAAGAAAAATATTCACTTATAAAAAATCAAACATGGAATCTACTCTCAGAAGAAGAAGCTCAAGTTAAAGAAACCATAACAAGTTGGTGGTTATTTAAGATCAAAGACGATGGTCGTTACAAGGTCAGATTAGTGGCTCATAGATGCCAGCAAAAACAAGATTTGGACTATGAATATAGGTATTTTTCAGTTCTGTGGTACAGTCAAACTACTTGAAATTGCTTCTTTCTGTAGCAGCTTCTGAAAATCGTTACTTTCGATGCAAAATCTGCATTCTTATATGCGCCTACCAGAAGATTTCGAAGATAAGAACAAAATTTGTAGATGGAAAAAATCATTCTATGATTCAAAGCGAGCTCCCTATCAATGGTTTACACGTTTGACAGCTTTATGACAACACTAAGAACTGATCAATGTGTTTTCAAGACTGGTGAATCAAATAAGAATATTTACATTGCTATTCATGTAGACAATGGTATTGTGATGGGTGGAGACCATACTCAAATAGAAAGTCTATCGAAGGAAATAAGTCAAATCTTTGAAATAACAATTAATCAGCAACCTGATACATATTTGGGAATGCAAATTAAGCAAGCTGAAGAAGGAGTTACAATCAATCAAGAAACATTTTGTGAATAAGTTATCTAGTAATATATTATGGAAAATGCAAATGCTATGGAAATACCAATCGCCTCTGAAGATAAAAATGCAACTCAAAACAAGCAAAGTGATTTCCCTTATCAAAAAGCTGTGGGAAGTATTGTATCTACTAGACTAGACATCAGCTATGCTGTTATCTATGCTAGCTAATATACCAAAAAACTTACCGATGAAGATGTAATAAATGTCAAGGGAACTTTGAGGTACATCAAAGGATCAATACATGAAAGAAGTCACTACTCCAGTGATTACTCTTGATGTCTACTGTGATGCTGATTATGAGGAGATAAACATTACTGCAAGAGTACCACTGGATCTAATGTAATATGCTCAAGGACCAATAGTTTGGTGTTCAAGGAAGCAGTCGTTGGTTGTCCAATCTACAAGTGTAGCTGAATATTTTGCAGAAGCTTAATGTTGTAAACAAATGAAATATAGAAAGTCTTTCCTTGAAGAAATTTTATTAAGAAAAATCATTATAACCCTCCATGTTGACAACCAAAGTTGTATCAAAACGGTTAAGGCAAATCAATTGACAAGAAAATGTGTTTCATATAAGATGAATATAAAAAAGGTTGGTACAAGATTGCCTATATTGTCCAACTCATGAAAACATATCAGATGTTTTTACTAAACCTGTACATACAGTCAAATTTCAATTCTTTAAAAACCAACTTATGTCTTAAATTTATTTATTATTTTGTCTTCTGTTAAGTGCAGTTTTTCGGAGAGTGTTTGTGATAATGTTATATCTGAAATGTTTATTATTATTAGAAATGTAAGTTGACAATGTCAAAAATAACAAGTCAAGTTAGCAATGTTAGATGTATGCGAAGATGGTAAAATGTGAGTGAATAAAGATAATAATAAAAATACAGTTTATTCGTTTATCCTTTAGTGATGTTGCTTTAAAAAACGAACAGCACAATCTATTGGCAGTCCACCCAAGTAATATTTTTTCATCCTACCTAATTGATGTTCCAAAAGAAAGAATGATTAAACTAAACATTTATATAGGCATATGAATAATAAAATTTTTTGCGTAAATGTCTTGTTAATAAACCGTATGATTTACTATTCTATAAAATATGTTAACGGTTTTGATATGAACCGTCTTTATAAAGAATCTTTTTCGTGAATTCTAATATAATTAATTCTAATGCCAATGGACCAGCCCATATATATAGAAATAAAAGACCAGGACGATACACGCATTTGCCACATGTCGATTATAATAATTAAATATGAAATTTGAAAAAATGTCAGTTATAAATACCTTGTTTTAACAAAAGATATCAATTTGTGCAGATGTTATAATGGAACGGTTAACAAGCAATAAAGTTGATTGTATCAATAGAAGCTGCAATGTCACGATATCAACACCATCATTATTGATCATGAAAAATTTGTGAACTAAATAGTTAAGGGGCTAGGCCGGCTCTAGACCATTCCTTATGTAAAATAACATGGGAAATTGCCAAGGTCCATCGTGGTAATTTTTGACACCATTCGATCTGCGCATGCGTCAATCATGAAGCGGCCGTCAGCCATCTTGTGCCTTGTATGCTGATGACGTCACCCCTGCTGTCAGTTGATAATGCGTATTAAGAAAAATAGAGTAGAGTAAGTCAAAATAAAAACAATTGAATAAATAAACATTTTAAGACACAATATAAAATTGAAAAGTATAATAAATCAAAATAATAACTAATATAACTATAATATAACTATTCTTATAATGTATAAATTTTAAGGAGGTAGATTATTCAAATAGCTGACATCGACATCCATATACGCATCAATAAAATAAATAGTACTCCCATGGTAAGGTTTCATCGAAACCTGGAACAATAAATCGTTTGTCGTCCTCAAATAGGTAAGAGAGGCATGGCGTTCAGCTACCAAGTTTCGGCTACCATTCCAAGATTATATCAAATAGCTTCATCCTACTAAAAAATGGTTTTTCGTGCAATTGCAGCACAGTCCGCGAAATTTGATTTCGCAGCCGTTACCCATAGCAACGGCCGCGAAACCAAACGTCACTTCCAAATTGGAATATCACTTCCAAATTTGACATTTCGAAAATACTACATATTTTTTATTGAATACCAACAAATACACAAGTACTTATATTATTTAGGATGAATACTTTTTACAACATTTGATTTCTGCATCAAATAAGCCAATAAAATGTTTTCATACATCGTCTTAATATTCTGTTTGTCACACCAATTTTAAACTGACCGTAACATTTTTGGTACTGCCGTTTCGATTTTTCGGGTATTAAAACGGAAAGCGCCGAATTTACAACGCTTTTGAGGTCAGGAGGAGTGGAAGGTACTGCAATATCGCTATCAGTATCAGACATTTTGCGTTTTGTCAAGAACTGTCAAAATATTTTGTATATATTGAAACATATCATTTCCATAGCACACTTTAACATTGTTAACTATTCTTTCGGTACGTTAAAAAGGTAATTCGCGGCCTAAGCATACAATTAACTATTTGCGGAGGGGAAGTTATTTGATGTGACCTTGGAATGGTAGTCGAAACTTGGTATCAAAAAGCGACGCAACCATTCTCTCTTACCTATATGAATAGTGAACATGTCCCCGTCTAAGATGTACCAAGTCTCTGAACTCTTGAGTAGCAGGATTAAACCAACCAACGAACGATTTGGACTGTGGTTTCTAGAAGAGAATCTACCCAACAACAACCTAGTAACAGATATTGAAAATATTAATTATTCGCAAGGAGAAGAGTTGCTGTCTGCAATTAATATTAAACCACTAACCCCGCTAACAAACCCATTCTGCCATAATATAATGTTTGTTAAAATAACCGACATTTCGGATTGCAAACAAGGGAAGAGCATCGCTAAGAAGGATATCTGTGGAGCATTTAACAGTTACCTTCGTGGGAAATTTACCAATTTTCTTTCCGCAAGACATGGCGTAAAGGCAAAATCAACATTCCCTTTGCTTGGAAAGAGATCAATGGCGGAACGTATATGCAATATTATTGGAGAAGATGGGATGCAAGCCATTGCAATGAAATTTGAAAATACCACTGCGGTTCCCTACTGGGTAGAGTTAGCGGATGTTAAACTTACTACACTACAGAAAAAAATACCCGATATGCTATTGGATCTGCAAGCCCACGAATTTTACCTAATGGATTTGGACATTACACAAGATATGTGGTGATTTTTAACAAACGAGAGATGTGTGAGTATTAAGCACAATATCACGATTTTCGTTACCAAGGCGACCAGAAGAAAGAAAACTACAATACAATTGTTAACAACAATTAGTCTGTTGGGATAGATTGTTTAACCTGGATCACTCCTGCTGGTGCAATAGTAAAAATATACAACAAGTTCGTTGGCCAGATATCAAGTCCTGGTGAAAACAAATAAATTGACAACAAAATTGTAGATTTTGTCAACTGTCCGGACTCCCGAATAAGATAAACGTTTTTTTCCATACTAGGTAGGGAGCATGGTATAAAAAGATTGGAGGCGAAAATCTACAACAGTAGCGGCGACCATCCTCTGGACTACTGTGTAATGCTGCTGGAAGAGAGCAAAATTTATTTCCAGGATGCCCCGTTTTACTCTGTTGCCATCCCTAAAATGTGGACGAAATTAGCGGACAGTCTCCAAAATAGTTGCTGTGTAGTGTACAATAATATTTTACAATATGCCTACTGGGGAAACAGTAACACGAGGAAATTAAGCGGAGTGCAGGTTACTTTACTAAACGATCAAAACCAGATGAAAAAAATTATTAATTACGTACTGTCTGCACTTAGTTTTAACTATTTACCTGTAAATTACTTGGAGATTGTGGAAGACATCGCTTATGAAGCGCATGTTATTGTAATACAAAAATGGCGACACATTCTTTACGAAATCTAGTACTACCTTCTCTACGATTGGTAAAGATGTAAGCCTCGATATCTGTGGGATGGTTCCAACGAGTAATATCATTCCACGGATTTTAAGGAAGAGAACAAATACTAGCAACAGGCTAGAACCCTACAGAAAACACGAAAACTGGAACTGGAAGAAATCGACTATAAACAAAGAAAATTGGAATATATGAAACATGCTGCTTCCCTAAAAAAGGAATAAAAAGATATACAAAAAAAAAGAGAAAATTATTAGAGAGACACGAGAGAAGATGGGTTTATATTTCAACAAGACTTGGAAGAATTTGGATATACAAGCAAACTACCGGGTTTCCGCATTTACCGTTAATATTAAAGCGAAATACGCCTTTGTTGGAATACTTGCCGAAAGAGAAGGGAACAAAAAAGTTACTTCTTCAAAGGAAATTACAAATCGTTGCTAATAGACGTCTACAATAACAGACAAAATTTAACAAAAGAGGGATTTGTTTGAACCTCCCATAACGATCTGGACATTATTCATTGAGCGACAGAAGAATCAATTTTTACATTTACCACGAATGGACTAATAATCATTCTTTTGCGAAGATAGAAACTACTAACAGATGCTAGGAAAACCCAGAAACTTTCCTCTACAACCAAGACGAAGTAGAGCAAGCGTCCACCCTTGGCATGTAAGGAATAAAAGGCAAAGTTATTCCAAGAGAGTGTCGTCTGCAAGAAGAGCTGGAAGAAAGGACAGAGTTAGTCGTGTGTGGAATCAAACGAATTGATTACAGAGATTCGTTATATTTGTAAGTTCCATAATCTAGATGGCATGTATGTTTCGAATTTATTGGTTAGAATAGGAAATTTCTTTCTCTTTTCTTTATGCCTTCTCAGGCTTCGGATTGGAGTTCTTCATGTACCCATTTTTTCCATTCTTTTCTGTCCCTGGCCCTATGCCTTCATTTCTCCTAATGTTTTTCCCTTGTTCTTTCCAATTTCTTCAATCTGATCTATCCATTTCCTCCTGGGTCTTCCTCTTTGTCTTTTTCTTGATATTCCTATTTCCATAACTTTCCTCGCAATTCTATCTTGCTTCATTCTTACTAGGTGGCCATATTAGTTTAATTGTTTCTTTTTAATCTTTGACATTATTGGTTCTTGATTAGTTATGCTTCTGATTTCTTCATTCCTAACTTTATCCCATTTTATTTTACCTGCTATTTTCCTTAAATATTTCATTGCCATTGCATTTATTTTTGTTTTCTATTTTTTCTGCATTGCCCAGTTCTCAGTTTTCATGAGTTATAGTTGGGACTGTAATTTTGTTGTATATTTCAAGCTTTGTGTCCACATCAATGTGTTTATGGCTTAATATTGTTCGATTTACGGAATAATATAATCTTGTTGATTTATTTGCTCTGTTATTGAGTTCTGCATCTATTTTCCCTTCTTCTGTTATGATACTTCCTAGGTAATTATAAGTTGTTACTCTTTCTAATGTTTTGTAATTACATTTCAATTTCTCTCGCTGTTTTTCATTTACTATGATTACTTTGATTTTTTTTGGATCTATTGTCATTTTCATATTTTCTATTTCTCTTGCTAGTAAGTTGATTAGTTTCTGCATTTTATTCTTTGATTTTGCTATAAGTACAATATCGTCTGCATACAGTAAACTACTTAATCTAACCGGCACCATGTTTCTGTACCCTATTATCATGTCCAGATTTCCTCCTTGTCTTTTTATTTCCTTCACTATTTTGTCCATTATAATGACAAACAACAGTGGGCTTAAGCTATCGCCTTGTTTTATACCTTTTTTCATTAGAAACTCTTCCGATATTTGACCTCCTATCTGCACTCTTAATTTGACTGTCTCGTATGTGCTTTTAATTATATTAAATAGAGCTTTCGATACTTCTAAATCTTCCAATACCGCCCACATTTTTTCTCTTTCCACTGTGTCAAAAGCTGCCTTCAAGTCAATAGATGTTAAATACATTTCTTCTCCCGCTTCTATTGTGTTATCAATTAGCCTTCTTAAATATTATCTTGTATATTATCATTTGCTTGTCGTCCTGGTCTAAAAGCTGCTTCTTCCTCTTCTAATTTTGCTTCTACATAACGTCTTAATCAGATCTCTATTATTCTCGTGTAGATTTTGAAACTGGTTTGGGCTAAAAGCATATTGGTCTTTAATTATTGCACAGTGTCGGATCCCCTTTTTTATGTGTTGGCAGTACAAGGTTATTTTCCCAGTCTTTAGGGATATTTTGAGTATCCGACGCTTCCCTGCATATGAGACACAGCCAGTCTTTTCCGTTTTCTCCTATCCATTTTATCATCTCTGGCGCTACTTCATCCTCCCCACTGGTTTTTCCCATTTTAAGTTTATTTATAGCCACTTCCATTTCCTCTCTTTGGATTGCATGGTATTCATGTTCATTCCATTCCTCTCCCGCTATATTCGTTGTTTTCTTATTCCACCTATTACTAAATTTGTCTTCGCAGTGTTCTTTCCAAGTCTTTAGTATTTGATTTATTTCGGTCTCCGATTCGTTATTTCTATTTTTTATTGCTCTTATATATTTTCCTTCACTTCCTTGTAGTATTTTTATTGCTGTCCAAAAGTTTCTATTATCTGATGCATGTGTCTCTGACATCTCCCTTCCAAATTCTTTCTACGAGTCCGTTTTCGCTTTCTTAACCGCTTCCTTGGCGATGTTTCTTTTTCCGTTATATATTTCCTTATCTTCCTGTGTTTTTGTTTGTACGTATTTTTACCATCAGGTTTCCTTTTCTTTTACTAATGTTTGTATTTCTTTGTACCACGACTTAGTCCTCTTTACATGTTTGTTGAATTTATTTCTTCCACAAATATCCTCTGCTTTTTCAAGTAATATTTGTTTGAATACCGTCTACCGTTTTTCGAGTGTCCATTCGTTGTTATCATTAATCAATTTTTCGAATTACCTGTTTGTTTCTTCCTAGTATTTAGATTTTTTTCTGTGTTTCTTAATTTACTTATTGCAATTCTACTGAATCCTACTTCTTCTGTCTTCATTACTTTTTCTTCATATTTCGCTACTACTAATCTATGGTTTGTACCCATCTCAGCCTCATTTCTTGTTTCTACTTTTTTTCACCATCTTTGATAGGTTTTGTGTATAAACTATGTAATCGATTACACTTTTTGCATTTCTTTCTTCCCCTACAAAGGTATATTTATCCTCTAGTTTTTGTTCCCACATTTAATAGAAAAAATCATAATTGGAGCTAAGAGTTACAAAGCATTCTCTAGCTTTTTTTTCGTTTCTGAAATTCACCATTGACGCTTTTTGAACCAGCTCAATAATAATATGGAAATTATAGTGTTTTTTTTGTGACCTTGTATTTTATGTTAAACTATGTTTGATTAACATTAAGATTCATACAAATATGTAATAAAATGTGTGGTAGAAATTTGAAATTTAGTGAACTAGAGCTTATAATCAGTAAAATAGTTCCCTGATCAAAAATATTCACCGAGAAATACGATAAAAACATTTCTATCACTAGCTCAGAAAAAAATCACGGGTCTTCTTAAAATTGCGAATTTTCCGCACTTTTGATCCAAAGTGCAAACAGCAATAAGATAAAAAATAATTGTCACATCACAAAAACAGTTATAGGAAATAGATGTGAACAGCATTAAGTGGCGTTTACCAAAACGCGACTGCCATTTTTTTAACATGTAATTGCCATAACGATGCGTGATACAATATTGTTATCTGGTCTAATAGATCGGAAAATGTCTTATGTTCTTCATCCTACATATTTTTATAATCATTTTTAATGATAAATCAACAATTTAGTTAATATGATCTTTTCACTTTAATTAAAACTAAAATGCCACTGTATTAAGCAGAAAAAATAGAAGGAACCAGGTTCGAGCCCATTATGTGCTTCATCGAGAATTATGGAACTATTTTCATTTTTTAAGAATCTTACATCTTCAGAGATAAAAACGTGTAACCTATATGCACGAATGAACACAGTTGTCTTGAATTATTCACGTACAGTAGGCTTTTGTTGTAGAAACCAGTGAATTTTATCAGATAATACCTATTATAAAAATATTTTAGTTCATATTTATTGAAATTGACTGTCTCGACCCTTACTTCGTGGAATATGCTCATATTAGTGTTTTTAAATGAAACTCACGGTCTCTATTTAATTCCACAATATAATACAAGTTATTGAAAATTCTAAAAAATTGTCAATTTTTTAGAATTTTCAATAACTTGTATTATATTGTGGAATTAACTAGAGACCGTGAGCATTTAAAAACATTCATATTTATTCGTAATAGATATCATATATCAACCAAAAACTTTACATCTAAAGTATACTTATTTCAAAGATAGATAAAAACAAAGCTAAACGCGTCGTCGTCTTGTGTCCACAATATTTTACTTATAACTGTATTAAATAAATGTACTTGTTGTTTCAATAATTCACTTTTATCATTAAATTTCTTTCTTAGACTCGCCCACTTTATACTGGACCTTATTTGCAATATTTTTTGGTGAGCAACTATATTTCATCGATAGTCACATTTTTTTCTCGAAAATTGTCGAATCAGGTGGGTTAGAGAGTGCTCCAGTGTTAAAACCTGTCTAATTGGTGATTACATAAAATTTATTGATCCCATTGAAGTTTTTAACATAATATCTAGTTATTCGAAACATTTTTTGTCATACAAAAAAGATAGTGCGATCAAAAGTGTCCACATCCTCCAAGATGGAGCAATTACTAGATAATACGATGTAGATACTTAGATATTTTTTCGTAATAGTAGTAGTTTAAAAAGTATTTATACAGGGTGATTCATAACTATTGGGACATACGCTAAAAATAGATTGTTTGGACCAAAATATGGCGATAGGATCAAATATACCTTAATAAAATATTGCTGTGGAAAAATAAAGAGGGCGTTAAAGTTGAACTTTTTTTTTCGTTTTTTGCTAATAATTTCACTGTATAATTATCGATTGTTATCAAAATCGGCACAGAGACATAATTTTATACAGACAATATGATTTTATGTATTATTTGACATTTTGTTACAGGGGGAGCCTCGTGAATGATTTCTGATGATGGAATTGACTGGTAACTGTTTTTGACGAAACTTTTTAGTGATTCTTATTAAAAAATATGACATAAACATCATTTCTACATAATATTAGTACTCTTGTTCAAACACGATATTCTCATTCGGTTTCAAATATTATTTCATTTATGAAAAATGTGCTTTGGACTGTCAGATAATTGTTGTTGGTAAATGACATTTCTTGTCAGTGAATATTTTTTTCTGCGAGTTTATAGTCCATTGTTGCATTTTTTAAAGCTTTCATATACTTTTTCGATTGAAATGCCTCGTCACAATAATTTTACAAATGAAGAAATGCGAGATATGATTTGTGTATACGCACTTGAACATTTTTGCGGGCGCTCTGCAGCCAGAAGGTATGAATTGTTATATCCAGGCAGAAGGCAACCAAATCACACAACTTTTTCAAATCTATTTCATCGTTTGGGTGAAATCGGGTCATTTCACAATAAAACTCAAGGTGGTCGTCCGAAACAAATTTCACCTAATCAAGAAGATGAAATTTTGGTTCGAATAGATGAAAATCCTACAGTAAGTTCACGTCATTTGTCATCAGCAACAGGACTAAGTCAGTCGTCTATTATTAGAATTCTAAAAAAAGAAAAGTTCTACCCGTATCACTTCACTCCTGTTCAAAATTTGCTTCCAAGAGATCTCCCGCGACGGTTACAGTTCTGCCAACGTATTCTCAACAAGCATAATGGTGACCGAAATTTTATTAAGAATATTATGTTCACCGATGAAGCGACTTTTACCAGACGAGGGGTATTTAATTAGAGAAACAGCCATTATTGGGTAGAAAAAAATTCGCATGCTCTGGAAGAAAGACATTTCCAGCATGAGTTTAAATTTAAATGGAGATTCTTATTTATTCATTTTGCAAAATACTTTTAGCTATATTTTGGATAATCTGTCACTAGCTGTTACAAATAAAATGTGGTTAATGCAGAATGGAGCTCCACCTCATTTCCCTCTAATTGTTAGAAATCATCTAAGTGACATATTTCCTCAACGATGGATTGGCAGAGGAAGTGATTTTGAATGGACACCAAGAAGTCCTGGGTATAACCCGCTTGATTTTTATGTTTGGGGACATATGAAGTCCCTAGTTTATGCCAATGAAATTAACTCGAGAGACGAACTCTGGAGGAAAATACCAAATCCGGCTAACTTCGAAAGTTCTTTATTAAATGAATTAGAAAAGGCATAGAAGTCGGAGGAGGCAACGTAGAACATTTAATTTGAGTTTGCTCTTTTTATGTTACATTGTTTTTAATTATGCTTTATTGTCGAAATAAAAACCTTAAGATACAAGTTTTTTTATTGTCCGTTACTTGAAATCCCCTTCCGATACTCTGAACTGTTCAATTGCGTTTTTCTCGAAAACGAATGAGAATATCGTGTTTGAACAAGAGTACGAATATTACGTAGAAATGATGTTTATGTCATATTTTTCAATAAAAACACTAAAAAGTTTCGTCAAAAAAAGTTACCAGTCAATTTCATCATCAGAAATCATTCACGAGGCTCCCCCTGTAACAAAATGTCAAATAATACATAAAATAATATTGCCTGTATAAAAGTATGCCTCAGTGCCGATTTTGATAACAATCGATGAATATACAGTGAAATTATTAGCAAAAAATGAAAAAAAAATTTCAACTTTAACGCCCTTTATCTTTTTCCACAGCAATATTTTATTGAGGTATATTTGGTCCTATCGCCATACTTTGGTCCAAACAATCTACCCTTAGCCTATGTCCCAATAGTTATGAATCACCCTGTATAATTAAATGACTATATTGTCCTACCAAAAAAAGGGTGTTTTCTCACTCCTACATTCGTAAGTTTTCTAATACTCTTTATTTTCTTACTTGTCGGACACAAAAAATCCTCATAATATACAGGGTGATTCATAACTATTGGGACATAGGCTAAGGGTAGATTTTTTGGACCAAAATATGGCGTTAGGACCAAATATACCTCAATAAAATATTGCCGTGGGAAAAGATAAAGGGCGTTAAAGTTGATTTTTTTTTTCGTTTTTTGCTAATAATTTCACTGTATATCGATTTTTATCAGAATCGGCACAGATGCATAATTTTATACAGGCAATATTATTTTATGTATTATTTGACATTTTGTTACAGGGGGAGCCTCGTGTAGTATTTCTGATGATGAAATTGACTGGTAACTTTTTTTGACGAAACTTTTCAGTGATTTTTATTCGAAAATATGACATCAACATCATTTCTACGTAATATTGCCACTCTTGTTCAAACACGATATTCTCATTCGTTTTCGAGAAAAACGCAATTGAACAGTTCAGAGTATCGGAAGGGGATTTCAAGTAACGGGCAATAAAAAAACTGGTATTTCAAGGCTTCTATTTCAACGATAAAGCATAATTAAAAACAATGTCACATAAAAAGAGCAAACTCAAATTAAATGTTCTACATGGCCTCCTCCGACTTCTATGCCTTTTCTAATTCTTTTAATAAAGGACTTTCGAACTTTAAAGAACATATTATTCTGTCCCCTTATAAAGTTAGCCGCATTTTGTATTTTCCTCCAGAGTTCGTCACTCGAGTTAATTTCATTGGCATAAACAAAGGACATCATATGTCCCCAAACATGAAAATCAAACGGGTTATACGCAGAACTTCTTGGTGCCCATCCAAAATCACTTCCTCTGCCAATCCATCGTTGAGGAAATATGTCATTTGGATGATATCTAACAACTAAAGGGAAATGAGGTGGAGCTCCATCCTGCATAAACGACATTTTATTTCTTACAGCTAGTGATAGATTATCCAAAATATCACTAAAAGTATTTTGCAAAAAAAAAATAAGAATCTCAATTCAAATTTGGAGGCAGAACATATGGCCCTAGTAGTTGGTCGCCTATAATGCCACACCAAATATTCAATTTAAACCCATGCTTCAAATGTCTTTCTTTCAGAGCATGCGGATTTTTTCTTCTCAATAATTGCTGTTTCGCCTTCTCTGGTAAAAGTCGCTTCATCGCTGAACATAATATTTTTAATAAAATTTCGGTCATCATTATGCTTGTTGAGAATACGTTGGTAGAACTATAACTATCGTGGGAGATCTCTTGGAAGCAAATTTTGAACAGGAGTGAAGTGATAAGGGTTACTTTTCTTTCCAGAAATCTAATAATAGACGACTGACTTACTCCTGTTGCTGATGACAAACGACGTGAGCTCACTGTAGGATTTTCATCTATTCAAACCAAAATTTCATATTCTTGATTAGGTAAAATTTGTTTCGAACGACCACCTTGATCTTTATTGTGAAATGACCCGGTTTCGCCCAAACGATGAAATAGATTTGAAAAAGTTTTGTGATTTAGTTGCCTTCTGCCTGGATATAAATTCATACCTTCTCGCTGCAGAGCGCCCGCAAAAATGTTCTTGTGTGTATACTCCAATCATATTCCGCATTTCTTCATTGTGACGAGGCATTTCAATCGAAAAAGTATATGATAGCTTTAAAAAATGCAACAATTGACTATAAACTCGCAACAAAAATATTCACTGACAAGAAATGTCATTTACCAGCAACAATTATCTGACAGTCCAAAGCACACTTTTCATAAATGAAATAATATTTGAAATCCCCTTCCGATACTCTAAACTATTCAATTGCGTTTTTATCGAAAACGAATGAGAATATCGTGTTTGAACAAGAGTACCAATATTACGTAGAAATGACGATTATGTTATATTTTATAATCAAAATCACTAAAAATTTCGTTAAAAAAGTTACCAGTCAATTTCATCATCAGAAGTCCTTCATGAGGCTCCCCCTGTAACAAAATGTCAAATAATACATAAAATAATATTGCCCGTATACATTTATGCCTCTGTGCCGATTTTGATAACAATCGATGAATATACAGTAAAATTATTAGCAAAAAACGAAAAAAAAATTCAACTTTGGTCCTATCGCCATATTTTAGTCCAAACAATCTACCCTTAGCCTATGTCCCAATAGTTATGAATCACCCTGTATATTATTATTAAGATACAAATTAAAATGTATATTATTTACTTACTTTCACAAAATATTTTTCTATTAAAAATGTGGGTTAATTATATTACATAAATAATAATATCCATACATTTTTTGTGTTTAAAATTATTTATTAGCTAAGAAATATTAGTAATTTCGTAGATAACATTAGCTCTGTTATTTCCTAGACCATAATCATCAAATTTTGTAAGGTGAACAAAATAGAACGTTACAAAACCAAACATTATTAAAACATCGTAATAAAATAAAAATTTTCAAAACAACTGCCAATTTATTTTAATTAGAAATATTGCTGCGGACAATAAAGTTTCCGCATTTCTCTGCAAAATAAGGCGTTTACGTATGGTCAACCAATTTGTGAATTTTAGCCATCGTGATAGCTCAAGTGGTCAGTTACCGAGAAGTGATTAAAAGCCTACCAAAATTCTTTCTGTCACAATCCTCTAAATTAAGGCAAAGTTTGCGACTCATTTCATATTTATTTTGTTTATAGTGTTTCATTTTGTTATCTCAAGTGTATTTCACGGTATATACAATTGGTTAAATAGATTCTGTCTTAAATTATATTTCAAAAATGGAACTAAGTGTGCAGAAGTGTAGCGGTTTATTTGAGATATCCTCGCAATATCTTCGAAGGACGCTAGCTCGCTTAGGAGGAACTTTTGGAAGTTAGATGGACATAATATATATATATATATATATATATATATGAACAAACGAACTAGGTTCACGGGTTGAACCGCGTTGGAAATTTGACATTTCTCGACGTTTCGGCTTCCACTTTGAAGCCATTATCAAGAGAGGGGGGGGGTAGGTTATTCGTTCATTAATCTAGGAAGTGATCCGATTCCGTAGTCTCAATCTGCCTACTCTACGCAACGAATCACCCCCTACGGCTAATTCCAAGGCCTCATCTGCCTACTCCTTGGAATTTCACCGAAAAATCACATAACAATAAAATAAATAAATAAAATAAAATAATAATAAAAATTGCTTACCAGTTAAATCACCGTAGAACACTGACACTACACTCACTACTGGCTTGTAGCCGACTGACCGAAAAGTTGTCGGGACCGTGTATTTATGGGGGACCTATTGGCGGGTATGGTCTTTTTGGCGCGCGCGGTGCGTGTGCCGCTGGCGGGAGTAGCAATAGAGATGGGACGTTCGATATCCTGCGATATTTTAGGAGGGTAATTGTTATTCTTGGCGCAGGTCATGGTGGAAGGGGGTGAGGTGGTATCGGAATGGGGCGGGTGGAGAAGATGTTTCCAGGTTGATGACAATCTTTGGCTGTCGTCCCTGGTATTTAAACAGTTTGGACGTTTTTCTATTTCGATAGCTTCTCGAATTATTCGGGACGTAGCCGTAGGGGGTGATTCGTTGCGTAGAGTAGGCAGATTGAGACTACGGAATCGGATCACTTCCTAGATTAATGAACGAATAACCTACCCCCCCCCTCTCTTGATAATGGCTTCAAAGTGGAAGCCGAAACGTCGAGAAATTTCAAATTTCCAACGCGGTTCAACCCGTGAACCTAGTTCGTTTGTTCATAATTCTAACCGCGGAAACCTTTCCGAATATATATATATATATATATATATATATATATATATATTATCAGAAACCCAATTACCATAGTATATGGTGTAGGGTATACTTTTACAATTATTTCAATTACATCGCATTATACTTAAGACATATATTCATTTTTTCATTGATGCTTTGGTCCAGATAGAATTTTATTCGTGTACAAATTTAGCCCATTGTTGTTTATCTCTTGCCATTGTTTTTGCCTCTGTCCATGTTTTTCCTTTTTCTTGCATTATGCCTACCATAACACCATCCCATGTTTGTTTTGGTCTTCCCTTTCTCGTTCTTTTTTGTATTTTTGATTGCCATACTTTTTTAACTGGTCTTGTATCGTTCATTCTTTGTAAATGTCCCCACCAGCTTAATTGTCTCTTTTCAATAAATTTAAGTGTTGATTCTATTTCAAGGTCTTCTCTTATTTCCGTACTTCTTAGTTTGTCTTTCTTTGTGACTCCTTTAACTCGCCTAAGATACTTCATCTCAACTGCTTGTATTCGACTCTTTTGTCTCTTTGTTAATACCCAAGATTCACATCCGAATGTTAATATTGGCCGGTAAATTGTTTTAAATACATTTAACTTCGTTTTCTTGGAAATTTCCTTTTTATTTATGAATGTCGAGTTCATCGTGTGATAAAGTTTCATCGTTTTTTGTACTCTATTGTTAATTTCGACTTCCTGCGTCCCATTTTCTTCTATTTCTACTCCCAAGTATTTATATCTTCTAACTTGCTCAATTTGTATTCCCTCTAACTGTATATTTAGATGTTTTTGTTTCGGTCCTATAACAATAACTTTGGTTTTACTTTGATTCACTGTCATTCCAAATTCATCCGATACCGTGCTCCATATTTCCATATTCTTTTGTAAATCCTTCTCTTTCCCTGCCATAATTATTAAATCATCTGCAAAAGCTGCTTCTGATATATCCACTCTTCCTAAATGTTTGTATCCAATGTGTAGTTTTGCCATTTTGGTTGACGATTTTTTAATTATTTCATCAATAAAAATTGTAAATAATAATGGACTTAGTCCCCCTCCTTGCCTTAATCCTTCTTGTGTTGAAAATGGTTCTGATGTTTTATTCCTGTATATTACACAATTTCTATTATTTTTGTAAATGTTTTTGATTATATCTATTATTTTGTAATTTACTCCCCTTCCTTCTAGTACTTTCCATAACTTCTCCCTTGGTACTTTGTCAAAAGCTTTTTCCATGTCTATAAATCCCATATATACCTCTTTTTCTTGTTGTGAGAACTTCTCAATTATCTGTTTCACTGTGAATATGTGGTCTTGGATGCTTCGCCCTCTTCTAAATCCACTTTGCGATTCTTCGAGAGTATTTTCTATCCCTGGTCTTATCTTACTGTCTATAATCTTCTCGTAGACTTTCATAGCAGTACCAAGTAGATTTATTCCTCTATAATTATTGCAGTCTTGTCTATCCCCCTTTTTATATATTGGAACTATTAAGGCTGTCTTCCAATCTTCTGGAATCTGTTCTTCACTCCACGCCCTGTTGTATATTGTCAATAATATTTTTGTTCCTGTTTCCCCTAAATTTTTGAACATTTCTGCTGTTAATTTATCAATTCCTGGAGATTTTCCATTTTTCAATTCATGTATTATTTCCTGTAATTCTTTTAGAGTTACAATGTCTTTATTTTCTATTATTGCATCCTTTTTTTTGTTAATGTCCTGAATTCTGTTGTCTGCTCCTAGTAATTCCTCAAAATACTCTTTCCATCTATCAATTACTTCGTTTTCATTTCTTAGTATATCTCCTTTTTTATTTTTTATCCATGTTTTTTCTTGAGGTTTTTCCTTTCTTAATAACTTCAATGTTTTGTAAAACAGTTTTTGATTTGATTTACTATTGCTTTCCATTTTTTCGCCAAATTCTTTCCACTGATTTCTTTTAGCTACTGTTACCATCTCTTTCACCTTTTTCCTCTTCTCTTTGTACACTTCATAGTTTTTCGTTGTTCTGTTATTTATATATATTTTCCACGCTTCTTTTTTTAATTTTACTTTTATTTTAATTTCATCCGTCCACCAAGCTGTTTGTTTTTTCTTATTAGTTTTCTTGCTACAACCACATATTTCTTTAGCGGTTTCCAAAACGGTTTTTTTTAAATAATCCCACATTTCTTCTAAATTTCCATTTTTCATTATATCACAATTATTTAAGAACTTTCCTGATAATGCCGTTTTGTATTTCTCTGCCATATCTTTGTTTTGAAGTTTGTATGATCTGACCGATTCATATTCTATTCTTTTTTCTACTTTTTGCCTATTATGATTTGTAATTTCTACTTGTTCTCTTATTTTTGTTACAAGTAAATAGTGGTCACTTCCCATTTCTGGTCCTCTTCTAACTTTGGTATCCAATACTTCCTTTCTATTTCTCTTTTCCACTAATATGTAATCTATTATGGACCTTTCATTTCTGCTTTCCATCACACGTGTATATTTATGTATGTCTTTATGTTGGAAAAATGTATTAGTTACAATAAAATTGTGTAATATGCAAAAATCCAACAGCCGTTCTCCATTATTATTCCTAAATGCTTCACCATGTTTTCCTATCACTGTACTGTAAATGTCATCTTTTGTTCCCACTCTGCTATTCAAATCTCCAAGTATAATTATTTTCCCTTTTGCATTTTCTGTAGCCATAGTTAGATCTTCCCAAAACCTATCTTTATTTCCTACTGTATCGTCTTCATTTGGTCCATATACAATTATTATAGTTTTTGTGTCCATATTTTTATTTTTCATTTCTATCACCAGTAATCTTTCCGACCATCCCGTCCATCCAGTAATTTGTTCTTCTAAGTTTTTATGTACTATGCATGCAACTCCTGCTGCCGCTCTTTTCTCATTTTCAATGCCACTATATATGAGTATATGACCATTATCCATATTCACTATCCCTTGTCCTTTTTTCTTTGTCTCTGTTATAGCTAGTATTCTCAAGTTTGTATTTTCAAACTCTTCTTCTAATTCTTTTTCTTTTCCTAAAATACTTCTAACATTCCATGTTCCAATTCTCCACATTTCCGGTGCTAATTTTACTTTATTTTGATCAAATTCCGTTACCGTGTCTTTTACTCTGTTACCATGAATATCAGGTTCTTTATTTAGTTTTTTGGATGTATTTTTTCCAGTATTTTCATTCTATTTGTTTCTTTATCCCATCTCCATTCTTGCCCATTTACTGTTACTTTATTGTATCCCATTTTTACTTCTTTTCCCTTATGATTTTCTAATTTTGCAAACATCCTTATCTCTTTTTGTTTTTCTCTTTCCTTCTTGGTCATATCATTATTTATAAAAACTCTTTCTTCTTTCCTCTCCTTTAATTTAGCTTTATTTGCCATAATTTTTTCTTTATCAGCTTCTTTTTGACATTCCACTATACACATTTTCTCCCCTATCTTGTTAACTGCTATAGGCTCGATATTTATTTTTAGTTGTTGACTCAAAAAGTTTCTGACATCTTCCACCAATTTCGACGGCTCATTAGTATCAAGTTTCAAACCATTTATCATCACATTATTTTTTCTTCTTTCTTTATCTATAATTTCCATTGTTTTTTTCATCTCTTCCATTTCTGTTTTCATTTCTGCATTTTCTTTTTTAATTGCTTGGTTTTCTCTTCTCAATACTTCGTTTTCAACTTTCAACTTTAATATTTCCTCGTTAAACAGAGCCTGTTGATCTTTAGTTTCTTTGATCTCGTTTTTAATTAGTTGTTGTTCCCATTTCATAACCTTTTGATCTGCAGACATTTCCTTCATTAACGCTAAGATTTCATCTAACTTTTCATCTTTTTTACTTTTAGGTGGGGTTCTATTAGTCCTCTTGCTAACTTCAAATAATCCATCCATTTTTCTTTTCTTTGAATCTTCTGTAGAATAATCATCACTATCCATTTTGTTTATATTTTGTATTCAACTACTATTTGATTATATTATTTTCGTGGTAGCGTAAGACCAAGGTACCCAGATCAACTCTTCGGAGATACTTAATCTATCCAACCACTTATTATATATATCTAGTTTCTTTCTTTATTTTGTCCTTTATTTTTTAAATTTGACAACGTCGCGAATTATATCGTTTTGAACTCGCCTTAAATCAATTGCTTTTTATTTCAGTAACTTAATTCTAACCTATTTATTTAATTGTTTTTACAAAATTTAACGTTTTTCTTTGTTTTTTTTTGTAGCACTACGTACTTTACCTTTTGTTTACACAATTCAAATTCTAGTTAATTAATTTTCGCTGTACTTTCCGATATATCGAAATAAATGCAGGTGAATTTTATAAACACTTTATTATTTCCACACACCGTTGCCAGATGGACATAATATGATGTCTACTATCTGTAGTTTTCGCTTAGCGAGAGAGTTTCTGTACAACCTATATATTCAATCGCATAATAACACATGAGAGAGTAAACTGTATTGATGGTAGCGATGGGAAGTCTTTTTCTGCCAGAATTGTTTGAAATGAACATAGAAACCAGTCGTCATTTATAGATAAAAGTTACTATTAGCAAGCAAATATTTGTCGTACCTATATTGTACAGTCTTCATAATCAGAGTTTGAAAGAGTGCATTGCAGCCCTTGATAACTTGGTACCCTTCATTGTAACTATTGTTATAGTTATTGGTGACACAAATGTTGATTTTGGTGGGGTTGGTTGTAGTTTTGGTCATTTCCTGTTGCTGAACTGAACGCTGTATTGCTTAGCCGTTTTGTAGCTTGTGGGCGGGTACATTAGTGGAGAAATGCAACGATAGGGTGTCTGCCCCCTCATTACACCACTGGATGTTGTAAACAAGCCTCTCCTTGGGAATAAGCTTGTTAACTAACCAAATGACACCCCAGCGAGGGCTTAGTTCAAGGTGTTACGCGACCCGTGCTGAAGAAATTCACCAACGCTGTGGTACCTGTGCCAGGACACCTGACGGCCTCTCGGAGTAACTAGTCTTATACTAGTCTACACAGGGGGTACCGTGGATGTGGACCACCCTTTCACCCAAACTCGTGGGACTAGAATGAAAGACGATAAATCAAACGAAGACGTACTACTGGGCTCTGACTTTGATTCCTCCAGGGAGAGGTTGAAAAACCTCCCAAAGGTGGAGGCAAGGATGGAAGCCCAACCAGGGGCGGAGTCGGAAGAGTCCGTCACTAAAAGGACCAAGGGGGAGTCTAAAGAGTCTACCAGGGTGACCGAATCGGAAACCATTAAGGAGCCGACAGGGTCCCGCAGGGTTACTGGAGCGGAAACTGAGGAGGAGAGAGCAGCGAAAAAGAAAGTTGCTCATAAATTGAGAAAAAGAACCGCCCGCGTCAACAAGAGGCTCCAGGAAAGGAAGGCGAAGAAGGCAAACAAGTTGTAATAAGGTAGTAAAAGCCGTCCAGTTGTACAACGACCACCCAAGCTAGCAAACGACTAGGCGGTGTCAGAAAACGTCCAAAAGTCCAGGGGTTGAAGAGACTCCGCAAAATTCCTTCAGGATGCAGCTTTAAGAGAGTGAACAGGGACAGCGGCAACTACCACGCATCTCCTCTTTTGAGGAAATTCGAGGCGGAGTTGCAACCGAGGGTAGCCCCCACAAACCCCAAGCTCACTTCTTACAGCGCAGCCTTAGGGAGAGAAAAGCAGGTAGTGATTACCAACAGAAAAGGAGGTAAGATTTATGAAGAAGAAGCTAACAACATCGGAGGTAGCATCGTCATCATGAAGACGGTAGACAACGCTTCCCGGGGACCTCAGTTAAGGTTCAGGAGCTCTGGGCTTGTTGACTCGATGGTTTTTGGTGTCAGCTCGGGTCGAGACATCCATGGAGTGGCTCCTGAATCAGTGGTCCCAAAGAATGGCGTCAGCTTCAAAGCTTCCAAAGCTAGGAGGTGAACGTCCCAATAACCGAGCTGGTAGGCTCAGTCTACTGAAGACTGAAGTAGCCGACAGGGTTGTAACGGATGGATCCATAAAATGGGTGTGGGAGAATTCGAACAGTATAAAGCAGTGGACCGGATAAAATATTTCCGGCGCTCCTGCAGCAAGGTTTAGATATTCTCCTCCGAGTGTTGACAGGAATATTTCAAGCTAGTATGGCTCTAGCGTGGGTCTCGGAAGAAGGGAAAACAACGAAATTGTCTTCTTCGTCACCAAAGCTGGAAAGAAAGACTATACATCGGCCAAATCCTTCAGACCTATTAGTCTCACATCATTTCTATTCAAGATACTGGAAAAGATGGTAGGTAGACATATATTAGAAGGGAGTTTAAAACAGTGCCCATTCCATTCACATCAGCACAGTTATCGGCAAGGTAGGTCAACGTAAACGGCCATCCACATCATAGTGCAAAGGGTGAATAAGGCACTACAACTTAAGGAGGTAGCTCCAGCCGGTGCTGGTAATAGGCCAATTCATCACCAAGGTATGTGAGAGCTTGCAAGTGGCTTGCAATGTTATGGAAAGATGGTGCAATGAAGTAGCACTCTCGGTTAATGCAAAGAAAATCGAGATGATCTTGTTTACAAGAATTAATGAAGACGCAAAGTCACCCAAGTTATTTGGTATGCCCCCAGGAAGACGTCAAATACCTTGGAGTAGTGCTTGACAAGAAGGTAAACTGGAGACCACAAATTGACAGAGTTATTGGCAAGTCAATAATCACACTGCGGCAACGACAAGCCATGGGGAAGAGCTGGGGACTAAATCCCAAGATCCTACATTTGTCTCACACTGCGGTCATAGGACCGAGGATCCAATATGGTTGCGGGATCTGGTGGCCGACTGTGGAGAAGCAGGCGCACATCCAGAGAGTAGCAAGCTTAGGAGTTACAGGAGTTTTTAGAACACCCACATCAGCGCTCGATGTCCTCCTAAGATTGCCACCTCTGCCCATATGGATTATTATGAGCACGATGGCGGCCTTTGTAAGATTGCTGGACAACGGGCACTGAAAAGGGGTGACGAAGTCCGCACAATAATAGCCAAAAGAACAAAAAGGAAGTTTCCAATTCTAGCTCTCAAAGCTGTTCCAAAAGAAGACAAAGTGAGTCCTGTTAGCATTTGCTCGGATAGTCAAGCCGCTATTAAAGCAATTTGCTGCCCCAAAACTAGCATGGTACAGGATCAGGAAAGCGCAGATGCTCTGGCTAGCTTGACTTCAGAACGAGAAGTTGCCCTACTAGGGGCACCGAGACACAGCGGGATCGAAAACAACGAGCAGGGAGATGGATTTGCCAGGCGAGGGGACAACATGTCCTGCTGTTCTCAGGTCTCTACTTACCTCCTCCAACCATTTCTTCATTGGTATTCCTCTTATCTTTTCACTACCTTCGCCCCCTTTTAGCACTCGTTTAACCCATCTATCTTCTGTCAATCTACCTATATGTCCGTACCATCTTGCTCTCTATGCTTTAATTATATGGGTTATACTTGGGTGCTGATAGAATTCTGATAGTTCTCTGTTTGTTCTCCTTCTGTATATTCCATCTTCTTTGATTCCATCATTTCTGAGCATTTTACGTTCCCATATTTCTAGTATATACTGCTCTTTTTTGTACATTGTTCAGGTTTCACAAGCGTAGGTAATTGTCTTATTATTGTTTGGTACATTCTTATTTTAGCTGTTCGTGATATATCTTTTGAGTTTAACATCTTTGATACCATTCCTGCTGCTTTAATGCCTTTTGTTAACTTTCCCTTTACCTTCCTTCGTCTCCTTGATTTGTGATAATGACTCCCAAATATTCGATTTGTTCCACTTTTTCTATTCTGTAGCTATTATTTCCATTACAATTTATAATAATATTGGTTTTTCATTGTGCTTCATTACCATGAATTTTGTTTGTTTCTCGTTAATCACTAGACCATATTCTCTTGCTTTCCTGGATCTTGCCATTAGTATTGTCGTCCGCATACCCTAGACATTGATGTTTATTCCCATAAATTAAACCTCGGGTTTTTATACCACTTTCTCTTAGTATAATTTCTTGAACTAGGTTAAAGAGGATTCTGGATTATGGGTCTCCTTGTTTCGCACCTTTCTCTCTTTGAATTCGTTAGAAGTTCTGCCCTCCAAAGTTACTTTGCTCTCGGTTGTAGGATTTTTGTAATCATTTTTTTTAACTATTCTTTACCTTTTGCATTTCCTTATCCATTTTTATTGCATGGTCTACTTTTTCTCCTTTGTCCTTGAGTTTATGCTTGTCGCTACTGGTTTTTGGTCAATATGTTCTGTTTTATTTTTTCCAACTTCTCTTCTTCCGTGTTCCATCTCCATTCCTCTGTTTCTATGTACATTTTTCTGAGCCCAATTTTTAGTCGTTTTCCTTTATTCGTTTCTTCCATTCCTCTCAATCTGATCTTTTTTTGAATGTCTCTATCCTTCTTCGACAATTCATCCCGGATGAACAATCTCTCTTTTGTTTTAAATCTCAGATTTTGTTTATTGAGTATTACCTTCCTTTTCTCTTCGTAGTTGGCCAGTCTTACTAAGCATGTTCTTTCTCCTAACTTTACTGAGCTTTCTACCGCTGTCTTTATTTGTAATTATTTTTCAAGAAAGTTTTCCATTGCATTTCGTAGTTCCTCTGGATTATTTGTCTCTACTCCTACTCCCTGAACCACTATATTGTTTTTTCTTTTTTTGCTTTCCTGTCGTTCCAATCTGTGGTTCATATTGGTAATTGTTTATTTCCATTTTTTCATTTTCTAACATCATTTTTCATTTTCTTCCCTCAGTTCTTCTCTGTACTGCTTTTCTTTTCCTCGTGTTTTCCTAATCTCCATGCTCATTTCCTCCATTTTGACTCCTATTTTTTCCATCATATTCATCATTTTTTCTATATCACCTTCTATTTTTGTCGGCGATCTCCCTATTTTCTTACTTCTTTTGGAAAAAAATTTCATCCATATCACAGTCTTCCTCTCTGTCGCTTTTTCACTTTTTGCCATATTCATTATCTCTCATTTTTTCCTCGTTTGAATTTCCTCACCTCAATATTAAAAATGTTTACGTCCGTCCCTGTCTTAAGTATATCGTCCGACACAAATTGATTCCAGTTGTTCGATTTTATCCGAACCAAGAATAGGGTTGAGAAAAGCTCAAACTTCAACCTTGCTCAAAGATTGGGCCCAAGGAAGACTCGAGAAATATTGAAGATACTGCAACGGTCTCAGACAGGCGAAACAAACAATCGCCTGCCCGGATACAATAAGGACATCGTGGCTGCTGGATAAACCCAGATCACAGCTACGACTGATAATTGGTGTATTGACTGGCCGTTGAGGAAACTTACATTTGTTGAAGACCATTTCAGACCCAGATTGCCCAGATTATGGGGAAGAGGAATCCTCTTACCACTTTCTCGGCACCTTTGAGGTATACACACAGTTTAGATATGAATCCTTAGGTGCGGATAGAATTGAAGAAGCAGCATTCCCTTTCTCTGGAAGACGTTGCTGTCTTACGCAGGTCGATGCGTTTTGAAAGGAAACCTAACGAGTAAAGTAACGAGGGGAGAAACTTGGGAATGGTGAAAAGGGCCAGAAGTGGCCTAATTTCCAGGCTTTAGCCGCCCCGTTCATTTCATTCATTCAAATATTGCTTTACTTAAAAAGATAATCTGATAATTACTTGCTTCGGAAGCCATGGTCGTACAAACACAGTAAAAAGACCTACATGATTCACCCCCGAATCTTTAATTCTCTTAGATCCAATTTTCACAAACATTTGTTAAAATTTCAATGATTGCGTAACATTATACAGTGTGTCCCAAGTTACTGTAAAAACTATTGTGAATGGCATCAAAACTCCTTCCTAATGACGTATCAGAAACTTCATTTTACATATCAGTCCTTTGACAGCCACCCCTCACTTTCTATTTTCAAATAGCACCCCCTGTATATTTTCATTGAAAATTGCTTGTCACTCTATTTGGAATACAATGATATAACATACTGTTGGTTTTTTATTATTAGTACCAAAAAAATTAACATTTTGTAATTTCTAAATTTCCTTATTAAAATAAAATACAAATAATGAAGAACGAACTACAGTATGTCTTCAAAATTATTTACCGCAGATTCCATTACTATATCATTATATTTCGCTGTCTTCCATAAGTTAAGGTAATTTGTTTTCAAGAGAACCTAAACACCTCGTAAAAGTATGGCACACACAAATGACCATTGAATAACCCACACCATACATTTATACTCCAAACTGTTTGAAAACGAGTTGAATGAACCTAGTTAGGACTAGATATATGAATTCTAATCTTCTGTATAAATCAGTAGTCCTCAGTCCTTGAACTGAATGTAGTTTAAATGGGTGATATTTGTGTTGCTTCAAAATCCCCTGTATCGTGCTCTTACTTATTCCCAGTTCTTCAGCTATATTTCTAACAGAAGTATGAGGATTGATACCAACATACGCAAGTACATTAATTACATTATCATCAGTTCTCAGTGGATATCGGTGCGGTGCACGGTTTTTGTTTTGGAACGCATCTTCCGTTCCAATTTAGTAAACATCATGTGTGATACCGAGGACGTTGAGGAAAACGTTCTTGATATAAACGGCCCGCTCGTCGGGCATTTTTCCTGCATTCACCATAAACCAATAGCATATCAATGTACTCGTCTGGACTGAATGTGATGTGAATGGCATTGTGCTTATAACAAGATTCATAATTTTGAATTCAAATTTGTGGATAGAATAAAAATTTTATTCGTTGATTAAATTCAACACTCTTGGTACTATTTGCAAATGACTGTTGTTCTACACTTATTATTATTAACTGTCATTCATTTTTTGACATAAAAACATGAGTTTTTTAAACAATAGATTAATCTACTTCTTTCTCGTATCATAAAATGTTATTTTTTTTGGTACTAATAATAAAAAATCAACAAGTATGTTATATCGACGTATTCCAAATACAGTGACAAGCAATTTTCAACGAAAATATACAGGGGGTACCAAAGTGAGGTGTGGCTGCCAAAGGACTGTTAAGTGAAATAAAGTTTTCTGATACGTCATTAGGAAGGAATTTTGATGCCATTCACAACAATTTTTACAGGATTGGATTATCTTTTAAATTAAGCCAGATATTGCCTGTATACGATAACTTGGGACACCCTGTATACAAAACCTGCATCTGATTACAAGTTAGTAGTCGAGGCAATGAAGCATTATGTTAGGAAATCCTTTAGGATAGGATAGACCGGAATGCGGTTTTTTGCATTCGCTTCCAAAAATTATTTATACCATTCTTACCTACTTTCTCCCTATTAGAAACCGAGAGTTTCATTGCTGCAGCCAAAAATGCATTCAAAAAATGCATTTTTTGAGAGGCCTTTGGACAAATTTAATAATTTGGTAAATAAGAGTCAGAATTGGCCCAAGTGGGGTATCCAGGAGTTTTTGAGGTCGCTAATCACGATTATGATGTTCAAATTGCCCCGCCGAACACCTGGAGCTCAGGAACGCCGACGAACCTCATCTCCGTGGGACTATCCCTAAATTTATGCGAGGAGGGAGAGAAATTCGGCGCTCGGGGTTTTTTTGGGTCACTGAATTCAAATATGCCATCGGCGAACACTCTGCGGATACCTGGTGCGCCCTAATCTGAACGCGGACGTCATCTTCGAGAATTTTCCTGGAAATATCGACAAAAACAAACCGAAAATCGTTATGGGAGCATTTTGCGGGCGCTGAATCCGAATTTCATGTGAGAAACGACCCCCCGAACGCCTGGTGCGCACTAACTTGGCCCTGAACGTCATCCCCGAAGGTTTTCCAGACACAATTGAAAAAGGCGAACCGAAAATCGTTGCGGGGGGGTTTTTGGGTCACTGAATTCCAATATGGCACGTCATCCCCGAGGTTTTTCCAGACACAATTGAAAAGGACGAACCAAAAATCATTTTGGGGGGTTTTTCGGGGTGCTTAATCCAAAAATCACGCCGAAAACTACCCTCCCAATACTTGGTGCACCGAAACTTTTATCGCAACATCGATGTCATTCCCATGAATGTCAACTGAACCTGATGTTTTAGGGACCGACGTCAATGTACATTGGAATTGTTGATTCTAGTTAAAATATGTATGGAGGAAGGGAAGAGAATGAATAGAAAGTCAATGTTTATGTAATTGACATTTAAAAACTTTTTATTGAACTCAAATCAACTGTTACTTCACCTAACCTCATTAATCAATAACTTCGATTTTCAAATACATAA
Organism: Galeruca laticollis; assembly: GCA_963921935.1. Classification (NCBI taxonomy): domain Eukaryota; kingdom Metazoa; phylum Arthropoda; class Insecta; order Coleoptera; family Chrysomelidae; genus Galeruca; species Galeruca laticollis. Next base: position 64,209,604 of record OY998176.1, on the reverse strand, counting down.
CTAAATATCAAATTCTCCATCAAGTGATACATAATCGTCAGTTTGTTCATTTTCTTCGTCATCCACTAACGTATTCATCAGTAGTACATCTTCCTCGTCTGAGGCCTCTGTCTCTCTCTGTCGCTATTACGCTTTTAACTGTATATCTTTCAGTATCGGTGCAAGTTGACCCTTCACAATTTTTACAGGCAAGATTGCAAGGGAGGCCATGCTTCCTGCAACTACAGGGCCTCAGATTACACTCTCCTGTGCATCCACAGAATATTAGTTCCATAATATTCGGGGGCGCAGGTTTTTGTATCATTTGGACAGGGACCAGTGTGTCGCCTTCATTTCTCCACCCTCATTCCGTTGGGTTCATGGTCACCTGGTCAACGTGCAGCCAATCTTGCACTTGAAAATGTTGCACTTTTCGGATGTTGTTTAATGGCGTCTAGTGTGGGGAGAATTTTCCTTAAATTAACTTTTCCCTTCACAGCGGTTTTTGTATACTTTTGGAACCTGTATTTCTCTAGTAACTGGTCCCATTTTAGCTTGTGCTCATCAAGAACGTTCGGCTTTCTGAATGACGGTTGAGCACCGTACATTGCCAGGATAAGCTGCGCCCCATTCTCAAAAACTTTTTCTCTTGACAAACCAGCTTCCTTAAAATTCGCGGCATGAGATTCAAGGTCTGGGAATTTCTGGAAGGTCAGTGCCAGGTTAGGGTACACTAGGTTTCTGTGGGGTATTCGCCGGTGCCATATTTAAATTCAGCGACCCAAAAAAACCTCGGGTACCGAGTTTCTCCCCTTCTTCGCACGTTCGTCGGCGTTCCTGAGCTCCAGGTGTTCGGCGGGGCATTTTGAACATCATAATCGTGATCAGCGATCCTAAAAACCCCTGTGTACCCGACTTGGAGCAATTCTGACTCTTATTTACAAAGTTATTAAATTTGCCAAAAGGCCTCTCAGAAAATCCATTTTTTGAATGCCTTTTTGGCTGCAGCGTTGCAATTTCCGGTTTCTAATAGGTAGAAAGTAGGTAGGAATGGTATGAATAATTTCTGGAAGCGAATGCAAAAAACCGCATTCCGATCCGTCTTATTCTAAAAGATATCCTATCTTTGCCTCGACTATAATTAGCATCAAGATTTAGATCGTTTGCTGTAATTTATAACTTATATATTTCATTCATTGTCTTTCTAAATATAGAATCCTTCAAGCCATTTTGAATATTTTCAATATTCTACTTTTATCATTATTTATATTATTAAACCACAAGATTCATTTTTCTTCTAAATTGTTTTTAAGCAAATAATGAATTTCATAATTCTGTGTATAATACTCAATGCATTAACCGTACATTATAAACAATAAAAGTAGATACGGTATTATAAAACCAACGTGATAATATACAGTTTATAAAATTTTTTGGTAACGCTCGTTTTCATCAATCATTTTGGAGTAGGTCAACTTATACCTGATAGAAATAACGGTTCTACAAAATGTTGTATTGTGCCTACTTACTACCCGCATACTTCACGTTTCTATTATTGCGTCGTATGTAGTACTTGTACAATATTGTCACGACTCAATCCAAATATACCTACAGTATAGGAACGTGCTGATCGTAAACGATGTTATAGATTATAGATTCGTTTATTTATGATTTTGTGGTTTTTTGTAAGATTGTTCAATGGCATTTCTTATTCAAATGCAACAAATTTTGAAATAGAGGTTTATCACTATAACTAAAAGTAAATAATTTTAATAACGTACTCCTACAACTAAAATCAGATCTGTAATGTACCTCTAGAGGACTGAATACTGTTGGATGAGAAATTGAGTAAATAAATAGAGAACGTCCTAGATCAGGGGTCTCCAAAGTACGGCCCGCGGGCCAAATCCGGTCCGCCACTGCCATCAATCCGTGCCGCAAAAGCTTATGACTAGTGTCATCAATCTGGCCCACGACAGCCAATATTTTACTGTTGTTACTATTACTGTGATAAGTTGAATGGAAGAGAATGATAATTACTCGGTTTTATTTACTTGCAGGGTATAACTATACGACAGAAATTTTGTATCATAGGATAACAAAACTTTATACTCTTCACACTTACCTATCGACAAATATAAAAATGTTGTCATGATGTGAAAACAGGTTTTGTTACAGCCTGCACCACTTCACCGGAAGGATGATGACAGAGTTATCCCTTAAACTCTGGGCTGAAAGAAATGATTAAGTTATGGAAGTTCTATCATGGCGAACAAATGATAGAAATATAGACAAGATCCAACAGGTAAATACTATATACAAACACTCATCATGTTTCTTTTAATATAGGGAAATTCCAGAGGACTAAAAATTAGTTAAGTCGTTTAGTTTGATGGCACCAAGGCCAATTATTGAAGACTAGTCCTTAATAGTCATTTAGAAAATATATAATTGCTGCTGGATTTAAAGCTCAATATAGCTGAAATCTTAATTTCCAACATCCTTCAAGATATAGGTGGTAATACATCGACCAGAAGCCGATAAGCATCAAGTGCGTAGACCGACCAGTTTTTTAGAAACGTCAAAGTCAACAACACCTGCCTCTGGCCCCCCGTTTTTTGATAGCGGTAAACTAGTTTTCTGTAAAAAAGGACATGTAAGTACTTTTTTGTAACAATTTATTTAGCTGAATATTTTGAGTACACATTTAGTAAATTCATTAGGTTTTTACCGAATTTTATTTCAAAATTTTTTGTGAACATACATAAACCATGAGTTTTTAATATACTTATAATAGCTATTGATTGTTAAAGATCATCTAATTCCCTGGTTGACGGCCAATATTTTAAGATTCTATTGGGCTTTTTATTATCTTAGTATTTCAGTATCCACTTATTTTCAATATTGTGGGGATGATTACCACATATTAGTTATTTGTTGTTTAATATAGACCTTTCATAGGCCGAGGAATGTTACAAATATCGTGTAATAATTAAATCTCTGTATCGTGCCAATTTTACTTGTAAATGTATACTTAAATTTTTTATAGTCCCAAACCTCTCTGTACTTGGCTGCTTTACGAACAGAGCTGTAAATTTTAATTTCAATGGTCAAGTCATTTATTGGCAAACTATACTCCGTTTTTAAAAGGCATGGAGTGATAAATCACTCATTTTGGCCGGAACCATAGGCGTACCACATTTAGTCATTTAAAAAAAGTTAAGGCTTCTAAAATTATCTCATTTCCGAAAATAACCGTTTTGTAATATTATTTAAAATGAAATTTCAAATTATCAATAATATAATAAACTGTGGATTATATCACTGACATCAATTTTCCAGAAAATTTATTATTATGTATAAAAGGGCGTCCCTCCACTAAGCTCCAGGTAGTTATAATCCTACATACAATAAATAATAAAATAAATGTTAATAACAATTTTATACAAATACATATATATATATATATATATATATATATATATATACATATATATATATCCAAACCAACCCCATTTGCCGATTATTTCACCCAATTAGCAGGTAATTGAAGAAACTTGACAAACAGGTAGCTCAAAAATGGTTTTATTATTGTGAAATATAGTCTTTTCAGTTGTAAGAAAATGCCCCCATAATACAATGTACTTACTAGAAATTTTCAACTATAAAAGTAGCGGAAAGGGTTGAAGATTTTCAATTTACAGTTCATCTGTTCTGGAGAAACTGCTGTGTTGATTGATTTCCCCATTATTACTGTTATTTGTTATTATTTTTTACCGTTATTGTTAACTGGTGTTTATTTTTGTTCATCTATACAAGTTCTCTTCTCATCACACGAGACAAACACCTAACTACACCTTCCAACTATATAGTGTTCCAACCAAATTCGACCAGATATGGAGGATTTATCACCATCTAAGCGACCTAAAGTTGGCCCATGTCGCTGAACGAAAAAAATCTGATATTAAATTGCTATTCCTCGTTGAAGAACGAAGAAATTAGAAGAAAAATCATGAATTTGACAGGAAGTGTTGATGAAACTGTGGAGATTACTGTAACAATGATTGGTGTTTCAAAAACAACAATTTATAATTTAATGAAGGAGAAAAAAAATGGAAACATCACAGCCCCAGCAAAGTCCCCAGGCCGACCCAAACTTGAAATGGATGACGACTTGAAGAATGGAATAAGGCGTAAGGTGCATGCTTTTTTCTTTAGAAAAGAGATCCCAACTCTCTCCAAAATTATGGCTTCAGTTCAAGAAGATTCAGATTCTCCGAAAATGTCTCGAAGTACATTATGGAAAATTTTGAAGGAACTTGGATTTGAATATAAAAAAATTATCGGGATGCAATGTTGATTGATAGAGACGACATTGTCATTTGGAGGAGGAGTTATTTGCGCAATATTCGGAAAGCAAGACTAGATCAAAAATGAATTTATTATTTGGATGAGACTTGGTTAAATGAAGGTCGTACTGTTTCAATGTTTTGGCAAGACAGGAATATCAAAAATCGGAGGCACGCAGCTCTTGAAGGGTGGTTAACAGGCCTCAATCCACCAATCCACCATTATTACTCATATCGGAAGTGCCGAAGGTTTTGTTAAAGGTGGATTGTTGTGCTTTGAGTCGAAGCAAACCGGATATTATCATGAGGATATAGATGCAGACGTTTTCGAAGAATATTTCTCACAAATGTTAGATCTAATTCCAACGGGCTCAGTCATTGTTATGGATAACGCAAGTTATCACTCCAGGTAAGTGGAGAAATTACCTTCAACTGCATGGCGTCAACAAGATATCCACGATTGGCTAACCTCGAAAAATATTGAATGCCCAGATAACCCGCTGAAAAATGAGCTCTTGCAACTGGCCAATTCACATAAACACAAATATAGTAGATACGTTGTAGATCAAATGGCATCAGCGCGTGGTATAACGGTGCTGAGGCTTCCTCCTTATCACTGTCAACTCAATCCCATAGAATTAATATGGGCCCAAGTGAAAGGGGAAATTTCAAGAAAGAATACGACATTCAAATTGAGTGACGTAAAAGTTTTATTCGAAGACGCGTTAGGTAACGTAACCAAAGAAAACTGGAAGAAATGTGTTGAAAACGTGATACAAGAAGAACTAAATATGTGGGAAATGGATCATATAAGTGAACACATGATTGAACCATTTATAATCAATGTTAATAATGGAAGCTCCACAGATTCTGATATATAGACTAGTTTTTGTGTTAGTTATTACTATTATTTGTTAGACTTTTTTTTATAAATATCACATTAATTCGTACTTTATTCCTGCATTTTTCTTTTTTCCTCTCCTATTGTAAACGGTATATTAGTAGTAAAGTTGATACCTACTGCAAAAAAATTTGCTATTTTTTATATAATATTTTATGTTTATTGTTTATTCATAGGAACACAAAAAAATGTGTTTTTATTGAATCGATATTGTGAACTCTTTTGAATAGTTTTCGTAATTATAATTTCATAGTGCCTTCATATTCATATACCAAGTTTGTTTTGTCCTGATTGCACGCCTCTGAGGATTAAATTGTTTATCTGTTCATTCAAATACAATAGAGCGACCCTTTCAATACAATAGGCGACCCAACCGAATACAGAGTTACAGGGTGTCTACCTGAAATTCGTAACAAATGAGAAATTTTAGTACAAAATTATATAACGGAGATATTTTATTATACACCCTGTATCGGTTTTGCATACCTAATGAGCTTTTATTACTCCATGCCTTTTAAAAACGGAGTATAATAGAGGAGCACATAATACTTTTAAAGTTAGAGTAGAGTCAGTTCGTTTGTGCTGTCAAAATTTATTTACCTATACTTTACACTTTTACAATTATATACAAACTTATACCACTGTAATACAAGCTCATAACGACTCCCGAGTATTATTGCTAGTGTAGGATACCTTCACCAGACTGTGTCATTTTAAGTCATTTTGTGGATCAGTCGTTTCCTCTTCCACGACTATAAACTTGGAAAAGGTGGCGCCCTTAATAATTTTCTTCAGTATATCACCAATCCTATCTAAATTTGAGGAATCCAAGCTTACCCGCTTGCTCTACCGATGAACAGCTGCCGTCCACCAAAACTTAAGGGTACAGTTGTGTCGGAATATTAATTATTGTAAATAACGTTACTTGCCACACCCACTACAAATAAATGAAACACAAAGAAACCAAGAAAAAAATCAAGAGGAATCACAACTAAACATATCAGAGAATCAACGAGAAACATGAGACGACGAAACGAACCACACAGCAATTGAAAACCCAATTTTAGGCATCCCTATATTTGAGAGACCACTCAACTACTACAACAACCAAATCTTTTTCAAAACAGTTAATTACAATCCTCGATCTCCAGTAACATTATACATATTTCCAAACAAACAACGCATGTACCTTCAACTCTCGAAAAACGATCTAGTCCCAGATATTATAAATTTCTTTAAGAACCACCTCCAACAAAAATGGAAATAAGCATGTCTCTTCGAAAGCGACGAATTATATAAACAAATTTGCGAAATCATCAGGAAAATATTCAAAAACCACGCTTACGACCTAATTAAACGTAACGTACAGCTGGAAGATGTGAATTCAGAAGAAAACAGAAAGACCTAATAAAAAAATACCACTAATCATAGAGGAATAACTGAAACAGAACTTCAAATAAGAAAACGTTATTTGTGGCCTAATTTGAGCAAGAATATCGAAGACATCGTTAATCTCTGCGATATCTGTGAAGAAAATGAATATGACAGACTATCGCTAAAACCAAAAGTAATGGTCACACCTACACCCACCAAACCATTGGAAATAGTTCATATCCATCTATTTCATGCCAATGAGCAGAAGTTCCTAACCATACTAGATGAATTTTCCAAATATGGGATATTTGGAAAATTCATCTAGTATGGTTAGGAACTTCTGTTCATTGGCTTGAAATAGATGGATATACGCAATAGAAGGAGGAACCGCAATAAACGTAATTAACGCTTTCCTTACATTTGTATTTCACCACGGATTACCTTCTACGACAGTTGCAGATAGCGGAACAGAATTTAAAAACGGGATCATATAAGAATTTGTAGATTCCCATAAAATATCCATCCACTACACAACCCCAGACAGTCCTCAGTCCAACGGTATCATCGAAAGATTCCACTCAACTTTGATCGAACACCTAAGAATACTCCAAAACACAAAAACAACGTTATCCATCAAAGAACAAATTCCATATGCTTTACTAGGCTACAACAACTCCGTCCACTCCTTAAGGAAACTAAAACCCATCGAAGTATTAAACGGACACTCAAATACAATAGATCCTTTTGACATAGATAGAAAGAACCTTAAAAGATTACATAGAACAACATCGTAAGAAAACGTAAGAAATTTATAGGGATATCAACGAACACCTTTCCGAAAATAAAAAGGCCATTATAGAAAAGAGAAATGAAACGAGACAAACCCGCATCTCATACAAACCCTGTACTAAAATTTACGCTACAAAAACTTTGAAAAGATTTGTACCCTAGACAGTACTCACTGATAACGCTATAACGATAGACACTCCGACAGCCACTGTACATAAAAAAAACATAAAACACAAATCCGAAAGGAAAACTAATTCTAAATCTTCCTCACAGATTCGCTTGCCTAATGAGAGAGGAAATCAAAATGAGAGATTTGAATGAAAATCCAGGAGTGCTTCCCCTCAACCCGGGACAAGCAAAGATACGTTCTAACACGTACGACTTTATACAGTTTTTCGAATTACAACCTATATTGGAAGAAATCAAAACTATCGATAATCAATACCGAACAGTGACTACCAGCCTACATAATTTCGATCAAACCCTTCAATTTCAACTAAAATCAGGTAAAGAGAAAATACTATCAATTTATCCAAGCTCAAGTTGGAAACGAGTAATTCTTAACGGCTTGGGAAGTATTATCAAGTCTATCTCCGGAAACCTAGACCAGGGAGACACCGAAATTTGCAATACAGCAATAGAAACGATTCAAACAATTCTAGAGAATACTATTGTTGAGCTTTATGAACTTTTAAATAAATTTGACTACGCCGCCTTAAAACTAAAAGAGAAGGGCCTGAGATCGAGAAGCGAGGGAACGATTCGGCAGAACTGCAAAGAGCGCCAAGATAGACGGAGCCACCGACAGACCACTTGCTCTTACCATTTTAAGTTATTCTTTTTTTATATACTTTAAATTAGTTGAAAATGTATGTAAAATTTTCTTGTGTAATTATACAGTCCTCGAAGTAAAAGATGTTAAACTAGAAAGAGTTTAACTGGTCCTTCATCAAAATCCAACAATTATAAAAAACGTAAATCATCACATGAGCTTAAATTTACGGATTTTGAGAAAGTTTAATGGAACTGTGACTCTTCTAACACACATCCAAGAAACTATTTTCGAAGAAATAGATCAAATCAGTAAAAACCTAAACAAATTTGTATTCGATTTCAACCACTATCTTCGAGCCAGAAATGTACTGGACGAATTAAACTTATCTCTCCAAATTATCTTTCAACTCCTGAACGATCTAGAAGAGGCAATCATACTTTTCAGACTAAATATCCTCCACAATAGTGTCTTGAGGAGACATGATTTAGAGTGGTTAGTGACAAAAATGCTAGAACACCATAGCGAAGATAATCTCTTATATACAAAAGACGAAGACATCCGTAATTATTACGATATAATTAAGCGTAGACGCTTACTACAAGAACCACACTATCGTATTTATCCTACACGTTCCCATTTTATACCCTAAGTCCTTCACGTTCTACCACCTATTCCCAATACCTACACAAAATTCTAACATAATTATTCCTCCAGAACCGTACCTTTTGGTCAACGAAGATACCTTCCAATACTCCGAAATTCCATGCAAAAGAACAAGTGCCGAATATTTATCCAACGAAAAAGCGCTGCAAACAACAAGGAAAACCGAAGACTGTATCAACCAGATTCTTCAACTGAAAAATACAGAAGGCTCTTGCAACTATATTCCAGTGCAAATACAGTACGCAATCATCCAAAGTCTATCGAACTCCCACTACGGAGCAATATTTACTGGACCAACAAAATAACAACTAAATTGAAACCAATGGTTCTGCAAGGAGTCTACCCGATCGAACTTCCATCAAACTGTGAGTTCAGAACACTAGAACAAAGGTTTATTCATTCCAAAACCACTATTGAGGGCGAACCATTAACATTACCACAAATTAAAACAAGCAACATACAAAAACCAACAAAATTTAAACTACTGAAGATAAACCAAATGCCCTTAGACAACCTCCATGAACTCATTAAGCAACCAAACCAAATGGAACCAGTAGAAGCCGAAAAATGGAACCACATCCATAGCTAGTTCTGGATGACCCCCATCTATATAGACGTTATAGTTCTCCTAATTTATCTTTGTTATAGGCTGAAGAACAATCGATGCAAGAGAAAGGACCGAAGAAAATCCAAATCAACGGAAGGCGAAGAGAACACCAAAGTTTTATTCGTCCCTTACAAAACTTCCCCAGGGGATGAAGAATTTACAGTACATTGAACTTCATTAAGCTAACTTCCTGTATTCGAAGACATTACAACCGGACGTCGACTTTACTAAAATCGAAAGAACATTCGATGCCGACTTAGCAATATTTTTTGTATAAATTAAACGATCGATTTGTATTATATTCAGTCCGATTTTAGTTATATTATTTTTACCAGTTTTATTGTGTAGTTTGATAACAATTGTTAATAGTTAATAAAAAGTGTTTTTAAAAAGTGAGTTTTGACGTGGCAAATCGTATTTTGCATAAAGACACCTGAGCTTATAGAAGAAACGTGCTACGAAGTCCAGCGCAGTGATTCACTGTGAAGGCATAATCAGAAGAGGACCAAATACGGAGCGCCAACCAACTCACCTGGGATGAAAAGGCAAAAGTATCCTAGAACTAAAACCAGCAGTAGACCTCTGGAGGACCAGTACAGCTGATTGAGTATTAGAAACAGTAATTTCTAACTAATCTACGTGATTTTTCATCAATTTGCTATATTTGCTTGTAAAAACAATACTACAAGGATCAACCACCTCTCTAGTTAGAGTAAGAGTTGCCGAAATTGACATTTCCAGGCAGCTTCCCTAGAAATTCAAGGGATTTTGAATTTATTATAAAAATAAAAGACGATTCATTAAATGAAGCAAAGTAAGTACTGTAAAATGAATTAAGTATAATTCTGTAAATTCTTGATTCATTTCAAGAGTTGCTAACTATAGTAATTCAAAGTAGTATCAACTAAACTGGTATTGAAAAGGAAAAAGTTCACTTTTTCCATGAGCATGATTATACCAAAAAGATTTAGATACATTATACACTATAGATTTTTCTGTCATTCGTAAAACTATACCACACTATCATATATTTATACAACGCCTGGAAAGAATACGTTTCTCTAGTTGAAAGATATGATGGGACATAAAATAAAAGGAACTACGTGCCATTGGGACCAGAGTTCCGTGTTATTCATGAGATAGAGGATCTTCTAAATGTTTTGCTAAAATATTCAACAAAGCATTTCCACGGATATTGATAAATAAAATATAGATCGAAAGGAATAAAGAAATCTGAAAATAACCTATCACAAAATTTTATAGCAGTATTTTTATGGCATTCGTCGTGTTTACAAGCAGGCGATAAAATCAACTGAAGATAAATATTATAGTACCTAGTAGATTTTATACAACAGATGACAGCATAAATAAATGGAAAATAGTTATTGGTAAAAATTTTCATACCCATTGAGAAATCAAAATTTCTCGAATAATTTGTTTCATAAAAAAATAAATATATGAGTATAACTTATCAGCTTAGTTGTTCTAAAAATTATCAAATGAAGCTATAAATTAAAATATTAAGGCTAACATTGTCTGAGTGATAACAAACCAAAACTTTCTAGAATCATTAAAAAAATTGTTAAACGGGTTCTATCTTTTCTTTCACTATTGTATATTTGTAGAGATAAGACATCTAATGAAATAAATATACTTTTAACAGAAATTTTTATATCATTATATTTTTTCTTTGAAATCACATGTATTTTCTATGTACAGTGTGGATTCATTTTGATAAGAAACACAGATGTAAAAACTGTATTGATTTAAACCTATTTTTTAAATGTCAAATAATAAAACATCTACTTCGGGACCCAATTTGAAATGTTTATTCTAATTTTCAGGGCATACTACTATAGTTTTTCGTAGTCGAAAACAGATATTTGTTGTTAGCAACTTGTTCATAAAAAAAATCTACTTCACTGAATTCAAAATGCTCCGAAATAGCTGTCCCCAAAATTTCACATTACACAAGTTAACATTCCAAAAGTTCCTAAGCTAACAGTTACAAGAAAAGAACGCCTTGTCTCAACAGATGGTCAATCATTTTTAGGCTTATTTCAGAATGAAATAGGGCTATTGTAGAAAGTAGCATGACGCGACTTCGGGAAAATGTTAATGCAGTTTTTCGTTTTTGTGTTCCTAGATGCATAAATCACCCCCCGTTCCAAAGGTTATATATATGAATATTGGGGTAACGGCAAGTTAATTAAAGAAAACTCTTCTCACTGTTTTTCTTCCAAGCTTTCAGAAACGTTTATTTCCATTATCACGGAGTAGTAAGTAAATTGAGATTGTTATAATTGTTGTTATAAATTGGTAAATATATCGATATTTGAACTTTTTAAAAAAAATCATTTTGACATATTCCTGAATATAAACATTTTCTTTTCATGCTAAAATTTTTGAAAACGAAAGAAGAAAATAGGTTATGTTTGTAATATAAGAAAAATAAAGCTCAAATTCAATTTTAAGGGCTTAAAATTTGATGAAATGTTCCCCCGAACTGCATCCTAGTTACTACACTAATTGCAAACGCACATTGAAGTAACGTTCAAATTTGTTGACAGTTGTAAGGTATTGCAGTGCACTCTATCAAAAACGTGTTTAACCTTATGTTGGTCGCGCCCGGTCTCAAGGACCGGGGCATAATAAACTAATGCCTATTTTTCTAAATATCGGAGTGAGAGATAGCGGGGATCGTCTACCTTCCTAACGCAGCTTTTTTTTAGCGGCAGTACGTAAGTGAGCGCCGTGGGAGTAAGGTGGTATGTGTTAGGGCGTTTCCCGGAATCTCAGACCGGCGCGACTATTAGTGATACATTATTTATGTGTACTCTGAAAGCGAATTTTCAAAAGAATGGCGAGTTATGAGCAAGAAGAAGCCCGTCTTAGGCAGTTGATGGAAGAAGCGTTTGACGAGGAAAGTGTGGAAGATGTTTGCGATGACCAATCCGATTGTGATGAATCTGATCACGAGCAGCAATCAGATCATGACACGGATACCGAACAAGAAATTAGCGACACGGAAGAAGCAGAGTATAGTGAACCTTTGCCATATTATAAGGGTATTAATTTTAAAATATATTCTTAGTTAAGTTTCTACTATATTTTGTTTTTAGGAAAGGATGGATCGGTATGGAAGAAACATCCACCAAGTCGTAAAACTGTGAGAACAAGAAAAGAGAACATAATAAAAAGATTACCCGGATGTACTTCAGTAACTAAACCTCTAAAAGAAATTTTTGATATATTTAACTACTTCATAAATGAGGAAATGGTTCAATTAATTGTAGATTCAACAAACACGTTCATTGAGTCGATCAGATCAAACTATGCCAGAGATAGAGATGCGCTTCCCACCAATTCCGTAGAAATACGAGCCTTATTTGGCTTAGTATACTTGGCTGGAATTACAGGCTCAAACAAGACAAATACCGCCGATTTGTGGGACAGGAATGGTTATGGCGTGGAAATGTTACATCTTGGAATGTCACTGCAAAGGTTTCGATTTTTACTAAGGTGCCTCAGATTCGACGATAAAAATACACGTGAAGAACGGCGAAAAACTGACAAACTAGCTCCGATCCGTAGTCTGTTTGATATGTTTGTAGAAAACTGTCAAAACGGATATCACTTGTCTGAGTATGTTACGATTGATGAAATGTTGCCTGGTTTTAGAGGGCGATGTAGCTTTAGGCAATACATACCATCAAAGCCCAATAAATATGGCATAAAGTTATTCGCCTTATGTGATGCTATGATGTTTTATACATCAAAACTCGAAGTTTATGTTGGAAAGCAGCCAGAAGGGCCATATGAAATGTCTAATAAGCCAGAAGATATAGTACTTAGAACTTGTCAACACCTTTCGGGCTCCAATCGAAACATAACCATGGACAACTGGTTCACTTCGGTCCCTTTAGCTCGAAAATTACTTACAGACTATAAACTGACTTTCATTGGAACCCTTAGAAAAAACAAAAGGGAATTACCCGATGAATTTTCAAAGCCTGCAAAAAGACCCGAACATACTAGCATGTTTGGTTTTACTGAAGACTGTACCATCGTCTCATATATACCTAAAAAAAAGAAGAATGTCATTATGCTCTCTACTATGCATCACCACGATGATATAGATGAAAGTACAGGAGACCATCAGAAACCGGTTATTATCACTACGTATAACTCAACAAAAGGAGGTGTGGACGTCGTGGACAAACTCATCGCGACTTATAATTGTTCAAGAACTACGCGGAGATGGCCAATGGTTTTACTCTATCTAATTCTAAATGTCACTGGGATTAACTCGCAAGTAATTTACTTCTCCAATCATCCAGATACCAAATATGCCAGAAGATTTTTTTTGAAAATGTTGTCCGAAGAACTTATTCGCCCCCATTTGAAAGTCCGTGCTCTCCAGACTAATCTTCCGCGAAGTTTAAGGGCCCGTTTGCTAGATTTTTCCGACCCACCAGCCGACGTACCAGTAGAAAATGTTAGACCAGGTAGATGCGCATATTGCGATTGGAGAAAAAACCGAAAAACCAAGTATTGTTGTTTTAAATGCAGTACTTATATGTGTTTAGAGCACATTGTCGCTATTTATCAAACTTGCCGCGACAATGTAGTTTAGTTGTTTTTGTACCATGTATTCAACATTTATTTATATAAAATGGAAAGTTCATATTATTTTTGTACTAATTAAGGTCCATGTAGTTTATTTTATGTTACGTTACTTAAATATGTAATACCTGCAATGTTTCTTTGTAACAACATAATACTTTTATTTGATTTATATTAAAAAATCTAAATATAGCATGTTTTTCTATAGCTCACATGAAAAATCACATTTATTTTCACCAATTCCCAATTTAACTAAACCCGGTCTAGGAGACCGGCGCGACTATTTGACTCATAAATTAAGGCGCGACCAACGGAAGGTTAATATTAATGAATAACCAAAATTGTATATTGCATTGTACTATAATAGATTAACAAAAATCAACATGTTCTTTGGTCAAGTTTTAACGATCTTTTCGGATAAATTAATAATTTTTATTTAATTCAATTTGATAAGACAGATAACGTGCCATAATTTAACACGTTTGGCAAATAATACAGTGTATATTCTCCAAATAAATATGCATACCTACAAATTGTTTTTGACTTCGATTTGTTTGTTGGACTGTATTAAAACTATGTTTATTAAATGGAACTTCTTGCTTTTTTATGATGTCTCTTTATTACATTTTTTACAGGACTTGTCAAGTTTTCAAAAAGAATAATAGATTAAGTGATAAGACAATACATAACACAAAACAATCAGCGTAATCAATATAGTTTACATATTATAAAATATTGGTAGCTCAATCAGTAGAACGTAAATAATGCAGAACTACCTTTGGCGTCAACACACAAACATATATCCAAGACATAATGACCCATTTACCATTATTGACATTTTTCGATCTGCTGTACACCGTTATCTACGGTGTACGCACTCGTTCAAATAATACTTTAATTTCCCATTAAAATGAAATAAAAACCGTTTACCTTGTATGAGAGTTATTCCAAAAAATAAAAGCGACGTTAAATATAGTTTCTTTGAAATAAAATATGAACCATTCATCATCGCACACATTTTTCTATTGATATTCGCGTAAAAGTTATATTATAAAAACATCAACGGATTCTTCGCACCTGTCGTTATACTACATCAGATTCCGCGGTACCGTCAGCACTGACCGTGGAAGAAACGGTTGAAGACTGTCGCAAAACCAGGCCGACCGATTTCTTTGCACCAGAAGACACCCATGATGGAACCCAGTGGCGCATAATGGATGGGAAAGAAAGTGGGGCTCGCTGAAGAAGCATCGCTATGTGTCATTAATATTCAATAATATTTTTCAAAAATTACTCATCGCAGTCGGACTATTATGGATCGGTACACTTTTGTTTTTGGGTGCAATGCTGTGAAGGATCATGAATTATTTAAATATTAAATACTTGCACATAAATATTATTTTTAATAAATCCGTGTCATTTTTGGATCAAACTTTTTTGTTGTATCTAAATGGAAGAAAAAAAATGTATATTACGACTCGGGGACAGATAGTTGGATGCTCTGGGGAACATGGTATAAAGGCCTCGGTGAAGTTGAGTCTTGCATCAAGAAAAAATATTTGTCATTTGACTCGAGCAAAATTCAGTGACAACTATTTGAAGTGAGGTTGCCATACGTCTGGAGTTTTTCGTAAGTGATGAGGGAAGCATTCTAAGCCGTCCGCAATTTCTACAATTTAGGTAAGGAACAAAATAAAAATCGCATTCAATTAAGTACTTTTTTCCACTTCCGCAACTAAAACCGCATTTAAAGCACGTGTTTGACATGTGCAAAACGATTCTTTAAACACTAGTGTTTAAAATGCGAATTGTCACATCTTGTTTATCTTTTTGTTTTTTAAACGCCACATTAAGTGTATCTTTTGTATGTTAAATTGCATGTCTCGTGATCATTTTGTTGTTCTATGTCATTTGATTTGTCAGTCATCCATCAGCCATCGTCCATCATGTTATGAATATAATTAAAATATAATATAATTTCTTCATATCTGCGGGCGAAGAAAACGTATAGTAAGCACCTCGTGTTAAAAACGTCTTTAGTCACTCGTTTCACAGGGCACTCGTTCCGCTTCGCTCCACTCGAGCCTAGTAAAACTAGTGACTGAAGTAACCTTTTTGACACTTGGTAGTTAATATACTATTATCAAAAATCAACGTAATAATAACAATTAAAGTTATTAAAATTTAATACACACGTTATTTATTAACAGTAATACTTTTACTGATCCTTCCTACTTCCGGAAATACTGTTTAACAGTTCCGATTCTTCAATAATATTTTTGTAGAACATTTCACAAGTAATACTCTTCAAATTATATTGCGTAAAAAAATCGACTTGACAGAATCTACAGAAAGTCTGTTTCTTTCTTTTGATCACTGGATTCCTATTAAGAAAAAGACCCTTTTAATATTGGCATTTTGAGCCTACATTGTAAATATATAAGAGCATATCTTGTTCGATTCCGGGAATTCTCCATCAGAAGAATAATATTTACGAAAACATTTTCTTCAAAAATTCCGAAGTCACGGATTTCTTGATCTGGCATCCCAACTTTCAAGTTACATGGAATTGAATAACAAAGGCTGAGAACCTCCTGTAAATATACGCTATTGATTGGATATAGTATCAAAAATCTAAAACAAAAAGGAGATTGCTGCCACAAAGATTTCAAATATTTCCTTAACAAATTGCATACGTATATCTTAACCAGTGGTTCCCAACCTAGGAACGACGAATTAAAATAGTACTGTAATGTTTTTCTTATTTATTAAAAGTTTTTATTACGGGTGGGATAAATTTCAAACAATCGGTATGGCTACTTACTAATTTATATAAACACTAAACTAATCACTAATACTTACTTTATGTATACAGTATATTCACTTTAACTAATTTATATGAACAGTTCACTAATTCACTTATTTATTTGTTTATCTCACGATGTCTAATTATCCACTCACTAACTCTTCCTGATCAGTCCCCTTATATACTAGTGCCTTTTGTACTAGAGAATTCCGGGCTGCGGCTTATACACACAAATAATTTTTCTGGCCTTTTCTAGATAACTCTGGTCACAAAAACCAGCTCTAGATAAGATAGTCTCAATCGTAAACAGTTTTTTATAACTGCGTATCCGCCATAATTTTAACTATTATACCTGGCTTAGACAGGGTCGGTTTTAGGGACTATACCAGTGTGCTGTTTCGTAACAGTACTGTACAGTATAAGTTATTATTATTATTTTATTGCTTTTCTCGGTTTTTGTCCAGTTTCTTTCTAGGTAGACGGGTGTGTACCAAGTCTGCCCATTGGTTCAACTGCTACTAAGTTCGGGTTATATTACATGTTTTCAGTATTACGGTTGAGTAAATGTAAAGACTTATTAAAAAATGAAAAAAAGTTAATCAATATTATCGAATGACATACGAAAAATATTGTGAGCTTTTTGAAATAATGCGCTCATCATTAATTTCACTCAAAACCACATTTCGTAGATTAATTAGTCCAGGAGAACAGATTATTTCGACACGGCCATTGTAACTCCTTTATTTTTAAGCGGGTCGCATCGCTGCAAAAATACGCCTAGCAAACGATCCGCCAGTGCATTGCGATGCGGCCCGCCATAATGTGCTCCTGCCTTTATCGTACACTCTTATTGTATTGGCCTATATATTTATGCCCGAAACAACGAGATCTGTAACACATTAAACTGGTTAAATCTGACAGTTTTTTTTTGTCAACTATTCATTGGAAATCGTCCGATATGTATTTCTATGAAACGAAGAATGCAAATCGAATCAACATATTCCGCGTAAAATTAACAGAAAGCGATTCAAATTAATCTTCAAGTCAATAAAATGTATTTTCTAGTTACGGGATTATCTCTTTCAAATTGATAAGTTTTATTTCCCACAAAATTAGACGTCGACATTACTTGTATTCGGTTTTATTCAAACTATCAAATCGTGATAAAATTCTTGAAATAGTCCAGTCTCTTATCAAATTCTTTCATTAAAAAGTGAGACGAATTGAACAAACAAACAGACAATATACAGTTGATTAAAAAATCATAAAGATACAAGTACAGGTTTGAGCTACAGTGAATATACAATAATAAAAAGTGAGGAATATGAAAATCCATACAGTGTAGGAAAATAACATATTGATTATATTAGTTTAATTGAAAATTGAGATGCCCTCTTCTCCAAGCAACCTTTCACAAAAATCCTTGACAGCTATGTATAAAAGAAATAAGTATAGGTATGGTAAAATATGCACACTATATCAATCCTCTACCCACCATATTACTCAATATAGCATTTGAAGATGTTATAAGGAAGAGCAAAATAAATCGCCAGGGTACTTAACTGAATAAAAGCCATCAGTGTTTGGCCTAAGCAGATGATGTCGTTTTATCATCAAAAACAAAAGAAGTAGCCCCTTTTTCTATTTGCGTGCAATACGCACTAATCTCATTGTTGCTTATTGTTCATATGTCACGCACTATTCGTTCATCTTATATATATATATATATATATATATATATATATATATATATATATATATATATATATATATATGTATATATATATATATATATATATATTAACATAGAGTGAAACCTGCAACACTCTGTATACTGAATTATGGAATAATAGACTACACACTGTAAGTAATTAAAAATTTTGGAATTTGAATTTTTTTAAAAAAAATTTAAAAGGAGACAATCTGTACTATTCACTATTTAATAGAGAAAGTATACAAGAATCTAAATGTATAACTATGGAGAAGATTTTAAATAAGCTTTATAAGAATATAGGTGGAATGAAATAACAAAATTTCCATATTTAAGAGAGAGAATTTTAGAACGTTTGTTCCATATAAATAAAAATAATAATCCATTGTTCTCATTGTCAAAGTAAAATAATAATATGATTCGTTTTAAAGAAGTAAATATTAGAGATTGAAAGAAGTTTTCGATAAGATTATGTAACTATTTAAAATATGTCAAGGTAGGAAGTCAAATGAAAACATTAATTTTATGGAACATGACACTTGTTAAACGATTTGTCATTCCGAATAAATATTTTAGAAAATAAGAACTGTCATTTTAAAAATTTATTGAAATACAATTTAAGGGAGTAATATATGGGTTATAATCATTTAAGAAACTCAAAACAGAATGTTCTAAAATGATGGATGGACAATCTACTATTTGAAATGAAGATTTTCAATAAGAATTTTGATAACCAATTTTGATTGGTGGAATACGTTTAAAATATTCTCATCAGCGACAAGCAGATTGCTAATAATAAAAAAAGTTGAATGGGGACAGTTTTGTTGATAATGTAGACTATTCACTAGGTACTTTTCTTTTTGGTAGCAGAAAAATATTAAGAAGCAAAATTTTTGAGAAAAACTATTAAAACTTTCGGAGAAACAACAATTTGGTATGAAAATTAGAGAAAGGAATACATTATACTTTAAAGCTAATCAGTAATATAATTAATCCAGTAGATATACACATTATAAGAAGAAAATTGGTAATTATAATTGAATACAAACCATAAAATTTATCGACGTAATTAAGTAAAATGTTGTATTGTGGAAACGGTGTCTCCACAATACTTTTCAGAAAGCTTTGGATTATGGGATTTGTCTAAAATGTATTGATGTGGACGATATATAGCATTGATTCTTGATGTTATGCAAGCTGGACAAATTGTATGGTGTCTTCCAAGAGGTAACCTAAAACAAAATAAAAACCAATCATTGATGTGAATTAATTGAACAATACAGTGAACAAAGGTATTTAAAACTATTTTAATTATATATAAAGAAGGTAGAGTAAACTTACCGATTTTGTACAAAGAATTGAACTTTGATATTGCATAGACGCTCATAAGCTTTATTATTCGCCATTTTCTGTCATAGACTTTGATATAACGGATTTCGTGTTATAAAATTTGTATAAAATGTTGCCTATTTTAAATCATGTATAGAAATAATATTTCACCAGAGTGTATGATTTTATTTGAATGAATGATCATACTAGATAGTAGGTTTTCACAAATTTATGTCTTGTAAAAGAATGATGTATTTGTTTCTACAACATTAAATAACGTTTTTCCATTTGAAAAACATTTTAAAATTATATTCTTGAGATTTTTCATTTCTTTATGGTGATTACTCCATCTAGTTTCAACAGTTAGTAGCTTTGAACTGACATCTGTGAATCGTGGAGAGGTTCAACATTAAACAGACAGGACCGTCTTTAGAGTTTGATTGGAAATAATAAAGCAAGTATATTTTTGATTAACTAAATTCCTTTGTTGAAATATAGAGACTTTATTTAAACTTTGGCGCACATATTAGAAATTAGAATTGTTTTGTTTTTCTACATTTGAACCCTACTCTGAGATTATGGAGTTTCTCATGAAAAAAGTATAATTATCTTACAAATTAATTTTAAATTTTACAATATACCGGGCAAACAAAAACTAAATATCAACTAAACTAAATTAAACAATAATTTTAATATTCTCTCTCCCAATACAAATCACAATAATATATATATATATATATATATATATATATATATATTTGTGTACAATTTCTTGGGATTCGGTCCTTAGTAATATTTAAAGACTCTGAAATATCGTGTATACTTAATTTATTTTAACGTTTCGGCTGCAATCCTAGCCTTTATCAAAAACTACAAAAAGTGTATAATAGAATAAAATTTTCAAGTCTATGCCTTATTCACATTAAAAGAACAATCAATTGTGTATAGTACTCACATGATTAGAACAGTAATTTTCTCCATTGGAACGTCACAATCGTTAAAAACATTTAAAAACGGCCATTCCCACAAAACATTTAAAATTTTTCTAATTATAGCCGAACAATCATTAGGCAATACATTAGAATACGTACATACATCAACTGTGATTACCAATTCGTTGCAAATTTTTTTTTAATTTCATATTTATTGCTTTTATTTTCATTTTACGAGGGCGTTTCTATACATTGTTCATATCGTGCTAGGTGTGGACAGAGTATGGTTTGTTGTCTACTGTTATTTAAATTATGTTTACTTGTTCTATTAGTATTGTAATGTTTTTGTTATTTATTTAAACAATAAACGGGTGGGATAAATTTTAAACACTCGGTATTGCTACTTACTAATTTATTTAAACACTAACTCACTAACACTAATTCATATGTACTTAACTAGTCACTTAAATTTAATTTATATGCACACTAACTTATTAATTTATAACACTTTTATATTCACTTAATTACTGTTTAACTCACTATGGCAAATTATAAACTGAACTCATCCGCTGATCGGTCCTGTATTTATATCAAAAACTTTCTTTACTAGAACATTCGGGACGGGACATGCCTTTCGCGATATTTCTTAAAAGGCCTTTCGAGAACATGTTTAAAAAGGACGGTCACAATAGATCCCAATAGACCTTCTCAGAATTCGGCGCGCTCGCCTTTTTCTTAACTCCGTTAACATAAGGTTACAGGGCCGTACTTAGTATCTGCTTCGGTGTGCGAGTTCGTAACAGTATTATTGTATCAAATTGTAATATATCTTACTCAAATTATTTGTATCGGTTTTGGAATTGACAGTGTTATTGTTTTTTTTTGTATATAGATCATTTCGAGGAGTTCTCGTTTTTTGTTGTTAGTTTCAGTTTTTAGAATTTTTGTTTGTTCGTAATTAAAATTATGCTTAGTTTCTGTCATATGATTAGTTAATGCTGTTTAATTTTTTTTGTCATACTTATGGCTATTTAGTCTGCTTTTTAAATATTGACTCGTTTGTCCTATATACACCTTATTACAATCCTTACACGGAATTTCATACACAACATGACTTTTTTTAACTTTAGGTGTTTTTGTTTTTAAAGTACTGTACCTCATGATGATTAAGTTGTGACCTTTAATAACTAATTTGAATTTTAACTTGTTTAAAAACATTTTTAATTTTCTCTGTTAAATTAGGTATATATGGTAATATTAAGAAATTAACGTGTTGTTGTTTAGATACCGATTGGTTAGCTGTTGAGTTGTGGAATTTATGAATTCTTTTCTTAAAAATAGAGTTTATCAATTGTTCGGGATAACTGTTTTTACGCAATGCCTGTTTAGCCTTTTGTATAACTTCTTGTCGGTATTCCGGATCAGACAAAGCGATCGCTCTGCCAGCTAAACCAATAATCACCGATTTTTTTGAGACATATGATGTTGAGAAAGAAAATTAAGGTATCTACCTGACCATGTTGGTTTTGTAAACCAGGCTGTTTTTATATATCCATCTTTAATGTGTAAGGTAACATCTAAGAAGTTAATTTGGTGGTTATTTTGTATTTCCAGTAAATTGCAATTTAGGATGATATTTGTTGAATTCTTGTAGTACATAATCACATTTATCCTTTGGAATTGCGAGCAAACAGTCATCGACGTACCTGTAGAAAAAGGGTATGTTAAACTTTAATTTTTTAATTATGGTTGTTTCTAGGTCTTCCATAACTAAGTTTAACTAACTTAAGTTTAGGGCCAAATTTCTCTTTGCCAATTGAAAACAAAAATGAAATTCCAATAAACAATATAATTTGTAATATTGAAAACTCAATACAGGGTATTTCACCTCAGAATAGAGACAATATTAGAGCAAAATGTACTAATATTTTAACAAACTGTAAAAACAATTTCAACCCTAATAAATGCAATCAGTACAATAAGGTATTACTCAAAAAAATGAAAAACACCAAAACATTTCTTACACATCATCCGGAATTGAAAATTCTAAAACCTGACAAAACAAACAAAACTGTCATCATGTACACAAATGATTATGAAAATAAAAATGGACGACTTGCTCTCAGATACTACCACATACAAAAAAATTAAAAATGACCCAACTTACATACACCAAAAAATAAACAATCTTATTAATAGATGGGAAAAGGAATCATATATACGTACCATCAAAAATAGCTAAAACTCTGAAAATACATAATGCAATTCCACCTGGAATATATGGATTACCTAAGTTGCACAAACCAGATATACCACTTAGACCAATTGTATCATGTATACAATCACCATTTGAAAAATTATCTACGTTTTTAAAACATATAATCAGCAATGTAACCTATAAAAATGAACACTACATCAAAGACGTTTGGCAATTTAAAGAAAAAATAAGAAAAGTTACTCTACCTAAAGATTACATTATCATTTCTTTCGACGTAGTTACACTATATACAAATGTCACTACAGAACTGGTACTGACTGAAAGTGATTGGAAAACAATGGAATGAAATTAAAAAGAATACTGATATACCATATACGGAATTTTTAGATGCAGTAAAACTAATATTGAATTCAACTTCCTTTGTGTACCAAGACACATTTTATGAGCAGATTGAGGGCTGTGCCTTTTCTAGTATGATTGCACAGTTAGTTATGGAAGACCTAGGAATAACCATAATTAAAAAATTAAAGTTTAACGTACCCTTTTTCTACAGGTACGTCGATGACTGTTTGCTCGCAATTCCAAAGGATAAATGTGATTATGTACTACAAGAATTCAACAAATATCATCCTAAATTGCAACTTACTGGAAATACAAAATAACCACCAAATTAACTTCTTAGATGTTACCTTACACATTAAAGATGGATATATAAAAACAGCCTGGTTTACAAAACCAACATGGTCAGGTAGATACCTTAATTTTCTTTCTAAACATCATATGTCTCAAAAAAAATCGGTGATTATTGGTTTAGCTGACAGAGCGATCGCTTTGTCTGATCCGGAATACCGACAAGAAGTTATACAAAAGGCTAAACAGGCATTGCGTAAAAACAGTTATCCCGAACAATTGATAAACTCTATTTTTAAGAAAAGAATTCATAAATTCCACAACAGCTAACCAATCGGTATCTAAACAACAACACGTTAATTTCTTAACATTACCATATATACCTAATTTAACAGAGAAAATTAAAAATGTTTTTAAACAAGAAAAAATTCATATTAGTTATAAATATCACAACTTAATCAACAAGAGTTACAGTACTTAACAAAAACAACTAAAGATAAAAATAGTCATGTTGTGTATGAAATTCCGTGTAAGGATTGTAATAAGGTGTATATAGGACAAACGAGTCAATATTTAAAAAGCAGACTAAATAGCCATAAGTATGACAAAAAAAATAAAACAGCATTAACTAATCATATGACAGAAACTAAGCATAATTTTAATTATGAACAAACAAAAATTCTAAAAACTGAAACTAACAACAAAAAACGAGAACTCCTCGAAATGATCTATATACAAAAAAAACAATAACACTGTTAATTCCAAAACCGATACAAATAATTTGAGTAAGATATATTACAATTTGATACAATAATACTAATAGAACAAGTAAACATAATTTAAATAACAGTAGACAACAAACCATACTCTGTCCACACCTAGCACGATATAAACAATGTATAGAAACGCCCTCGTAAAATGAAAATAAGAACAATAAATATGAAATTAAAAAAAATTTAGCAACGAATTGGTAATCACAGTTGATGTATGTACGTATTCTAATGTATTGCCTAATGATTGTTCGGCTATAATTAGAAAAATTTTAAATGTTTTGTGGGAATGGCCGTTTTTAAATGTTTTTAACGATTGTGACGTTCCAATGGAGAAAATTACTGTTCTAAATATGTGAGTACTATACACAATTGATTGTTTTGTTAATGTGAATAAGGCATAGACTTGAAAATTTTATTCTATTATACACTTTTTGTAGTTTTTGATAAAGGCTTGGATTGCAGCCGGAACGTTAAAATAAATTAAGTATACACGATATTTCAGAGTCTATTTTAAATATTACTAAGGACCGAATCCCAAGAAATTGTACACAAATACATATTAAACTTTGGTCCAAGAAAATTGAAAACAATTTATTATATATATATATATATATATATATATATATATATATATATTGCATTAGCGTCCGCCCCGGCGTCCGTATAAAAAGTAACCACCTTAGCCTCCGCCCAATATACAGCGTGTTTATAGGACCACTCAGCGTCTTTAGCTGCCTCCTTCCGTTTGACAACGTTGCATCTCTTGATATCGATTAAATGACCTTGATTTTATGATATTTTCAGCCACTTTATTACTGTTGTAGAGATCGCGCTCGAGTTGGCTTCTACCTATTTTACAAAACTTGAGTTATTCATACATTTTGAATGAGATTATTATTTCGACCGTAGACCTTCACAGCTGGAAAATTATCTATTGAATGTTTTATTAGGAACAAAAGTGGATACTTTTGTGATGCTTCTGCAGTTTACAAACTAAACAGAAAGCTACACTACAGTCCAAAATTAATTGTTTCAAGCTATTTTTCTTCTGAACCATTGATTGTATACCGATTATTTTTTTTCACATCATGGGACTGACTACTTCTAAAGAATTACTGTTAGAATTTTTTCTGAGACATGTCAACGTTTTACCCATATACGAGGTGTATAAATAAAGTTGTGTTTTTCCATCTTATTTTGCAACACCCTGTGGAATTTTCTAGAAACACATGCTAAATCTTATTAACATTGCAAGATAGCTTCATCTTTTCTCGATTATCTCGTAAAGAAGTCATCCGGATATCTCTCTTATCAAAAGAAAAAAGTACGTCCAATGGATAACGTGATTTTATTGAATTGTAATACGCATAAATTTTATTCGCATTTAAAACAACTAAAATGTAAGGAAACACATCCTAAATAATCTCAAACAACCCTCTCGCAAAAAAACACTGCCTCCATTTTTAATTACCTCTTCACAGCGACTAGGCATACATAAAATCAAGCGTCGTATTTGTTCTTGCTCAATTGCACCATAACTTCTATGTCGTCAAGAAAGACAGGTGATGGTTGTCGGATCCTGAGTTCACGATCAATAATATTCCCTATGGCATTTAGATCAGGGCTGCAGGGTGGGCAGTTCATGGTTTGTCTACTAACCTCATCCAAATAATTACTGATTTTACGTGCAACATGTAGTCGTGCATTAACATTCATTAAAAGAAAGTTATTTCCTATGTAAGTAGCAAAGTCTATTTTACGATAACTTAATCGTTCATTGGTTAAAATAATTGTCTACACACATTCATCGCCGCTCAGATTTCTTGAAAGGGAATAGGCAAATTCCCTCCCAAGAAAAAAGGGGTCAAAGATAACGGGTAAATTCGGTCCGCAATTTTGTTTTTACCTGAAACTGTAAATTCGGTCCCGGGTAAAATATTTTAAGATTGGACCAGTGCAATAAAACTGTAATATTGAATAATTTTAGTTTTATTAAATTAAATAAAAATATTTAAATTGTTGACAAAGTTTACATAAACGGAATTGATATGTCTATATATTGCTTATACCTATAAAAATATAACATATTACATACAATTATATATTTAATAATATTAAGAAACCAAATTCTCGAAAATTACGAAATAGGCTACAAGACACAGGTACATAATATTGTATACCTAATAAAATAATTAAACGCCACAGTGAAATGAGACACATTTAATAAAATGCAAACGACTTATTTCGTTTTTCGTATATGATTCAATCATTTTTGTAATAAATTTTTGACGGTTTTTAACTTTACTATCGGTAATTTTAGTATTCAAATGTACACTTGTTTATTAATAAAAACAAAAATGTTTGGATGAGACTTGTAAAACGAATCGTTAAATTGTCTATGGAAAGATTCGCATGTATTCGGAGTCCGTGTAAGTTCTGCTGAGTTTGTAGTGAAGGAGGGAATAGTGACTCTTCAGATATGTAATTATCTATCAAATAATTGGAATACATTTGAATCTTTTCATCGTCTGGTGCTATTGAGAGCAGATAGAATACAAAACAATCGCTGATTTCTACAGGATTTGAGAAAGTTAGGGCAAAAGTCATTTTTAGCCATCGCCCCTCATCGGAACATTCCTCTTTGTAGGCAGATATTAAACCAATTTGCTGAATTTTTCTATACCATGCCTGCAAAAGATGAAATCGACATCCGATTATTTGAGCTAATGGTCAAACTTATTCTACAGCCTTATGGATACCTTTTTCAAAATCGATTACAATTTCAGAAATATCTAAACTAACACTATTTTTGATGCAGGTCTCTTTTACAATATCAAATAATTTTTGGTACGTTTCACTCCGTTTGTTGGGTAATAGAGAAAAAATCAGAGGAATATAGTGGCCGTTATAATACCCGTGTATCGTAAAAAACGGACAAAAAAATTGTGGGCAGTAATTAAATGTTCCATCTAAATATATTCGTCTGATTTTTCCGATAAATTGAATATTTGATTTACAAGAAAAGACGGCGATTTGATCAGCTGCATCATTAAAAAGTAAAAAATGTTCACCTCTGGATGTTTCAATGTTGATTTCGCCAGAGTGTCGAAAGTTTGTGGAATACTTGTTGGCAATTGTGGAAGTAGTTTTCGACGAGCATTGTACAAATTCTTCCTTATTAACGCAACGTCTGACGTATTGATCGTTGAAGGCAGATTTTCTTGAAGCTCCCGGCGGATGATTTTTGCAGGCTTCTCCGATAAATCATCAATAGCCTTTCTGTTCTTTACATGCTTTGTAACAGTTACATTGTCCACTTCACCCATACTAAGCAAATAAGATCTACACTTTTTATGTATACACGTCCACCGCTTTTCACCACTTTTTAAAATTTTTTGAAAACTATACTTATAGTTATTTATAACTACTATACGCTTTCCTTTTTCACTCAAAATAATATTAAGATCCACGCTGCCAGACTACAAAGAATACTTGAATCGACTAATATGTAAACTGGGGAAACATACGCAACTAAATGGTACATATTTCAATCCATTTCATGTATTTATATTATTCATTTACCTACTATTACCTACTATTTTCGGAAAAGCCAATACTTACCATAATTACTTTATTCTACGAAAGAGATTAAGCTCCTCAGTATTGTGAAACTCTGGTTGGGAGGGAATTAACTTACCGATAAAAGGGTATAAAATTTTTAATTTAATCTGCTACCTGCTGGGACCGAATTTACCATGCCCCTCTTGAAATACTGTCCATGTCAATTAACTAACATACCCAAAGCAGCAAGACCATTTATTGAATTTTGAACAATATTGTCAGTTTTAAACTGACCAGACAAATGTTTTGCTTTTTCATAACAAACTACCTACTTATTCCATTAATGCGTATTACAATTCAATAAAATCACTTTATGCTTTCAACGTACTTTTCTTCTTTAATAACAGATATATCAAGATGACTTTTTCACGAAAATGTTGAGGAAAGAAGAAGCTATCTCGCACTATTTATAAAATGTAGCGTATGTAGCCTATTCCACGGGGTGTTGCAACCTAAGATGAAAAAACACATCTTTATTTTTACACCCCGTATATGGATAGAACGTTAACATTTCTCTGAAAATATTAGTTCAGTAATTCCACAGAAATAGACCTATGATGTGAAAATCGCAATCCAATCAAGGGTTCAGAAGAAACATATTTTCACACTTATGGTACATTTAAGGTGGTGAGTTAATTTTGGAAGTAGTGTATATTCTCTTATTTGAATAGATCACGCTGATTTTCTTCGAACTCTAATTAGGTTGAAAAAATTGAGAAATGATTAGGAAATTGTGAGAGGTTAATTAATTGTAAATGTGTTTGCTTTTAATTCTGCTAGCCCTAGGAACTTGCATGAACAGTAGCCATTATCTATATACGAATATAAAGGATTATACTTGGTCCAATTTGGCAAATAAAGATTTTAATAACGACATATTCAAATTATTTTTCACTTAAAATTTGACGGTATGAATATTACAATCACATGTTACTTACTAGGTTGATAATGAGATATGAGATATTTACTAGATTTGCTAACAATTTTGATTATTATTATTATAGAACTATAATTAAAAAGGAGAAAGGCCCAAAGAAATAAATAAATTAAAAGAAATAATCATACATATACGTACCTGCAAATTTTGTTGAATTCTTCAAAACATCACATCACAGTACAATGTTTGTGTTCACAAGAAAATTTACGATTTTATCCTCATTTCTCTGAAAAGTTTATTTTATTTTGGATAGTATAATATAAGCAATTTTTATATATTTTTGTTTATGTCCAATATAAATATCATCTGTTTTTGACAATAGGATTTCTTTAGCCGTATACTTAAAAGTCTCTTATGTTGAAGATAAATAACCAACTTTTGTGGGCCCGTTTAATTGTTTTTCAGATTATTAAAAAAGTATAATTGGAATAATAATTTCATTATTTCTATACCAAAAATATCCAGATGTATAGATTCTGAACTGTGGCCTTGATTAACACATAATAAATTCTAGTCAAAATTTTGCATATGGGTGTTCGAGTTTCTATCAATTTATCTTATATATCTCAAATATCATTCATTATAATTCACTTAAGCAATTATAATATATGATAAAAGCGATATTATTTTTTGATGAGCACATTATATATTTCCGGTGTACTTATTTCAAAATTCACCTTGATTTAATAATTTCTTTGTTTTACGTATAGTGGCACTTACATATATTCTATGTCGATAATCAACATTTTCGCAACAAGATATCATAATCAAGGAATACAAGGTTCATTGAAAAATAGTTGAACCATTTTGAAACATTTCAATGAAAACTATTCACCCTATTTCTATTTCTCGATGTGAATTATCCTGCTAATACAATTCTATAATTGCTGTATCTGCAGACTACTGATTTTAAGATTCACAAAGAACATTCATCATGCAAAACCAAACAAGTAAAGACAATATATATATATATATATATATATATATATATATATATATATATATATATATATATATATATATATATTAATACATATACTCTATCTAAATTCTAAAGAAAACATTGAAATAAAGAAAAATGTACATATTTGGATGTAATACTAGTGATATACAATGTATTATAAATAATTTAAAAGATTCAATATGCAAATAAAATTTGACATTACAATTTCGAATGACAATAATGCAGAAGATACTTAATGATACATAGATTTTATAAAGATTTTAAAAAAAGAATACAGATGTCGCTGGTAGCAAAATTACAATTAGAATTAAAGAATGAAAATCTCTCTTTGTTATATGGAAACATAAATTTGTATTTTTTTTAAAAAAGGAATTTTTTGGTAATCAAAGGAGAACAGAATTATTTATGAAAAAAGTTTAGTTAGTTGATTTTGAAACCCTCTCGAAAGAACATCTAATATGAGTTCTCTCAAATTTGCTGAATAATATAATAGTAATTGATATATTAAATTAGCATCAGATTATAATAATTAGCATGATAAGATCAGTGCGTGAATAATTCCTTAAATAATTATATTGAAATAGTGTTAGTGATTTTTCCGGGTTCTAAATTATAAATTTAGAAAAGTGGTTCCGGCGATTCTAAAAGACGTGCTTAGAATCAGAACGAGTGATCCTGATACCTAGTTGGTGAGTCCAGTCCAGATTTTATAAATTATTTTTCAAGAATTAACAGGCTTTTAAATAAAATTAAGATAGATGCATCTATATCACATTTTTGAATACTGACAAAATTAACGTTAAAGATATATAAAATTTCACCTGAAGAGAAGAGAAAATCTTTTTGAATAGACAATTTTATCGCATATAGTTATTTGACATTTATACACGTCAAGTGTAATTTTCGACGATTTGAACGTTTAGAATAAGTAGTTAATTAGGTTGTTATTCTAGTATATAGGTTGTTTTTTTAATTTTAAGGTTCGTAGAAAGTACGATTATTGTTCTTTATTATATTTTGGGAATAATAATTCATATTCACTTGTTATCTGATGGTATATAATATATAATTTTTGATTCCAACTCACTTTGGTATTAATTCAACTCCTATTTCATTGAATTTGAAAAATTTTGGATCCTATAAAACTTTTGATATAATCAGTGACATTTAGTTAATTTTCAGTGACAGAAAAATTGTAGATGTCATTAGATAATTTAATGGTCTTAGAATATATTGAACAAGCAGTCACTATAGATTTGCAATAGTATAATTGACAATTTTGGAATATTCTTTGGAAATTTATAAATTTAAAATTTTAAATTATTAATTTTTTTCAATCTTTGAACCCTCCCTGAGGTAAGAGCGAGTAAGTCGATTTTGTAGTAATTTATCTTTCAGAATATAAAATTTCATATTCATCTGATCCGGGCATAATAATTTGACAATTCCTGTAAAAATTTCAAATAGGTTATATTCAGTGATAAAGGTGTTTTCACATTAGTGTAGTTACTACCACGATTGTAACAACAGCATCTAATAATCAAATTTCAAATAAAATCATATAATACACAATTATAAAAACAGTAGAACATTAAAAATATTATAATTTGGCGGCCCAACGTGTGGCGAATTAAGAATTTTTCTTGATAATTAGGTTGACGTTAACATTATAATAATTGTCACCCAAAACGTGGGGTGATTAAAACTGTGCATATAATTATAAAAATATTAAAAATTTATTGACATTATTATAAAAAAAAAATTAAATATTAACGATGGAACGAAGAATGACGTTAAGAGATGGTAAACAGGTAGGAGTTGAAAGTGGATCCGATGAAGAAAGGGAAGAACAGGAGGATAGTAGACGGGAACCCCAAGGAGGAACAAATAGCAATGATCATTGGATGCAACAATTTCTTTTGAAAATGAATGAGAATATGAATAGGAAATTTGAAGAAAATAGGGCAGATATGAATAGTATGGAAAAGAATATGCGAGGAGATATGTATACAATGAGGGAGGAGATTAAGGGGGATATTAACAATATCACAGGAAACATGGACAGGCTGGAAAAGAAAATAGAAGAAGTAAATATGGAAACCTTAAATGAAATAAAGAAAATTAGAGACGAAAACGAGCAATTGAGTGAACAAATGGCCGATATGAGAGTATATATGGTAGAACAAAATAAGAATTTGAAAACAGACCAAGAAATTGGATTTAGAATGAAACAAGAATTTGAAAAACAGGTAGTAGAAGAAGTACAAGAATTAGATAGATGCATAGACGAAAATTTATCTGGAGCAATTCAAGTGAAATTAAACAAACAAAATAAGAATATAACTGAGGAAATACGACTTATAAAAATACAAATATTAATACAGATTAAAGAAGTTGAGAAGGAAATTGAAGAGATACAGGCTATTAAAGTACAAAAACAAACAAAAGATGATATGTTAGACGCTGATTTACAGAACCTAGGAAGTGAAGAAGTTATGCAAATTTATGAGAAAAATATGTATTGGAAAATAAAAGACTTAGATGGTAATACAGAAAAACAAATCGTGATATATGATAAAATAAATAATAATTATAATAGGGGGATACAACTTAATTGGGAATTAAAAGAAATGAACAGAAGATTACAAGAAACTAAGGAAGAAATAGATGAAACCATAAGACAAATTGAAGAACCAATAGTTTACAGAGAAAATGGCGAAATCAGAGTGAAACTTAAGAGAAATATGAAAATAATTGATCCAAGAATATTTATTAAGAGAATTGGAAATGAAAGAAATCGAATTGAGATTATGGTGGATATGAAAATAATAAGAAGCAACTTCAATGAGATGGAAGAATTTGAGATGCAAATTTCAATGCATTTATGGGAAAAAATTGATGAGATATGGGACTTCAAAATTAAAAAAATTATGGTGGTGAACAGAAAGAACTTACAGAAACTCATAGAGAATCAAACAATAAGAGAAGAGAATAAGACGAAGTTTAGGAAAAGAAAAGAAAATTGAATTATATGACAGGATTATAGGAATGAAATCTAGAAAACGAAAAGGAATTGTACATGGTAAAGAATGGATATAAAAACAATATGTAAATAAAATATTTATGATTAACAAGTAATATTTAAAAACATATTTAAATAGAAATTATATAAACTTGGATTGATAATAGAAGAAATGATAGACATGTTGATATGAATTATGAAAATGTAAATAGAAGTTGCAGAAATAAAAAACGACTATATGGAAATGGAGATAAAATTTATGACAACAAGTATTGTGAGAATAGAAGAGATTTTAGAAACTTTGATAGAAGATATGATAATGAAAATAGAAATGAAATTAAGCAACAGAATAGATGGACAGGATGAAATAATTACATTTATAGGAACAAACGGACGGAAGTTATATGAACTAGGCAAATATATGATACAAAAGATTGAATTAAAGGATGAAAAAGAAGTTGATATCTAAGCATAGTCGATGAAGAAGTTAGAAACAGACATAGTTATTGATGAATTGATGAAATATAAGGAAATAATTGATTTTGAATAGATAGATAGAATTAAATGGTAAAATAATTGAATATTAGGAGGTAAATATGGAAGTATTGGCAATTGAAGAGGATAATAGGAAGTTATGGAATATAAAGAGGAATGGAATTATGGTAGAATTGGAGTGGAAATAAGGAATATGAAGAAAAAGTGAAGAATTTGATAATGAAATATGAAGGATTGTGTGAGAAAGAAATGGGAATGGCTAATAATTATGTTAGTGAGATAGCATAAATAGAAGATGTGAAAAGTAATGGTAATTGGACAGACTGTAATGAAGAATATTATAAATTTATAAAAGAATTATTAAAGATGTATGAGACAAGAATTCCGAAGGAACTAAAGGTTGCTTAATGAAAATATGGATTATCAAAATAAAGAATACTGAGAAATGCTGAAACAAAACCATATCCTGTAACATATAAATGTTTAGACAGAGTAGAACAGAGTTGGAAACATTTGATACCATAAAAAAATTTTATCAACGTTTGTATATAGGAAATTTTAGAATAACTATTATGTTACGTTAAATTTTAATAGATATAGTAGATTTAAGAAGTTTTATAGGAATTAGGAATAATAGTTTAATTTGATTGAAGATAAATTTTAGAGATAATTATTTGAAAGATATAACTATGTTACTAAGATATTAGTATGATATTTGGCAATTTTGAAAGATAAATTATAATTATATGCAAGAATCGATTTATCATTCTTTTATTAGGGGGATTTAATACATATACTCTATCTAAATTCTAAAGAAAACATTGAAATAAAGAAAAATGTACATATTTGGATGTAATACTAGTGATATACAATGTATTATAAATAATTTAAAAGATTCAATATGCAAATAAAATTTGACATTACAATTTCGAATGACAATAATGCAGAAGATACTTAATGATACATAGATTTTATAAAGATTTTAAAAAAAGAATACAGATGTCGCTGGTAGCAAAATTACAATTAGAATTAAAGAATGAAAATCTCTCTTTGTTATATGAAAACATATATTTGTATTTTTTTTAAAAAAGGAATTTTTTGGTAACCAAAGGAGAACAGAATTATTTATGAAAAAAGTTTAGTTAGTTGATTTTGAACCCCTCTCGAGAGAACATCTAATATGAGTTCTCTCAAATTTGCTGAATAATATAATAGTAATTGATATATTAAATTAGCATCAGATTATAATAATTAGCATGATAAGATCAGTGCGTGAATAATTCCTTAAATAATTATATTGAAATAGTGTTAGTGATTTTTCCGGGTTCTAAATTATAAATTTAGAAAAGTGGTTCCGGCGATTCTAAAAGACGTGCTTAGAATCAGAACGAGTGATCCTGATACCTAGTTGGTGAGTCCAGTCCAGATTTTATAAATTATTTTTCAAGAATTAACAGGCCTTTAAATAAAATTAAGATAGATGCATCTATATAACATTTTTGAATACTGACAAAATTAACGTTAAAGATATATAAAATTTCACCTGAAGAGAAGAGAAAATTTTTTGAATAGACAATTTTATCGCATATAGTTATTTGACATTTATACACGTCAAGTGTAATTTTCGACGATTTGAACGTTTAGAATAAGTAGTTAATTAGGTTGTTATTCTAGTATATAGGTTGTTTTTTTAATTTTAAGGTTCGTAGAAAGTACGATTATTGTTCTTTATTATATTTTGGGAATAATAATTCATTTTCACTTGTTATCTGATGGTATATAATATATAATTTCTTATTCCAACTCACTTTGGTATTAATTCAACTCCTATTTCATTGAATTTGAAAAATTTTGGATCCTATAAAACTTTTGATATAATCAGTGACATTTAGTTAATTTTCAGTGACAGAAAAATTGTAGATGTCATTAGATAATTTAATGGTCTTAGAATATATTGAACAAGCAGTCACTATAGATTTGCAATAGTATAATTGACAATTTTGGAATATTCTTTGGAAATTTATAAATTTAAAATTTTAAATTATTAATTTTTTTCAATCTTTGAACCCTCCCTGAGGTAAGAGCGAGTAAGTCGATTTTGTAGTAATTTATCTTTCAGAATATAAAATTTCATATTCATCTGAGCCGGGCATAATAATTTGACAATTCCTGTCAAAATTTCAAATAGGTTATATTCAGTGATAAAGGTGTTTTCACATTAGTGTAGTTACTACCACGATTGTAACAACAGCATCTAATAATCAAATTTCAAATAAAATCATATAATACATAATTATAAAAACAGTAGAACATTAAATATATTATAATATATATATATATATATATATATATATATATATATATATATATATATATATATTTAAATGTAAGGACCGCCTGTCATTAATGTCCTCCTAATAAAACGATTTTCTAGATAACCGTAATTCTTTCTATGTTTATTTAAGGTAATTGTACCAAATTCAGACCCTGCACCAAATTCGGACACTTTCCATGTTAATTGCTAGAATAAGATTTCAGTTTATAAAACGACGATTTAGATACATGTCGACCCATCTATGATCATGTGGTCATAATATATTTCAAATGTCCGGCTAGCCAACCAAACAAATCATTTCTAGCAGCCCGTTGAAACTGACAGGGCGTAGACAGCCCACTAAACAAGAAACATAACAAGTCTTTTTTGTGATGTTCTTTTTAGAGATTTTTCGTGATGTTTATTTAAAACGTTATTAAGATATCTCCTAGATGTCTTAATTTTATTACCAACTCTATTAACATCCATGTAATGTAAATAAAACATATTTTTGATGTACACAGTAATACTTGAATTCGCAGTTACATACACATACTTTGAACTTCTTTTTAGTAATTTCCTATAGGAAACATTCATACGATGTTAATTTGTATACTTCTCACTAATGTCACATACAGAACGTTACTGTAATATTACATATTAACATGTTTCTAAGATGATCACATGTTGCAGTTACTTTTACATCTTTCGAAATAATTTTTATTAACATCGTACTTATTACGTATGTACGACGTTAAATCATAAAACTCTCAGTAATTTCTCATACTAAACATCACAGTAACATAAAAAAGAAGAAAACAGAAGAGGAACCGATGAACGAAACATACAGCAGTTATCTGTGGAAACAAAAATGACAAGCATGAAATGGCGAAATGGCGGATGGTTTTCATTTATGTGTTATATTTTATTTGCAGGAAGCACATATTTTGCAAGTAGTACTTGAATAAAGTGGTATTCGTTTTCGTTAGTTCCTACTAAGCTACAGTTTCTATACTTAGTTATAATTCTTGTTATAATGGACGAACAACAATTGTTATCGATAAGTACCTGTTCCAAAATCATAATTATTAAAACTTAAAACTCATTCAACACTTTAATCGGCTATTATACATTGAAATTCCAGGTGGCGGAATTGTACACTAACATTATATAATAGAGTTTACAAAATAAGGGTTTTTTCAATTTTTAAAATATTTTAGTTACCTAGTAAGTATATTTTGAAAACGATTGACAATATTTCAAATCCTAGATATGCATCATACCCTACAAAAAACTTGATATTGCAATGGGGTAGATATTATTATTAATAATAAAACATGCTCATATGTTGGCAGATATTTAAATCTAGAAGAAAATATTTTCAATGTTCAAGATGTTTCAGAAGCTACTTACACAAATGAAATAAAAAATAAATAGTTGGTAATTATGTAATGAAAGGGGAGTAACTATTTCAGATAGTCTGATACAAACATTGTATTAAACAGTACAAGAAATATTGAATCAAGTATCTCTAGTTCTAGTTTTTTCAGTAGTAGTCTTAGCCAACAATATAGTTTTGCAGGTTTAGAAAATTTTAACATTATTACTAACAATTCTTGTGAACAATTAGAGACTGTTTAAGACTTTAAAAACTGAAATTTCTGTTAAAAAGCTCATTTCCATTTAGAAATTCACTGAATACAATGAATAATCTGTAGATGTCCCTTACAATGGTACCTATATTAATCTAGTTGAAGAATATGTAACTTATGATACTGAATGCTCCAGTCAACAAACAGCATTCAATTATTTATTATTGTAGAAACACAGCTATTGGATACAATCAATTATAAACTCATTTAACTTGATAATGTGTTCATATCTCTTCCTCATAAGTAGTTTTTTTTGTATACAGTGTATTATTAATACTTAGTTTTCATTAAGTTACAATTCCACGATGTTAATATACAATTTGTTCCAGGATGAAAATAACAAGATAAGAATAGTATATTATTTTATACAGAAAAGAAGTATGAATTTTCATAGCACACCTGAATTTACCTGCCAAATGGAGTGCGGCGTGGAATAGAAGGTGAATCATGAAAAGTCACTTCTCGAAATAAAATATATTATTATTCCTTTGAAGATCCCCGCAGTCAATTGGCTGAAAATCAAGTTTGATGTAATTTATGATGATCGATCAAAGGTCTCCATGGGCACAATTTGATCTAAAGTAATTGTTTTATTAGCTGTTGTTCAGAACACCTTTAAATGTTTCACAGATAAGGATTTTGAAGTGTACGTTATTGAATGGTTGAGGTACTCGAAACAGCGACTCTTGCGTTAGAAATAGTAACCGTAAGTAAACGATAGAATTTTCTTAAATCAGATTGGATTTCTGTTGATGTAACGTAATGTTTCATTAAATCTTTATGGTGTAAAATTTTTATTAGTTTTAATATAATTAAAAAATGATTCTAATAAATTTTCTGTAAACTAGCTGTAATGTATGTGTATCCGTT
Source organism: Galeruca laticollis (assembly GCA_963921935.1). Lineage (NCBI taxonomy): Eukaryota > Metazoa > Arthropoda > Insecta > Coleoptera > Chrysomelidae > Galeruca > Galeruca laticollis. The sequence goes on along the minus strand of OY998176.1, from coordinate 64,171,267 downwards.
AAACTTTATTAATTCGTTTCAAAGTATGGTACGTTATGGTAACTACGGATTAATATACCCTTTTTTATTTCTTGCTTTCACTGAATGTGTTCAATAGTTTCCACTTCCCAGACTTGTTATGTAATATGCTTACACAATTCTATTCTTTTTAGGTTGGATTGCTGGACAAGATATTTTTTTTTCTAATTTTGTACCTGTTTTTTTCAAATTTACTGTACTGTTCATTAATAGTGAATAAACGTTTTAAATCCTTTGTTGCTTTTTTGCTATTTCATTTTAAATGTACAGGATGAACAACTAAGAACGACTGTAGGCCATATCTCAGAAAATAATCATGGTACAACTTTCAAAATAATTACCTTTAGGTAAGGGATCCTACAAAATTGCTGGAAAATATTTTGCAGTCTCTAAAATATCCGCTAGGGGTGGAATGAACACTCGAAAACATAATACTCCAAAAAAACATACTAATAGTGTCCTAAAAATACAATTTTTGAAATCTTGATGAGATTATGAATAAATTTAATTAAGGAGATTTTTTGCCATTATTCTTCAAATAATGGGTGGGGAAGGTTCAAACTTATGAACAAATGTATAACTTTTTCGTTTTTTAACCGATATTAATGATTTTAGCTGCATTTAAAAGTTTTTCTGTTTAATGAGATTGATAACAAAATTAGATAATTTTGTATCCACTCGGAAATTTCAAATGTAAATTGAAGCATTTTTTTTTATTTTTATATCTGATATTGTAAATCTTATATCTTGGAATAGATTCCTATTTTTTTACCCCTTTTCATTAGAATTTAAAAAATGCCTCATTACATTTGAAATTTCCGAGATAAATGGGAAAATTGTGGACTTTTTCATAAAGCGTTGACAAAATTGTCCAATTTTGTTATTTTTGTTAAGCATTTCTTAAAGGAAAAACCCTTTCAAATGAAGCCAAAAACATGGATGTCGATTAAAAAAAAGGGTTAAGACGTTTGTTGTTTGGGTTGAACCTTCCCCCACCCCTTACGTGAAGAATAAAGACAAAAAGTCCCGAACTACATTTTTTCATAATCTCAACAATATATCAAACATTGTATTTCTAGGATACGTTCAGTATGTCTTTTTTGGAGATAATCACAGTATTATGTTTTTAAGTGTTCATTCCACCCCGTAGGAGATATTTTAGGAACTCAAAAGTATTTTCCAGCGATTTTTCAGGGTCATTTTCCTGAAGTTATTTTTTTAAAGTTGTACTATGACTATTTTTTGAAATATGGCCGACAGCCGGCGTTCTTAGTTGTTCCCCTGTATTTGCTGATTATGCACAGAAACATCTATAGGATGTAATCCAGAATGTTTGAGGTATAATATTTAGAGGTTTATGTAATGTCCATACAACATATACGAGAATACACTGTATTGTTTTTGAAATGTCGCATTTAGATCATTGATAAGATGTTATTTTTTAGACATTGCATTAACATCGACAAGATGTTAAAAGGCATTTCAGAATGCAACAGAAATGTTGTTTTTAGTTCGTTATAAAGACTTCCTTTTGAGGAAGTTCTAGTAACATCACAGTAATGTAAAAAGACAGCGCTAAAACATCGCTGAGAAGTTAAGTTGAAACATCACAAAAGTTAACAGCCACAAGCTGGGCATAAGCGGTTGTATAGATGTGCATGTGATGAAAACAAGAGGAAAAAAAGGAAGAACATTATCACAATGTGATGTTGAATTAACATAACTGTTTTCGTTATATTTTGAGGTAAGATTGTTATTACATTTTTGTTGCAGAAACATATTTTATTACTGTAGTATGTTTTTATATGATAATTGTACATCATTTTGAAGAAATAATTACTTTTTTATATTACTACCTCGAATTATTAGGGTGTCAGAATTATGGCTAACCGAAATAGCTATTCCTGAATTCGGACACGGGGTGTGCGAATTATGTTCATATTCCGCCAATATTTTAAGTTATGTAGCTTACATCTTTTTCTGATAAAAGGAGCATTGTATTTCACGTTCTTCGTTCATTTTTGTAAATTAAAGTATGGTGTCCTAATTCTGACACGGGGTGTCATAATTACATCCAATGATTTTCGTTTTATGTACATGTAATGTTATCGTTGTTACAGAATGTCATTAAAGAAAAATTGTCAATATTCATCCGCCACACTAATATCCGCATTAGAAGCAAAATTTTATGGAAAGTATCCTGTTGAGTGTAAAGCTGGAGCCCCTACAACTTTATCGAAAGAAGAAGAGGACACCCTAGGCAAGTGGATAATAGCGGTAGCTAAAGTAGGATTTCCGGTAACCAAGGAACAACTACCTGAAAGTGTATGTGTTCTTTAAAAAAAGAAAAAAGACAGATCCCTTCCAAAAAAAAGGAAAAAACTTGCCTACCTGACAGACACTGGTATGAAGGCTTTCATCGACGTCATAAGGAAATCTCCACACGAATGACTCAAAATTTAGTTCACGCTAGGGCTCTAATCACTGGAGGAAGCCTTCGAAACTGGTTTGTAGAAATTGAATCATATTTTCTTGCCGAAAATTTGATGGAGATTACATAAGATCCTAGACGAACATTTATCGTAGATGAGACTGCTTTTTTCTCTTATGTCCAAAATGATCAAAAGCTCTTGCACTCAAAGGAAGTAGAAACGTTTACAACAGTACAGCTAACAATTAGTAGGAAAGTTTAACAATTCTGGTTCCGGGTAATTGTCTTATTCCAGAACCCTTATATTCTCCCATTTTTTTCACATACTTAGGGTACTTACCTACTGTTTTTAGTTTACAGCAAATGTGGAAGGAGACTTAGCACCTTCTATGGTGATGTTCCCCTATGAAAGAATTCCACAAAGTGTTGTTGCACTAATGCCAAACGGTTGGGACATGGGAAAGTAGGGTTGAATGACAGGCGAAAGTTTTTTTGAATATACGTCAAATATTTTGTATCCATGGATTCTTAAAAATGACATACCATTGCCTATAATATTTTATGTAGATAGGCACAAGTCGCACTTGACATTGCATCTTAGCAACTTTTGTTCAGAAAAAGATATCATTCTAATTAGTCTGTTCCCCAATTCTACTCATATACTGCAACCTATGGAAGTAGGGGTTTTCAAACCTCTTAAAACTGGCTGGAAGAAAGCGGTTGCTAAATTTAGAATAGACACTAATAAACAAAAAATTGGAAATGACGATTTTGCTCCGTTATTGGATACTGTAATTAAAGACGTCATTACACCTACAATGGTGCAAAATGCCTTTAAAACTTGTGGAGTATTTCCATTTGATGCAGATGCAATAGATTATAGTAAGCTGGTAACCGCAGAAGTTACAACAAATACTACAATTACAGACAATGCAGTGAAGCTCCATACTCTGTAGAATGTTGAATTCAATACACACCATTTGAATTTCATTCAGAATTTTTTTGAGAAAGGTACACTTGAGAAATTTAATCTTTCTCTTTCCACTGTGAGTGAATGGTCAGGTCCAATACAAGATGACTCTCTATATAATTTATGGAAAAAATTAATACAGCATGTCGAAGAAAAACCTTCAGCAGATAATATACAAAATATAAAGAACACTTATGAGAACTTGCAAGTTGCAGACAATGTACTAAAATATTCTTTTGTTTTAGAAGCCGAGTGGCTCGATGAGTATTTGTTCAATACAACTAACGAGAACATAGAAATTATTGGATCATTAGCACACGACACCGGAGGGTAAAGTATTGAAACTAATGAAGGAATATTGATGGATATGGTAGTAGATAAAGAACAAGGAATAGAAATAGAAAAGTAATCAATACAGGCACGAGCGAAAAATAAATACGACCGGAATCAATAATGGAGGAAGATATGCAACAAGAGAAAGGAATGAAATCAAGTGATAAAGAACTAGAAGAAATGAGATTGGAATTAGTGATAGAGGATGATACGCTACAAGGAACAGAATTATTAAAGTCAAGCAATAATAAGCTGAAAGAAACAAAACGGGAACTGGTAATAGAGGGAGATACGCTACAACCGACAGAAATAATAAAGTCAAGCAATGAAGCACCAAAACAAATAGAAATAAGGGAGAAATCAGTAATACAAACGGAAAGGTTGCAAACTACAGAAACAATGATCCAAGTAGAAAAGGGAAGTTACCAAGACACAAATAAAGTGAAAGTTAATTCAGTAGAAAAAAGTAACAACCATGGCTCGAATGAAGTCGGAGTAAAAGTTAATTTAATAGAAGGAAGTGATAACCAAAGCCCAAAAGAAGTTAGCTCTAGTAAATTTATAGTACCGTCACCGTTTAAAGTTATATTATATTGGCCTGAAAAATTGAAAGAGGGAGCGGAGAAAAAAACCTCAGTTATAATACCTGCTGTTGCTAGTTCAGAACAGTGAAAGGCATTTTATAATGGTAAGAAACAGGCAAAATAGCAGATAGAACATGAAAAAGTAAATAGGAAGAAATTGCGCCTGGAAAAGCTAAAAGAAAAGTCAGCAAAACCAAGAAAACAGAAAATGAATAACGGATCCGAAATAAAAGAGACGATTTTCAATGACAAAGATTCACAACAGAAGAGTGCCAACGAAAAAATGAATGCTCATGAAGACAAAATTATTGTAGACCTAGAGAAAAGTTTCAAGAAAGGAGATTATGTTATTGTTAATTACTTTGACCAAAAATTTCCACGCATAATACTTGAAATAAGTGACGAAGAGGAGGCTTTCGTAAGTGCTATGACCCCAAGTGGAAGCAGCTGGAAGTGGCCTTCTAAAAAAGATGTTATTTGGTACAAATTTAACGATATTGAAGAAAAAATTAGCTAGCCTCTACTAATAAACAATAATAAAAGAGGTCTATTCAGGGTACCCGCAATTGAAAAGTTCATAAATATACAATAATTTCATTTTTTTATAGCAATTTTTACTCCCATGTCACAATTAGGTTAAGTTTGTGTCCAAAATACCGACACTGTCCGTTTTTTGTACCAGAGGGTGTCATGTTTTAGCACTTTAGTTGGATATCTGTGTCCGAATTAGGATCATGGTTTATACTTTTATATTTCATTTTGTAAGAAAAAAATTATTTTCTTGTCATGTTTTCAGTTCTTAACATGAATAAATTAAATGTTCAAGAAATCAGATTAATTTTTTTCATTCGGGTGTCACAAATACGAACAAAGTTACCAAGAAAGTGCGTAAAGCTATTCCTTATAAGATGTCCGAATTTGGAACATTTACCTTATACCCTCTTTGCATTTTCAATCTACATATTAAAAGTGCTAGTGCCCATAAATTATTCCTTATTAGAAACAACAGAATTCTATCCTGACTTAATTCTAATGTAAAATGATAACCGCCTCATAGTCAATAGGAAAATCCATAAGGCACATGGCATTACCAGTGTGTTAGAAAGAGACATGAAGAGATAGACAATCCAAAGTTTCAGCTTCGCTTAGTTACGATGCAGCATTTCGCAAAGAAATTTCTTCGTACGGTATAGAAGGCGCTACTTTTATAAGCAAATGAAAAAATAAATCAAAAATCGTATAAAAGGGGCGTCTTATCCTATATAATCATATAAAAGGAGATTTCAAAAATATGTAAAACTTAAAATCCGACGACTCCAAGAAACCAAGTAGGTACCTGGAAGTACTCCAAGGCTAAGGTGTAAGCTGGTACACCTTAACCGACCCAGAAGACATCTAAGACATCAAAGAGGACCTCCAGGGACAAGCAATGCACATCAAGAGAATCATCCAACTTCACTCCTGGTACGGAGATAAAAGGACACTCCCTATCTTCATGGTGGACTTCAATAAAGAAGACACAGAAAATATGAAGAAAGTGGAATACATCCTCAGCGCGCAGATTCGACAAGAAAACCCCAGAAGAATCAGCGAGCCAACCCAGTGCTACAACTGCCAAGGGTACTGACAATCGACCTGACACATGGGGACAAGATGCAACAAAGACGAAGGAAGCCATCGATATGGAGACTGAAGAACAGCTCTGCAACTTGCGCGAAATACGAAGGTGAGCACCCGGCCAATTAGTCAATTACAAAGAGTGCCCCAAAGCTCCCAGGAAAAAGACAGGACAACAAACAACCCCCAAGACGATGGCTTGCCAGGAACCATTCAGAGACAAACCAATCGCCCCCAGGACAGCACGGATAAGCTACGCCAACGCAACCAAGAAGTCATCCCCCAGTCCATCGAAACAGCAACAATAAACGCCACACGTCTTCGAAACCATGAAGATGTTCTCAACCCATATGCAGCAGATGCAGCTTGATCAAACGTTAATGGATCCAATCATCCTAAAGCAAACCAGCAAAAGATAGGAACCTTGAATAGCTGAGGATTCCAAGCCAACATCAACCTGATAAGGACCATACCAGAAAAATGAAACCTAGACGTATTTGCACTACAACAAACAAAGCTGCCAGGTGAAAACTACGAGATAAGATGACTAGACTACAGGATCTACAGATGCGACAACAACGCCATAAGCGGAAGGAAGAGCGGAATGGACCGCCACAGAATAGTCACACCGGACCTCCTCACATTGGAAGCCAGGATCATTGCAGTCCAAACAGATTTAGGCGAGATACGAATCGTATCAGCCTACAAGAGATCTGCAGATGACCTGTACGAAGAAGATGTAGAAACCCTCCTTCCAGACGGCAACTAAGGAGTCCTGTTGGGGGACCTCAACACCAAAACCAGAGCCTGGTACAACAGATATATTAACATAGCAGAAAGAAAGCTGACAGATATCATAGACAGGCACATCATAGTACCCCCAGGACCAACATACACACTTACCAGAGAATGCAGCGGAACTGGATGATCAACTGAGAAGGCTAGAATAAGCCATCCAACAAGTATTGAAAGACAGCATGGCAAGGAGGCGAGTGGACAACTACGAGAGCGCATCAGGGTGAAAAATAAAGCTAGAAGAAGAGCCAACAGGACAAGAAATCCAGAAGACTAGAGATAAGCGAACAAACTCAAAAAAGAGACGCAACTGAAGCAACACCGATCCAAGGAATGGGAGAGCAGACTAGAAAAACTGGACCCGGACTCACCAGGACTATGAAGATCGCCAAAATGCTAAAACAAGATGGAAGAGAGACCCCAACAATATATGGAGTCAAGAGACTAGCCCACACGGACAAAGAAAAAGCAGAAGCCTTCAGAAAAGCTATGGAACGCCAGTTCATCTTGAACAAGCACCCAGACGATAACAAGGACTTCTCAGACCATGTCTAAGAAAAAGTCCAACACCAAGACGACTACCACGGAAACCTAGGCTACACCACCCCTGAGGGTCCGGACCAGACACAAGAGAAAGGCACCAGGGAAAACTGGCATCATCAACAATGTCCTCAAGCGTCTACCAAGAAACGGAGTGGTATTTCTGATAGCTATCACATCAACCAAATATCGTTCAAGAAACAAAAAAAGGCAAGAGGATAAATTGAATGACTCATCGGAAGGAGATTCAAACTGGAACTGAATATCAAGTTCCGACTAATCAGGGCTATCCTCATCCCCGTAATGCTGTACGCATGTACATCATAAGGATACACTGCAGAGAGCCGCCGAAGTAAGCTAAATGTCCAGCATAACATCAACGTATGAATGCCCCTTGGTACATGAGGAACCAGCGGATCTACCGAGAGTTGGACCAAGAGAAGGTCCAGGACATCATGATAAGAGAGAGTCAGGAAAAAATCGAAGAGCTGGAGACTCACCCCAACATCCAGATGAGGGAGCTGACGAACTATACGCTACGAATTGTTTTAGAGTGATTTTCAATAAAAAAAATTAGCCAAATTGGACGGCTACGTTTATGAATTGGAAACAATGAAATTAGTAAAAATCGAAAGAGGGGAGTAAGTACAATCATAAAAAAATACGGCACTTTTCCACCTGCATTACAAACCTAGTTATAAAACATCAAGATTTAAATAATAAGACAATTCAGCACCCTGTATCTCATTAACGACAAGACTTATCATACATGTTTATAAGAACTTTTCGTCTTGAAATGGAGTGACGAAGCGCTCACTACAATATTTTAGATTACTTAGGAAACACCTTGTATAATTAATATTTATTCAACTGACGCTCGATGCCAGTGACTTCCATTGTTGACAACATACATAGATAAATACTTTTAATAATAAGAAGAATGGAATCTCCTGTACTAAGTCAGAAGTCACAAAGTTTTGTCGAGTGGTGCGCCTTCTATTGTGGTGGAAGGTTACTAATCACCAACAGGGAAAAAATAAAGGAAGAGACCTGCATTATGTCACATTTTACTAGCTACTACTAGATGGCAAACCAAGCAAATACTGGTTTTTTGAATTATGCCTGCCTATATTGTTTTTTCTTAAATAAACAAATAAAAACAGTCAAACAAAGTTTAAACACTTTTTGAAATAACCTGTTATTTTATATTGGCTTAACTAGGATAGGTTGTTTCAAAAAGCTGTTTAAAGCTTTTAGCCGTTTTTATTAACCAGGATTGTTTATTAAAAGACCTATGTCGACAAATAGTTTCAAAAATTTAATATAAAATCTTGTTTATAAAATAGTACAAGTGATTTTCTTTATTTTCTTCTCAAACTTAAGATAAGAATAATTTATTGATAATAGCATGTGCTAACAAATATTACACATATGATACAATATAATGGATTCCAATGTTTTTCAAACACTAATTTTTTTCCGATATATATTGTGTATTTTGTAGTGTATTTGTCATCCAACCTTCGTGTTTTTCCTTTTATATTTTTTTGTATATGTACAGTCGTCTATATATTTTTGAAGTGGTTCAATGAAAGTATTTGTTGCATAGTTAGGATCTGGATTCAAGTATAAGAAATCCCAAGATTTTTGTCTGATTGTATTTTTAAGTTTTGTTTGATCTATGTATTTTACTATTCCTCGTTCCTTGGGGCATTTGGTCTTTTCCAGTACTATCTGTAGTATTGTTGACAAATGATCTGTAATGTCGGTTTGCAATACTAGGGACAGTATTTGATCGAGTACGTTGAATTTGGATTTTAAAAATATGCGTTGAATGTCGAATTACTGTAATTTTTTTATATCACGTTTTCACATTATTTTCGAACGACGTTACTTGCAGGTTACTCGGAATTCTTTGTGTTTTCAAGAGAGTGCCAACGCTTTCAATTAAAGTGTTGATTTTTAAATTTAATTGATGGGGCATATACCTACCTTGTATTTTTTTCCGTATCCATGATCCCCGTCCTTTGTAAATATCGGAACTAGACGAAAGGTCTGTTGTAATTAAAGCCTTTTTGGCTTTTCTTTGTGCTACAGTAAAGTCATCTACAAGTTAAAAAAAATTTCTCTTTTAAAAAATGACAAATACAATAAAACTCTGTCAAGTGTCTAATATACTGATCCATTTGTTATTGTTTTACTCCTGACATTTTGATGTCGTTAGTAACTTTCCAAGCCAATAGATGGTGTTAAAAATGCAGTTTAGCAGGGGCAATAAAAGATCGCAGGGCATGACAACATATGACGTTTGATAAGCTCCAATAATCCCTGCCGGATTTACGCAAATAGTATGACGTTACCATCTCTTTCTAATATTGTATCCTTTTTATTAATACAACTGTACTATCATTAATTTGACAAAGATGGAATTCATAATTAGAAATCTGTGCTATGCTGGCAACATAACTTGTAGTTCGTCTGCTACACGGTAACATCATTGTTTAAAAAAAGAAACTTAAGAGTTAAAGTAATGTGTGCCATCTAGCGGAAAAAGTAAATTCGACATTGATATATTATAGAGTTCCTTGTTGATACTCGTCAACGCCTAGTCATTACCATTCGGCCATGTTTAGTCCACAGTCTATTGAGTATACTTAATTTATTCAAGTAATTATACATATCTAATTATTACATGTAATAACCATAAATTTCGATATAAAAAATATCGGAATAGACAAATAAGTCTTATTCTAACCATTTACGGCAGTCATTTAAAATGACAGTAGATTTTATTTCCGTTTTGAGCTATTGTGGAAAATTAATTAGTCCCTCAAAGATAAATAATTACAGTGGATGTATTATAGACAGTGGTGACAATTGGAAACTTCAGTGTAGATCCTAGCGACTCGACGGTTCTGTTAAATTTGGAACTTGAGCAAGGTAGTACTAAATGTTAACAAATATCAGCACAGGCTTTGTACAGGACATTAGAATACTGATTTCTGATAAGCAGAGCTAAAATATTTAAAAATATATCCATATATATATATATATATATATATATATATATATATATATATATATATATATATATATATATATATATATATATATATATATATATATAAGTTTATCAGATCAGGTAGGTACGTAAAAACTTTTCATTTAGGTTGTTTTTGGGCGATAATTTTTGGTATTATTTTCAGTTTATGATGTTGCTTGATGCATTAAAATGAATCAGGGTTTAAAGTTTGTAAGCCTTGGGTTAAGGTTATTTTCTATATAGTTTATTTACGATGAAAAGACGATGACGTTGCAAACAAAATATTGTTATGTTGCCAAGCTGTAGTTTTTTCCTTTACTTAACGAAAACTAGAAAAGTCAATCTGATGTTAGATTGACAGTTCTTCTTTCTCATTGTTCCGTGCCTCGTAGGACGTAAGTCGAAAATATTTATTTAAAAATAAAAGGCTTGTATGATAGGCTTGATTAATTTAATATAAATATTTATTCATGGAAAACTATGGATAAGATACAAGAAACAGTAACCAATCATTCTATATTCGAATTAACATCTAATTATTTTACATAGAAGAGGGTTAAATGACGAACTGTAGGTCCTTATACCTTATTCTATGCTCTATAGAATCATCTTCTAGAGCACTGCAAGGGTTTACGCTAAAAGGAATCAATACAAGCTGTAATCATTTTCATGCAAATTTAAATATTGTTTCTTTATACAATATCTATTATAATAAAAATAGAATGGAAAAGAAAAATATAGATACACAAAATAAAATTTTGTTACAAGATATAAAAATTAAAAATCTCCCATTTTATCAGTATTATTTATGTAGAGATACTGTGGTCGTTGTTTTAATTTGTGTATTATAAAATAACTGTACCTAATTAATGTAATAATAGGTATTAGTGATTTTGAAAAGGTGGAAATAAAGCAAATTAGTAAACAATATACAAAAATAAAACACAATATTTCCACTACTCCACTACAAAATCATCACTATCTTCATCGTCACTGTCAAAATTAATAATAAGTGGAGGCACATCCTGTCTATCAAATACTACTTCTCTATCCCACCTAGCTTGTATAATTTTTTCAGTATGCTCTACTGTCTTTGACAGGAGTCACTTTTTCTAAAGGCTTTTTCCATTCACCTATTGCTTGTTCCGTTGAAGAACCATCAGTTCCCACATGATCTCTATAAAAAATTTTAACTATGCCCCAAATATGCTCTATTGGGTTGAACATACAGTGGTGAGGGGGAAGTCGAAGCACTTTGTGACCATATTTTTCAGATAATATGCCCGCTTCATATACTGTTGGTGGTTTATTCCTACAAAACTGCATATATTTGAACAAAATAAGTTATCTAAGTATTACCATAATATATTGAAAAATGTTTATATCAACTTATCGTTGTACTAAATTCAATAATTAGGTTTTGAGGAAAGTATTTTCAAAAGGAATATCATTTTGTATCAACCACTTCTTACTTTATTGATCACTGTACTGTGATAACTTGCATTATCCATTACAATTGTAGCAGGTTCTTCCAAGTTCACTGAAAGCTGGTATTCAAACCAATGCAAAACATTTTCTCGGTTCATTTCACCGTGGTAATCACCATCTTGTTTTGTGGAAAAAAAACTAGCCCTGCTCCAGGAATAAATCCAGAAGAGGAACTAGCATACAATACTATATACCTAACATAAGGAAATAACAAATTACTACTAGGTTTCCTAGATAGACTGCATAGCTCAAAACAACTATTAATAATTATATAGATTTAAATAAAATAGTGTGACTAGTAAATATTTGAAAAGGTCTTAAAATGGCAGGAATGTTAGTACATCATAAATTAATTGGGAAATTTTATTATTCAATTACCTTGGACCACCAATTTTGGTTTTTTCCACGCTTCTATGATTATAATCTTGCCCTGAACGTCCAACAGTACCGTCTTTAAATATCCAGGTCTCATCCAAAAATACAAATTGATATAAACCTTCCCTTTTTATCTTGACATATTCATTCAGAAAATGTACACGTTTTAATGCAATATGTGGAAACTCCATTGAACCACGACGTGGATCATCTTTTTGGTATTGGGATCCAATATTTTTCACTATCTTCCAGAGTGATGTTAAACAACCATTAAAGAGTTCACGCTCCCGGAGTTTGTCTCTTAAAGTTTACAAGGTTATGTGTTCCTCTGAAAAAATATTGTGTTAGTTAATTGTGAATAAAATAAAACAGTAAATTCAATATACTCACTGTTTCCATACATTTCGTATATAACATTTCGGGAAGCATTTTGATCAAAGTTATCAATTTCAACAGTAGGTTTTTTGCGTTGTCTCTTTTTAGGTGGGCTTTTAGGCTGTTCACCTCTATTACGCTTTGTCAGCAATACGGTTAACAGTGGTAACGCTAAGTTGTAAACCTTCTACAACTCTCTACAATATAATTACTTCAATTTATGAAAGAATAATATATTATCAAGTTTAATTAACCAAACCTAACATTAAAAACATTTAATCATTTACATTTAAATATGTAACAATACTATTAATACTGATGAATACAAATAGCGAATACTATTACTTAGGTCTCTTACAGCAGTAAGCGGGAGAAGCGGGGCCCCATTTCGACATTCTCCTTCAAAATAACTCAACAAAGATGTTACCATCTCTTGACATTTTCTGTTCAGCTGCTTCGGCATTTTATTAACCACACACTGCAGCTTCGCCTAAATAATTAGATATGAAAATAACTGTTTTTTAATCTTAAAGAAGCAATTAACTTAAAAGCATCAAGAAAACTTGTAAATATTAGACGATGATCGAATGTCAATAAATGTCAAAACAAACTGGGGAATTTTACCGGTTGATTTGACAACGTCCTGAAGTTTTGCCAACCCGTTAGCTATAAATCGCCCTGGCTGCTAAGGATAAATTGTACTCACGGTTGGTAAATTATTATTTATTCTGATAAGCAGGAAAGTAACTAAAAATGACATCATCGTCTTTTTATCTTAAATAAACTTTAGACTATGATGAGCTCAAGTTATTGTTAGTGCAGAAGTTAATAAAATTAATGTATTTAATACGTAATGAAGGATTAAATGTTTGAATTCCTTTATAAGGTCAAAGTAATCTTAATTTAGTTTTAGGTGACGAAGAACTATGAAAAATCCTTAAAAAAAAGAATAAAAAAGAATACTTCAGATGTAATAAATAAAATTATTCTTCAACGTAATCCTTTAGTTATTAAAAATGTATGTAGTCCTTGATACGTTTCTTCTCGATCATTGGTATATAGTTAATATTATAATAGTTAATTTAATTTAATTAATCCTATTATAGTGGTTATTGCTACTAATAAAGGTCAAGGTCTAATATCAACTAAATGAAGAGAATGATTTTTATGTGTTTACATTTTTAAACTTTTAAAAAGCAAATTACTCTCAGGACAAACCAAAATCAATATTTATAAAGTGCTAATAAGACCCTTCCTGTATGCTGCTGAAACAATGACACTGACTAAAAAGGAAGAAGAAGACTTGAGAATAATAGAAAGAAAGATAATGAGAACAATATTGGGACCAATCAAATTGAGAGATAACGAGTACAGACAAAGCATGAACTATGAAATTGAGCAAGAACTGGAAGGAGAGGACATAGTAAGGAAAATAAAAAGGCAAAGAATGAAATTGCTGGGACACACATATAGAGCAGAAGAACAAGAAATAACACTGCAAATGACACAATGGGAACCTGGGGGAAGAAAACGTAGGTGTAGACCTAGAATAGAATGGCTGGAACAGGTGAAGGAAGATATGATAAGAGCCGGAATTGGAGTATGGAAGGACAAAGTTAAGGATAGGAAACTATGGAGAGCATTCACAGAGAAACTCTAAAAGGAAAAACGGGGATTGATCCACCCCAAAAAAATGGATCTAGAAATCGTGAAGCAGCGAAACCCCAGCAGGGGTGTCAAGCCATTATATAATATAATAATTACATCATGTTTTGATAATATTTTAAAATTTGTCTATCACTGTCAGCTCTGGTCACTTGCCATCTGCAGTGAATTTTGTTTTTATATTTTATTATGTTTAGAATGTATTCATGAAGGTTGTTAAGGATTTGGGGTTTAAGTTTCAGGGTGGTGGTTTTATGTCTTGCGGTAATGATAATGTCTTGTAAACTTTGTATTATATTTGTTAAATGTTCTGAGTCTTTAATTTTGTCTGTAATTATTAAATTTTCATTTATGTGCTTTCTGTATTGTGTCCAATTGGTTGTTGTGTAATCGTGCATTTTTGTAAGATAGGGGTGTATTGTGTGTGTAATTTTAATTTCAGGGAGGATAGGATCGTGGTCGGAATTGAGGTCTGTGATGGTTTTTAATTTGGTAATAGTGTTTATATTACGACCGATAGCAATATCTATGGTATTGGTGGAAAGTTATTGAAAGGGAAGTGGGTGGGATCGTCTGTGCTGTAAATATTACTGTCTGAGTTATCGCAGAACCTTTGTAGATTATTTCCATTTGTGTTAGGGTATGTGGCATAGGAGTCCCATAGCGGATGCTAACAATTTAAGTCACCGACTATAAGAACCCTATTATGTGTTTTTGTAATATTAAAAAAAATCTAATTCAGTTTAATTTATTGTGAGGGTGGCTGTAAGCCCCAACGAGTTTGAATTTATTGTCAATTAAAAGTGAGATATGCTCAATTGATGAATTATTTGGTTGAAGGAGTTGGAAGCCTTTTTTGATTATTAATACTGCGATACCACCCCCGCCGATATCCGCGGGCGGTCTTGTCTAAGAAGACTATTATCGGGGCTTCTAAAATTCACGGAGCTATTTGGTTTAAGGAATGTCTCAATTAGAAAGAATATATCAGGTTTATGAACATGGAGAAAATGTCTGAGAAGATGTAATTTGTCATTTACTCCATATACATTACAGAAAATTATTTTGAGAAAAGTTCGTTTTTGAATTCCTATATTTCCACCTACCTGTCTAGATGTCATACTTTTCTATACCTTGAACGAAGTTATAAATCGTAAATTTCTCGAGCTTGTTTGTAGCATTCCTCATCTCATGGATCAAGTCTACTACCGCTCTGGTCAGTTCATCCAGGTTAACCATGGAAATCAGTTCTTTAAATAGATTATTTAAGTTTGGAAACTTCGAGACATCTCTACTGATTGATGTCATACAAAAGAATATTTTCTACTTTTGGTTCAAATGGAAGCTTATTGAATTTCAATTGTTCATTTACAATTATTATTTCATTTAAAAAAGTTCCCTAGGTTCAGTTATTGAATTATGAACTGTATTTAATTTGGAAAATGTGATAGCTACTTTGATTTTCTCTAGAATATTGTAAATTAATTGAAAGGTTAGAGCGATTTGAGAAACCAATGTATCCGTGACATAAAGGTGATAATTTCCTTTTTCTTGTTCGTAATAAGTTTCAATTTCCTCTACTCGTTTCAATAAGGTTTATTGATTTTGTGCCAATGTGTTTGTATTATTTTTTAAAATATTAATAGAATTTTGAAGAAGTGTTATTTGTGAATTGATTATATTCTTTAATTTTGATTGATTCTCAGAAAGTGTGTTAATTGCTTTATTAAATTTTTCTGCATCGTTTTGATCTAGATTGTCCGTTAAAGACTTAATTATTAAGCCAAGTCCGTTTATTATTCCTCTGTTGATTCTTATATTAAAAACTGGAATTGTATTTTTTGTTCTAAATTTAATATTAGGTTGCACATACTTTCAAATTCATCAATTAACACGGATTCATTGCTGAATTCTTTTAAAGTGATTTTCTATAGCTTCAAATTAGGTTACTATATCTGAAATGTTGAAAGTTTGCATAAAAGACTAAAAATCAATTTTATTTTGAGCATTGCCTAATTTATAAGGTAGAAGACCGGGGTTATTATTTAAGTTATGGAGTCTTGGGTGGTTTGATCCATCATGGATGTGGATGGACAACCTGTAACAGTTGGAGGTTGTTTTAGTTCCTTTTTATTTTGATTTTTCTTAGAAGTTATTTCTACTTTGTTCCTATCTAAAATTTATTTCATAACGTCCTATAAATTTATTATCTTTTTTTACTATGATAACGCAAGTTTTTCTTAAACACAGTTTGTCCTAACTTAAGATCGGTATTAGTATTACCTTTTTGGTAATTCTTATCTACAATTTAATCTTTTTGTTTTTCTATTGTTTCTTTTACATTTTCATATACATGTTTAAGTTTTTCCTTATGATTTTCAGCATAATATGAGTAAAATGCTGCGGGAATAAAAATTTCATTTGGATTTCGCGAATTAGTGTGTCCGAAGGTTAATTCGAAAGGGGTAAATTTAGTATGTATTGAGCTTTTGTAACCTAAAATTGCATAGTCAATTAAATCGTCTTCATTGGGGTGCATTTCTTTTAGAATTCTGAGATGTTCTATTAGACTGGAATTGAATCGTTCTGCTACACTGTTTGATTCGTAATGTCCTACAGTGCCAAAATGTATTTTTTTTATTGATGCCTCATATTACCTTTTTAAGGCACGCCTCAGCGTGTTTAAATCGAACTTTCAAACACGCGCGTTTTTTAAAGTCCCTATGGTAACTACAACAACTTGAGAAACGTAAGTATCAATGACAACTTTTTTTATTATTTTTTAAATTGTATATTTTCATTGGGAACCAATGTCTTATTTGGTTTTTTCTGAAAAATTTATTTATGTATTCATATATACATTGTATCCTTTTAAATATAAATAAAGAAACTTTTTGATTATTGATCTGACAGCAGTATCTCGTAACGTGAAATAAAAATAAATACTATTTAGGATGGACTTTCACGAAACTTGGCTGGGCATCGAGGACGGACTTCCATTTTTTTGTAGTAATAATATAATAATAATATTTTATGATTTCAAAGTGCACCAATAAAAAAAATAGCGTAAAGTATTCGTGGATAACTGGTCTTTCAAACACTTGCTCGATTTCGAGCACTCCGGCTGCGCCGTCGTGCTTGAAAATCGCGAGTGTTTGAAAGACCTGTTTATCCACTTATACTTTAATATACTATTTATTTTATGTTAATTGAAAATTCCTTTTACAGTATCATTATTAAATTCAGTACCATGGTCAAGAATAATTTTTACTGGTATTTCAAAAGAACGAAAGTATTTTATTAATGCTTTACTTACATGAATAGCCGTTTTGCCTTCGACTTGGTATGCTTGTGCAAACTTGAAAAATGTGTTATTAATAATTCAATATATTTTAGTGTTGTAATGAAATAAATCTATGTGAACAATTTGAAAAGGTTTTGATACTGTTTCAGTTATTACCAGAGGTGCGTATGGAGGATGTCTGCCATATTTTGTTCGTTGACAAATATTTTGTTTATGTATTCAGTAATGGTAGTTTTCATAATTTTTCAATAATAGTTCCGTTTGAAATATTCATACGTTTCTACAATACCACGATGGTTCGTTTTGCCAACGTGATGATGTTTTATTAGCATTACTTGTTCTTCCTTTTTCTTGATTGTGTTTTATTTGTTTTAAGCATCTAATTAATGTTTGGCCTTTTTCCGAAAAGTGTTCTAAATAGATTTTATTGAAATCGTGATAAAGAGAATCATTGTGAAAATACATGCAGTAACAACGTTTCATAATTGTGTAGTCTTTTAAAAATTCCAGTATGAAATTTTCATTATTTTGGGTCGTAATTTTAACATTTATTATTTTATGATTTTCGTAGGTTTCCTGCTCAACTATTAATTTGGGATATGGATGAGGTGTGACTATAATTTGATTAACTTTATTATTAATTATTTCGTCATATATTCGTATACCGTCATTTGTTGTTTCATTAGAAGTGGTGTGTTGTGTATTTGAGTCGGTGTCAATTGTGTCAGCTGTTTGCAAATTGGCATCGGTTATATTGTCATTTATTTGTTCGTCTATAAGGTCATTCAAAAATTGGTCTAATTCATGAGGATCTGTAATTTCGTCAGTATTAATAATCATTGAATCATTTTCGTGTGCGTTAATAACTACTCTAACAAGTGCATCGCAATTAGAATTTAAAGTAACTTTTTTGTAAATTATTTCATAGTCAAATTCTTCGAAACGTATTCTCCAGCGTATTAATTTTGAATTCGTTTCTCTTAGATTAAATAGCCAAACTAAAGGACGATGGTCACAATATATTTTAAATCGTTTACCGTAGAGATATGGTCTAAAGTATTTATAAGACCATACTATGGCAAGTAGTATTTCCTCGGAGAAACGTTTTTGTTCCGTTCTTATCTGATGTATTTCGTTTCTTGTTTCCTTTTGTTCCCATTTGACATCTTCAATTTCTTTTCTTTTTTCTGATTTCATGTCTTCCATGTTACTTTTCATTTGTAGTTTTAATTCTTCCATGGAAACTTCTTTTATATTAGTTTCTTTCCGTACAGATGATCTTCCGATTAGTTTTTTTTTTTCTAAATGCTTTTTCTTGTTCCACATTGATCCCAAATAATAGTGTAGTTCTTGAAAACGCTTCTTATCATTCACGACAGCTCAATAAAATACCAAATAAAAGCTACACAGGAAGACTGAACTACAAAATTGTTTAATGGATAATAATTTGTACTTTGAAGATTCCTATACAAAACAACAACTGATTGAAGATTTACAAACCCGCCAGGAACGGCCCTGCATATTTCAACACGTTCATGACTTCTTCACATTTTATTTCAATATATTTGCGATTATTACATGTTTATTACATAACAATTACACCCAAATATCCAGTTCCGTTATTGGAATTTTTAGTATACATACATATTATTGTGTTGGTAGATTTTTCTGGTCAGTTGTAAATAAATAAAATTGTTATTAAAGAATATTTTAATAAGCACAAATTTGGCAAATGAATTTAGGGACACCCTATATATATAAATTGTGACGATATTTATTTCTATTGTAATATAAATTTGGAAAATTAAAATGAAATTTTGTTTAATGTCACTGTCAAATTATAAATTGTCACACTTGGGCTTTAACAAACAGTTTATTTTATCAAATTTGAATTTCTGGGCTCCGGCTATATAATAATTTTCACTAGATTTAAATTTTAGTTTTATGTAACTTTGTCTTAATTGAGAACTCTTTGCTTCCGCACTCTGGGCGTACGGATTCAATATCTCATTTTTCCAGACCTATGGCCTCCAACTGTGTCAGATATTCACTATAATATAACACACAATAAACTACTCCAAATAAAAAAACTAATCAATTCCAAAATACGTCTATTACTTTGTTAAGTTTGTAATTTTGAATAACGAATTACCAAATTTAAGTTAACAATAAATATACATGAAGAATTAAAGATTGTTATTATTGGACGTAATAGATGGAATGCATTCTCTCTACTAAATAAAAGAGAAGAAACTTAACCTATAAATTTACAATGAAAAATACTGAACAATGATGATTTCTTGGACAAAATATTAATAAAGACTTGTTACCTTGCAGTTCAATTGTCAAATACACTTAATACAGGAAATCCTCTTCAATAATTATTGAACTCCTCACTAAACCAAAGCATAAGGTATGTACCATTTAACTTTTATTATTCTTTTTATAAATTTTGGGAAATTATCCCCTTTACCATTCGTATATCTTTCAAATATTTTCTTATCTCTCCAATTTACATATCATCCAGGAATGTTCATGAAAAATTTTTTATGCAAAACGAATCCAATTCAGCCTTCTTTCTTTTTCTCTTTATATCTTATAGTTTATTTTCAAAAGACCTTCATTTCATCAATTATATCTCTTTTTTGAAATCTCTGACCTCTTTTAAAATTATTTTAACTCTTGACAGCTCTTTCAAAATTTTCTTAATGACACTATCCTATTTATCTCTTAGTCACCTGAATTTGTATCTTTTGGTTACCGCAAAACAATCAGAGAGTAGTCATTAGACAGAACAAGTATCCTTTCTCCTTACTCATCACTAACTTTCTTCTATAACCTTAAATTGTGACCATTTGTCACCCGCACTTGACAAATATAAATTTTATAACATACTCTGTATGTTCGGGTAAATTACTCTACCTTCCTATAATTAAAATGCTACACAATATCTAAAATAATTTACAATCAATAAAATAATCTTCTATACTCCTGGACTTTGGTCAATGGCTTGTGAAGGTATGTTTCTATATTACACTGTACCATTTTGATTTCATTTCAATTTCAAAATCTTTACCTAACTTCTGATTAATTACTTAGGTACTTTTCAAATTTCTACAGTGTGTGCCAAATTTATCTAATATTTTATAAATCATTTATTGTTATTTGGTACATTATTCTAGCTAAAATTTTCTAAGACAATTTATTTGTCTTAACATTCCCCCTCAAGCCTTTGAGCAATTTATATGTTTACAGTAGAAATTCTCAAAGGATTGACCCATATTTGGTAACAAGTTGAACTAAGCAATAATAAATAACTTATAACTTCATATACTATTTCTATATTATGTTGATGAGCAACCATGATAATCAAATAACTGATCAATGTTGAATACACCACGTGTATTTCCCGTCTCTGGATGTACTAGTACATAACTATTCACTCCACCTTTATTATGAATTCTATAAGGACCTTCAAACAAACTATTGAAACGATATACCCTACCATTTATTTTGAAACCTACCAAATGTCTACAATCTGGATGTGAAGGAATTAACCAAAAATAATGTTTCAAATCTAGTTTTGAAAAAACTTTAGCATTTGTTACTCTACCTAAAATTGATTCTACTGTAAGTCGTGCTTCAAATTCTGGAACACAACATTTATTAAGATTTCTTGCATCAAGACAGATTCTCACTGAATTATCTTGTTTCCGAACAATCACTACTGGATTAATATATTGTGTGGTGCTATAACTAATTATGTTATCTCTCAATAAATTATTTAATGCATTATTAACATCCTCCCTATACTTATATGGTATTGGATAACTTTTTGCATGGAATTGTTTCATGTCTTTTATCTTTATTCTATGAACATAATCTTTAGCTATTCTTGATTCCTCATTTATTAAATCTTTATACTTTCCTATTAAATCTACCATTCTATCTCTCCACTCATTATCACAATCAAAACCTATATTCTCAAGTACCACTCCTTTTATTATGGCATCTTTGGCCTGAATCCTGCTTTCAAAAATCTCTCTTCCATTTGACCTACTAACATAATCATATTTATCCTCCCTATTACTTTCATTTAATATTTTATATTCATCATAATTATCATATTTATTCATTTCTTTATCATTCCATGTACAAAGAATTCTATCTATAAAAATCTTATCATTTTTTTTATTTTTGCAATTATTTTTATTTTCCGAATTATGTTCACAAAAATCCCATATACTAATTATATTCGAGTTTTTTACTACCCTTATACTTTCTTGTAATGAAAAATTTAATTCAAACTCTTTATTGATTTTAACAATTCCTTTTTCAAAATTTATTACAAAGTTATTTTTACTGAGTTCATCACTACCAATAAGTATATCGCATTCCAGATGGTTTACTATTAATAATTGAACTATAATCTCAAATTTTTCAAAGTGTATTTTAGTAACCACTGATCTATTTGTGTATCCTAAAGTTTTTTCATTTATGCCTACTAAGTTAGTTTTAGGAATTTTAATTATATCATTCTTCAAACATTGTACTTTATCAACAAATTTTTCTGATATCAAAGAAGCTGTAGATCCTGTATCTAAAATTATGCTAACATTATTGTCGTATATTTTACCATTTAAAATCATTAAACCTACATTTTTTTTTGTTCCAGGTGTACATTATTATAATCTCCGAGATCAAGAAATTCACGTGGGTGCATGTATTGACACCTAGTTGCAACATCATACACCCATTTTAAAAATGCGGTTCGGTATCATGTCTATTCCGATAATCTTCTGAGGAACGAGATCTTCCTGTAGATCTGAAATTTTCCTGAGAAGCAAAACTTTGTGAAGTACATCTTTCTGCACTTCTACCTCTGTGATTTTCATCTACCACATCCACTCGATTAACACGTCTCACATGTTCACCTGAGTCTCGAGAATTTATGTCTCTGTTATAACCATTATTGTTATTTTGGTTATCAAAATTTTGTTGGTTTCTTGTATTTTGGTTATAATTATGATTTAGATTGTGACTGTTTTGATTACCATTATTCCCCCGATTATAATTGTTATGATTATTTCTTTGGAAGTTATTATTTTGATTTTGGTAATCGCGGAAATTACTATTTTGATTATATCTATTTAAAATTCTATTTCCATTATTGTTTGCCTGATTATATTGACTGTTCCTATTTTGGAATCCTCTATTAATTTCATTAAAATTTTTGTAATTATAATTATTTTTAATCTGATTATTTCCATCAATTAATTCATTATAATTCCTATTATTTCGTGCCCTATGTTGATAATTTCTATTCTGGTTACCATCCAAATTTTTATATTGAACACTGCCATCTAAGTTTCGTTCAACTCGAGTTAAATATGACAATAGCATATCAAACTGACTAATATTTTGTATGCTTATAGTTTCACAAATTTCACTTTTATAGTGCCTAGACAAAAACATAACGATTTCTGATTCAGGTATGCTTGGTACAAGGTATTGTGCTTGAGCATACACCTGTAAAGCATAATTAGTTAAATTATTGCGTTGTGAGTCAAATTTACCAAAATACAATTTTTCACGAACTTTTCCCTGCTGTAACTCACCCCAAAAATTGTGTAAAAACAATTTTTCAAAATCATCCATATTCTGAATTTTATCTTCCTTACAATTCAACCAAAGTAAGGCCTGACCTGTTAAATTACTCCTCAAAAATTCGTGAAGATCTCCAGTGTTTTCAATTCTCCTGGCTCTACTTTTAATTGTTTTTATAAAATTTATAGGGTGTACCTTTCTAAAGTCACCACAAAATTTTGTAGACTCATCAACTTTACTATTACAACCAAAATACATAGAACCTGATGACTCACCAATAATACGATTATCTGATAAGTTTTTTACTTCTGCTGTAATATTTGTTAATTTTTGTTCTACCTGTCTCCTAAAATTTTCCATTAGTTCATTGTTGTTTGGATTGTTTCCTTGTATGCTTTTTTTTTAACTCTTCTCTAAATCTTGCTTCTGTCTTTTTGTTTTCGTTTTCGGCCAGATCCAATGTTGTTTGTATTTCCTTTCGAACATCTTCTTCGAAATCTGTTATTCTCTTGTTAGTTTTTATATTTTCATTAGTTTGCCTTCTTTCTATCCGTTGCAGATCTTCTTTGAATATCTTTTCTTGTTGCTTGGCTTCTTCTCTTAAGCTCTTGGTCTCTTGTTTTAAGCTTTTCTCCATACCATATATTTTTGTTTCTTGTTCCCCCATTTTATCTTCTATCTTATCGATTCTTGCCTGATGAAACTCATATCTTCTATCAAAATTTTCTAAAATTGCTTGTATATCAGATTGTAACTCATTTTTCACATTTTTTATATCTCCTTTTACTCCTTGGATTTCACTTGTCATCACTTGCATTTGACTTGTCATCATTTGCAAAAATCCTTTTAATTGTATAATATCAATATTTTCTTGAGGATTAGTCTGTTTTGGGCTTTCTTGAAGAACTCGAGTATCCTGTTTCTCTTTTTCTTGAGTTCTTCTGTCATCATTGTTACTCTCCTCCACATCATTTCCCAATATTTTGTCCTGTTCATCCAAATTTTTCAAAGTTTCTTGTTCCCCCTGTATATCTCCTTTTCCACATTCACAAGATTCCATTCTGATGGCTTCAATAAGTCTCTTTTGCAGCTCTGCTTTCTTTCCACTATCACTTAAATTCCTTTCCACCAAAAGTTCTTTCAATTGTGCTATCGTGTATTCTTTTATCTCTAATTCTCGCTTATCAGACATGTCGTTTTATTGTGTATATTATAAATTTACTCTACAATACTAATGATACAAAACAGCAAAAACACCTGAGACGTACCAATCAAGCAAATAGCAAATGTTTCACAGAATCTGATAATTATTTTAATATTATTTGTATAAATAAATTGTTTCAAAATGACTACCTGTAATTATTAGTTTATCTGAAGTAGATATTGTTGTTACTAGGAAAAGGATAACCTTACGTCTGGAAAATTATTTAGCCCTGTTTTTGAAAAAAAAATACCGCACCACGTTGGGCTGACAAAATTGTGACGATATTTATTTCTATTGTAATATAAATTTGGAAAATTAAAATGAAATTTTGTTTAATGTCACTGTCAAATTATAAATTGTCACACTTGGGCTTTAACAAACAGTTTATTTTATCAAATTTGAATTTCTGGGCTCCGGCTATATAATAATTTTCACTAGATTTAAATTTTAGTTTTATGTAACTTTGTCTTAATTGAGAACTCTTTGCTTCCGCACTCTGGGCGTACGGATTCAATATCTCATTTTTCCAGACCTATGGCCTCCAACTGTGTCAGATATTCACTATAATATAACACACAATAAACTACTCCAAATAAAAAAACTAATCAATTCCAAAATACGTCTATTACTTTGTTAAGTTTGTAATTTTGAATAACGAATTACCAAATTTAAGTTAACAATAAATATACATGAAGAATTAAAGATTGTTATTATTGGACGTAATAGATGGAATGCATTCTCTCTACTAAATAAAAGAGAAGAAACTTAACCTATAAATTTACAATGAAAAATACTGAACAATGATGATTTCTTGGACAAAATATTAATAAAGACTTGTTACCTTGCAGTTCAATTGTCAAATACACTTAATACAGGAAATCCTCTTCAATAATTATTGAACTCCTCACTAAACCAAAGCATAAGGTATGTACCATTTAACTTTTATTATTCTTTTTATAAATTTTGGGAAATTATCCCCTTTACCATTCGTATATCTTTCAAATATTTTCTTATCTCTCCAATTTACATATCATCCAGGAATGTTCATGAAAAATTTTTTATGCAAAACGAATCCAATTCAGCCTTCTTTCTTTTTCTCTTTATATCTTATAGTTTATTTTCAAAAGACCTTCATTTCATCAATTATATCTCTTTTTTGAAATCTCTGACCTCTTTTAAAATTATTTTAACTCTTGACAGCTCTTTCAAAATTTTCTTAATGACACTATCCTATTTATCTCTTAGTCACCTGAATTTGTATCTTTTGGTTACCGCAAAACAATCAGAGAGTAGTCATTAGACAGAACAAGTATCCTTTCTCCTTACTCATCACTAACTTTCTTCTATAACCTTAAATTGTGACCATTTGTCACCCGCACTTGACAAATATAAATTTTATAACATACTCTGTATGTTCGGGTAAATTACTCTACCTTCCTATAATTAAAATGCTACACAATATCTAAAATAATTTACAATCAATAAAATAATCTTCTATACTCCTGGACTTTGGTCAATGGCTTGTGAAGGTATGTTTCTATATTACACTGTACCATTTTGATTTCATTTCGATTTCAAAATCTTTACCTAACTTCTGATTAATTACTTAGGTACTTTTCAAATTTCTACAGTGTGTGCCAAATTTATCTAATATTTTATAAATCATTTATTGTTATTTGGTACATTATTCTAGCTAAAATTTTCTAAGACAATTTATTTGTCTTAATATATATATATATATATATATATATATATATATATATATATATATATATATATATATATTGAGATGATATATTCAATAAGGAATAATATATAAAGATCATAGATATTAAAGATTAGAAATATCATAAGATAAAACAATCATAACAATAACATATGACAACAAATTCAGTTTCTTTAGAACATTCAGTCATAAAATAAATAAGAAATTCAAGTAGTAGGTCTAAATAGAATACCAAATATAATTATGAATTCAATTTGATTTTCAGTCTATCAAGGTATAAGTCTAGTAGCAAAATTTCTTCAAAAGACTAAGTTGATTTTAAGTTTAAAATTCTAAATTATTAAATAGATCCTAAAATTTAAGGAAATGAGAGTTTGATAATAAAAATTTGTCAAACACATTAAACCCACAGGACTCATGAGTCATGTCCATAGATTTGTCAGGAAATTAGATAATTAACTTAATAATTTTAAGATAGATGTAAAACTGTTGGTTAAAACGTCTATTTAAAATGTTTCAGACAAAGATATTTAGTTTAATAAAATCTGATGCAATTTGAAACGTGACATCTAAATATTTTCATAATATAGTTTCTAGTTGGAAAGGAAAATTGAAAATTTAAATAGGATCACTTAATTTAAATTTAGAATTAATGAAAAAATATTATATATGGGAAATAATTATAAAATTTATATTATAGCGTATGTAGGATGAACAAGTATGTACGTAATATTGATTACATAATATAAAATAAATAATCATTTGTCAATAATATTTCACTAAATTTATCAATTCTAAGTATTTATCAGGATATCAAATTAAATTTCATTATAGTATAATCAAAGATAAATAAATAAGCCAGATTAAAAATCAATGCAAATTATCAATAAGGTAATTTCACGTTATAAGTAACATAAGACAGAACTTTAAAAGAAACCAAGCTCAACTAATTAACTTGACGGAAGCCGAGACATTAGACACGAAAAGATTCATTTGTTAGCAACATAAATTTTAATGAAATCTGTAATTTGTATGCAATGTCGATAAAAAAGGAATTAAAACATGAGACAGAAATACCAACTGATAATTACTATGATTATTGACAAATGATGAGGATAAAATTTGATAAAAAAAGAAAACTAATGAAATGTTATGTTTAAAATGTGGTGAATAGAAAAAAAATATGAAATAATTTGTATACATATGCTTTTGAATATTTCTGTTGTAAAATTGCGATATATCAAAATTAGAGCTGACCAATCAGACAATAGGACGGTGAATAGAATAATCTAGAGAGTGTAAAACTTCCGGTCAACAACAAAGGGTTGTTGATAAAAAAAGAAAAGGGAGACAGTGAGAAGGGGGAAGTAAAAACGAGACGTGTGCGGTAACATCTGTGAATGGGAAGTTACATTTTGAAATAAAAAGTAATAAATATCATTAGAAGTCTAATTAAAAGATACTGTGATTAAGTTAACAATCCATAATACGCATAAACAAGTTTTTAATAGGAGAGTGAGATTTGAACGAGTTATCAAGAAATGAGGAGACAGTGAGAGGGGGGAAGTAAAAACGAGACGCGTGAGGTAACATCTGTGAATAGCGGAGTTAAATTTTAAATTTAAAGTGGTAAATATCATTAATTAAATCTAATTAAAAGATACAGTGATTAAGTTAAATAATTCATAATACGCATAAAGTTTTCCGGAGGAGAATGAGATTTGAACGAGTTATCCAAAAAGGATGAGTTGCAGCCAAGAGATATGTAAAGTGTTTAAACGCGGACATATTGGAGAAGCTAGTTCTCACCAGGTTGGCGATATTTGAATTTATTTTGG
Source organism: Galeruca laticollis (assembly GCA_963921935.1). NCBI lineage: Eukaryota > Metazoa > Arthropoda > Insecta > Coleoptera > Chrysomelidae > Galeruca > Galeruca laticollis. The sequence continues at coordinate 64,143,354 of OY998176.1, read as the reverse complement.
TCCAAAATAATATAACACACTTACTGAATTAAACAAATGATCATTATAAACTTACTTAAAATTTTAAAAGGCCGAAAATTAATAAAGAAATTGAATGTAACATTAAGAATAACTATATAAGTGAAATATTAAATGATAATGGTATAAGATTTACAACTTACCTGATATTTTGTTGAAAAATGTAAATTGCATGTTTATAGTTCATAAGAAATTATAGTTTGATAAGTCACAAAATTTATCATTTTACACACACATATATTATATAAATATCAAACTGCACTTCGCTAAAATATTTGAAATAATTTAAAACGATACACCACATGAAATGATTTTAAACATACTGTTTCAAAGCTTAAAATATAAATTCTTTTCCACATAAAAGTTGTGTTACAAAAAAAAAGCTTTGTATCTGCAGGTGTCTTTTCTAAGCTTTCAAGATAAACAATATGAAAATTATGCAAATGAGCTTCATAAGCGTCACATTTTATTATTTGTAACCATTTGTATATGAATTTACATAAATGATTTTGGTCAAAATTTTGTTTAATTGCTAATATATCTAATTTCCGTTTTGAGAGTAATCGCCCTGAGGTAAATTTATGTTTCACATATATTGGAATGAGAAAAACTTATAAAGTAAGGAATGAAATTAATTTATTCATGTGAGCAGAACATTTTAAAAAAAATTTGAAACATTAATAATAAATAAATTAAATTGGCATCCTAACAATTAAATAATAACACATTAATAAAGGTTTCATAGCTATTAAAAAATAATTAGTTATATCATAGATAGAAAGTTAATCTGAGAATAAAATAAACATAAATAATAACAAAGTTAAATAATGACTATAACAAAAAAGGCATCCCAACGTAGTAATACATATTAATATATATAAAAAAAATTTAAAATGTAATTTGAATCAAATATAAAAAGTCTAAAAGAAAAACGACCTAGTTTCGATTCTCAGAGACAGTGTAACTTAATTAAACAATTATGTAAAATCAACAAATTAACAAAAGGTTGTCACGCATAAATGTCGAACACTAAAACACCGTTGTTTTGAATATCATGAAAATACAGACGAATTATGAAACTTAGCATAGATAAATTTAATTAAAGTTAACCTTCAACAACGAAAACAAAAACATAGAGGCGAGGACGAGTAAATGACGCATCAAAATACAGCAACGTTTGCTCTTTTGGCATAATCAACTCGTCCCAAAAAACTCGAAATGAATAGAGGGAAAGAGGACGACGAGGGAAGTCGGACAGCGATAGTGCAGTCCGGTACTTCTGGCGTTTGTCGACAGCCCACGTTTGGACAGTGAGTTTTAGTTTTTGTCGCAAAGTGCTGAAATCAGAGATAGCCGATCAGAGCTCATATCCCGTCGAGCGATCGAGAATAGAATCCAGACGCCGGTTTTTTTGTGATGTTCAACCAGGATTTTCCAAACTGTACGTTTTTGAACCTGAGAACCTTTTCTTCATTGTTTTTTTTTGGAAAATCATATTCGTATTGATTTTTTTGTTTTGTGTGTCTGACTATTCATCCAGCCATATAAGTGTTATACTGAAGCATGAGCCGTATATCATCGTAATTAGAGAATAATATACTTCGTATATTTTTTTCTTATGATTATACACTTTTATTCAGGGAGTTTTACGAGGGGTACACCCCCCTAAACCTAAGCCATACAGATTACTCCAATCATACACTGAAAAAGTTTCGTATCAGTTATTATATTATAAAGTTTTATTCCTGAGATATTTATTTATGTTAATCGACTGTTAACACTGTCATTAGGGAGAAATATGTTCAACATCAGTTGCTACCCCTGGTATATGAAAGACGCCAATGACCATATATTATTTATAGCATAAATTATATTCGCTTCGAACATTAAGATTTCATTATTCAGTTAAAATGTTATCGGCCGACGAAGGTCACCCCGGTCAGCAGAAAAGTCGGGCTACGAAATCATCTTTTTTGCAGTACGTAATTTCAAAGTTATGAAAGTCACTGAAGTAACCATTAGCTGGGTCAAGGTTTTATATTTTAGTAAGGAGACGCTAGATATTTTTTCCTTAAGAAAACCCCGGCCACTTTTCACTGACGAAATGATCTTCGTTGTCCTTACCGGACGCTAACTGGAAGGGAGGGTGGATATATTTAGGAACCCTAGCTATTATTTCACGCGCCGGACAAATGACATTATTATTGTATTATATCGTATACCGTAGGCATCGAAAGTGTACCCTAGAGTTAATTCATTGGTTTTTGATAACTTTATTTTCATTTGTTCGTAATATAGGCCTATTTATATGTTATCTACCTAGACTGTTTCCTTTACCCCCAACAAATCCCTCCTCAGACACAGATGGACTGGACCCCGGGGACGTACAGGCAGCTGGACGACCCGACAAACCTTAGAGCTCAGGCTTGGCACATGGTTTAAGCCCAAGGGGGCCCACGACACTCTCACGCTCGAGCTAAGAAACTACCCTCCCCCGAGGTACTTCAACAGGGGATTTCCGGCTCTATTGTGCCCTACGGCACTGGTGACAGCAAACGTTGCAAAAACAAAGGTGAACAAATAATCAAACAATCCGCAGTTGTTACAATATATATTCGCTTTACATATATTTCACCAGCACCTGAAAAAACGAATAATTCATTTATTATTTTCTTTCAGCTTTTTATTTATAACTTCGAAGAGAGCGTCGGCTCCTTTTTGGTTAGCTTCTTCGTAGTACGGCAACGATTTCATTTGCTTCCACCAAGCGGTAATGTTCGGGTACTTTGTTTCGTCCAAAGGGTAGAACACTCTCCAAGCTGTGACTGACGTAAGGAAGGAAAAGTCGGCCACCGTCAAATGATCGCCGGCTATAAATTTGTTTTTATCCAAGAATTTTTCAGTTATATTGAAAGCTTCTTCTAGTGAAGCAAGTAGTTTCGGGTTAGGTTCTTTTGCTCCTTCGTACATAATTTCTTTCTATAAAAAGAGAAAATTAGTGAAAAACTTGAAAAATAATAATCATTTTAAAAAGGATTCATTAATATATAGGGCGTCCAAAAACTCTCCTGCCAAACGGAAGCTACAGTTACTAGATGTGATTTTATGTCGATTTAGTTCAAATTACCTTAATCCGAAAATGCATACTAAGGGAGCTACAGCCCTTTGAAGAAGACGTCCTCATATGAGTTTTCTTCAAATTACTCAAAAATACCGTTACTTAAAATATTCAAACTTGGTACAATCAATAAATAGTTACAAACCAGTCGTTTGTTAAAAATAATTTTTCTCCAGATCTATCACAAGCGTGTCAGTTGGGGGTAACCAACAGGTATTTTTATTAAAAAAAATGTATTTTCAAGTTTTTTATGTATCCGACCCCGAATTTGGAAAATTCAACATAATTTTAATAAAATCGATATCATTAACCGTTTTCGAAAAAAATAAATTTAAACTTCTTGAGTTTCTTACATAAAATCTTGTTGGATTATAATCTGTAATATCAAGTTGACTTTGAAAAATCAACAAAATCTGACATTGTGTCAAATTGTTTTAATTCTAAACAGTTGTTATTATTATTATTGTGTGTGAAAGGTAAGAAATAATAGTTAATTTGATCAAAATGGTTTATTTTTCGAATGAAGAATATGCTGATATGCATTTAGTATATGGGGAAGTACAATGTAACGCTCGTACAGCAGAGCAAAGATATGCGGAAAAATTTCCAAACAGAAGGCATCCTACTCGCGCAACATTTGTAGTCGTACACCAAAGATTAAGAGAAAGTGGCTCAGTAGTACCTAAAAATACTGAGACAGGTAGACGACCTGATGTGCCAATGGAATAAGTAGACGATTTTTGATTGACATCGAAAATAATCCTGAGGTTAGCACCAGAAGACTCGCTGCTATGTATTCTGGCATTTCCAAGTCTTCCATATGGAATATTATTCATAAAGAAAACCTTCATCCTTTCTATTTTCAACAAGTTCATGCCATGGTAGATGGTGATTTCCCTGCCCGCATAGTTTTTCAAAACTGGTTGCGGAACAAAAAAAACCAGGATCCTAATTTCTTTTCCAATATTTTATTTTGCGATGAATCTACGTTTACCAGAGACGGAATTTTTAATCCACATAATGCACATCATTATGCCTACATTGGTGATAATCCTCATGCAACAGTAGAGACAAAGCACGAGTAAAGATTTAGTATAAATGTTTGGATAGGTGTAATCGGTAATCAGCTTCTGGGACCCGTAGAGCTTCCTAGCCGTTTAACAGGACAAGAATATCTTAATTTCCTACAAAATGTTTTACCTGATTTAATAGATGAGGTTCCCCTGATGATTCGAAATAATTTATGGTTCATGCACGACGGCTGCCCAGTTAATTTTAGTAGAGAGGTTCGGCAATCGACAATAACTATTACGATAAATGGATTGGAAGAGGTGGTCCAGTTAATTGGCCCCCAAGATCTCCAGATTTAAAACCCTGTGATTTTTGTATTTGGGGTTATTTAAAATCATTAGTCTATGCTGTTCCAATAGAAACCCGTACTCAGCTGTGGCAAAGAATTCAAAACGCTTGTAATGAAATTAGAAATAATGCAGCAATTTTTGCAAAAATAAGACGAACTTTAGAGAAAAGAATAAATTTGTGTATTGAGATAAATGATCGTCATGTAGGGCATCTGTTGTAAAATTAATTCTCTTATTTCTGTTGGTAATTATTTCTAACTTTGTTTTTTTTAATGTTGATTGTTGTTTTATACATTCACGAAATAAAATTAATTTAAAATTTCCAAAACAATGTAAGCAACTTAATACTTACGACTTTTGTTATCAAATATCTGTACAATTTGATGATTTTTCAAAGCCAACTTGATATTACAGATTATAATCCAACATGATTTTACGTAAGAAACACAAAAAGTTTAAATTTATTTTTCTCAAAAACGGTTCATGATATCGATTTGGAAGAAGAGAATATCTTTTATGAAAATTATCTTGAATTTTCCAAATTCGGTGTCGGATACATAAAAAACTTTTTTTTAATAAAAATACCTGTTAGTCCCCCCTACTGACACGCTTGTGATAGATCTGGAAAAAAATTACAGCAAACGACTGGTTTGTAACTGTTTATTGATTATACCAAGTTTGAATATTTTAAGTAACGGTATTTTTGAGTAATTTGAAGAAAACTCATATGAGGAGTTCTTCTTTAAAGGGCTGTAGCTGTCTTAGGAAGAATTTGAGCTAATTCGACTTAAAATCACCTCTAGTAACTGTAGTTTCCGTTTGGCAGGAGAGTTTTTGGACACCCTATATATTAATGAATCCTTTGTTGTTTGGTAATTAATAATTAAATAATTCTTATTATTGGGAGTAGAAAAAATAATGTACGTAACTTTCATGTAATGGTCATGAGTACACTAGCATGTTATATACGAAACTCGCTTAGTGTCCTACAACATGCTCGTGTATTAATGGCTAATATCGAAACAATTGTCAATTTCTTAGAATTTTTAACATTTTTTAAATACATTGTGGAATTATCTAGAAACAGTAAGTTTCATTTCAAGCACTTATATAAGTAGATTCCACGAAGTAAGGGTCGAAACAGTTAATTTCATGAGATATAACTTATTTTTCCACTAATTATTCTAAAAACTCGTTTGACTTATAGAAAAAGTCAAGTCGAAAACGTAGTCCATCATTATCAACAGTGTCTTAAACGTTTCCAACAAGAGAGTTTCTACAGATATTAAATAATTTAAAAAAAAACATGGAGAATCAAGAATAACTGCTCGTTACTCGCGAATTAAGGATTACTACCCTAAAAGTCACTTTTTAAAAAGATACTTTATTGACAACAACCACACTACTTAATATCAAAATGTGTCTAATATAATCAATCAATCGAACTTTTATACAAAAAAAAATACAACTATTAACTAAAAATGTGCAATTATAAGGGACGAACAAAACTGATAGGGGTGATGGCACATCTTGTTTGATTTCTAGTTCTTCCGGAGTCTTCATTAAACGTACTCGGAGTTTGTACAATCGCAGTATTGTGCAAACGGTTGCGGCAATGTAGTTTGGGGTAATCTAAGAAGTTTTTTTGCTGATTGGTAGGTATTTCAAACTTGGGTCGAAATTTTGTAGCTGATCGAAGTAGGGCTTCGTTAGTACTTTTTGAATTACCGATGTATTTGTTCGATATTGTATTTCTAGTGGATTTATTTCTTCAGCTAATGGCCTCAGAGGGAAATAGTGGATAAAGTTATGTTTACTAGTCCCAGCTTGAGGGATAGAATTCCTGGATTGTCCTCAAGAACCTGCATCCCCACTTCTTGAGCCATTATGTATGTACCGGGTGGCGATTTTACAATTCCTATACTGATATGGTCAGGGGGGCGACTGAACTTTTATAGTTTTTGTTTGCAGAATATCAGCTGCATAACCTATTCTATTACGGTTCAAAAATGGACCATATTGGTATATAATTTGTAAGACAAATTTAAGATCAAATACTGAATAAATGTCATTTCAGTCATTTGAGTACTTATAATATTGACCCTCCTCTATGTCCTTAATTTAGAGTTATTGAATAATGTTTTATACAAAATTACGTTTTTTTGCAGTTTTTTATAATCTATTGTTAAACAGAACATTTGAACACTGGAACGAAAATATCTGACTAGGTAGGTGGGTATTTATTTTTTTAATAGAAAAGTCTTTATGGAACTCAATATTTCAAAAAGGCATAAGTATTTTGCAGAGTTAAAAAATATTGAATTATATCTCTACAGCTAATTCAGCCGGTTTTGAAATATCAAGCTCTAAAGATTATAAAATAAATCGTAGTGAATCCACGAATATCCATGGATATCTGAAATATGCTTTAATTTTTATAGAATTCTTGCATAAAAAAAGTCTAAACACACATATTTTCATAAAAATGAAACTCAATAAGTAGGAACAAAAATTGTTTATGGTTAACAAAATCAAAAGCCACATATTTGCATAAAACTGAAACCAAATGAGTAAATAATAATATAACTAAAAACTTATCTCTTGATATTTTATTGGACGTTGTCACGCGCTGTTGAGTTAATGTTTTTTTGCACTGGATTCGTTTCTTTCTATGTTTAGGCTAATATTGTAAGATTTTCGTTTTTTTTTTCTTTTCTTCGAGTGTGGATGGCCTTCCGACTGTATGCAATTATTACCTCTCCCTATCTCTTGGAAAACAAAATGGACACAATTTGAGACGTCGTCTGAAGTTTTTCCAATGTAGTCACCATTTTTCTTGATACTGCGATATTCGAAGGATATTGATCTTTATTCAATATCTCTGAAACTCGTGTAAATTCGGCTTGGATTCTATCAATGGCTGCGTTATACTATTGACTGATTGTTTCGATAATTGGCAAATCAAGGGAGCTGTCAACAGTTTCAGGTTGATCTGACTGAACAGTGTTATTATTTTCTGTGTAACACGTTTCACTGGTTTCCTCGAGATCAATTATGTCATCATAGAAAGCAGGTAAATATGTATACCCAAAGGCAATTTTAGCTTGCCGATCAGTTTTATTCAAAAACAAGGAACTTTTTAAAGAAAGTCCGTACTTTTGTTCAACTGCACATAAATGCTTACAATATTGTCCTCCTTGATCAAAATAACAATTACAACACTCAGTTTCTATATTTACTTCGAAATAGTTACTTTTGTGTTTAACACGGTAATTAAGATGGCTGATATGTGTTATTTCTTCAATATCGCTTATTTTACGAGAACAATTATCATAAGCTAGAGTTAAATTTCGTCCTCTTGCATTTGCAAATTTTAGAAGTCTATTTTTGTGATAGTTTTTGAAAATCCAGGTAATGAAGTCGATAAGGACACATATGTTGAATGCTTTGCATCGCTGCAATATAACGTCCTTGAAAATCCTGATGGAAGCTTCACAGTAGTTGTTTGAATTGTTACCCCTGTGCAAAACGTCACTACGAAAAGGTAAACACCATTCTTCTCGACGGCTCCAGGTATGTTCTAGATATGCTTTGGCATTTTTATAGTTGTTCAAAGGTGGGTCGTTGAATAATTGAAACATGAAATTATCTGCATCTGAAGTAGTTTTAGCAAACAAAACATGACGAAAATCTTGTAGTTCGAATCCCATAGCCAGCGCCAAAAAGTTTGCGTTACATGAAAAATGCAGAGTAGCAAACGGAATTTTGGAAATACTAGTTTAAGTGCATTTCTTTCTGCAGTGTCATCGTCGGTCATAATAATTTGTGGCTCAAATGATTTATTACAAGTGGCTCCTAAGTATTGCTTAGACATTTTCAGAGCGTATAAGTAATCATTTTCTGATTTATTTTTATGAAGAATAACAGCTATTGGAAATGCTCCCATTTTTGTAGCTGCAAAAATAAAAGTGACTGAGGTGCTACTCTGGTCACAAGAATCACTGGTGTCAATAAAGATCATCTCATCTGCATGACCTGCTTTGAAAGTTCTTTTCATAACGGCAGTGAGCAGAACAACAAGAAATAGATTTTCGTTAAGACACAAAAGGATATCCTGTTTTTGTAAGTCTTCCATTTTAATCTTGATTTTTTCAATAACACTTTGGTCATGTCTTCCTCCATATTTTTCAGACCTCCATTGTTGATAGAAGTAGGTCACTTGTCTTTCCGTTGGATTCACTTGCGCATTTGCTAGAAGCACATTGATGTCATCATCACAATTTTCAGATAAAAAGAATTCATGATAAGTCTTGGCTGCGAAAGCTCTCATACCAGATTCAAAATATCGGCGAAAAGTTTCTTTTGTATCTTAATTGCATCGTAATAAGCTAAATGCTTGAGCAACCTGTATTCGATGAGAATGTTCATAGTTTATATTGATAACTACATTCAAACCTTTTTTCAATAGGTTATACTTGCCAAACACTCGTAATTTCTTGTACAGACTTTTTTCTTGGATAGACGTTTATTCTTCTAGACTAGATGACACACATAGAATTTGCGAAACTCATAACGAACACAATTATTGAACACTTTGTTTACAAACCAGTTAGTATTTGTGCTACGCGAGAAGTCTTTGATGAAGGTTTCACGTGTTTTCGTGCAATTTTCTCCTGAACTGAAATTTAGTCACAAAATGATCTTGATTTTTCTCCTGAAATTCAAAATAATGAATGTCACGATACTATTTATTACTGTTTTGGCCGTTTCAGTGCACTAAAAATCGTTAAACAAAAGATATTAAAGAAGCACAGTTTTATAACCTCAAATTAAACTATGTGTCGACACACAATAATAAAAAGAGAGAGGGCAATCGTTTACCGCCAAACTGCTTACTGAATTGGACTAGATTTTGTGCCCGTAGTAGCTAACAAAATGAACTTAACAAATTCTGTTCCAGTACGGTCAATTTTAGCACTGTAATAGACAAGAACTATTTTTTTGCAAACAAAAGCTACTCGATTTCAGTCACCATCTTAACTATATGATATAGATCGCTACCGGGGCTCAAAGATTGCCGTTTGATCTCACCATCTACTCGCTTAGTCCTTTCTAACGTATGTCCAACAATCCCTCACAACATTATAGAACAGAGTCTCAGAGATCTAGGATTATACCTGATGTCACCTACAAAATTTCTTCGGATTGGAATTTCACAACCCGAATACAGCCACATATTGAGTTTCCGCAGACAAGTCTTCATACAACCTGCTCCTAACATCAATAATAGTTCTTCTTCACCTAAATCGATTCTCGTATACTATGATAATACTCCGTGCCGTATTTTCCTTTCTGAAGATAAGCTTATGTGCTACAAATGTAAGAAGAATGGTCATGTCTCTGTTCATTGTCACGAGACTGTTACTGAACCTATAGCCGACACTCTACAAGAACAACCAGTAGAAGATATAATTCCTCAAGCTCAAGAAACTCACTTCAATGTTACAGAACCTATAATCAGCCTTATCCAAAATAATACAATTGAAGATTTAGCCCCTCAAGGCCAAGAAATCTCCACCTTAATGAACACCTCCTCGCATAAGCGGCCTCATTCAGAGATCAGTCCACTGACTCAGAATCCAGCGGAAGAGTTGGGGCCTCCTTTCATCATTCCCATTTTTCAGTCTCAGAAGAAATCGAAACCTCAAACACAAATCCAGTCCGTGGAATCCCTGGTTTATCCTGCCAAACAACTCTTTGAGGACAATTCGTCTAATTTTTCACTGGACTATAGTCAGATTGTTAGTTTTCTGGAGGACTCGTTCGGTTCCCCGGACTCCCTCAGTGTGGCCCGCAGGTATACTGGGAAAGTTCACGCGCTTCAAGCTATACTTACTAAGATATATCCAGCACTCACCGAACGCAGCATTAAGACCTGAATCACAAAATTGAAAAAGAACATAATGAAACAGCTCAACAAAGAACTAGAAACCGGCTCTTACATCTCAGTGTCCGGAAGCGAAAGAGATGTATCTCTAGAAACATTTTAAGACCTCCCAACTCCATACATAATCAGAATCATTCATCTTGCAATGGAATATAAATGGGGTATACCCCCATCTAGGGATGCTGCAGATGATGGTAAATGATGAAAAACCCTCAGTTATATATCTACAGGAGACCAACTTCACCAAAAATCAAGAAACCCCCAAAAGATGTGTCTCCTGTTACGAAGAACTAAACGTTAAACACATAATCATGGAGTGTCCCAACTATAGTGAGGAGAGAATAACTTCAGGCCTTCGCGAAAAACTTAGTGATGCTTTGAACCCGGATAACATCGAGTTGCTACTAAAAATTCTGGAATTAATTAATATTATAAACCTAATATAAGTCATACTGTACTACCATTGCTAACAACCTTCGTGGTTGATGCGGATCATCAATATTGATTTATTGAAACAATTGTCAATTTTTTAGAATTTTCAATAATTTTTATTATATTGTGGAATTAACTAGAAACCGTGAGTTTCATTTAAAACACTAATATGAACAGATTCCACGAAGTAAGGGTCGAGACAGTTAATTTCATACGCAATAATTATTGGATACTGGAAAATAATATAATAGGGTGCATAGGTAGGTACTTATAAGTTGGCTGTGAGTGACTGATATTTCTTTGTGCATTGAATCTGCAATTTAAATTTGAAATTGACATTTTCCGACTATACCTAGGGTAGGCAAAAGTATTTATATTTAAGTATTGAACATTTTTAGGAAACTATGATGTTATTTTAGATTCTTTTTTCAGAAAACGGAATAGGTAGGTACATATAATTATAAAGATGGATTCCTCTGACGATCTCTCAGGAGATTATTTTGAAAATACACCCTCTAAACATATTACAAGTAGCACAGAATGCTTCTAATGATTTATTGCCCCAAAAATCTGTGAATATTTACGAAACAAAATACAATTAGTTTAAAAAATGGTGTAGGAAAAATAAAATAAGAAAATATTTCGAAAATGTCCGAGTGCACAAATTGCACCTTTAATATTAGTATTGTAATAATTGAATTCGTCTGTTGTTTTGTTAATTTGTTGTAATTTTAATTAAAATGTTCAGAATATTAATCAATATAGAATATATTATATTAGGAATCAATAAAAGCGGTATAGTTTCGTCTAAAGAAAAATTAAGCCTACTTTAGTGCGCAAAGTAAATTACTATTAAACTTCTGTATTTTGATAAAATTTTCGGTACTAGAAAAAATAGTGTATATAATTCGTGTGTAAAGACCTTTTTTCGACTCATGTGATTGTCGCATTCGCCTGCGGCTCATGCTACAATATTCACATTCGTCGAAAAAAGGCTACTTTACACACTTGTTACATAAATAACTATTCTGAGATACAGTTGGTTATCTCTCTTAATCAGACACCCGGTACATTTATTAGTTTCGAACTTTATTGTCCTTGACTTCTAAATGTTACTTACATGTACATCCCTTGTAGTATAAATAACTATTAAATCCTTACTGTTTTTAATGTATGCATTATTTACAGTTGGTCCGGTGAATCTTTTTCCATGCGTCATTAATATTTGATAACATAACCGACATAATTTTCAAGCCGTATCTCTTTCTATTAATAACGAAGAACAGAACAAAATAATTTGACATTTGTTAGTTATGTTATCAGATATTAATAACGCATGGGAAAAGATTCACCGGACTAACTATAACAATATAACTTGTAGAATTGTACTCTGCTTTATGATATAATGTGAATAACTGATATGTACAAATTTTACTAATGTTCATGATGCACTATCGTTGTTTACCATCCAATTAAAACCTAATAAAAAATATGTAATGCTTATCAGAATGATAAAATTATATAGATTAAAATGATCCACTTACAAAGATAGTTATTCCTCTTAAGAACAAAATACTGGAGTCAAAATGAAGACGGTGGTCCACTATTGCTCTCTGCTTTAGGTCTTTTGGATACAATGAGTCGTCTTTTCCGTATTTAGATACAAGGTATGTGATTATAGCATGACTATCAGTTACTATGAAGCCGTCGTCATCCAAAACAGGAACAGTGTGTTGAGGATTAATCTGTAAAAAATTGTTCCATATAAAAAATAGGAGAAACAATCGAGCGGACACATTTCTTTTAAAAAACGTATAAGCAAAGAGCCGACTTATATTATTTTCAAAGTATCGTATTGAGGGAAAAATGTGCAAAAGATTTATCAGAACAATAGACTTCAAACCAGTTTGTTTGTGAGAAGGACTTTCGCGAAGAAGTCGTTAAAAAATCTGATCGATTGGTTATTAATGGAACTGAAAATATCGTCCCTCGCGAAAGGTGGACTCTTTTGAATGATAATGTCATTCAAATAAACCTTCAGGATTTGGAAATGGACATTTCTAAAGGTTGTGAATGCCATGTCTACTTTATTTTTAAATTGTTTTTTTGTTGCAGCAAGTTTCATTAGTCCGGAATGGTTCCAGGGGTTCCATATTTTACGCAGATATTTTATAATAAAAATAATAGATAATTGATCTGGGTGTATAAATTAAAATGAATTATTGCATATTGCTCTCAAGTTCATTATCCCTGAAAGCGAAGAGCAAAGCAAAGAGAAATATTGAAATGCCTCAGAACAGCAAAATATCACTCCATAATTTTGGATACTAGCCATGCTGAGCAGCTGACTTTCATAATTCGCTTCGTTCATTGTTCTTCAAATAATACTCCGAAGGGGGGTATGTTGGTTTTAGGATGGACTATGCCCAGCCTGTGACCAATATACTAAGGGTCTGACGAACCCACGGGACCCCAGTCCAGCTGCCCGCTGTCCTCCCCTTTTCCGTTGTCCTTTCCAGATCCCCATGGATCTAGAGGAGTAAACCTTGATAAAAAATCAAGATTCTCAAAGTGCCGAGGGGATGAATGGCTGACCTGTGAGTACGGTGTACAGTCTTTAACGATGTCATGTGAGTACCAGGTAACACTCACTTGTATGTTGACCTTGCCACAGTAAGGGAGCACTGCTGTGGTGGACAAATATTTCTGCCCTACTCGTGCGACTTTCAATGGATGTTTCTGAAACAGAAAATTTTAGCTCTCATGGTAGCAGAGCAAAAATAGTTACCACCGAAAACTCGCAGAGCCTGGAAAAGAGAAGAGTTACTCCTCGGTTCCTGGTCGTCAAAAGACTAGATAATGAAAATTTCGAAAAAGTTAGTCCTTTTGTATTATTTAAAGTCTTATGTGGATAATTTGGTAACTTAAAAACGGTTCGAAAAGTAAAGAAAGGTTTATTACTTGCAATAGTTCCTGAACAATAGGCCAAACGTATAATAAATATAAAAAAACTTGACATTTATGAAGTTGCAGTTCAACCACACAAAACTTTAAACTACGCCACAGATGTAATTACCTACACAGATGTATTAAATTGTTTTGTAGATGAATTGAAAGTAGAACTAGAATCTGAAGGAGTTACAGAGGTAGTAAGAATTAAGACCAGACAAAATGGCGATATCGTGAATATAGCTAGTTCAATTCTCACTTTTGTTAAACCAGAACCTCCTCCAAAAATAAACGTAGCGTTCTACTCACTAGAAGTTAGACCATATATTACAAACTCAATTCGTTGCTTCAATTGTCCAAAAATTGGTCACTTATGTAGATTAGACTTTAACGGGGTTACAGTGCACTGAAACCAAAGGTTTATTGTGCCTCCCGTATCAGAACTGTTCTCGCTACTACTACAGCTCGCCTTCCAGTTTCAAGGTTCTAATGGACTCTAGTATTTGAAACGGCTTCAACGACGTAAGGTCCTCACTCTTGCAAGTTTCTTATCCGAAGCATTTCTTGCGTTGGCTTGCAATGGCGAGGCATTCCAGAATTAGGTGATCCGGAGTGTCATCCTCCTCACTACAGAATCTACACTCGTCAATATCTGCTAGACCTATGCTCATTAAGTATTTCCTAAGGCAGCAGTGTCCTGTAAGAAAGCCCGTGAGAAGATGTTACTGAGGTCCAAATATGTATTGGATCTAGCAGTGTCAAAGTTCCACAGGAACTTTTTGGAAAGTTCCAGCTCGGTAAGCACAGAGTGCTTCTCTTTCGGTTTCCTCTTTCTTCCGAAACTCTTTCTTGTAGGAGCATTTTGCAACACCACAGAAAGGCTCCGAGCAAATAAAGGGCATTTGTGCTCCTTTCCTGGCAAGTGTATTGGCCTCTTCATTTCCCGTGTTTTCCGAGTGGCCAGGAACCTAGACTAAAGAGACCCTGTTATTCTTGCCTAATTCTCTCATGTAAATCATGTCCCGAAGAAAAAATTTAGATTTGAGGCAACCCACCCAATGAAGGGCAAGTTTGTAATGAACCTGTTTGTGTAAATTGTAAAAGTCAGCACTCTGCTAGGTCAAAGAAATGTCCCCGCATGATAGAAGAAATAAATATTCAAACCATAAAAACAAATGAAAAAATTAGTTATGGAGAAACAAAAAAAGTTTTGTTAATGAAACCATCCAAAGAAACCTTTGCAGGGAAAACTAAAAGCAACGATACTTCTACAGCAAATCTTAATTCTATAATCCCTCAAATTTCAATAATTGTTGAAAATCAAATAAACGACTCGTATATACGGCACTGACAAACCAAAAAGTAGTTTCACCGACAGCACAACACGTAGATCGCTCAGAACAATCTCAGGAACGCCATGCGGATTCACAAAAAAGAAAAACCTTCAACTTTTCTGATGATTTCGTCACAAAAAAGTGACATTTCAGTTGCTTCAGCTGAAAGGAAAAAAGGTTGGCCTAAATGAAAACCAAGATCAAGAAAAACTTCCCTAGATAATATTACTAAAACAAGTGAACCCGCCCTGAAACTTCTCATTCCTATAAAACCCCTAGGTCCTATCAACCAGCCCCTGATGATACACAAAATTCCGAATCTTTTGACCTTCCAAGAAATAAAAATGAAAAAACACCTTCCATATGAGGTGAAAAAGTCTGTGATAAGGAAATGTAATACTACATTTCATTTCATACAAATATTACATCAAGAGTGACTACTCGTCACTCGCGCCATGTCACGTCTCGACTCCGCTCTCTTTTAAATATTTTTGCGCTAGACGACAGACACTCTTATAGCGAAAATTTCGTCTTGTCCCTCTCCCCGCAATTCTATTTTTTTAATTAATTAAAAACTATATTATCTACAGGCAAAGTATGCATATATTTGCCATATAATTCATATATGATCTTCCATTTGCAGCATCAATGATAATTTTCCATGTATTTATTGAAAAGATATTCAGTTCTAAAAAATAAAAGTTGTAACTTTTGTAAAAATATTTCTAAAGTTGAAGGTTTTTCATGTGTGGTTTCGATACTTCGCTAAAAAAATCAATGTCGCTACCGGTGATTCATTTATTGCAGGTGTGGTGGTCGATGATTAAATTTCATTCAACCTGATGCTCTGAATCTCGTCATTCTTGACGTCGTTCCCAACGTCATGCATACGCAAGGCTGTGAATACTCTATTTGCGAATAGTTCCTAAAAATGATATTCTCGAGCACCGTTTCTACAATCATCGAATTGTAGCGTCCCTCACAACAGCGTCAGTTGACGTTACAATACAAATGTCATTTGTCATTTTGTTATGTCAAATATAAATATAAACAAGCTTTTCAAATATGTTTATCAATTTCTTCTATAAAAATGAATTATACAAACCCAAATTGAAGAGGCAAAGAAATTATAATAATTTACTCATTTGGAACATTTTCATGAAGTGTGTTTAGTCCAACAGTAAAAGCTATTCTGTAACTTCTCGTTAAGGTAACGATTATCATGTTAAGGATACTTTTTCAGAGTAGATTCTGTAATAATATCGTTGCGTTAAAATCTAAAGACAAAACATAACGATAATATTTTTACAATTTTATAAAGAATGGTATATTTTTGACATATTGTGTAGTTGTGTTAAGCTGGAAAAGATTACCTATATATTTGTTTATAGACGGTTTGTTAAATAAGATTTTTATTCACTTACTTACGTAACTTTTATTATGTATAAAGACAAAGTTAAAACACCAAGACAGTATAGGCACAATGTATAATGTATTTGGATGAATTGAATACAATAATGAACCGTTTAGAAATAACAAATCTGATGCTATAAGCCCTGTTATTATTAAAAACATAGGTACGTATAATGCTTGATTTTTTTTTATTAGCATTATCCATAAAAGCAGTAATTACATATGTTTTTTGTTATAGTTCCTACCAATTTCAGACATTTACCGACTGGAAGTGTCAAGTTAAAGCAAAGACAAGAAAGAATAGAATTATCACAAAAGATACAGGAAACATAGGGTATCCTATTAAACCTTTATCAGATACTGAAGAACGATTACTAGATGTTAAAGGTTGGGTAGTAGTCAACGGCAAAACCCATGTCCATGAAATGGGAATAGGTATGAATTACGTGGTTCTTTGAATTTGGTTATATCCACTTAAATTTTAAAATTGCAGACATACCAAATAATGAAGAAATTAGAGAAGAATCAGAGAAAGATTCCCCAAATCAAAGTAAGATTCCTACCATCAAAGAAAGAAAAACGTCAAGTACTGGGGTGCAAGACTTTAAAAGAAAGTAATTGTAATGATGAAAGTGAAAAAATAACAATCCTGAAAGAGATTGCAAAAAATGTCAAAGAAAGGAGGGTAATAGAGGAAAAAATGCTAAACCGGCGTTAATTCAATCTTCGGGTAAAGTATCCTGATTATGATTTTGTGTTGGACTTGGATTCATATTCTTAAAATGCCCACAGTTTGCCCCCCTGTCCGTAAGTTGGTGTCAACTTTTTTGGTATTGATTTTAGTTATTAAGTTATTCTTCATTTCTACATGTTCTAGATCCTAAAACGCGATAACCTAATATCAATATTTATTAGTAGTAAACAAGATTCGTCATAAAGTATCAATATAGCTCAAGAGGAAAGTACTTTTATTTTTGAAAATATCAAAAAATTGCACTTTAAAAAGTTGTTAGCAATTGAATTTAATACTCACTTGCAGAGTTACAGCCACCTGAGTCTAGTATTATTTCACTTTCTGTTTCAAATTTTGTTTCAAACTGTTACATATACTTTAATCAGTATTATTGGGAAAAATCGTATACTGTGCAAGTTCTTTAAGACCCGACAGACCAATTTTTTTATTCGAAGTGATAGAGTAGTACTTCCTAAGTAGTTAAATTATGTTCTACTACTCTGCCTTGACGAGTACTACTCTATCACTTAGAATAAAAAGTTGTCCTATGTAAGGTTTTAAAAATTTTGCATTGTCGTTATGTTTAGTAAAATAACATAAAAAAAAATAATTCACTAAAACAACTTCAATTATCTTCCTATAAAAGAGTTAATTTCAATATATAGTACATTATCGTATTAAGATGGAAATTGTGAATTTTCTGGAATTGTTATTTTGATAATTGATTTTTTTTTTATTTTGATTCTTATAAATGGTACCATGTAAGAGCCATAACACAAGAAACTTAAGAAAATTGTTCTTCAATTATTGTATTAAAATATACAATAAGTCTTGCTCAATTAAAGAGATTATTTATAATTTGATTCCAAACTATATTATTAACCCTATTTAATAAATGAGCATCGTCCAATCGGCCAATATCATCTTCATCGACAAAATTGTTGTCATCTTCCTATAAAATTAGATATTCATCAATTTGTATATTCAGAAAGAAGGAGATTGGAACTTAAGGGAACTGTGGATCGAAATAACAACGAACTCATAATATAGGAAAATGCCGAAGAAGATGAAGAAGGGATAATCCTTTTTATAATAATGTTGTGGAACATAACACAAGCATATATAATTCTTGACACAAATGCAGGATCGTATTGCACACCTTCGAGCATTCCATTGGTTCTTTCAATGCAGTTCCGAACGTCTATGAATGACATTGTTACTGATTAGAGAATAGGCCTCTAAAATTTGGTTAATAACCGATACAAAATTTAGCAGGTAAGGTAAGAGTACTTACATTTGTTTTAGAATGAAGAATGTAACAATTACTAGTTTTACAATCTGATAAATTATATTAACAACTTATTGAAACAAAGCATCTCTTCGTTGAATGATTGGTCCTGATGGTATTCCAAATTTGGTCTTGAAACAGGGTAGTATATCCTTAATGCTGCCTTTGTGTCAGCTATTTCATTTATCTTTATCTTCAGGTATGTTTCCTGATAGTTGGAAGGAAAGTTTTGTTTCTCCGATATTTAAATCAGGTTCAAGAAGTGATATTAAAAATGATCGCAGTGTATCTATACAGTCTTCAATCCCAAATGTTTTTGATAGTTTGATGTATAACTGTTTGAATTGGCAGTGTTAAGATATTATAATTAATGAGCAGCACGACTTTAGGGGGGGGGTCGATTTACGTAAACCAATATGCTTATATACAATAGGAAGCTGTCTGCTGCCTTAGAGAGAGGGGATCAGGTTAATGCCATATATACTGATTTTTCCTAAGCTTTCGACAGAGTTAATCACTTGTTGATTGTGGAATTAAAAAATTTAGGTTTTTCAGACAAATTAGCGAACTGGGTGTTTAGTTTTCTTAGTGGGAGAAGTTTGAAGGTAAAAATTGGAAATTTTTTGTCAAGAGTGATTGGTGTAAGCGCTGGAATCCCTCGGGGGGGGGGGGGGGGCACTGTTCTCCGTTGTTGTTTAGTCTGTTTGTTAATGATCTCAAACATGATATAAAGGAGTGAGTTTTTAATGTTCGCTGATGATCTCAAATTATTCTTAGTGGTTTGGAATGACATCGATATTGGTTTAATTCAAAGGAAGCTAGATAATCTGTCTGAATGGTGTCGGGTAAACTTGTTGGATTTGAATGTTGAAAAATGCTTTAAGATGTATTTTAGGAAAAAGGAAACTATGATCCCATTCTCGTATTCAATAGATGGTCAATTGCTGATAAGTAAATAATTGGCTAAGAATTTGGGAATACTTTTTGACTCTCACTTTTATAAGACTTGGCCCAATTTTTGCAGCCTTGTACCAAAAATTGGGCCAAGTCTTATAAATTTTTTTTCTTGCCAAATGATTTTTTAGATCAGCTTAAAATTAGTTGGAAAATAACAATGTATATATAAAAATTTTATCTGAATAAATTTCAGTCAATAAATTGAGAATTATTTGGAAGAATGTTTCTTTGTAAGTATCAATTGAAAATAGAAAAATGTGGATAAATTTAATATACGACAAGGTATTTTAGGTGATTTCAGAAATTTTTATGATTTAAACTTGTTTAGGTACTTTAATTGTTAATTAAATGGAAATTTTATTCTTTCTAAACTTGAGACGTGTACATGGCGCAAAGTTTTACTGACATCCATAGATGTCAGTTTTGGTAGTATAGTTATTTACCAAAAACATTTATATTTATATATACATCTATTCCATTCATTTAAACTATTCTTATTTTAATGTCTTTACACCATAATATTCTGTAATGGAACTGCAATTGGTGTAAGCTGCACTACCTTGAGCTGAAAACAATGATCCTAAATGCCTCTCCGTTTTGTATCTGTCTTCAAGAAACACACCTTAGACAAAATGAAAAATTCAGTTTAAGGGGATATAATTCGGTTGGATATAAAGCTGCTCCAAACCAAAGAGCAAGAGGTGGTGTTTTGATACTCATAAAAAAGAACATACCGTACAATGAAGTTCAATTACACAGTGACTTAGAAGTTGTAGAAATAAAAATAAAATTTCCATTGAAAATGACTATTTGCAATAAATACATTCCGAACGCAAGTGGAGACCTGAGCAGTTAAGAAGCTGTTTTCAACAGTTATCGAAACCTTTCTTGGTGGTTGGAGACTTTAATGTACACAATACTTTATGGGAATCTGCTTAAACTTGCCCTGGCGGTAGAGTACTGGAATATATCATGAATGAGTTGGACCTTATTCTCCTGAACACCGGAGAAGGAACTTTCCTAAACTCTAAATCAAATACATTCTCTGCAATTGATCTTAGTATACCATCACCTCAAATTGCATTCAATTTTAGATGGGCTGTTTGATCTGAACGGAATACAGACCATATTTCAATCTCTATTGAATTACCAGCAGTAGATGAACTAACTGATTGTATACCCCTCCCAAAGTGGTTATTTCAACATGCCGACTGGAAAAATGTAACAATTCGTTGGATAACTTATAAATAACAGGAGTAACTATAGAAGGGCAAGTGGAAAATTTCACCAAAGCAATCCATAATTCTGCTGAAAGTTTCTCATCAAATTTATAATTCTAATAAACATTTCCAAAATTCCTATCACCTGATTAAACTAATTGAACAAAATATTACGCTTCAATTGAATCAGTTAAATCCATTTTGGAACACAAAATCAAAATTTATAATCGGAAATTTAGATCAAAATGATGCAAAGCGTTATGACGAAGCAATGACATCTTTATCTAACACTTAAAACACGTTGAAATCTCTTATTCACGATCAAATAACTTAATGTATCAATGATTTGCAAAAAATAATTACAGATTTAAATTTAGATAAAGTAAAAACTTATCACTATTTTGCAATAGAATAGCTTGTTTAACAATTTTCTATAAGTTTACATCTAACATATGATATACTTGAAAAAATTGAAACGGCATTCAGTTTTGCCAAACTTAACACTTTTCACAATTCAATAGTTGATCCTAACGATCTATTTTCTGAAATATTAGAAGTCAGTAAAAACATAGACAAAAACAATAAATTTCCAATCAATTTGTCTCTGCAAAACATTTTATTGCTTCAGAAAATAATTGAAATCAAAAGCTATAGTAAAGGTAACAATATAATTTTAATACTAGAAATACCAATTGTCGAAAATTCAGAATATAATTACTATCATCTCTATTCTTTACCTACGCCATCAAAACAATCCTTTAAAACGGTTATACCACAATACAAATTTATCCTTCTAAACTATCAACATTACACCTTCTCAGAAGAAAGCTGCAAATAAATATCTCAAGAAGATTTCCTGTGTAGTGATCTCCAAAAGTTACCAATTACTCCACACACCCCTTGCGAAGTACAACTACAAAATTCATGAGATAAAAGACAACCAGTGGATTGTAATATCTCCATTCAACACAGTGACCATCCAAAAATGTCCATTAACAACATTCCATTAAACGGTAGTTTTATAATTGAACTGAATAGCCTAGTAGTCTCAATAAACAATTTTACATTAAAAACTTTTGCAAGTAATACTCCAAAATATAAAAGTGTAGAACTTCTTAAATTACAATTTTCGGACGAAGACTCAAAAACAGACTCTTTTCATTTAAATGAAGTGCAAATAGACTCAGTGAATTTAGAAGAACTAAATAACATTCAAAACATGCTCCAAGAAGACAAATCGAAATTAGCAAGATTGGAATTGGCTCCTACTCATTTCGAAAAAAAAAACAGTTTTTACACAATATTATTATAGGTTATAGTCTTTTTAGCATAACCCTAGTAGCCTACAAAATTTACAAAAGAAAACCGAAGAAGATTAATAAGAAGAATGAGAAGAAACAAGGAAAAAGGGATTTCAAAAATTTTCCAGTCATCTCAAACTCCGGAGAAACCCCATAGTTTTTTCTTAGGTCGGATGAGTTGAGAAACGACAATGGCTGACCCATGTAAAATATTTGCTTATGTTATATTTTTAATTGAAATTATAAAAAGGAATAATGATGTAATAATAACAGAGATTGTTTTTAACTTTCATGTAATAAACGCAGTAATTTTTCGTTTTTTTTTAAAGTATTTTTCTACATTCATGCAAAAAACTACACTTTTGTGAAACACATTTAATGGAAAAAGTGGTTCTTTTTTGCAGAAACAAAATTTTTGTTGCACTCATCTGTCATTCTTGTCAGTTTTGTGATGATTTATGACAAACATAAACGTTTAAATAAAATAAAAATCCAGAGCAAGTGTCTGATCCTGCTCTAATACAGCAATAATATACTCGTATGTATATCTTACTACTTAGTCTCAACGAGTTACAATTATTGCAAAAATCTTTGATGATTTAAAATTTAAAGGGTCAAAGCGAAAACCAGCTATGAATAAGTACTGACAAGAAAGAAGAAAATTAATATTAATAAAGTTTGAGTTCCTAACATATTATATTCTAATTTTCCAATTTTTGCATGAATGTAGAAAAAATATTGTATGCAACTCGTGTAAAACGTGTTTTTTGCACTCGACGTATTGTCCAACTCAGCCTAAATGCCTCGCGTGCAAAAAACAGTCACTTTTTGCACTTGTTGCATAAATAACTATTTTCGGAGACACAAAATATTATTTGCGCCAAAATCCTTTTTTGAACACAGGCGCCAGTAGCCCTTACGGGGCCCTTTGTGAAAGCAATACGTGTTGTGTGGTGATACCCACTATTTAATTATTTTTCATTTCTTGCGTTGAGAGGAGGTAGTTTCTCTGATTATTTTCTGTAATATTGCGAAATCCTTTTGTTAATTTGCGAATTCAGTGTTTCCTTCTTTCTTTTATGTGATATTACTGATATTGAAAATAAATAAATTCCTATCGTTTTATTTTTGCATTGATTGTATTAAATAAATCATAAAAAAATGTTACGATGTAGGATGTATCTTGATCTTGAAATCATAACATTAGAGGCGCAAAAAAAATTCTGCACAGCAGGCGCTCAGCACTCTAGAAGGGACCCTGAATGCGTTCTTTATACAGGGTGATTCATAACTATTGGGACATAGGTTAAGGGTAGATTGTTTGCACCAAAATATGGCGATAGGACCAAATATACCTCAATAAACTATTACTGTGGAAAAAGATAAACGGCGGTAAAGTTGTATTTTTACTTTAGTGCCCAACCTATCTAATGTGCGACAAAAGTATTGGTTTCCCCACAAAAAAGGAGAGATTTTGAAAAAAATGTTTGAGTTATTTTTACGTTTTTCATTAAAAACAACACGAAAAAATGGTTTTTAGAAAAAAAATCCTGTGTCTGTCGTCGTCGTTGTCGTCGGCCACTTTTGGTTATATGTCTTGTTAGCACGATACAGCCTCCGGAGTGCAACAAATCAACAATTTTATGATTGAATATTGTTCAGGACATCTCACACATGAAACCTATTGATTTTCAGCTCACAATAGCAAGTACAACGGATGCTATGGTACTTGAAGTACTTTAAGTAGGTACGACATTTTTGTCATTTTTGGAGAAATTTCAGTTTGTTAACACGATACATCCTCCGGAGTATATACAAGTGACCAATTTTATGATTGGATATTATTTAGGGCGTCTCAAAGATGAACCCTATTGAGATTCAGCTAACTGAAACCAGTACAACGAGTGCTATGGTACTTGAGGTACTAAATTTTTGTCTTTTTTGGAGAATTTTCAGTTTGTTTACACGATACAGCCTCCAGCGTGTATAGAAGAGACCCATTTTATGACTGAATATTGTTAAGGGCGTCTTATATATGCATCTTATTGATTTTTAGCTCACCAGAACTAGTACAACGGGTGCTATGGTACCTGAAGTGCCACATTTTTGTCCTTTTTTGAGGAATTTCGGGTTTAGTGCGATACAGCCTACGGAGGGTATACAAGTGGCCAATTTTATAATTGGATATTTTCTAAGGTGTCTCACAGATGTACCCTATTGATTTTCAGCTGACTATAACGAGTACAGCGGGTCCTATAAATCCAGATATACTGCATTTTTGGTAACTTTTGGAGAAATTTCGGTTAGTTAATACGATACATCCCCCGATGTGTATACAAGTGACAATTTTATTATAGAATAATAATCAGGGCATCTCACAGAAGCGGAAAAGTTAGTTTTAATCTTTAAAACCGTTTATTTTTTCGTTTTTTGCTAATAATTTCACTGTATATTTATCGATTGTTATCAAAATCGGCAGAGAGGCATAATTTTATACAGGCAATATTATTTTATGTATTATTTGACATTTTGTTACAGGGGGAGCCTCGTGAAGGATTTCTGATGATGAAATTGACTGGTAACTTTTTTTGACGAAACTTTTTACTGATTTTTATTAGAAAATATGATATAAACATCATTTCTACGTAATATTGTGCCTCATGTTCAAACACGATATTCTCATTCGTTTTCGAGAACGTACAATAAAGAAACGTGTATCTTAAGGCTCCTATTTCAACGATAAAGCATAGTTAAGAACAATGTAACATAAAAAGAGCAAACTCAAATTAAATGTTGTACGTGTCTTCCTCCGACTTCTATGCCTTTTCTAATTCTTTTAATAAAGGACTTTCGAACTTCAAAGAACATATTATTCTGTCCCCTTATAAAGTAAGACGCATTTTGTATTTTCCTCCAGAGTTCGTCCTTCGAGTTAATTTCAGTAGCATAAACCAAGGACTTCATATGTCCCTAAACATAAAAATCAAGCGGGTTATACGCAGGACTTCTTGGTACCCATTCAAAATCACTTCCTCTGCCAATCCATCGTTGAGGAAATATGTCATTTAGATGATTTTTAACAACTAAAGGGTAATGAGGTGGAGCTCCATCCTGCATAAACCACATTTTATTTCTTACAGCTAGTAACAGATTATCCAAAATATCACTAAAAGTATTTTGCAAAAAAAATAAATAAGAATTTGGAGGCAGAACATATGGCCCTAGTAGTTGGTCGCCAGTAATGCCACACCAAATATTCTATTTAAACTCGTGCTGGAAATGTCGTATTTTTTTCATTCCAATAATGGCTGTTTCGCCAATTAAATACCCCTCATCTGGTAACATAATATTCCTAATAAAATTTCGGTCATCATAATATGCTTGTTAAGAATACGTTGGCAGAACTGTAACCGTGGTGGTAGATCTCTTGGAAGCAAATTTTGAACAGCAGTGGAGTGATAAGAGTGGAACTTTTCTTTTTTAGAATTCTAATAATATACGACTGACTTACCCCTGTTGCTGATGACATATGACGTGAACTTACTGTAGGATTTTCATTTATTCGAACCAAAATTTCATCTTCTTGATTAGGTGAAATTTGTTTCGGACGACCACCTTGATTTTTATTGTGAATTGACCCGGTTTCACCCAAACGATGAAATAGACTTGAAAAAGTTTTGTGATTTGGTTGCCTTCTGCCTAGATATAACAATTCATACCTTCTGGCTGCATAGCGCCCGTAAAAATGTTCTTGTGCGTATACACAAATCATATCCCGCATTTCTTCATTCGTAAAATGATTGTGACTAGGCATTTCAATCGAAAAACTATATGATAGCTTTAAAAAATGCAACAATTGACTATAAACTCGCAGCAAAAAATATTCACTGACTTAAGAAATGTCATTTACCAGCAACAATTATCTGACAATCCAAAGCACACTTTTCATAAATGAAATAATATTTGAAATCCCCTTCCGATACTCTGTTCAATTGCGTTTTTTTCTCGAAATCGAATGAGAATATCGTGTTTGAACAAGAGTACCAACATTACATATAAGTAATGTTTATGAAATATTTTCTATTAAAAAACACTAAAAAGGTTCGTCAGAAAAGTTAGTTACCAGTCAATTTCATCATCGGAAATCCTTCACGAGGCTCCCCTTGTAACAAAATGTCAAATAATACATAAAATAATATTGCCTGTATAAAATTATGCCTCTGTGCCGATTTTGATAATAATCGATAAATATACAATGAAATTATTAGGAAAAAACGAAAAAAAAATTCAACTTTAACGCCCTTTATCTTTTTCCACAGCAATATTTTATTGAGGTATATAAGATCCTATCGACATATTTTGATCCAATCAATCTGCCCATAGCCTATGTCCCAATAGTTATGAATCCCCCCGTATATGTAGTCTCTTAGTCTCTACTATAGTTCTTAATTCATTGATTGACAGCTCGGTACACAATTTTTTTCTTCACGACTCAAGTGATTGTCAAACAACAACTGATTGATTCATTAATTTGCCTCGTTATCCCTTACTATATTCATATTTTTGTATTCTCTTGAAAATTGTCGGTAAATAAAGATAAATTTTATTAATAATAAATAAATTAGTATTATTATACAGTTGTTCTATTTGCTTAAAACAAATGATTGAATTGTATCATCTCTTTATTTTATAATACTATAATATTGTTATGTATCATTATCAATTAAATAATGATCCTCATTGATTATCATATCAAACAATAATATTTATAAAATAATTTAAGTAGGTACCTTGAGATATTCTGGTGCCAATTGTTCATCATTTAAAAGATCTACTTCCTTCAAGTTGAGTTCAACACCAAGAGCTTTCGCACATAACAATACAGATCTTGATGGGGCACTAATCAAAATATAATATAATATAGGAGCCATATCTACTATCTGTTGTAAGTTGTGTTCAACTTTAGACTGAATTTCTCAAAATTGATACGCAATTTATATAAAAACGTATCCGATACACAGGGTGGAGGTGACGGAAACTAGTGGGAGAAATTTCTACGTTGAGATAGCAGGTGCACGCGTAACAATTACATTTACAAAAACATGCATAGTATAGTCGTTAAATAGATAAAATGTAAAGGATATATCCCCCACCCCCCGTGGACTCAAGTAAACTTAGAAATATGCACAGACTCTATTGGACTGGAGGCGAACAAACTGATTCAGGCAATAATCAGTATGTAAAATTACTTGATTTATATTTTCCTGATATTCCCAAAAATATTATAAAACCCGAAATTAAATTGTGGCACGAACAACCTTGCTCTAGAGTCAAGGCGCTAAGATTTTGTTTTGTAATACTTTAAATTGTTATAATCACGGATAGATGAACGTTTTTTGTGTGACGGAAAAAAGTTTGATTTTTCCCCTATTGGCAGGTGTAAAGATATAACTTCTTGATATCATGGGCGAAAGGTACATTCTCTTTTCCCTAGGGAAAAAACGATACGCAGTTTCGTAAATTTTTCGCGATTTAGCTGGCAATACTAATAATAATATTTGTGACGCTACTTTCGCTGTTTCTACTAATTACAGTGGAGTCAAAGAAAACTCGTAATCATATATTTCTGAACTTATTAATATTCTAAATAACTACTGAACTACCACTTTTAAATCAAATCACAAAATTAAATTGAGAGATATTTGATTGCTTTAAAGGTTTCTTTAGCAACGTACGTCTAATTGTCACCTACCAGTTTAAAACTTCAAATATCACATCCATAATTTTCTGTCGGAATAAGAAAATCAAATTGGGTTGCAAAACAAATGGAAAAAATAGAAAAGAACAATAAGAATAATAGAAAACTCTTCGAATATGTGAGAAAGCAATACAGCAGCAGAAATGCAATTGCAACTGTAACAATAAATAAAAAAGAACGGGACACATATTTTCAAAATCTATACCAAAACAATCATATTATGGACGAAAATTAGGGTCCGATGACTTTAGCGACCCTCCGAATTTTTCAACGATTTTTTTTTATTAGAAAGCCCTATTGTTATAGAACATTTTAAGAGAAAAAAATTCTTGGATCATGCACTTTTGAAAGAGAAAATCGCAATTACCACCATTTTTCAAAAAATTTTCATAAATTATGTCTAGATATCAGATGGTCACAAATTTTAGAAGGAGAAGTGTTGCCAGTTCTCATTTCCGTGACTCGTGTCTGCTAGGAAATACTTTATACAGGATTTATACTATCTTCATGATCTAAAATGTTTGTATTGAAAATGTACTTCTTTGGATGTATTATGTAATTTCCACTGGTACTAACTTAGTACGTATATTTTATATGGTTAGGGTAAATATAAAAAATCAGTTATATATTTGTGATTTTTAGTTAAAAATTAACGTTAAATGTCCCGATAAGTATAAATATTCTTCTTCGATAATTATAAATATTCTTCTTATAACGAACGTATTGTTGATAATGAAAGGAAAAGTATTTTTAAATAATCGCGAGAACACAGTTCTAGTGGATTGTTTTATTCAATTTTAGTCATATTTCATATTTATATTGCTACACTGGTATACTATTATATCTGAGATTACCTATATTCTATTCTGGAACATTTGTCGTCCCTAGCAAACTCGTATGGCTTATATTGACATCCCAAATACGAGTTTAAAGATGGTTGTTAATATGCCAGTATGATCTATAGAGAATAGAATGTACATATAAAATAGATATACCCTTTTTGGATCATCAGTAGCGTTAAAGATCATCTTAAGTACATACAAATATTTATTTTAAATATGTCTTTAAGACGTACATTATCATTTTAATTAGATCCATTATAGGTTGCAGCAAACTTCATGTGGAATACAAATTATTTGATATTTTTTCGAGAAGGGGTAGGGAATATACCAAGATAATATTTCCTTCCACTCCTCGAACCAATTATTTTTAGTGCCGAATTAGCATAATTTACAATACTGTTCATGATTCAATCCAATATCGCCCCCTGACCCACTGACACAGATCAAAATGTAACTAGAATATCATTAAATATGAAACAAGAAATAGAAAAAAAACTACTCACCTAACTTAAGTATATAGACCAAATAAAACTCAACAATGTAGTAAACTAGAGACGATAACGCGCCGAAGTTTGATTAACTACTAACATAACCTATTTTTTTGTTGTGGGGGAAATCTTCTAAAGACCTTGAGAAGGAGTCCCAAGTTGCCGGATTCCACCAACCATGTTTTTATCCTCAACCCTTAATGGGCCAAGGACACGTCACTCTACAGAGCCATGGTCGATAGCCTACCTGTTAAAACATATCACCAATTTGTCCGTACTCTGTACCTGAAATGTCTTATAAAAATGTTAAATCGGTCAACCTAACCTAACTAAATCTAACCTACTTACCCACTTATGAATATTTAAACCAACCTAAATGTCAACTATAGACTACACATGATAACGCGCCGAAATTTGTTCGATAATATTATTGAATCGCGCACTAGGAGTGAGACCAAATACTTGCCACCACATAAACTGATCCACATAATCCGATAAAAATCTTGAGGACATCACCCTGGACGCCTCAAATATTGTTTAATGGAAGACCAGTGGCCTTCAATATGGTTCGTGCACACTCCCGTTACCGGATCCACAAAGTTTCTGGAATGGTTAATCTCCTTATGTATGTAAGGGGACGCACCTCCCAGATTTTTGAGGCCACTATATCCCCTTCAGCAATCAGTCATTATTTCAGTACCCGGCAATACGTGCTGCTAGTTGCTGCTCGGTTGGGAACAAATACTACATAGCCACGTTCATCAATGATACCAAGCACCACTGCTCTGGAATCATGTGCCCCCTATTATATTTTCGTTTGGTCAACACGGATTCATCGATTTGCACGATGTGACCATCCCCGCCTAAAAAATGTAAACAATTGAAATAACCCTAAAAGGAATCGATACCGGTCAACTTTCGTTTAGCTGAAATCAGTTATGCGCGAATTGCACAATCTGTTGAATTTTTCCATTTGCGCGTATTTTTCACAATATATCCATAGCTGTTCACTCATTTTTTCCATTTGCAAATTGTGTATGTATTCCTGATAGTATACCTATTTGAGCAGGTATGATTTCATAATAATGTGGATAATCATTTGAATTATTGAAGTATATGGTCTTGCTGGGACTAAACCATGACTGAGCAAATTCAAATGCTTCCGGCCGAGTTCTCGGAAAAGAACACAATATGATTTGGGTTTATGTTTACTACTTATCACAACAATCGTTGTCATGACAACAGTTTTTCAATAACTAATTTCAGCTAAGTGAAGGTTGAGCCATCGAAACTAATCAAATTTAACTAATATAAATCTGAAAAGTGGTGTAGTTCAAAACAAATTCAAATTTACTAAAATGAATGACATCTAATCTAAAATAAATATTTTCGTTAGTAGCGACTAGTAGCTACAGTGATACATACCAAATAAAAATAAAACGTTCCTCTCAATCAACTTCCAAGAACATACGTCTCTAAAATAACGGTAGTACCGCACTACGGCTTTTTTGCTACAACCAACTGACATAGCATTGGACCCCGACCGAATTTCACATACCGGCTGCCATAACAAATATAAAATTGTACGAATTGGCACTTTTCAATTTTCAAAAAAAGTTCCCTTCACTAAACTAATTCTAAGCTTACACCTAGAGCAACGAAAAATAACCGCCCTATTCGACACAAAATGTCTGCTATATCTTTTGTTATGTATATAGATTACTTAGGGTCCCCCTTTCTCCACATAATCTCAACGTAGAGCTGAATATCTTGAAACAGTTGGCATTGAACAATGGTTATTCTCCTCAAATTGTTGATAGTATGGTCTCGAAGACAACAAGGAGGTTGCGAAGAAATTTAGCCTATCCTGAAGTTCACAACAACGATCCGACTCAGTATCGTTCATTGACTTATTGTGGTGAAGTTTCAGATGAAATTTCAAAGATTATCACTAACAATCTTGAAGATATTAAAGTCTCCTTTAAGTCCAAATGTTCCATTTCCACAATTTTCTCTAAGAACAAAGACCCTATTGATAAACTTAACAGAAGTGGTATCTATAAATTAACTTTTGATTCTTGTCCATCTACTTATGTGGGTAGGGACTACTCGTGCTTTAGGTACTAGAATTAAGGAACATCTTAAGAAACCCACTTCGTCGAATTTCGGCTTCCACATTAAGTTCAATAACCACAACTTTTCTCCATCACGTAACTCTAAAATCCTGCATAACATTCCCAGGAACAACTTGCTTGAGGATCTAGAAATACTCAGGAAAATGAATGTTAACTCAGAACACTGTCTCAACAACCAGGTACATCTTAATTGTAAATTTCAGCCTCTGCTCAAAACCTTGTGGTCCTCTAGGTCTTTCGTCTCACCCTCTCACCGTGGCGATCCGGTCCAAGAATATTTCGCCCAGCACTCGGCTGATTCGTAAAAGGCGAATGAATGAGTCTTTCCTATCTTCTATCCATTTTCTACCTCTTTTTCTTCTTTCTTCTACTTTAAGTTTGCTCAACCATATTCACCTCTCATATTTGCACTACATATATCACTGCATTACACACTGTTTTCCAGACACATAGAAACTTTCATACTCCATCCAATAACCAATTCATAGTATCTTCTAAATAATAATTTTTCTTTCCACCCCTAGAACTATGCATGGATAAGCCTAGTATGGGTCTAGGTTTATTGTTACAGCTAGTTCAACAATCATCTCTCAAACACGTTGTTCGCTAGTCACCAGGCTATGTATGGGTCATAGTTTGTCTCACTAGTGAATAACCAAATTTAATGTCAAAATAATAGGAATAAAAACCCCCGCTCATGGAACTTATCTGAGACATGCCTAGTATGGATCTGGGTTTGTTCTTGGAACTGGTTCTAGATTATCACAGTGTACGTCGGACAGCAGGCTATGTATGGGTCATAGTTTGGTTCAGTATACAAGCTATCTTATAAATTTGAGCTAATCATACACTCTTTTTCACTTTTCCCTGTCTTTTCTTCTTCTCCTGCGCATGTCTAGTATAGTTCTAGATATGGCATATCTATTCTTACAGCTAGCAGATCTGCTATCTTTCCACTCTTAGCTACTCTCTTCCTCAGTCTCCTCTTTTTCGTGATAGGCCTAGTATGGATCTAGGTTTGTCACAACTATCTTATAACTTCACAACCACATTACTTCCTTTTCATACAATTTTGGCATAGCCGCCATCCTTTCTTCTCTTTATAATCTCACTCGGTTTCCTCTCTTCTGTACATGCCTAGTATGGGTCTAGGTTTGTCATAACTACCTAAACACACTCCTTTGACTTCTTCTCTCCTGGCTACAACTTCTGGCATATCCGCCATCTCTTTCTTCTCTTTACACTCCCACCCGGTTTCTTCCTGTACATGCCTAGTATGGATCTAGGTTTGTCATAACTATCAAAAAACTTCTTAACCACATTGCTCCCTTGTAACCTAGCGGTCATAGTTGGGTTCATCAACAAGTGTTCTTTATCTTGCGGGTCTTATCATATTCTGTCCTACCTTTTCACTCTTAACATACTCCTATGAATTCTTCTCTTCTTGTACATGCCGAGTATGGGTCTAGGTGTGCAACAATTGAATTGAACAATCACATTGTGTTCTTGATGCCGGGCTATGTATGGGACATAGTTTGGGTCATCAGGTCACAATCACTTTACCATTTACATCTAATTCATAGGGGAGGCCATCAGCTGTTGGGTTCACCTTGCCAGCGTACTTTTCCACCTTCGTCACTGGATTATGTAAACTCCTACATGGATGTATTTACAACTAAGTTTTTAATTTATGTTATTTAGCATTTTACACATATAGGTTTACTGCGCTTGTTTCCTGACTGGCTGGGGATTGGATCCAACCCCTAAGTCAATTTTCTATAGACAATCAAAGGTGGAGGGGTGTTTCCTATTCATCTAAGTTAAATGAATGTTTGGAGTTTGAGTTTGAATGGAGATTTTTTTTAATTTTTTTTTGTTTTTTTAATTTATCACATCTTTAACTTTATTTTTAAATTTAAAATAAAAGTAATATATAAAGTTTCCTTCAATTTTCAGTTCGCTATATGAATTTTTTCATCTTTTTAAACATACATTTGATTCAATGTTCATCACACAAACACGTTGTATTGTTATAAATTTGATGTTTTACGTCACGCTGGCTTATTAGCCACCGTATATTAACGTCAAACTTGTCATCGGATATCATTCAGTTTACATTTCTGAATAGCGCTTTTCATGATGTAAAATACACTTGTAGACCCTCTTAAAGGGGTGTTTTAATGGTTTTAATCATTTTATTGTAACAATGACTTAACATCATACATTTCTTCATTTTCATTTTTATTCACTGGATGGTTTTTGATACCTGTTATAAGATTTTTTTTATGACGTAAGTTCAACTTTTTGAAATTGTTTTTTCAAATTTTACAAACATTATAATTTTATAAGACAGCTCTGAGAATGGTCTAATGGCTGAAAGCGCTTAGCTGCATTTTAATAATAAATACACACTGAGTACTTGTCGTTTCATTTACTCAACGAAAACTATGTCCCAAAATACCTGTTCTCCGATTTAGAAGAGAACATTGTCTTCGAGAGGGTGCAGTTGGACATCTTATATTCCGCCGTAACAAGTTCACATTTTGGAGCCCATTTAACAATTCCTCATCGTTTAAATTAATAATCGAATTCAATTGGAAGACATATTCGACTTCCATTTTGACTGGTGTCAAAATACTATCATTTGTGTTTCACTTGCGATTACTAGGACCAATCCTATCCCAATAATAAACTCATAATAACAATTTTATTATGGACCATAAACAAATGAAAGTGCATCTAGAAATAACGTCGGCATCATTCCGCGTATTGTCTTTAAAGGGAAAGGAATCATTTATTGAATATTTAAAAATTTCGCGGAATGTCGACGTTACTTAAGCGCAGGCGCAAATTACTATAGCTGCAACCCACGATACCCACATTGTGTTTGTTCCAGCAGAATGTATCGAACAAGTACCGAACAGCTTTCTATACGCGTATAACTAGTTACGAACTTGTTCCGCACACTATTGCTGGAACGCTAAAAATTTCCTTTCTTCTTTTCCTTAGTTTAACATAACCTATTTGACAAGGATATAATAATTAATAATATTGGTTCGGTCGTCTCATTGGAATAGTTGCTTTACTCGATAAATATTCTAGTATTAGTAGAATGGAAATTAACGCAGGTGAGTATATAATTTTACATTTGATGAATCCTATTACAGAGTTGGGAGAATATTTGCTGTTGCCGGGTACACAAACTCCAGAATATACGCAAACTACAGAATATACCCACTGGCCTAGAAATGTTACATTGCGACTAATAGCTGAGTATAAAAATAAGGTACGTGAGCCAATTATTGCCACCTTAAGGTTTGATAATTTGTAATATATCCAGATTGAACTCTAAGGCTCTGTAAATAGGATGAATGAATCTAAATATATTTATCTTTAAATATATTAAACATAATAATAAAAAAATTATTCTAAAAAAAGTTACTATTTTATTTAAAAAAAGTGCACAATGGCAATATTTGGAACACGGGGTCAAAATATTGCCATTCACCTGGCAATAAAAAGAATAGCTAGTTTACAAAAAAATCAATGCTAAAAAATATTAACTTTATTTTTTGTTTATAAGTAACAAAAAAAACCTACTAATTAGAGTAATATGAAACCTCAAAACCCATCGCATTGAGGCCCCGGAGGGTTTTAAGTTTGATATTACTCTAAGCACAATTTGGACACTTGAATAACTCTTTATCTTGTTTGGACAGTCCCACACATTTTTCATGGACATAAACTTTGCAGACAACACATAACCTCATATCTGCTATACGATTTTCCTTGCATAAAAAATAATACCATGATTCGGAAGATGATTTTGCGTCAGGAGGAGGACATTTTTTGGAAGTTCCACGTGCCTTTGATGAAACAGGTGTAATTCCTTTTGTCTCGTTAAATTTCATTTTTTTGGAAGGAGGTTCTGAAGAGGAAAGAAATAGATTTCTTGTTACTTCTTGTGCTTTATTATTGATGGCTGGTTTGCGTTTGGAAGCGATTGTTTTTACTTCAGGAGTAATGAGCAATCCCACCTTTTTAAAGGAATTATCTTGACGTTGGTTTTCAAGATCTTCCGGAATATCGGGAAGACTGGAAGTAGTTTGACTTTGGTTGTTGGGAAGTTCTGGAGTATTAGGAATACTCTGGATAGCTTCACTTTGGTTTTTCGGAGTTTCCAGAAAATGGGGAATACTAGGAGTAGATGCAGTAACGGGTGGCTTTTCAATTAACGACTCTTTCAAGGAAACTTCATAACTGCTTGCAGAAGATAACTCATCTTCACATGAATCGTTATGAACACTATATTCTGAATCCAAAGAGTCATCAGAGGAGAAATGTTCAATCTGTTTTTGATTTTTTAGTTTAAGTAATTTCTTATTTCGTTGACTCTTAGTGGACTTAAAGTCTGTGACTCCTGATGTTGATGGTTGTATATTAGGAGATTGGGACTTTCCAAGTTCTGATGTCGGTAACTTATTGTTAAGTTCATCTTTATTATTCGGAGATTTTTGAGTTGTTGATGTAGATGGTGCATTAACACTATTCCCATTTTCTTTGTTTTCTTCTATGTAAGTGATCAGGCTAGGTGAAAATGCAGATTCGGGTATTACATCTGGATTAAAAGGGGATATACCGGTAGCTCTAAATCCAGATGTAATATTGGCTGGTGTCATAGATTTTAACCAGACTGTTCTAAAAATATCGCCAAATCTCATTTTTGTTATGGCTTTTCCAGGGTTCGTTAACAAAAAATTTAATATTTCATGATCCCAAAAGGTCTCAAAACTTTTAAAAACGGATTTGTCCATCGGTTGCAACTCGTGCGTGGTATTGCTGGGTAGGCAAAACAATGTTACACCGTACTTCTCTTCTGCGTCGACAATAGAAACATCTAAATGAGATTTGGCTCCATTGAATATTAATATAGTGTTGGTTCCTGGATTTTTGTATTTTGCAAAATGCTCGAGCCACATAATAAAAGACTCATTAGTCATACTCCCTTTTGGAGTCATTGTTTCTTTTGAACCAGGAGGCAAATTATCTGACCATTCTGGTTTGAGCCTTTTGCCCTTAAATAAAATGAAAGGTGGAATAGCTTGGCCCAAGGCATTTCCACATCCTACGATTGTAACATTTTCACCAGGAGGCAAATTATCTGACCATTCTGGTTTGAGTCTTTTGCCCTTAAATAAAATGAAAAGTGGAATAGCTTGTCCCAAGGCATTTCCACATCCTACGATTGTAACATTTTCACCATGTTCTGGAGCTGTTAAATGAACACGTTTGACTCCTTTTTTTGCTAAAACAGTTTGTTGTTTGTGAAAGGTCAGTCTGCAACCCTTCTCATCCATATTATATAAGTTTTCTGGTTTATCAAATAACTTCAGTTTAATCATAACATTTTTCAGTTTTGTGAAATAATCATTTACAACAACGGGATTCATCTTTTGAGCCATTGCTGGATTCATTTGTTGCGCTTTACGTCTGACTACATCAGGATGTCTTTTAAGAAATAGTCTAAGCCATTTTCTACCTGCTGTTTGGGATTCTTCAGAAAATCTTGTCGATATGTTAAGGGTTTTTGCATAAGAAGATACACTTTTTCTAACGACTTTACTTGTAACCTGGTACAGCAATTTCTGCTAATTTATGAATCCTTGCCACCAAATGAAGTTCTTGTTCTAAACTTAAAGTTGGTTTTTCCCAAGACGTTTAATTGGATTATTTTGTCGGTAATGCAATCCAAGAGTTGTCCATGGAATCTCATATCGTTTTGAGGCCTCATAACGAGAAAAACCTACTAACCCTCTCAGTGCTCGTTATAGGTATGCGGGTTGTCTCACGTGGTACAACCCGTGCTCGCTAGTCGACTAGCTTCGAGACGAAGAAGGGGTGGATTCTTCAAAAAAATTATTAAGTTTACAAAAGGGCGCCAGAGAAGTTTTGGCAAGCACCCAAGACTTCTTAAGTTAGCCCACAACTCCTCAGTGGGTTAACAACACTCACTACACACTCCAAAGGTTAAACTGATAGGTAAATTATCATAAGTAAATAAAAGACAGCAAGTATCCCCTGATTGAAGATTTAATTAGTCTTTGTGGACCAAAGGTCCCTTTTCAAAATATTTATTACAATGTCACTACAAAATATTACAAATAATGTCTGAGCTCAGCTGAAGGCTGTAATCTCAGAACGTAGATAGGCTGAAGGCCGAAATCTACATAAATCCAAAAATGTCTAACTAATTTATCAGTTACAAGTAAATAACTGTCAAGCAGATTCTATAAACTCTGAAGCTAAAGCTGATGTCTCAATTCTATAGTCTCAATCTATAGTTCTAGAGAAACGACCAAATAGTTCATGTACAATATCTCAAAAATGCAACGATAATATATATATCAAAATCAACAATGTACAGTTACAAGGGTTCACACTTTCGCAATTTATACCAATATAAATATAAATAATTGCATAAGCCTAAAATTTAAATAGCAACGAGTTTAGTGTTGCTAGAGAAAATACAATTCAAAATTATGTACGGTGCAAGTTATATACATAAAATCGTCAGAAATAGGCAAAAAAACACTAAATAACGCAATACCAGGTACGTACCGAAGTGTCTTAGCGTATCTTAAACTATGAGCAAAGATATCAAATTTTTAAATACAAAGTACAAGTGTAAGCGAGATTATAGTAATTGCCGCAAAAAAAAAGAAATAAAATTTTATATGAAAAACAGTAATATGTGAAGCATAAATGTGAGTTTACTAATGAAGTTGAAGAATAAAGAAAAGGAAAACTGTTCACTTATCCTTTTCCGGCACCAGAACAGGAACTGAAGTTGCTCCAGAATATTCCAGCTCTCCTGGAACTGGTCTCACTGACCCATTAAATTCCAATCAGTGATTTAATGTCCATATACAAAAAACCCCCCTAAAATAGAGAAACGAATTAGCCTCTACATAGGGTTTACATTTTACCCCGGTCAAATTTTCGACGTACGCCCGTAATATCCCATCATACTGACTATATTAAAAACACCCGAAATTCGCAAATAATCATACATCATGACTTTTAACTGTATAAAAGCCACCTACACTGAAGATAAAAACTTATGACTGGTTTTTTCCGCTTAGCAAAAAAACTACGATACCAAAAAAAAACCCATAATAAAAAAACTATGTCGTTGGACACATCCCTGAATATTTATACAACCCCCGTGATATATTCTTATTTCAACAAAATAATAAGCAATGAAGAATATGAACTAATAAGAATTTATGAAATGCATTGAAACTATCTCGTGAAATCCAGATTACATACTCCAATAAACTACGAATCAAAGCTAAAATTTCTACGGTAAAATACCTATAAAACTGTTGATTTCGAGAAAGTATTTTCAACCATTTACCTTGATTTTAATGAATCCTTCTAACTAACGCCGTCTACGGAAATTTACCACACATACACAATTCCTCTAAATTCTTATGGTACCCACAGCCATCGACCGTTTTTGGACCAGAAACCTATCGGATCGGAGCTGCCAGTTGTTGGTTTCAGCCGTATTTCTCTTCCCCTATGTCGGAATTGTTGGATTTTCCAATAAAACGCTAATGGCTCCCAGAGCACATGCGAAAATTTTAAGTTGAAAGATGTGTGTTTACACCTTGACGGCAAATGGAGGACTGAATTTTTAACTTCGTACCGACAGCGCTGTGACTTCTCTCAGTCGACAGGTTAGCCAATATTAAGTCTCCGACGGCTTGGCAAATTTTCGCGTTACAGCCTCACTAATGCTAGTCCCATTTGTAATAGATTGTAATGCCCTTCTAAGATTTTCTTGAGACCACTTAGCTCGGTTTTTTTCGGCATTCTGCAACAATACCATTCTAGTTAATACATCTATTAACAAATTATTTAGAAGAAGAATGAAAAAAATTAATTGTCTTGTCTCGTTCATTAAATGAAATAAAACAAAATATGCTACAAGCAATTACTTACTTCAACGTACTTATTGATAATTAGAACATCCACTAATCTTGAAAAGCAAACGTGTATAAGAATTTTAAACTTAAATATTTTTTATATCGCTCTCGTTAAAAACACACTCTTTCAAAGTCTGATCGGTACTGGCGACTGAAACGCATCAATGCGGTAATTATGGTTTGTGTTCCTACTCTAAGACAGACTAGGAGCGTCATCTTATTAAGAATAGCTGAATTAACGATTCCATGAGCGATGGCAATAATTGGCTCACCTACCTTATGTGGAGTATATAATCTGTGTTATATAGAAATTAAGAATATTAAACGAAAATTTGACACAACTCGCCACGAAATTTGAGGTTAATTTTAAAAAATGTACAAAAAGTTCCATCTATTACACAGAACATTTTTGCACGATCGGTACAAGTTCCATAGATGTTCTGTAAGTTGCTGGAACGCAAAACATTTTGTGACATGAAAATTTTGTATCTGCTGGAATACGAAATTCATATTACGCATGCTCAGAATGTTCAATACTCACTGCTGGAACAAATCTATCGATCGTGGCTGCAACCGGAGCACCACAAGAATAGAT
The DNA here is from genome assembly GCA_963921935.1 of Galeruca laticollis. Classification (NCBI taxonomy): domain Eukaryota; kingdom Metazoa; phylum Arthropoda; class Insecta; order Coleoptera; family Chrysomelidae; genus Galeruca; species Galeruca laticollis. Next base: position 64,103,474 of record OY998176.1, on the reverse strand, counting down.
TATCGATGATTTTGCCATTCAAAACAAATTGATAATGTATGAAAATCGCCATAAGAGATTTATAATCTGTTGTTTATTGTTGATTCCATTATAAATGAGAGTGATAATTGTTAGAATCAAGAAGAGTGATTAGTCAAAACGCTTTCTACAAAGAAAGGTCTGCAAAGCTTTTTTGAAACTAAATGTTATATTAGCAAACATTTCAAGTATTTTATTTCAGTTCTTCATTTCTTTTATTTCAAAGTAATAGACTCTGAAATATAAAGGGAAATATGTATAGCTGATAGAATTGCATTTGTTAGTATTGAACAAATAACCTATATCATTTTGAACTAAAATTCGTAATAAAAGGAACATACGCTGTGGTCCAGCAGCAAAGTTTGTTTTCATCTCGTTTCTTTAATGTAAGGTATAAAATAAATCTAAGAAAAACGGTTTTAAAGATTTTTTCATTTGGTACAAACATACCCGCATCAACTACTAAGAGTTATTAGCAGCAGGACTTACACAAGTAGTATGTGATGTATTTGGGTTATAGAATTTTGATGATTAAAACTAACTTTTCCGCATCTGCGGCCCCTAACAATATTCTATCATAAAATTGTCACTTGTATACACTTCAGGGGATGTATCGTGCTAACAAACCGAAAATTGTTCAAAAATAACCAAAAATGTAGTATATCTGGATTCATAGGACCCGCTGTACTCGCTCTAGTGGGCTGAAAATCAATAGGGTATATCTGTGAGACACCTTGAAAAATATCCAATTATGAAATTGGTCATTTGTATACACTCTGGACGCTGTATCTTACTAACAAACTGAAAATTCTCCAAAATTGACAAAAATTTGTTACTTCAAGTACCATAGCACTCGTTGTACTGGATTTAGTGAATTGAATATCAATAAGGTTGATCTTTGAGAGGCTCTGAATAATATCCAATTATAAAATTGGTCATTTGTATACACTCTGGACGGTGTATCTTACTAACAAACTGAAAATTCTCCAAAATTGACAAAAATTTGTTACTTCAAGTACCATAGCACTCGTTGTACTGGATTTAGTGAATTGAATATCAAAGGTTGATCTTTGAGAGGCTCTGAATAATATCCAATCATAAAATTGGTCACTTGTATATACTCCGGAGGCTGTATTGTGCTAACATACTGAAATTTCTCCAAAAATGACAAAAATGTCGTACTTAAAGTACTATAGCACCTGTTGTACTGGCTCTGGTGAGCTGAAAATCAATAGGGTTCATCTGTGAAGTGTCTTGAATAATACTCAATCATAAAATTTGTCACATGATGAACTATGGAGTCTGTATCGTGCTAACAAACTAAAATTTCTCAAAAAATGACAAAAATGTCGTACTTCAAGTACCACAGCACCCGTTGTATTGGCTCTGGTAAGCTGAAAATCAGTAGGGTTTATCTGTGAAGTGTCCTGAATAATATTCAATAATAAAATTGGTGACTTGATGAACTACGGAGGCTGTATCGTGCTAGCAAACTAAAATTTCTCAAAAAATGACGTAAATGTCGTACTTCAAGTACAATAGCACCCTTTGTATTGGCTCTGGTACGCTGAAAATCAATAGGGTTCATCTGTGAAGTGTCCTGAATTATATTCAATCATAAAATTGGTGACTTGATGCACTCCGGAGGCTGTATCCTGCTAACAAACTGAAATTTCTCAAAAAATGACGTAAATGTCGTACTTCTAGTACAATAGCACCCGTTGTGCTGGCTCTGGTGAGCTGAAAATCAATAGGGTTCATCTGTGACATGTCCTTCACAATATTCAATCATAAAATTTGTAACTTGTTGCACTTCGGAGGTTGTATCGTGCTAACAAGACATGTAACGAAAAGTGGCCGACGACAACGACGACGACGACGACATGCACACAGGATTTTTTTTCTGAAAACCGTTTTTTGGGTTGTTGATGATGGGAAACGTAAAAATAACTCAGAAAAAATTTCAAATTCCCAACTTTTTTTGGGGTAAACCAATACTTTTCTCGCATATTATAGGTTGGCCGGAAAAGTAATAAACAGTACATTCTAAGGATATTTATTATTTCAATTTTCATTATTAAGTATAGATGCAAATACTTTCATATTACTTTTCCGCCCGACCTTTCTATATGAGAGAAAAGTATTGGTTTACCCCAAAAACAGTTGGAATTTTGAAATTTTTTTTGAGTTATTTTCACGTTTTCCATCAACAACAACACGAAAAAATGGTTTTTAGAAAAAAAATCCTGTGTGTATGTCGTCGTCGTTGTCGTCGGCCACTTTTCCTTACATGTCTTGTTAGCACGATACAGCCTCCGGAGTGCAATAAGTCAGCAATTTTATGATTGAATATTGCTAAGGACATGTCACAGATGAACCGTATTGATTTTCAGCTCACCAGAGCCAGTACAACGGGTGGTATGGTACTTGAAGTACGACATTTTGTCATTTTTTGAGAAATTTCAGTTTGTTAGGACGATACAGCTTCCGGGGTTCACCAAATCACCAATTTTATGATTGAATATTATTTAGGTCATCTCACTTATGAACCCTATTGATTTTCAGCTCACCAGAGTCAATATAACAGGTGCCACAGTACTTTAAGTACGATATTTTTGTCATTTTTGCAAAAGTTTCAGTTTGTTAGCACGATACAGCCTCCGGAGTATATACAAGTTTTATAATTGGATATTATTCAGGGCGTCTCAAAGATGAGCCCTATTTATATGCAGCTCACTAAAGCCAGTGCAACGGGTGCTATGGTACTTGAAGTACCAAATTTTTGTAATTTTTTGAGAATTTTCAGTTTGTTAGCACGATACAGAGAGTATACGATTGATCAATTTTATGATTGAATATTGTTCAAGGTATCTCACAGATGTACCCTATTGATTTTCAGTTGACTAGAGAGAGTACAGCCGGTCCTATAAATCCAGATATACTAAAGATATACTAAATTTTGGGTTATTTTTGGAGAAATTTCGGTTTGTTAGCACGATACATACCCCGAAGCGTATACAAGTAATAATTTTATGATAGTCTATTGTTCAAGGCCACAGATGCGAAAAAGTTAGTTTTAATCTTCGAAACCGTTTACTTCAAAAACGAGATTCAATATCTTGGACATACCATAAGCAGAGATAGTCTAAAGAGTCAGATAAAAAAACTGAAGCTATACAAAACGCACCAAAACCAGAAAATATGGAACAAGTACAACAATTTCTTGGAGTGGTCCACGCGCTTCAACATTTTTACAGCCACTTAACAATTTATTACAAAAAATAAAAAAAATTGCTTGTACACCGGAATGTGAAATTGCTTTCATCAAAGCGAAACAATAAATATTCAGCAATATAGTTTTGATGCCTTTTTTACCAGAATTTCTGATAATTTTAGCTACTGATGCAAGACCACATGTGGTTCTTTCAAATGATCTTTCAAATGGTCTAGAAAAACCAGTGGCGTTCATTTCAAGATCTCTCACAAAAGCCGAAAGAAACTATAGCCAGTTAGATAGGGAAGCAACTGCAATTTACTGGGTATTCAAAAAAATATTTCATTATATTTATGGAAGACATTTCACACTTGTCTACAATAACCCTTTTTCAACCCATTTTCAACCCAATAAAACAACTTCCCGTACTTTCAGCCACAAGAATGATCAGATATGCACAGTGTTTATCCGAATTTGATTCTACAGTATAGTATAAAAAATATTCCGATCATGCAAAGACAGATTATTTATCAAGGAATCCATTACCTCTAGATTCTATTTCTCATTTGTTTGATCTAGTTAATTTTCATGGAATATTTATGGTAAGATCAATAGTTCATAAACGTCCTGAGGTAATTGGTAATTGGTTTTCTGTACCAGTCAATAGATAATTCGTTATCATAATTTCTTATAAATTTTGTATCTAAAAATGGTACACTTTGATTACTGTCTTCTTTTTCCATTGTGCGTTTTATATATGGATCATAGTTATTGAATATAAAAAGAACTAAGTTAGTTTGTGGTAATGCTAAAATAATATCATCAACATATTTTTTTTTAAATTATTTCAAATGATAATAATTGTATCCATTACATAACAAGCTATAATGAGAGAAATTGTAGCTCCCATCGGAGTACCAAAAGTTTGTTTATATATTTGATTGTTAAATGTAAAATAGGTATTTTCAAACAGGGATGTAATAATTTCTTGAAAATATTTTTTAGATATTTGACAATGTTCACTGATTTCATTACATTTTTAATCAATTGCTCTTAAAGCAAATTCTAAATATACATTACTGAATAAAGAAACAACATCTAAACTGCAAATTACATGATTATCAGGTAATTGAAATTTGTTAAATTGATTGAAAACTTCAAATGAAACTATATTGTAATATTCTGTATTTAAATTATATGCATTTGTTAAAATATCAGTGATACATGAACCTAATAAATTAGTTGGTGTACCTATAGAAGCTACAATGGGTCTAATTGATAATATTGGTTTATGAATTTTAGGAAGGTCATAGAATTTAGCAGGAATTCCATTATAACAAGTTTAACTTTCGTAATTTTACCTATTTGTTTTGTATTAAACAATTTTTTATTATATAGATATAACCTTGGCAGAACATGTAATTTTTAATGATCACTTCATGGATTTTGAATCTGTTAATATTTTGGACATACAACCAAATACCAAAAAAGACGAAATTAACTGTCTCGACCCTTACTTCGTGGAATCTGCTCATATTAGTGTTTTAAATGAAACTCACGGTTTCTAGTTAATTCCACAATATAATAAAAGTTATTGAAAATTCTAAAAAATTGACAATTGTTTCGATAAATCAATATCATCGTCAGAATGACAGAAGTTACATTTTATTTGATGCCTACCTGATGTTTAGTAGTTATTTTTGGCTACACCAAGAAGTGACCTAACTTGTAATTGACTTAATATATGAAATTAACTGTCTCGACCCTAACTTCGTGGAATCTGCTCATATTAGTGTTTTAAATGAAACTCACGGTTTCTAGTTAATTCCACAATACAATAAAAGTTATTGAAAATTCTAAAAAATTGACAATTGTTTCGATAAATCAATATCATCGTCAAAACATCTACTTGACACCAATCATTCATTGACACCTAATACAAAACTAGAAGTGCTGCATATTTGTGAAAAGAAACAAGAACTGGATTTCCTTGAAGAATTGGAAATTAGAAGACATTTGAGAAACCCACAGTATGAAGTTGTCAATGAACAGTTAAATCTAGGGAGTTCTCCACTAATAAACTGTCTTCTTAAGTGATAATTGTAAAGATCAGCAGATATAGTTTTCCTGTTTTTCTATATCATTGCACAGTTATACTGATCTTAATTGGAAAAATTAAATCCAGGAGATATCACCATAGGGCTAATAATATCTAAGCTTCAATATTTGTAATATCACATCTTCTTATTTTTTCTATAAACATATATTAAGTCAATCACAAGGTAGGTGGGTCTTGGTCTTGGTCTAGCCAAAAATAACTACTAAACATCAGCTAGGCATCAAATGAAATGTAACTTCTGTCATTCTGACGATGATATTGATTTATCGAAACAATTGTCAATTTTTTAGAATTTTCAATAACTTTTATTATATTGTGGAATTAACTAGAAACCGTGAGTTTCATTTAAAACACTAACCAAAAAAGACTTTTCTTAGAAACGGCTCATATATTTCAAGAGCCTAATACTTTTAACAAATGAACAGATTTAAAGATTAAAACTAACTTTTCCGCATTTGTGGCCCTGAGCAATATTATATCATAAAATTGTTACTTGTATACACTTCGGGGGATGTATCGTGCTAACAAACCGAAATTTCTCCAAAAATAACCAAAAATGTATATCTGGATTTAGAGGAACCGCTATACTCGCTTTAGTCAACTGAAAATCAATAGGGTACATCTGTTAGACGCCTTGAACAATATTCAATCATAAAAGTGATCAATCGTATACTCTTTGGAGGCTGTATCGTTCTAGCAAACTGAAAATTCTCATTAAATGACAAAAATTTGGTACTTCAAGTACCATAGCACACGTTGTACTGGCTTTAGTGAGCTGAATATCAATAGGGTTTATCTTTGAGATGCTCTGAATACTATAAAATCCTAAAATTGGTCATTAGTATACACTACGGAGGTTCTATCGTGGTAACAAACTGAAACTTCTTCAAAAATATCGCACTTAAAGTACTGTAGCGCCTGTTGTATTGGCTCTGGTAAATTGAAAATCAATAGGTTTCATCTGTGAGATGCCCTGAATACTATTCCATCATAAAATTGGTGATTTGTTGAACTCCGCAGGCTGTATCGTGCTAACAAACTGAAATTTATCGAAAAATGACAAAAATATCGTACTTAAATTACTGTAGCACCTGTTGCATTGGCTCTGGTGAGCTGAAAATCAACAGGGTCCATCTGTTAGATGTCCTGAATAATATTCAATCATAAAATTGGTGACTTGTTGAACTCCGGGGGCTGTATCATGCTAATAAACTGAAATTTATCGAAAAATGACAAAAATATCGTACTTAAACTACTGTAGCACCTGTTGTATTGGCTGTGGTGAGCTGAAAATCGATTGGGTTCATCTTTGAAGTGTCCTGAATAATATTCAATCTTAAAATTGGTGACCTATTGCACTGCGGAGGCTGTATCGTGCTAACAAGACATGTAAGAAAAAGTGGCCGACGACAACGACGACGACATACTCACAGGATTTTATCTTCTTAAAACCGTTTTATCGTGTTGTTGTTGATGGAAAACGTAAAAATAACTCATACAAAAAATTCTAAATTCCTACTTTTTTCGGGGTACCCAATACTTTTCTGGCATATCAGATAGGTTGGTCGGAAAAGTAATAAAGACAATACTACACAAATTACAATTTTCAATCAAATGACAAAGTTTGACATAACTATTCGAAACGAATATATGTAAAAATAAAAATGGAAATATATTAGGTATAAGCCTACAAGATACCAATTATTTGTCAGGATGGAATATTATTGACCAATGATTTCTTAAAATTATTGAATGAAGGGTTGAAAAAGCCACATTTGTACTATTTGCATTCCTCATTACACGTGTTAACGGCTGTTTAGTACATAATTCCTTTGCTGGAATTTTAAATAGAATGTAGAATTTCATCTTGTTCCAAAAGCTTCACATTTAGACCAATATCGTGCAGAAGATCAGGGCAGGAAACTTCACCTGATAGCAACTTGTACAATAAACGAAAGTCCGCTCGTGTTCTCCTATTTTCAAGTGTTTCAATATTTAGCTTGGAGCATAAATTTGTGTAGTCCACAAGGTAATTGACTATGGGAATATTTAGTTTATATGCTGAATATCTTAAAAATATTTATGCTATATTGTTTCAAGCATATTTACATTAATGTTATAACAAGCATTCCAAACAATCGATGCATATTCCATATTTGAACGAACAATTGCACAATAAATGATTTTTAATATTTTTAATTCAATGACATTAAAGACAAATCTTTTGCAGTTATGGTTTTCGTGATTTCATTGAAATATTCATTACATGTTGGGAGAAAGTAAATTTATTGTCCATTAGAATACCAAGATCCTTTATGTCATCCACCTTTGTTAAGTCCATTTCATTAATGGAATATGGAAAGCGCAATTCATTGTGGGATCTTTTGAAGTGAATAGAGAAACACTTGCTTAGGTTAAGGTCCATATCATTCAGGTTACACCAGCGTACAACGTTATTAAGATCATTCTTGTCAGTGAATATTTTTTGCCGCGAGTTTATAGTCAATTATTGCATTTTTTAAAGCTTCTGTGAGATGCCGTGATTATTATTCTATAATAAAATTGCCACTTGTATACACTTCGGGGGATGTATCGTATTAACAAAACGAAATGTCTCCAAAAGTAACCAAAAATGCAGTATATCTGGATTTATAGGACCCGCTGTACTCGTTATAGTCAGCTGAAAATCAATAGGGTACATCTGTGAGACATCTTGAAAAATATCCAATTATAAAATTGGCCACTTGTATACCGTCCGTAGGCTGTATCGTACCAAACCCGAAATTCCTCGAAAAAGGACAAAAATGTGGCACTTCAGGTACCATAGCACCCATTGTACTAGTTCTGGGGAGCTAAAAATCAATAAGATGCATATATAAGACGCCCTTAACAATATTCAGTCATAAAATGGGTCACTTGTATACACGCTGGAGGCTGTATCGTGTAAACAAACTGAAAATTCTCCAAAAAAGACAAAAATTTATTACCTCAAGTACCATAGCACTCGTTGTACTGGTTTCAGTGAGGTGAATCTCAATAGGGTTCATCTTTGAGACGCCCTGAATATTATCCAATCATAAAATTGGTCACTTGTATATACTCCGGAGGATGTATCGTGTTAACAAACTGAAATTTCTCCAAAAATGACAAAAATGTCGTACTTAAAGTACTATAGCACCTGTTGTAGTGGCTGTGGTGAGCTGAATATCGATAAGGTTCATCAGTGAGATGTCCTGAATTATATTCAATCATAAAATTGTTCATTTGTTGCACTCCGGAGGCTGTATCGTGCTAACAAGACATATAACGAAAAGTGCCCGACGACAACGACGACGACATACACACAGGATTTTTTTTCTAAAAACCATTTGTTCGTGTTCTTTTTAATGAAAAACGTAGAAACAACTAAAACTCTTTTTTCAAAATTTCAATTTTTTTTGTGGGTAAACCAATACTTTTCTCGCATATTAGATAGGTTGGGCGGAAAAGTAAAAATACAACTTTAACGCCGTTTATCTATTTCCACGGCAATATTTTATTGAGGTAAATTTGGTCCTATCGCCATATTTTGGTGCAAACGATCTACCCTTCGCCTATGTTCCAATAGTTATGAATCACCCTGTAATAAAGAACGCATTCTGGGTCCCTCCTAGAGTACTGAGCGCCTGCTGTGCAGGTTTTTTGCGCCTCTAATGTTATGATTTCAAGATCAAGTTACATCCTACATCGTAACATTTTTCTATGATTTATTTAATACAATCAATACAAAAATAAAACGATGGGAATTTATTCATTTTCAATATCAGTAATATCACATAAAAGAAAGAAGGAAACACTGAATTCGCAAATTAACAAAAGGATTTCGCAATATTACAGAAAACAATCAGAGAAACTACATCCTCTCAACGCAAGAAATGAAAAATAATTAAATAGTGGATATCACCACACAACACGTATTGCTTTCACAAAGGGCCCCGTAAGGGCTACTGGCGCCGGTGTTCAAAAAAGGATTTTGGTGCAAATAATATTTTGTGTCTCCGAAAATAGTTATTTATGCAACAAGTGCAAAAAGTGAGTGTTTTTTGTACGCGACGTGAAATTGTACAACGAGGCAATATTATTTTATGTATTATTTGACATTTTGTTACAAGGGGAGCCTCGTGAAGGATTTCCGATGATGAAATTGACTGGTAACTAACTTTTTTGACGAACCTTTTTAGTGTTTTTTAATAGAAAATATTACATAAACATTACTTCTATGTAATGTTGGTACTCTTGTTCAAACACGATATTCTCATTCGATTTCGAGAAAAAAACGCAATTGAACAGAGTATCGGAAGGGGATTTCAAATATTATTTCATTTATGAAAAGTGTGCTTTGGATTGTCAGATAATTGTTGCTGGTAAATGACATTTCTTAAGTCAGTGAATATTTTTTGCTGCGAGTTTATAGTCAATTGTTGCATTTTTTAAAGCTATCATATACTTTTTCGATTGAAATGCCTAGTCACAATCATTTTACGAATGAAGAAATGCGGGATATGATTTGTGTATACGCACAAGAACATTTTTACGGGCGCTCTGCAGCCAGAAGGTATGAATTGTTATATCTAGGCAGAAGGCAACCAAATCACAAAACTTTTTCAAATCTATTTCATCGTTTGGGTGAAACCGGGTCAATTCACAATAAAAATCAAGGTGGTCGTCCGAAACAAATTTCACCTAATCAAGAAGATGAAATTTTGGTTCGAATAAATGAAAATCCTACAGTAAGTTCACGTCATATGTCATCAGCAACAGGGGTAAGTCAGTCGTATATTATTAGAATTCTAAAAAAGAAAAGTTCCACTCTTATCACTCCACTGCTGTTCAAAATTTGCTTCCAAGAGATCTCCCACCACGGTTACAGTTCTGCCAACGTATTCTTAACAAGCATATTATGATGACCGAAATTTTATTAGGAATATTATGTTACCAGATGAGGGGTATTTAATTGGCGAAACAGCCATTATTGGAAAGAAAAAAATACGACATTTCCAGCATTACTGGCGACCAACTACTAGGGCCATATGTTCTGCCTCCAAATTCTTATTTATTTTTTTTGCAAAATACTTTTAGTATTTTGGATAATCTGTTACTAGCTGTAAGAAATAAAATGTGGTTTATGCAGGATGGAGCTCCACCTCACTACCATTTAGTTGTTAAAAATCATCTAAATGACATATTTCCTCAACGATGGATTGGCAGAGGAAGTGATTTTGAATGGGTACCAAGAAGTCCTGCGTATAACCCGCTTGATTTTTATGTTTAGGGACATATGAAGTCCTTGGTTTATGCTACTGAAATTAACTCGAAGGACGAACTCTGGAGGAAAATACAAAATGCGTCTAACTTTATAAGGGGACAGAATAATATGTTCTTTGAAGTTCGAAAGTCCTTTATTAAAAGAATTAGAAAAGGCATAGAAGTCGGAGGAGGACACGTACAACATTTAATTTGAGTTTGCTCTTTTTATGTTACATTGTTTTTAACTATGCTTTATCGTTGAAATAGAAGCCTTAAGATACACGTTTCTTTATTGTACGTTACATGAAATCCCCATCCGATACTCTGAACTGTTCAATTGCGTTTTTCTCGAAAACGAATGAGAATATCGTGTTTGAACATGAGGCACAATATTACGTAGAAATGATGTTTATATCATATTTTCTAATAAAAATCAGTAAAAAGTTTCGTCAAAAAAAGTTACCAGTCAATTTCATCATCAGAAATCCTTCACGAGGCTCCCCCTGTAACAAAATGTCAAATAATACATAAAATAATATTGCCTGTATAAAATTATGCCTCTCTGCCGATTTTGATAACAATCGATAAATATACAGTGAAATTATTAGCAAAAAACGAAAAAATAAACGGTTTTAAAGATTAAAACTAACTTTTCCGCTTCTGTGAGATGCCCTGATTATTATTCTATAATAAAATTGTCACTTGTATACACTTCGGGGGATGTATCGTATTAACAAACCGAAATTTCTCCAAAAGTTACCAAAAATGCAGTATATCTGGATTTATAGGACCCGCTGTACTCGTTATAGTCAGCTGAAAATCAATAGGGTACATCTGTGAGACAACTTAAAAAATATCCAATTATAAAATTGGCCACTTGTATACCTTCCGTAGGCTGTATCGTACTAAACCCGAAATTCCTCAAAAAAGGACAAAAATGTGGCACTTCAGGTACCATAGCACCCGTTGTACTAGTTCTGGTGAGCTAAAAATCGATAAGATGCATATATAAGACGCCCTTAACAATATTCAGTCATAAAATGGGTCTCTTCTATACACGCTGGAGGCTGTATCGTGTAAACAAACTGAAAATTCTCCAAAAAAGACAAAAATTTAGTACCTCAAATACCATAGCACTCGTTGTACTGGTTTCAGTGAGCTGAATCTCAATAGGGTTCATCTTTGAGACGCCCTAAATAATATCCAATCATAAAATTGGTCACTTGTATATACTCCGGAGGATGTATCGTGTTAACAAACTGAAATTTCTCCAAAAATGACAAAAATGTCGTACCTACTTAAAGTACTATAACACCTGTTGTGGCTGTGGTGAGCTGAATATCAATAAGGTTCATCAGTGAGATGTTCTGAATAATATTCAATCATAAAATTGGTGACTTTTTCCACTCCGGAGGCTGTATCGTGCAAACAAACTAAAATGTCCTAAAAAAATGACAAAAATGTCGTACTTCAAGTACCATAGCATCCGTGGTATTTGCTATTGTGAGCTGAAAATCAATAGGGTTCATCTGTGAGATGTCTTGAACAATATTCAATCATAAAATTGTTGATTTGTTGCACTCCGGAGGCTGTATCGTGCTAACAAGACATATAACCAAAAGTGGCCGACGACAACGACGACGACAGACACACAGGATTTTTTTTCTAAAAACCATTTTTTCGTGTTGTTTTTAATGAAAAACGTAAAAATAACTCAAACATTTTTTTCAAAATTTCTTCTTTTTTTGTGGGGAAACCAATACTTTTCTCGCACATTACATAGGTTGGGCACTAAAGTAAAAATACAACTTTACCGCCGTTTATCTTTTTCCACAGCAATAGTTTATTGAGGTATATTTGGTCCTATCGCCATATTTTGGTGCAAACAATCTACCCTTAACCTATGTCCCAATAGTTATGAATCACCCTGTATAAAGAACGCATTCAGGGTCCCTTCTAGAGTGCTGAGCGTCTGCTGTGCAGAATTTTTTTTGCGCCTCTAATGTTATGATTTCAAGATCAAGATACATCCTACATCGTAACATTTTTTTATGATTTATTTAATACAATCAATGCAAAAATAAAACGATAGGAATTTATTTATTTTCAATATCAGTAATATCACATAAAAGAAAGAAGGAAACACTGAATTCGCAAATTAACAAAGGGATTTCGCAATATTACAGAAAATAATCAGAGAAACTACATGCTCTCAACGCAAGAAATGAAAAATAATTAAATAGTGGGTATCACCACACAGCACGTATTGCTTTCACAAAGGGCCCCGTAAGGGCTACTGGCGCCTGTGTTCAAAAAAGGATTTTGGCGCAAATAATATTTTGTGTCTCCGAAAATAGTTATTTATGCAACAAGTGCAAAAAGTGAGTGTTTTTTGCACGCGAGGCATTTAGGCTGAGTTGGACAATACGTCGAGTGCAAAAAACACGTTTTACACGAGTTGCATACAATATTTTTTCTACATTCATGCAAAAATTGGAAAATTAGAATATAATATGTTAGGAACTCAAACTTTATTAATATTAAAAGTTCTTCTTTCTTGTCAGTACTTATTCATAGCTGGTTTTCGCTTGGACCCTTTAAATTTTAAATCATCAAAGATTTTTGCAATAATTGTAACTCGTTGAGACTAAGTAGTAAAATATACATATATTATTGCTGTATTAGAGCAGGATCAGACACTTGCTCTGGATTTTTATTTTATTTAAACGTTTATGTTTGTCATAAATCATCACAAAACTGACAAGAATGACAGATGAGTGCAACAAAAATTTTGTTTGTGCAAAAAAGAACCACTTTTTCCATTAAATGTGTTTCACAAAAGTGTAGTTTTTTGCATGAATGTAGAAAAATACTTTTAAAAAAAACGAAAAATTACTGCGTTTATTACATGAAAGTTAAAAACAATCTCTGTTGTAATTGTAATTTAAGAAGTTCTACACTTTTATATTTTGGAGTATTACTTGCAAAAGTTTTTAATGTAAAATTGTTTATTGGCTATTCAGTTCAATTATAAAACTACCGTTTAATGGAATGTTGTTAATGGACATTTTTGGATGGTCACTGTGTTAAATGGAGATATTACAATCCACTGGTTGTCTTTTATCTTATGAATTTTGTAGTTGTACTTCGCAAGGGGTGTGTGGAGTAATTGGTAACTTTTGGAGATCACTACACAGGAAATCTTCTTGAGATATTTATTTGCAGCTTTCTTCTGAGAAGGTGTAATGTTGATAGTTTAGAAGGATAAATTTGTATTGTGGTTTAACCGTTTTAAAGGATTGTTTTGATGGCGTAGGTAAAGAATAGAGATGATAGTAATTATATTCTGAATTTTCGACAATTGGTATTTCTAGTATTAAAATTATATTGTTACCTTTACTATAGCTTTTGATTGCAATTATTTTCTGAAGCAATAAAATGTTTTGCAGAGACAAATTGATTGGAAATTTATTGTTTTTGTCTATGTTTTTACTGACTTCTAATATTTCAGAAAATAGATCGTTAGGATCAACTATTGAATTGTGAAAAGTGTTAAGTTTGGCAAAACTAAATGCCGTTTTAATTTTTTCAAGTATATCATATGTTAGATGAAAACTTATAGAAAATTGAGAAACCAGCTATTCTATTGCAAAATAGTGATAAGTATTTACTTTATCTAAATTGAAATCTGTAATTATTTTTTGCAAATCATTGATACATTAAGTTATTTGATCGTGAATAAGAGATTTCAACGTGTTTTAAGTGTTAGATAAAGATGTAATGATCTTTTTGATTTTGTGTTCCAAAATGGATTTAACTGATTCAATTGAAGCGTAATCTTTTGTTCAATTAGTTTAATTAGGTGATAAGAATTTTGGAAATGTTTATTAGAATTATAAATTTGATGAGAAACTTTCAGCAGAATTATGGATTGCTTTGGTGAGATTTTCCACTTGCCCTTCTATAGTTACTCCTGTTATTTGTAAGTGTTCCATCGAATTGTTAAATTGTTTCCAGTCGACATGTTGAAATAACCACTTTGGGCGGGGTATACAATCACTTAGTTCATCTACTGCTGGTAATTCAATAGAGATTGAAATATGGTCTGTATTCCATTCAGATCTATCAGCCCATCTAAAATTGAATGCAATTTGAGGTGATGATATACCAAGATCAATTGCAGAAAATGTATTGGATTTAGAGTTTATGAAAGTTCCTTCTCCGGTGTTCAGAAGAACAAGGTCTCATTTATTATATCTTCCAGTACTCTACCGCCAGGGCAAGTTTAAGCAGATTCCCATAAAGTATTATGTACATTCAAGTCTCCAACCATCATGAAAGGTTTCGATAACTGTTGAAAACAGCTTCTTAACTGCTCAGGTCTCCACTTGCGTTCGTAAGGTATATATTGCAAATAGTCATTTTCAATGGAAATTTTATTTTTATTTCTACAACTTCTAAGTCACTGTGTAATTGAACTTCTTTGTATGGTATGTTCTTTTTTATGAGTATCAAAACACCACCTATTGCTCTTTGGTTTGGAGCAGCTTTATATCCAACCAATTTATATCCCCTTAAACTGAATTTTTCATTTTGTTAAGGTGTGTTTCTTGAAGACAAATACAAAACGGAGAGGCATTTATGATCATTGTTTTCAGCTCAAGGTAGTGCAGCTTACACCAATTTCAGTTCCGTTGCAGAATATTATGGTGTAAAGACATTGAAATAAGAATAATTTAAATGAATGGAATAGATGTATATACGTATATATAAATATAAATGTTTTTGGTAAATAACTATGTAATATTTGTATGAAATGAAATGTAGTATTACATTTCCTTATCACAGACTTTTTCACCTCATATGGGAGGTGGTTTTTCATTTTTATTTCTTGGAAGGTCAAGATATTCGGAATTTTGTGTATCATCAGCGAAGGGTAAGAAGTGTGATTCACTAATATCGTTTACAAACAGATTGTATAGCAAGGGACCACAGTGACTTCCCTGTGGTACACCAGAGTGGACTTCGATTATATCAGAAACATAATTTTCAATTTTCACCCATTTGAATCTGTCTGTTAAAAAACTCGTACGTTAGCAGTTATACTCAGTGCTGCCTCAAATTAACAAATAAAAAAGATATGTCTGTTTTGATCTTTCCTTGCCCCAAACATTGAGTCACAATCTACGCTCACTTGCGGACACTTCCACTGTTTTGCCATATTTACAAAGTCTCTTTAGTTGCAGGAAAAATGATATTAGAAGTTTAATTGAAAATGTGTTAAAAAGTTATGCAAATAAAAAAAGTCACACTAATTTATGCATTTGAGTCGCTAATTTTAAAATTAATTAATAATACTTGAATTTTATTTAATAAAGGCATATTCTTATATAAACTTTAAACAAGTATTTGTTGCATCCTTAGATACCTTTATGGTTATAACGAAAAGTGGCAACATTGCTCAAAATTTCAGTACCTGTTTAATGTGTCAATAGTAATCTATTTAGTAGTTTTGTCCTTGTTTAATTATCATATAAAGGGAGATGCAAATATCGTCAGACTGTGACCGACGATCATTTCGAATACGTCGTAATATTGTAGTAAGTAATGTCAAACGTGGTTTGTTTATATATATATATATATATATATATATATATATATATATATATATATATATATATATAAAGAAGATGTAGGAATATCGCGTGATATGTTAACAACAACAACAAAGAGATTCATGGGTAATTCACGCAAAGTAAAGAGCTACTGAAATAAAGTGGTAACCGTGGACATGCATGTTTCTGGCTCATTTTGCCTCATCAGCACGGCATAACCAAATAATGATGTGAAATTTGGGAGCAAAGATGTTAATCGAAACATGGGAAAACACAAAATAACGGATTTCAGCAGGGAAACCAAACGCTCATTTGTGTCTTCAATTGGAAGATCCCGAGTTTTCAGGACATCAACCATGTTTCGATTAACATCTTTGCTCCCAAATTTCACATCATTATTTGGTTATGCCGTGCTGATGAGGCAAAATGAGCCAGAAACATGCATGTCCACGGTTACCACTCTATTTCAGTAGCCCTTTACTTTGCGTGAATTACCCATGAATCTCTTTGTTGTTGTTGTTAACATATCACGCGATATTCCTACATCTTCTTTGTTATTTACTATGGGTCGGAAGGTTCATGGCGGGGGGGCTATATGCGCCTCCGTGTCGATGTTGGTTGATGTCCTGAAAACTCGGGATCTTCCAATTGAAGACACAAATGAGCGTTTGGTTTCCCTGCTGAAATCCGTTATTTTGTGTTTTCCCATGTTTCGATTAACATCTTTGCTCCCAAATTTCACATCATTATTTGGTTATGCCGTGCTGATGAGGCAAAATGAGCCAGAAACATGCATGTCCACGGTTACCACTCTATTTCAGTAGCCCTTTACTTTGCGTGAATTACCCATGAATCTCTTTGTTGTTGTTGTTAACATATCACGCGATATTCCTACATCTTCTTTGTTATTTACTATGGGTCGGAAGGTTCATGGCGGGGGGGCTATATGCGCCTCCGTGTCGATGTTGGTTGATGTCCTGAAAACTCGGGATCTTCCAATTGAAGACACAAATGAGCGTTTGGTTTCCCTGCTGAAATCCGTTATTTTGTGTTTTCCCATGAATCTCTTTGTTGTTATATATATATATATATATATATATATATATATATATATATATATATATATATATATATATCGGTTTATAACGTTCTCCGACGTCTTCCGACTCCTAACCGCCATCCTTCTCTATCTTGCCATAGATCCTCTGGTAGCTCCCTTTCTCGTATTTCGGTATCTATGCCCTCTCTCCAGCTTCTTCTTGGTCTTCCTCTTCTTCTTTTTCCGTGTGGTGACCATTTTAGGACTTGCTTTGGTAGTCTTTCGTCTGGCATCCTTTGAACGTGACCGTACCAGATCAACTGCTTGGTCTTGATATCATCTATTATTGTGTGCCCGACACCCATCATTTGTCTGACTCTGTCGTTACGTACTCTATTTCTTCTCGATTTACCCGCTGATCTTCTCCAGAAGTCCATTTCCGTTGCTAGTAGGATTCTCTCCGTAGTCTGCTTCATTTGCCACACTTCGCACCCATATGTTACAATACTTTTAACGATTGTGTTGTATATTCGTTGTTTATTGGCCTTTGATATTGTTTGGTCCCACAGTATTCCGTTCATCATAGATATAGTTTTTCTACCTTGTATGTTTCGGTCCTTGATAGCCGCGTCTAGTGTTCCGTTTTGTGTTATTTTCATTCCTAAGTATTTGTAGTCCACGCAGTGTTTAATTTTTTTTCCGTCCTCCAAGTCGATGTCTTGTGCCGTTGTTCCGATGGACATACATTCAGTTTTTCCTACATTTACTCCAAGGCCCCACTTCTTATATTTTTCTACGAGCTTTCGAGTCATTTAGTTTAAGTCGTCATGGTCCTGTGCTATAACTACTTGGTCGTCTGCGAAGCATAGCGTGTAGAGTGTAGTATTGTCGTTGAGAGGTATTCCCATTCCATTACATTTCCTTTTCCATACCTTAAATGTCTGTTCCAAGTATATCTTAAAAAGCGTCGGCGATAAGCAGCATCCCTGTTTTAGGCCTTTTGTGACAGTGAACCCTTTGAATATGTTACGTCCTACCTTAATTTGTGTTTCATTATTTTCATAGCTTCTTTGAACTGCTTTTATTAACCCGTTTGTGATATTTGTTTTTTCCAGCGTTTCCCATAATTTATTAAGGGGTATGCTATCATACGCCTTCTGTAGGTCTACGTATAATAGATGAATTTCTTGGTTCACTGCTGTTTTCTTTTCGATCATCTGTGTAACACAGTATAGGTGGTCTACTGTGGATCCGCCAGTTCTAAAACCAGCTTGCTCTTCCGCCTCCAGATCTTTATATTCTTTCTCGATTTTATGTTTTATTACTTTACCGTATATTCTACTAAATGTGCTGGTCACTGCAATACCTCTATAGTTCTCACATTGGTCTCTATTACCTTTCTTGTGGATTGTTACCATAACGGATGTTTGCCACTCCCTAGGTATTTCTCCTCCATTTATGCAGTCCTGGCATAGTTTTCGCATTTGTTCTTATAACCTGTCGGTTCCTACTTTAACTAATTTGGCTGGAATGTCGCCTGGTCCGGCGGATTTTCCGTTCTTGAGGGATTTGCATGCTTCTTCGACTTCTTTACAACTGACCCTTAATGGAGACGATGTGATATTTATTCCATTGTTTTCCTCTATGTTAAATTCTTGCCTGTTTTCAATTAGTAGACCCTTAAAGTATTGTTCCCATTTTTGTATTCCTATTGGTGATATTATTTCTTTTGTCTTGTTTGCTCTCATGTTCTTTAAAAATTTCCAGCTTTCTGAACTCTTTCTTCCCCCTATGTATGTATCTAATTTTTGACAGTTTTTTTCTCACGTTTCATTTTTCTTCTTGATAATTCTTCTTCTTACTTTGGCTTGGGCTTGTTTGTATTTTATTTTGTCATTCTCGCTGTTTGTTGCTAAGTATCTATGGTATTTCTGTCGTTTTTCTAAGATTTCAGCCTCTATTTCGTCATCCCACCAGTATGGTTTTGAATTATGTATCTTCCCAGTGCCTCTTCTGCTGTCTCATGTATACACTTTTTAATATATTCGTAGTGTTCTTCTGTGTTATTCCGATTATACTCGTTTTTTCCTAGTTTTTCGTCCAGACGTTTTCTGTATAGTTCTCTTACACTGTCATATTCCAGGCTTTCCAAGTTGTATCTTATTGGTTCACTTATTGGTTGACTTTCTTCGATTGTTTCTATGTTTCTTAGTTCTTGTTGTTCTTTGTTGGGGAATACGATTTTCGTTTTAAGCATATAATGGTCGGTACCACATGATGGTCCCCTACATACTTTTACATCGTGGATTTTCATTTTTGTAGTTTGTCTTACAATGGTATAGTCTAGTATAGATTTCAGATTGCGAGTTTTTTGTATCCAGGTATACTTGTGGATGTCTCGGTGTTGGTAGAAGCCGTTTAGGATTTTCAGTTTATTCTGTTCGCACAGTGTTATTAAACGTTCTCCGTTATCCTACGAGTTTCCTCACCATATGTTTCCACGGTATCGTTATTAGTTTTTCGTCCTACTCGACAGTTTAAGTCACCTAATATAATAATTTTTCTGGGGTTTCCTATTTTGACAATTTCGTCATTTAGTTTCTCGAAGAACTCGTCTTTAACGTTCACTGACGCGTCATCGTTCACTTCGTATATCCCTTGTATGGTGATTCTATATCCTTTTATCGTGAGATTCATTTCTATAATGCGTTGATCGATTGCTTCCCACGAAGTAATATGTTTCCTTAGAGTCCTTCGAATTAAAATAGATACCCCTTGTTGAGCTCGCTGACCTTTGGCAACTCCACTATAAAAGTGATCATAGTAACCCCAGTTTTCGGATCCACTTCCTTTCCTTTTCGTTTCTGTGAGTACCTGTGGTTTGTTTATACGAGCGCCATTACGACTAGAGAGTAAACATGTAGTTCTTTCGTTTTGATGTGTTTTTCAAAACTTTTAGTGACGAAATAAACTTTAAAGTTAATTAATTTAGTATTTTTGGATTATCATGGATCGTCGGTGCCAAGTTTGTCAGAAAAACAGCCTAAATTACCAAGATCATGTCGCTACAATACCATCCCCACTTTTTGTAATTCATTCATTATTTCTCTACTGGCAATTAGAATTGTAGGCCGCAAAAATAAACGTGTTTATGAATGAATAGCCCTCTCTATGTTTATTATTACTCTAAGAATGTTGCCAATTTTGACAATAATAAATCATGATGAACTCTATCAAAAGCCTTTGAGAAGTCAGTGTAAATAGAATGTACTTGATAGCCCATTTCAAATGCCTTCAATATATCATTCTGGTACACAAGTAAGTTAGTAACAGTTGATCTTCCTTTACAGAAACTATGTTGTTGATCTATAATCAAATTTTTAAACTCCCAAGACAAAATAAACGGTTTTAAAGATTAAAACTAACTTTTACGCATATGTGTCCCTGAACAATATTCTATCATAAAATTGTCACTTGTATACACTTCGAGGGATGTATCGTGCTAACAAACCGAAATTTCTCCAAAAATAACCAAAAATGTAGTATATCTGGATTTATACTCGCTCTAGTCAACTGAAAATCAATAGGGTACATCTGTGAGACGCTTTGAACAATATTCAATCATAAAATTGATCAATCGTATACTCTTTGGAGGCTGTATCGTTCTAACAAACTGAAAATTCTCCTAAAATTACAAAAATTTGGTACTTGTACCATAGCACCCGTTGCACTGGATTTAGTGAGCTGAGTATCAATGGGGTTCATCTTTGAGATGCTCTGAATAATATCCAATCCTTAAATTGGTCAGTTGTATATACTCCGGAGGTTCTTCGTGCTAACACACTGAAACTTCTTCAAAAATGACAAAAATATCGTACTTAAAGTACTGTAGCACCTGTTTTATTGGCTCTGGTGAGTTGAAAATCGATAGGGTTCATCTGTGAGATGTCCTGAATAATATTCAATCATTAAATTGGTGACTCGTTGAACTCCGGGGGCTGTATCGTGTTAAAAAACTGAAATTTCCCAAAAAATGACAAAATGTCATACTTCAAGTACCATAGCATCCGTTGTACTGGCTCTAGTGAGCTGAAAATCAATAGGCCTCAACTGTGATATATTCTTAACAATATTCAATCATAAAATTGGTGACTTGTTGAACTCCGGGGGCTGTATCGTGATAATAAACTGAAATTTCTCAAAAAATTACAAAATGTCGTACTTCAAGTACCATAGCACCCGTTGTACTGGCTCTGGTGAGCTGAAAATCAATAGGTTTCATCTGTGACATATTCTTATTAATATTCAATCATAAAATTGATGACTTGTTGAACTCCGGGGGCTGTATCGTGATAATAAACTGAAATTTCTCAAAAAATGACAAAATGTCGTACTTCAAATACCATAGCACCCGTTGTACTGGTTCTGGTGAGCTGAATATCAATAGTGTCCATCTTTGATATGCTTTGAATAATATCTAATCCTAAAATTAGTCATTTGTGTATACTCCGAAGGTTCTATCGTGATAACAAACTGAAACTTCTTCAAAAATGACAAAAATATCGTACTTAAAGTACTGTAGCACCTGTTGTATTGGCTCTGGTGAGTTGAAAATCAATAGAATTCATCTGTGAGATGCCCTGAATACTATTTCATCATAAAATTGGAGATTGGTTGAACTCCGGACGCTGTATCGTGCTAACAAGACATGTAAGAAAAAGTGGCCGACGATAACGACGACGACATACTCACAGGATTTTATCTTCTAGAAACCGTTTTTTCGTGTTGTTGTTGATGGAAAACGTAAAAATAACTCCTAAAAAAAATTCTAAATTCCTACTTTTTTCGGGGTACCCAATACTTATCTCGCATATCAGATAGGTTGGTCGGAAAAGTAATAAAGACACTACTACACAAATTTAATTTTCAATCAAATGACAAAGTTTGACATAACTATTCGAAACGAATATATGTAAAAATAAAAATGGAAATATATTAGGTATAAGCCTACAAGATACCAATTATTTGTCCAGATGGAATATTATTGACCAATGATTTCTTAAAATTATTGAGTGAAGGGTTGAAAAAATCCACATTTGTACTATTTGCATTCCCCATTACACGTGTTAACGGCTGTTTAGTACATAATTCCTTTGCTGGAATTTTTAATAGAATGTAGAATTTTATCTTGTTCCAAAAGCTTCACTTTCAGACCAATATCGTGCAGAAGATCAGGGCAGGAAACTTCACCTGATAGCAACTTGTACAAAAAACAAAAGTCCGCTCGTGTTCTCCTATTTTCAACTGTAATTTATCGAAAAATGACAAAAATATCGTACTTAAAGTACTGTAGCACCTGTTGTATTGGCTCTGGTGAGCTGAAAATCAATAGGATTCATCTGTGACATATCTTAACAATATTGAATCATAAAATTGGTGACTTATTGCACTCCGGAGGCTGTATCGTGCTAACAATACATGTAAGAAAAAGTGGCCGACGACAACGACGACGACATACACACGGGAAAAGTAAAAAAGTGACCATAATAATCTGAGTGATATTTATTATTATCTACTAACAATTGATAATAAAAATAATTAAATTTCAAATTCTTATACGTAATTAAGACTATTTAAATGAAAGTTTGATGATTTTTAGAAATAATTTTATTTTAGGTAAATGATTTTAATATTTTCAATAATTTTATATAAAATGAATTTGTTATAATCTTTTATTATGATTTTATATATCTATGAAGAAATTATTAAGATGTTATCTATAATTTGAAGTTGAGTTTTATATAATAAAAGAAGAATATTCCAATATCTATTAACCTACATTACAAACATATTTTAGCATATAAAGAAAATGTTTATATTCATGAATCTGCCAAAATGTAAAAATGACTTATGATTAAAAAAATTTTTAAAAAGTATATTCACCAATTATAACAATCTCAATGTACTTACCCTTGATAATGAAAATAAACGTTTCCGAAAACTTGGAAGAAAAACAGTAAGCAGAGTTTTCTTTAATTATATGGTTCTGAGAAATAGTGTATATTTTTGTGGTTACACTACCTACATAAAGTATAGGTTCCGGTGCACTTAATGATCCTCGGAATTTGATGTTAATTTTAATTTTGTTTGATAGCTTACCTTGAATAAAGTAGATTAGAACAAAAATTTCACTGTATCATTCAGTAATTACTTTAAAAATCACGAATTTAGTTCGAAAAATGGTACTTTTTCAACACTAGTTAATGCTATTTTACGATAAATATTTTCATTTTAAATTGTAAAGGTTATTATCTTGAACTAAATATAAGTCTGTTTCACAAAAAAAAACCGGAAGGAAATACTTAAATTTTGACAATTTTTAAAACAATTCTTAGGCATAATTATTTTCCTCACTTGACACTTATAGGTTATAAATTAGATACTGACATCTCATGTCTAGTCAGCCAAGGTCACAAATTAGGATACTTTTCTGTCATCATATGAGTTTTAGCAGCGCTGTCAAATGGTCTTTATTTTCTTTCAGTTGAATTAATTTTGTGTTCCAGTAGATATATGAATATATTATAAAAATATAAAAGTATTTGCATCTATACTTAATAATGAAATTTGAAATAATAAATATCCTTAGAATGTACTGATCATCTTAGATTTGATTTATACGTTACATTAAATAAAAGAGATGAAAACAAACTTTTCTGCTGGACCACGGAATCAACAATAAACAACAGAATATAAATCTCTCATGGCGATTGTCATACATTATCGATTTGTTTTGAAAGGTTTATAGGCAAATTCATCGATAATCTATTCTTGTGTACGATTGCATCCATGATGGATATAGTATGTTTTTATCGTGGGTTGCAGATATAGTAATCGACTCCTGCGCTTAAGTAACGTCGACATTCCGCCGAACTTTTCAAATATTCAATAAATTATTCCTTTCCCTTTAACGACAGTACGCGGAACAATGCCTACGTTATTCCTAAAAGCACTTTCCTTCGTTTAAGGTCATGACAAAAGTGTTATTGTATTGTTGAGTTCATTATTGGGATAGGATTGGTTGTTAGTAATCGCAAGTAAAAACAAATTAAAGTATTATGATAATATTTTGAATATTTTGTCGGTGGTCAAAATGGAAGTCAAAAACGTTTTCCAACTGAATTCGATTATTAATTTAAACGATGAAGAATTGTTAATTAGATTCCAAAATGTGAACTTGTTACCGCGGAATATAAGATGTGCCCGAGCTGCGAAACGTTGAACCGGCGCGCTCGCTTCGCTAGCGATATCAATCTGCTTTAGTATTCCAAGCGGAAATCCAATCTTCAATAATTCAAATGAATATCCAACTTATTATAGAATAATACGTGCTCAAATAGGTATACTATCAGGAATACATACACAATTTAGAATGACGTTTCCTTGTCCCATTAAGGGTTGAGGATGAAAACATGGTTGGTGGAATCTGGCAACTTGGTACTCATTTCCAAGGTCTTTAGAAGATTTCCTCCACAACAAAAAATAGGTAGTTAATCAAACTTCAGCGCGTTATCCTCTCTAGTTCACTACATTGTTTAGTTGTATTTGGTCTATATACTTAAGTTAGGTGAGTATTTTTTTTTCTATTTTTTGTTTCATGTTTAATGATATTCTAGTTACATTTTGATCTCTCAGTTGGTCAGGAAGCGATATTGAATTGAATTAGGAAAAGTATTGTAAATTATTGTAATTCGGCAATAAAAAATTCCATTGAAGTTTTACTACAAATATTTGTGACTGTTGGTCGGATTATAATTGGTTCGAGGAGTGAAAGGAAATATAATCTTGGTATATTCCCTACCCCTTCTCGAAAACATTTCAAATAATTTGTATCCCACATGAAGTTTTCTACAACATATAATGGATCTAATTGAAATGATCATGTACGTCTTAAAGACATATTTAAAATAAACATTTGTATGTACTTAAGATGATCTTTAATGCTTCTGATGGTCCAAAAAGTGTATAGATTTTTTATATATACCTACATTCTATTCTCTATAGATCATACTAGCACATTAACAACCATCTTTAAACTTGTATTTGGGATGTCTTTATGTGCCATACAAGTTTGCTAGGGACGACAAATGTTCCAGAATAATATATAGGTAATCTCAGATATAATAGTATACCAGAAAAATTGCACAAAGCTAGCGCGAAGAAGGCTCAAAACTTGCGAAAATTCATCACATTCACATTTGCATTCAATTTAACGCGGAGAAAACATAAAGGACATCAAATTAAATCACTGATCATATTACTTCGTTGTTTTTAAAGATTTAAAATATTAGGTTATGTGTTATGGTGAATCGCTTCTTCTTTTCTCGCCTTGTCTATCGCCCAAGTTAGCTAGGTTTTTCGATCGTTTGATGGAAACTATATTTTTCCATTTGTTCAAGTGAAAATTAGTCAAATGTAAAATTATAGCAATATAAATACAAAATATGGCTAAAATTGAATAAAACAATCCACTAGAACTGCGATCTCGCGATTATTTTAAAAATACTTCTCCTTTAATTATCAACTATACGTTCGTTATAAGAAGAATATTTTTACTTATCGGGACATTTAACGTTAACTTTTAACTAAAAATCACAAATATATACATAATTTTTTATATTTACCCTAACCACATAAAATATACGTACTAAGTTAGTAACAGTGAAAAATACATAATACGTCCAAAGAAGTACATTTTCAATACATACATTTAAATCATGAAGATAGTTTAAATCTTGTATAAAGTATTTCCAAGCAGACGCGAGTCACGGAAATGAGAACTGACAACACTCCTCCTTCTAAAATTTGTGACAATCTGATATCTAGACATAATTGTCAAATTTTTTTGAAAATTGGCGGATTTTTAGTATTTTTATTGAGATTTTCTCTTTCAAAAGCGCATGATCCAAGAATTTTTTTCTCTTGAATGTTCTATAACAATAGGGCTTTCCAATAAAAAAAATCGTTGCAAAATACGGAGGGTAGCAAAGTGCACCGGACCCGAATACTATTTTCAGAGTTAAGTAATATTGAATTTACCTCAGTACAAGCAACTGTATTTTCACTTCCTGTAACTTCACTGACTTTATTCTGATTGTACCTCCCTGAGGAATTTACTTTTTTCTTCTTGGAACAAAGCGTAGAAAAGTGATTTGGGGTGTTACAAAAAGAACAAATTTTTCCAAACGCTGAGCATCTATTAATAGGATGTACCATTTTGCCACATTTATTACAATTTTTAACCACCTGTCTTGGAATGCTGGAACCCTTATAAACACTATGCACCTCACTTTTTATTGTATTTGTAAAGCCTGTTAGGGAATAAACACTCATATCGGCAACGCCGCAAGCGAGAATGGGGAGTTCTGTGTTGTAAACCCAAACGTCAACACATATGCTACTTGTTTGTACTTTAAATAAAGAAAGCATAGTTTTACAGTCCATAAATCATTAATCCTGACCAGTTAAGTAATTATCCAAAACAAAGCCCATAGCTTGGCTTCTGACTTCTGAAGTTTCAATTACATGACATAAGTCTATAGCCTTCTGTAGGTTTAGTGTGTCATCATGTAACAGTCTTTCACGTACCGTGTCATTCCTTATGCCACACGTTATTACTGTTAAAATTAGGCTGTCTTGTAAGGTCTCCAAGTTACACCTGCTAGCTTTTTTCTTGACTTCCACTATAAAATCTTCTGTGCTTTGCCCTTCTTCTTGTCTGTATGTAAATAGTTTATACCTTTCATAAGCTACATTTTCTTTTCCTACAAAATGACCTTCAAACTTTTCTAGTAAAGGTTTTAATTTGTTTTTTCATCATTTTCAAGTTTAAAAGTCGTGTATACTTTAAAACCATCGTCTCCAATGTAATGTAGTAATTGCGCGCATTGAGTTTTTTTATCTTTTTTGTGGACTCCTGATGCAATCAACTAATTTTCGAACCTGGCACGCCACAGCTTCCAATTCTCGGAAACGTTACCTCTCAATGACAATGGAACAATGCCGCGATTGTCACCCATATTTGTTCAGTCAACTTCGGATTTATTTAGTTACTGTCCTGCTCCATGTTATATGTAGTTTTGACTTGACTTTTTATTCTTTTTTTTCACCGTCAATATTACAGTAATCTATTTACTAAAAACACACCTTAACTTCTAACCTATTATATGCAACCCATAACACATACACGATGTATTATGTTTTGCATAACTCCTTACAGCCGTTACCCCAATATTCATATTTTGTAACCCTTAAAAAATTATTTTCATTATGATGAATGCTATTTAGTTTTAAATTTATTATGTTGCGCCACTGATTATGATATGTTTCTAAGCATAAATGTTATTTCCCAGACTATTGAGACTCTTATTTAATATTTGTTTTAGTTTTGATTTGTAATGGCTGAGTCCGGCACTGACTTCTTTCAACTATAATCCACCCATATCACAGCATAGTGTTATCTTGTTTGTCTAATTTGAACAATTTAATGCAAAGGAATACAAAAGAATATCGTCATCTCTTACTTATTTATTGTATCAAATATGTGATATGAAAACAAATAACGACCCAATCTAAAATATTACTTGAGGATTTTAGTAGTATGTATATGATTCATAAGAAAACGTAAATATAACCTATAATAAAATGTTTATAGTTAATGTTTCAAATAGTTATTATATAAAAATAGTGAATTTATTTAGTTATTCTGAAAGGAAATGAAGAATTATAATGTTACTGACTATATACTATGTGACTAAATCATCAAGATATTCAAAGATATCTTTGTAAACTGTGACTACTACTAAATACAGGTAAGTTAATATCAACTACAATCATAACTAAACGAATAAACTACCACGTTTGTAAACGTTCAAACACATAAAATATTGGTAAATTCAGTTGAGTCTATTGTATCGCAAAAGAAATTATAAATAAAAGTACTTATCTGTGTCTAATTCAGTTCATAGATCCCATAATGTATTCCAACTATCCATTTCATCCATCGTATTTCCAATTTGCATATGTTGTAATGCGTTATTTTGGGTTATTTGTATATTATTTACCTCTTTCGAGGTTTTGATGTCGTCTTTTCAAGTAACTTGCTAATTTTTACTGTTAATTTCAATTTCAGGTTTTCCACACACGGAGGCGCATATAGCCCCCCCGCCTGAACCTTCCGACCCATAGTAAATAACAAAGAAGATGTAGGAATATCGCGTGATATGTTAACAACAACAACAAAGAGATTCATGGGTAATTCACGCATGTCCGCGGTTACCACTCTGTTTCAGTAGCCCTTTTCCTTTTTGCGTGAATTACCCTCTTTGTTGTTGTTGTTAAAATATCACGCGATATTCTTACATCTTCTTTGTTATTTACTATGGGTCGAAAGATTCAGGCGGGGGGGGGCTATATGCGCTTCCGTGTTGATCTTGGTTATTGTCCTGGAAACTCGGGATCTTCCAAATGAAGGCACAAATGAGCGTTTGGTTTCCCTGCTGAAATCTGTTGTTTTGTGTTTTCCCATGTTCTGATTAACATATTTGTTCCCAAATTCCACATTCTTATTACCGTGCTGAAGACGGCAAATGAGCCAGAAACATGCATGTCCGCGGTTACCACTCTGTTTCAGTTGCCTTTTTTCTTTTTGCGTGAATTACCCATGAATCTATTTGTTCCTATATCCTCTTTTATATATGGGGGTGATTTTGGCATCCGGGAACGCCAAAAAGAAAAACTGCATTGAAATTTTTCGGAAGTCGCGTAATGCTACTCTCTACACCCCTATTAAAATCTCTTTACAAGCAATTTATTGATACGTGCAAAGAACTAGATCACTTACAAGATATAACCCAAACCAATTATACAGAGTCTGACAGCTATTATTTACCACATCACAGTGTGTATAAAGAATTCAACCTCATAACAAAACTCCGTGTTGTTTTTGATGGGAGTTGTAAAACCACTAGTGGATGGTCACTGAATGGCATACAATATGTCGGTACAAAAATACAAAATAATATTTTTGATATTCTTATTAGATTTAGACAATAGGAATGTGTAGTTTCCGCTAATGTGAGTAAAATGTATCGTCAAATATTAGTGCATCCTGACCATCAACCGTTTCAAACAATTATATGGCGAGGCAATCCTAATAATTCTTTATCTATTCTCCAACTGACTACTGTCACATATGGTACAACTTCAGCTCCTTTCTTAGCCATTAGATGTTTGCACCAATTAGCCGAAAACAATTTAAGAAAAATTCCAGAAGCATCTCAGACAATTCTTAATGATTTTTATGTTGACGATCTGTTGACTGGAGAGAATGATCTTTATACTTTATCAACACGGTGTACAGAAATTGCTTCAATACTCATTTCAGGTCATTTGCAACTAAGAAAATGGATTTCAAACACTCAAGAACTTCTTGATACAATTCCAAACATAAACATTTCCAGATATATTCTCCAGATAGAAGATACTGAGGCATTCAGTGGCGAAGCCAATCCGATACAATAACTTTTTCTATTTCTAAAAATCCCAACAAATCAAATCAGATAATAAGTAAGCGATTACGTCTATCTCAGATTTCAAGAATATTCGATCCTTCGGGTCTTCTCAGCCCAAATATTATCATTGCAAAAATAATAATACAACAATTGTGGACAAAAGGCCTAGCATGGGATAAACCGATCACAAATTAGCTCTTATCAATTTGGAATTATTTTTCTAGCCAATTATTTATTTTTAATAATCTAAAGATCCCTAGAAATGTAATAATTAATTTTAAGTTAATCGAATTGCATTGCTTTTCAGACGCATTTCAAAAGGCATATGCCTCATGCATATATACACGTAGTTATAACCTTATAGAAGAAAAATATGAACGTTGTCTTCTTTGTGCAAAGTCTAAGGTTTCCCCTATTAAACCCACACCAATTCCAGGATTGGAATTATGTGCTGCTTTTCTTAGTGCACAGTTATCTGAACGAGTCAATATAGCCTTATCTAATTCAATTCCAACAGTCCATTGGAGCGATTCTCAAGTGGTGTTGGCTTGGTTAAAATTAGAACTAACCAGGCTTCAACAATTTGTTGCAAATCGAATTCCAAAAGTACAACATCTCACTAACATTGAAAATTGGAATTATGTCTCCAGTCAGCATAATCCTGCAGATATAGCATCGAGAGGTATGTTGCCTAAACAATTGATAAATTCTTACTTTTGGTGGCACGGTCCACAATTTTTAAATCAAAATTCAGATAGCTGGCCTTGTAAAGAAAGAATCCAAGATCTTCCTATCTTCAAATAGTCCCAAATATAATCCTACATTCGCTGTATTTAATAAGTACTCATCTTTTATAACATAACTACGATTCATTAAAAATATTAAATTAAAAATCCAATCTAAGCCTATTCGTACTGATCCTCTTGATGCACATGAATTAAACTATGCTCAATTACGATTAATAATAATCGCACAGCAAGAATCATTTTCACCAGAAGTAAGATTATCAAAAAATAAACAGCAAGTACCGAAAAATAACTATCACCTTTATTGCCATTTTTGGATATCCTCAGAGTGGGAGGTTGATTACGCTTTACTCACAGAACTAAAAACACAGAGAATTGAAATTGTGTTTCAGTTTTTGGTTTACACTAGGAGGCTGCCATATTGGTAAAATAAGCATGGTGCGCACATGCGCAGTTCAAGTGTTCAGGGACGTCTTCACATTATTTAAGGTACATTTCAATGGAGACCTAATTATTTGAAACGAAATAAACCTATAAGACTCCAAACGATCACGAAAAAAGTGTGACAAAAACTTATTATTTTTATACATATTTTTTCATGTTATAAATTATTTATTTATTAAAATTTGAACGAGTTCCAAGTTGACAGATCTTAATAGTTATGAAAATTTCATTAAAATTATATTCTTAGTATTTTGAACAGACCTCAGGTAAATTAATCCATCACAATTCATGCGATGGATGTTGAAATTAAGAAGAGTTCAATTTGTTTCTTGATTGCGTGACGTATATTTTTACCTCCCTTCGGTTCTTACCAACTGGGCACGTTACTTTGGACACCCTCGATGCAAAAACATGTGGTTTGGTCCACGGCCCCTTGACTCTTAGCGCCAAGAGTCCCTGATAGCCTCAGATGGAGGTTACGGAAAATTCCAGGGGTCTCGTTCAATTAAACTCTTCTATAAAACTATAAATCATCAGGCGGCTATACTATGAGTTATTAAGAAAACACCAATTATGTCTGTTTGTATAAAACCAAACATATTCACCATGTTTAGTGCCAAAATACATAATTATATATACAAAATAATAACTTTGAGAAAATTAAATTATTTTCAGCGGTACCTACCAAATAGAATAAATATATACAATGTACAAGGTGACTATTCAAAAATATATAACATAACTTCCAACCTGATACACTTTTTCTTGGGGATATTCATGAGACTTGGTACTTTGTTCTTTCTTTTTAAAAGAAAATACTTAGGTAATGCCCCTTTCACCAGTAGAGCCCGACCTGCAGGAGTTTCAGAATCCTTAATATCCGATGGATCAAAATGTCTAGAACAAAGTACACATCTGGCGTTTGCACAGGCATCACACATCTCCATAGCTGCTAACCAGTCTTCGAGTCTCGAACCGAATCTAAAATCGAAAAATATAATATTCGCATAGGTCATTTCAACTCCCCTTTTCATGTTTAACATTCATAATAATTGGAAGACGGTTCTGATTATTTCATCACTTATACCGAAAATAATGAATTCTAGGAATATTACCTCTGCTTTCGCAAGACCAAATAAAACATTTATACCCTTTATAAGACATACTTAAAAGGGAATTAAAATATTTTCTTTGCTATAATTAAATTAAAGGAAACTCAAGTGAAAATATGCAACTGTTAAACAATGGTCAACACTGCGCATGTGGGTACCATGCTTATTTTGGCAAAATGGCAGCCTCCTTATGGTAACGTTTTCCTAAGCACGGAAGTATTACTATTTCACTTCTCCTCTATGTTTTAGTTCTGTGGCTTTACTCCATTAAATTACCAAACACCCAATTTAATTATGTTCCAGACATATATTAGCTAAACTTAATATCAACGGTTACACCACGAGTGCTTCAAATTTTATCGATAATTTTCTCTTTTCCACGAAAACTTGTTTATTTAAGGCAAAAACGTTCAAACAAACCGAATTTAGATAAAATCACTCGACCTAACAGACTGGTGATTTTATCTAAATTCGGTTTGTTTGAACGTTTTTGCCTTAAATAAACAAGTTTGAGTGATGAAAATAAATAATTATGTGATAAGATTTGAAGAACGAGAACAATTTAAAAGGATTTTGCTTTATTTTTTCATTTTATTATTTTATTGAATTCAAAGAATACATAAGCTAACTGGAAATATAATCAACTTTTCGAACGAGAAAAAATTAATTCTTTGAAAAATTACAGTTATTAAAAACATAGATTTTGTAAATAGTTTGGCCAACAGGAACAGCTGTCTTTCAACTCATGTGTGGATATAATATTGGTTGCCGCAGTTGATGTATTGGTTAATGTTGCCGCAGTTATTGACGTATTGGCAATAAATACTGATTTGTTCGTTCTAACATAATCCATGATAATTTTATGGTGTTCGGCATCAATATGTAAATATGGCTTCAACGATTCTGCTGTGGCGTGACCTGTTATTTTGATGGCTTCTTGTTCCTATATACCTTTCTTCATTATATGAGTAACCAAAGATGATCGGCCTGAGTGATTAGTTATTCTTCTTTTCTTAGTGTCCAGTCCACATTTTTCAGCTGATTTCTTTAACCATTTGCCCATTTCACTTTTACCCACTGGTACATTTTCATACCGAGTAGCATTTGCATTTTTCCAATAAGGATTTGGAGTAAGAAAAAATCGATTAGTGGTGATATATTTACCGCGTTTATCCATAAGCTTATTATACAATCTTATGGGGCACTGTTCAGGACTCTCTGACTTAGGTGTCAATCATTTTGTGTAGGTGCATTTTGATTCCCATCCTGGCAAGTTTTACTAATCGTCCTGAATTATTTAATTCCTCCCTGATATAATGGATAAGGCAATTAACACCTTCGGCTCCACGCCATGCTAATTCATAGGAAATAATATGAAAGGACTTCATATGGACACCCGAAGGCGTATTTCCGTCACACGAACCGATCACACTCATATATTCTTCTTTTTCTAGTGCTGTTGCACTTTGCTTTCTTTTTTCTATACAACTTTGCTATTCTTTTCTTTTGGCATTTCGGACATCTCTCGCTCTTTTAAATTCCAAATCTTGGAACGGATTGAAGCCTATGTTGAATTCTAGGTAGTATTTTTCCTATATCAACTTGGCTCTTACATTCCATATGGTTTTCAAAGTATATTCTTTGTAATCTTCGCCGTTACATTTTTTCATATTTGCTGCCCAGTCTTCTAGAATTTTTGCAATTTCTCGAATACTCGTATTTTTTTTGTAGTTGGTAGTTTCTAATTCTGCAAAATGCTTCAAACTGATTCCATATACATTTTTTGGATTTTATTGTTTCAATAGGGCTTTTCAGAAACTATGATCGGGTTAACCCGTTCATGATCTGAACGTTCGGAAAGTAATCCGGATCACGTTCACTCACGTTCGGAAACTGAACGAACTGAGCGGATCATAATCATATGTTTGGATCCTTTATACCCCAGTACATCAGTGGGTAAATGCGATTAGCTGACGGATTGTTTCGTTTGTTTTTGTTTTCTTCAAGCTAAAATGTTATTAAGCCTAGTAGTGGGCAGGCTGCTGAGGCTTGCGGTTTTTGTACTTTTTGACTTTTCAATATAAAAAATAGCTTATTGGTATTAAATTTTTTTTTTTGTTTTCTTTAAATAAACAGTTATTAAGTGTTTTAAGCCACGTAGTTAGCAAATTGCTCAGACTTGCGGTTTTTATAATTATTGGATTTTCGATATAAAAAATAGCTTGTTGGTATTAAAATTTAGTGTCAACGATGAGTGAAAACAAATTAAAGCTTTACAAGATGAGTACGGAGAGGAGTACATGAAAAATCAATCCACGAAACTAAAGTAATAAAAATAAAAAGTTTTTGTTAAGTATTAAATTTGACATTTCCACACAAAACAGAACGCGTCGTTCGGAAACTCTGATAAAAATCTCGTTCTGGGTTAGAATCCACAATCAGCTGATAAGTGATCTATCTGATCTAAGATTACCGTTTCCAAAAAGCCCTATAGTAAACAAAGTATTATCGATGAGGAAGCAGTTTTATCAGTATAATACCGAATGATTGGCTAGAATAATGTATTGCTATTGGTTGAAACCACCAAGATGTCAGATTTTGACAAGTGAAAAAAATAAACACTCCTAAACATAAAATACTATTACATGCAAGCACGCAATGTTTATTAGCTGAGGCTCGTCAAAAGTATTGGATAATAGGTACCAAAAACGGCACCTACTCTTTACCTAAACGGTAAAAAAGGTAATCAAACAATGTATAACATGTTTTAAGACAAAACCCAATTTTTGTAATGCACCTATGTCAAATCTTCCCAGTAATCGTGTAATACAGTCATTCTCGTTTCAGTGCACAGGCATAGACTATGCTGGTCCATTTTATGTATCAGACAGGAAAGGTCGAGGGCGCAAAATTACTAAAGCTTATGTATGCGTTTTCGTTTCTGTCTCGACAAAATCAATTTACTTAAAGTTAGTGTTCGAATTTGATTTAATTACAAAATTCTCCTGCGATTCTTTATTTTCAACTTCCCCTGTATAACACCATTCAAATTTCATTTCATATAAAAAACCACAGATAATTGTATTAACAATTTCTCTTCTCCACAAAACTACATGCGTCGGCTGAGTTTCAGCTGTCATATGACAGTTTCATTTAAATCTCTATTTTTCCCATTGGTTACTTTCTCACATAACTTTCCTTGTTATCACTCACTTAAAACCGCACATAAAAATATCCATAACAACACATCTTCAATTTTTCATCATCATACAAAAACCGTTATTAGTGAAGTAACAAAAAAGCATAAAGAGACATAACACATATCTTGTCATAAATGAATCATAAAAAGTAAAAGATATCAATTACATTATATAATAAGAAATAGTGATATTCTTATTTGTGAAGCAACATGAACAAAATGTAAAACTATACAATTATATAGTAAATGTACATGTAATCATCGGTTATCATTTAATATAACATTCAATTCATCGACGTGTAAAAGTATTTATTATCGTCACATTAAGGCGATTGGTCCTTCAGAGCTCAGTACAATATAAGCGAAAACGACATTCCACAATTTTGCTTTTCGAACATCAAAAAAGAGGAAAACGCTCAACAGTTAGATAATGCACTAACAAGTGAAAATTTTATTTTCTGCCTGCGTCTATTCACTTCTAGAAAAGGTTTGCCATCCCATGTATATTTTGACAATGACTCAACGTTCACAGGAGCTCATAACGAACTTAAAGAAAATGGTCAATTTCTATATAATACAACAAATACTATCATTGAGTTTGCATCAACTCAATGTTTCGTTTGGCACTTTATTCCTCCTTACAGTCCAAATTTCGGGGGTCTCTAGGATGCTCCTGTAAAAAGCATGAAATTTCACTTAAAAAGAATTCTTAAAGACACTGTTGCAATATTTGAGGAATTAAATACATTACTAATACAGGTTGAGAGAATACTTAACTCAAGACCATTATACGCATTATCCAATGACCCCAACGATCTCCTTACGATTTCTCCGTCACATTTTCTTATTGAACGATCTATTACTGCCCTTTAGAGTATGAACTACCCGATATACCACCTAACAGACTATCCAGATTACAGTTTATACAACAGCTACAACAACAATTCTGGAACACATTTTCGAAAGAATATGTCACAGAATTGCACAAGCAATACAAATGGCGAGAAAAGCTAACTCCCAATGAAGTGGGCACATTAGTTTTAGTAAAATGGTCACACCAGCTATCTTTTAATTGGAATATTGGCAGAATTTTTAAGCTTTATCCTGGAAAAGATAATGTTTACCGAGTCGCAGACATCAAAACTTCTCAAGGAACCATCCAACGGC
Source organism: Galeruca laticollis (assembly GCA_963921935.1). NCBI lineage: Eukaryota > Metazoa > Arthropoda > Insecta > Coleoptera > Chrysomelidae > Galeruca > Galeruca laticollis. Next base: position 64,066,943 of record OY998176.1, on the reverse strand, counting down.
ATATACGAGATTTATGTCCACGTCCTACCAAAGATAACTAATGCTTCACAAACTTTCCAGTGAAAGGAAGCAAGTGGTTAAAGTAAAAACTGTTTGTTTTATGTTTTAACCAGTTTGCAAATTTTATAAACTAATTTTGTCAAGTTTTCTATTGACTATTCTGTTATTTTGAAGGTGTTCTTCAAAGTGAGGGCTATGTTTAATTTTCTATATTCATTTCAAAATAGTAATGTCATGTGTTAAGATTTAAGTTTTTCCAAATATATCAAGTTGGCAAAAAATATAAGTGTGTAACGTGACAAACCTAATTTTTAATGTCATGTCAATTCTCAATTCAATAAACAATGTGTTCAAGATATACCAATTCATCTAGTAACAATTACGATTAATTAAGCACTACACCCAAATATCGAGTTTAATTATTGGAATTTTTAGTGTACATATATATAATCGTGTTAGTAGATTTTTCTGGTCCTTTGTAAATAAAACTATTGTTATTATAGAATATATATTCGCTTAACATATAATTCACCAACACCTGTAAACATGAACAATTCATTTATTATTTTCTTTCAGCTTTTTATTCATAACTTCGAAGAGAGCGTCGACTCCTTTTTGATTGGCTTCTTCGTAGTAAGGCAACGATTTCATTTGCTTCAACCAAGCGGTAATGTTGGGGTATTTTATTTCGTGCAAAGGGTAGAACACACTCCAAGATGTGACTGACGTAAGGAAGGAAAAGTCGGCCACCGTCAAATGATCGCCGGCTATAAATTTGTTTTTATCCAAGAATTTTTCAGTTATATTGAAAGCTTCTTCTAGTAAAGCAAGTTGTTTCGGGAGAGGTTCTTTTGCTCCTTCGAAAAGAATTTCTTTCTAAATAAAAAAAGAAGAAAATTAGTTAGTGAAACACTTTCGAAAAATTATAAGTTTTAAAAAAATATTTTTCTACTCTTATACTTTAATATCATGTGCAGTACCTGTATATTAATGAATCCTTTACGATGTTCTTGTTTTTTATAATAAATGGTAATTATTAATTAAATAATGCTTATTAATGGGAGTAGAAAGAATAATGTATGCAACTGACATGTAACGGCCATTAATACACACGAAACTCGCTTCGTATCCATGTGTATTAATGGCTATAATTACGTGATCGTTGCATAAAATAGTAATTAGGAATGAATTAGTACAGTCACAAATAATTCAAAAAATATTTCGGTGTAATTGCAACCGTTAATGACATATAACTTATTTTTGTAATAATTATTCTACAAACATGATAGAAAAAGTCTAGTTGAAAACGATGTACACTATTATTAAGAATGTCTTCAACGTTTCCAATAAGAAAGCTTCTACAGAAACTAAATAATTTGAAGAAAAAAAAATTGAAAATTAAGAGTGATTGCTCGTCACATCTCGACTTTTCCCCCTGCTTCTTTTTGTCATGATTCGCTTGACACCAGACACTTTTATTCCTTTACCTCATGCTACAATTCTGCTTTTTTAATTTCTCCAGTTTTTCTTCGAGTAATCCATCGTTTGCAATGTTCATACTACATATCTCAGACAACGCAGAGAGCGCACTGAAGAGAAGACTATTAATGTTTTAGCCTATATCGAGTTTAATCCTCGCCTAAGCACTGGATCTATTGCGCACGACCTAGGAGTAGCTCGAGCTACGGTTAAAAAAAATTCTCAAGGAACAAAGCTAAGCAATTATTAACTTATACAATTCTACAAATTATATTGGTATAAGCGAGGCATAAAATTTCTATTTTGAACCTCAACTATAAACTTCAGTTGTCTCTATTTTGTTTCAGGATACATACATATCAATTGGTCCTGCACCAGGCTTTGACTGCTAAGATTGTGATCGAAGATTAGATCATTGCCACTGGCTTTTGGGTATGATGGAAAAAGATCGGCAAGTTCTGTCACGTATATTGTGGACAGATGACGCCGCTTTTCATACCAATGGAGGTGTTCTTCTTCTTCTAGCCGTTTTCTATCCTTTGGATATAGGTCCCTCTCATATTTTTCCAGTTTTCCTTGTCCTGTGCCACTTGGTACGAGTTAAGTCCGGCTGTTCTTTTGATGTCATCATCATACCATCTTTGTTGTGGCCTGCCGGTGCTTCTCTTCTCCCACCAATTTCTCCATCTTGTTGTTTTTCCGCTCCAATTGGTTGTATTTCGGGTAACATGTCCGGTTCAGTTCCATTTGAGTCTACCTATTCGCCTCGCTATATCTTCGACCTTTGTTCTATTTCTTCTCCATTCATTAGTTTTATGATCTTTAAGCGATATTCTTAGCATTTTTCGTTCTACTTACCTTTGCCGTATCTTCAATTTGTTTAGGATTTTCTGTGTTAGAATCCATGTTTCACATCTGTAAGTTGAGAGGTAGGTTGGAGTTGAAAACGTGTCGCATCTTCCAATAGGCCGTCCATCTTAGATGTAATTTATGGTTAATTTCAAGTTCTTGATTAGATTTGCCCAATATTATTTCTTGACCTAGGTAGACATAAGAGTTCACTTTCCTCACTTGTTGTCGTAGCACATTTATACTCTCTATGTTTGTCCGTTGGTTTGTCACAAATTTGGTTTTAGAGATGTTCATTTCTTGGCCTAATTTTTTTGCTTCTTGTTGTAGGTCTATAAGCATTTCTTCTAATTCTTCCCTGTTTGGGGCAAAAATAGCAATCCTATAAGCAAATCTTAGGTTACTGAGTTTTTCTCCCGATATATTAATTCATCTGTCTTCCCATTATAAGCTTTTGAAAACGTGCATTGTAAACAATTTGCGTGATACAATGTCGCCTTGTCGAACGCCTCTCTCAATCAAGATTTCGTCAGTGTCTTCATGTAGCCTTACTGTCATTTTTGAGCGGGCATTTAGTGTCTGTATGATGTTAATATATCGCTGGTCTATTCTTGCATTTTTCATTGACCTGATAATTGCCCAAAATTAACTGTCTGAGGCCTTTCTAAAGTCAATGTAGGCGACCCATATTGGGATGTTATAATCCGTTGCTTTTTCGTTCAGTATCCTTACAGTGTGGAGATTTTCAACTGTACTCATGTCTTTTCTGAAGCTCGCATGTTCATAGGATTGGTATGTGTCGAGTTTGTATTCAAGGCGGTTTGTTATTATTCTCATAAATAACTTGCAGACCTGTGATAGCAGGCTGATTGGTCTATAGTTTTCTAGATTGCTTGGATCGCCTTTCTTATATATCAGTATGACTATCGCGGTGTTCCAATCCTGTGGTATTTTTCCTTCGGCTAGGCATGTATTAAATAGTGGTTTAAGCTCCCTTACCAATAGGCTTCCACCTTCCTTCAGCATTTCCGGTATGGTATTATCGTCACCTGTTGCCTTTCCTTTTTTTGTTGGTTTAAAGCTTTTCGAATTTCTTCTTCCTCAATCTCTGATAGATCTTCGGAACCAAAATTACATATTCTGTTTTTCTGATCGTTGTTTGCTCTTCTGACATCCTCATTGTCTATTTTGGACTCGTACAATCATGTGTATAATGCCACTGTTACCTTGAGTATCTCTCTTCGATCCTCTGTTATATTACCCTGTCCGTCTCTCAGCTTGATCATCTCTTTTTTATGTGTATTTTCTTTTCGTTTAATCCTCTGTTTTGCTGTACCAACTCTTCTATTCGATTCTCTTGATGCTTTCTTATGTCCTGCTTAGCCATTTTCCTTGGTGATTTGTTTAGTTCAGCATACTCTACTGTATTCTTTTTGTTGTCTTTGATAAGCTCTCTCCTCTTTCCAGCAGCTGCTTGGTTTGTGTTGTAAGCTTTTCTATTCTTTTAATTTTTGATGTTACGAACTTGCGGTTGTTTCTTCCAAAGTTTTTATCAATCTACTGTTCGTTTCGTCCAAGCTCTCGTGTGGTGGTGTTGTGTCCTTTGTTAGCCGTTCTGCCAACCTTTTGCTGTATATTGATTTATTCTCTGTTATTGTACCAAAATCTACACGGTATTCGATGCTGTTGAACTTTTTTGCTCTTTACAATTTTGTGTTTATGACGATCACTGCCCATAGTAAAGGAGTTCAGAACGTATTTTTATTTGGTGTTAGCACGTAGTCTATTTCATTTTTTGTAGTCCCATCCGGATTGGCCCAGGTCCATTTTCTGTGCGGTCTTTTTTTGAAAAACGTATTCATTATGTCTAGTTGTTCTCTTTCCAGGTAATTCGCGAGTATCGTCCCTCTTTCATTTCTTTCCCCAGACCGAATTTTCCAACATACTGCGAGCTGTTACACTGCTCTCCCATTCTTGCGTTAAAGTCTCCTATTATTATCAGCGTGTGTTTTGTTTTGTTTTATATTAGGCTCTGCGCGATTTCATCATACAGCCTCTCGACTTCTTCATCCTCATGGCTACTTGTTGCATAGATTTGAACGACTTTAATTGTTATATTAGAGTTTTATGTAATGTGTGGCGGGGTGTATGGGGATGTTCTGTTTAGGTAGTACCTTTCAAGGACGGTCGTATTCAATGACGTAGTTATCGAGTAGTCGGCGATGACTGGTCCTCACAGGACACCCAATTCTCACTTATGGCTCCACGTGCCACACCCCGGGCAACTGCATCGACCTGCAGGCAAAATTAAGTGAGGATAGCGAGACAAGGCGAACTCGCAGCGTTTGACCTATAATGGGCGGCTGCAAACATCGACGGTTCCCCAGGTTAGGGGCGGCTGATCCAACACTTACCAAGACGTCTGGCCAACGTGGTGTTTTATGGTTAAGCCCCTCTCATATGAAGGCACACCAAAAACAAAGGCCCCTAATCCCCGGCGCCTCGAATGAATCTGGCCAAGGCGGCGGTCAGACTAGTCATAGAGCCGGGGGTGCTAAGAATCCTTGGTCTAAACAAGGCTTCCAACTTCACATTGCAACTTATAACGCTAGGTCAGTGGAAAGCGAGAAACGGCTAACGTAACTATAATACGAACTGTATAGAATAAACTGGGATATTCTGGGAATATCAGAAACAAGGAGAAGAGGTGAGGAATACATTAGACTAAGATCAGGACATATCCTATTCAACAAAGGAAGAGAAGACAATAATAATGGAGGTGTGAATCTCCATAATATGCACTATTGGTCAAGAACGAAACCGCACTAGATGCAAGAGGTCCAGCACCAAGGGCATTGGTCAATAAATTGTTTGGCAGGAATTCTAGGCGTACAGATTATCGGGCGTTTTTTTAATGAACTACTAAATGGTGACAGGAGGAGAATCGCCTATTTTGTTAGAGGAAGTGCTCCTTGGAATCTGTCAACGAATGTTTTTCCAGAACGATGGCTGTCCAGCTGACGTAGCAGCAAATATTCGGGAGTTTTTAGATACCAACTATAATGGTAGCTGGGAAGTAGAAAAAGGGGGATAAACATTAAAATGAGGAAAGCACAAGGGATAGACTTCCTGAGTGGTGAAGTGGTGAAGGGGCTGTTGAATGACAATGGGGAGTATTTCTGAGAATTATTTAACAAGGTGCTGAGAGAGGAATAATTCCCAGAAAGATGGAAGGTGGCCAGGGTGATACTGGCGGGGAAGGCGGGTAAAGAGCGGAAGCGGGCGGGGGACTATAGGCCCATCAGCCTGCTGAGCGTTATAAGTAAAGTTATGGAGGGGATAATAAAGGATAGGATTGAGGAGGATGTTGGTAGGAGTGGGGGTTTTAGGGGAAACTAGCACGGATTTATGAAGGGAAAATCGTGTATCTCCGCCCTGGGTAGGGTGATGGGTTTGGTGGAAAGGGCTAGGGAGGGCAGCTGGAGGAACAAAAAATTGGCCCTACTCGCGTTCTTCGATGTCGGGAACGCGTTCAACAGCGTCAGTAGACGTGCGGTATTGAACGCGTTGCTGAAGTTTGGTGTGGGGCAGGAGTTGGTCACTCTAGTAGAGTATTGTTAGACAGAATGAGTGATAGTAGACTCGAGAGGGAGGAGGTATAAGATGGAGGCTAGAGTTCCTCAGGGCTCGGTTCTGGGACCTACGCTCTGGAAGTGTGTACGGCAAAGGGGGAGGTGGAGATAGAGAGAAAGCCGGAGAGGATGTGTAGGAGGATTGTGGAGAAGATAGAGCGGTGCGGACTGGATGTGACTGAAGAAAAGACGGTGGGGCTGCTAGTGAAGGAACGGAGCAAGATGAGGTAAGTGGATGTGATGGTGAAGGGTAGGAGAATCCGTATGGAGGAGTCGGTGAAATACCTAGGGGTGTGGTTAGATAGCCAACTATCGTTTAAAACACATATGGCTAAGACAGCACAGAAGGCGAAAGCAAGGGCAGCATGGCTGGGAAGATTGCTCTGTAACGTGAAAGAGGGAGAGTGGAAGAGAAGGATAATTGGTAGGACAATAGAGCAGAGTATGTTATATGGTGCGGAAGTGTGGGGTGAAGAGCGGAGGTGAATGCGAGTGTAAGGCCACTCCATCGAGTGCAGAGAGGGATACTCCTTAGGGTGGTACAGGGCTACAGGACAGGGAGGGGACTGGCAGCAGTGGTGCTGTGAAGGTCCTATCCACTGGACCAGATGGCTATGGCCAGGAATAAACACTGGAAGGGTGCGACGAGAGAGGAAGTACAGGAATGGATGGAGGAGAAAACGAAGAGAAGGTGGGAGGAGTATGAGGGCGCTCTAAAAGGAGCTATTGGGAGTAGGAGTGATTGGATGGACCGGCGAGGTGAACTAGTACTTGACACAGGTACTTACAGAACTTGGGTCGAGAGTATGGTACCTCCACAAGATTGGAAGGAGGAAGTCGGAACTGTGCGAGAGGTGTGAGGTGGAGGATGATGTGGGGCATGTGTTCAGATGTTGGAAGAATGAGGATGTCTTGAAAAGGTTAGCAAGGAAACTAGGGGAGGATGTTATTGGGTAAACATGGTGGAGATAATGTTGAGGGGCGAGGAGGAATGGATGGAGGTAAGTAGTATGGTGGAGAGCATGATTCGGGGTAGGGAAGGGCTTGATATGACATCGGAGGTAGGAATGATAAAAGGGAGAAGATTACGGCGTGATTGGAGAGTGTGTGAAGGACCACCGCCTGCCTTGAAGTGTGCTAGGGTGATATGCTATGGTGGTGATCCTCTTGAAGATGAGTCTAACACTGTTTGGGTTCTAAGAAGGACCCATTCGAATATGAGTTTCCCATCTCAGCCCGAAAAAAATTATAATGGTAGATGGATAGGACGAAGCAGCATATTTTCATGACCGGCGATGTTGCCGGATTTAACATGCCTAGATTTTTATTTGTAGGTTCAAGTAAAAGCTATAGTTTTTGCAACTCCAGCTACTACACGGGATAATATGATTGGACGAATAAGGGATTGTATTCAAACTATATCAGTAGGTGAACTAGACACTGCAGTTTACGCGGGAAAGAATGTACAAGTGCATCGAAGATGATGGACGGCAATTTGAATATTTAGGACGCCATTAATAGAATGTAGTAATTAATTAAAATTTGTCTCTCAAGTTCTATAACTGGCTTTGGTGTTTCTCAGTATTTAACTGTGGGTTCCGGAGATACTTCATAGCCAGCGGCCTAATGCTGCTTCTTTTATTGATATATCCGGTTAGAAAAAAGATAGGAAGTTGCGGTGTGCACTGACTTTAGGAATTTCGTTATCTATTCAACTATGCAAAAAGAAACACAGCCTACTATTTAAAATTTTCATGATAATGCGCAAAGGCTGTGGTAATGTCAAACAATGCCATCTAGGTACCACAGCAGAATATATTCGGAAACAATATATACAGCTGATTATTATGTAAAAAGATCGGTTTTGAACGAGACCTAGTTTGTTTAAAACCATCAACCGATACTGGAGATAAGGCCATTTAAATAAAAACATATTTGACGTTCCCCCACAAATACATTTTATAAAATAGACTGAAATACCCTAAACAAAAAATGTCACGAATTATCCTGTGTTAACGAATGCATTATTTAAGATATGTTTTTACATGCATATTTTTTGAGAGGTTATCTTTCGAATTTTAAAATAATTTCCAGCGATTTCCCTTGGCCGATATATATATATATATATATATATATATATATATTGGATTTTTCTTGGGTATAGGTTTCATGAAGAAAATACGAGAAACTTATGACGTTTCGCCTATTATAGTAGGCTTTTTCAAATATTGTTTTATTAGATATGTTTAGAAGTACCTACGAGTAAAATGATTTAAATTGAAACCGGATGGTTTACAATGAAGACAATAACAATTAAACATTAGACATTAAAAATTAAAAAATAAAAAGTTTCACATGTACGAATAAAATTTCTAAATTAAGTCTTATTGTGGTACGTACCTCGATGTTGACATGTTTACGTTAAAATAATGAATGGACAGACAGAAGGTTCTACTATTGTTTTCGTTTTTTCTTTTTGATATATGTGTTCCGGTTTTTGTTTGTTAGTTTTTAATTTGTTAAGAGTCAAGGTGTATATCAATTAATAAAATGGAAAAATACGAGGTGGCCATAAATAGAAATAATACTTATTAGCCGCTTACGGTATTAAATTGTGATAAATATGACTTAAATGATTGGTGTCCTGCTTATCATTAACTGTATGCTGTTCCTTTTTTATGCATATCGTTTCCTTCATCAGAAGTTTTTGGTAGTTGTTGTCCTGTGCTAGAATTTTGGTGTTTGAAAAGTTGAATTCGTGTTTTTCACTAGATTCATGCTTGTGTAAAGCTGTTGAGGCATTTTTGGTATATTTGTGTCCGTTTAGCCTACTATTAAGGTATTGTGTAGTCATGCCTATGTACTTTTTGGGGCAATTCAAGCAGGATATTGAATAAACGACATTAGATTTCATTTTAGTTGGAACTTCACTTTTCAATGATGTGAACAAGGACGATAATAAATGTTGTGTTTTGTGACATACAATGCTTACCTAAGATATATTTCATTTTTTCCGATAATTCTGCTGTATAAGGCATAGCGATATATTTTTTTATGCTTTTATTATTTATTTATGTTTTATCAGGTATGTTACTATTATATATTTTGTGTGTCCGTTGTTTTATAATTCTATTTATTAATTTTGTAGGGACACCATTTTTACAAAGAACTATTTTTACTTTCTTTAAGGTCTCGAATCTATATTCAGGTGATGTTAGGGTTAGCGATCTATCGGTTAAATTTATGATAATACTGTTTTTCTGCGAATTTGGGTGGTGGGAATTGTAATTTAAGTAGCGACCCGACCAAGTGTTTTTGGTATACCATTTTGTTTTAAGTTTTTCGCTATCTTCTTGTCGTATGATTGTCATGTCTAAGAAATCAATTTTCAGTTCAATTTCTATTTCTAAAGTAAACAAGTTTGGGATGAAAATTATTAAACGCGTCTAGAATTTCGTCAATTTGATTTTCTGGTACGGCAGCGATGCAATCGTCGACGTATCTTTTAAAAAATAGTATAGGGATATTAGTGTTGCTCAAAACCTTCTCTTCCAAGTATTCCATGACAAGTAGTGCTACAGTTGAAGATATTGGACAGCCCATTGCACAACCATCTAACTGCTGGTAAAATTTGTTCTTATGTTGAAAATAATTGCTATTCAGTGTTAGATTTAAAGCTTCAATACACATGTCTTGATTAAGAGTTGTATATTCTTTTAGGGCGTTCCATTTTTCTTTAATGATTTTTGTGAGTAATTGGTTCGGGATATTAGTATATAGGGATACCACGTCTAATGAAATTAGTTTGTATCTGTTCGGTATTTTTGTTGTATTGATAAACTCCTTGAAACTAAAAGAATCTTTTATGTAGTACTTATTTTTACATGTTATTTCAGATAGACAGTTACTTAAAGATTTAAATAATCTGTAAAAATGTGACTGAATAGATGATACTATAGGTCTTAATGGAGTACCTGGTTTGTGAAGTTTCGGTAGCCCGTAAATTTTTGGTGCTACTGCATTGTGAATCATTAATTTTTTTGCTTCATTCTCAGAAATAAGTTCTTTAGACTAGAATTTTTGTATTAGTAAGTTATTTGTTCTTGGTATGTTTTTGTCGGATCCATTTTATTTTCGTAGTCAACTGTGTTCATTATAACTGTTTTGTTACTTTTATCTGGTTTCAAAACAGTAATATCTAGGTTATTTTTAACAAAATGTTTGGCTCTGCTAATTTGTTTGTTGACTTTTAGTTGTAATTTATTGGTTTTTGTATTTTTGTGTCTAATTTTGATTTTATGGTTAGTAATTAGATTTACAATGTTTTCACGTATGGTGTCTTTGATTTCATTTGGTTTATCTTTAATAGCGGATTCAACACAAGCTATATATTCTGTTAGAGGTAGTTTACTTTCTTCAAGAAGGTATGTCTTTGCTGACCAGTTTTATGGCTAGTGATTCTAATAAAATAATAAAAGTGACTGTAGATTGCACCCCGAAAGATGTGCTCTAGCGGAACATCAATACGTCAATAAAACAAGTCAATGAGTCTGTCAGGGTATTGGATACGGAACATATCGAATCAAAAAGAAATTTTCTCGAAATGGTGCACATGAAAAGAAATCTGGACAAAATGGACATTTGGATGCTCAAAACAAAGATCAGCATGGGGTCGTGGACCCATCTATGCGCATTGAGGGGCTCTCAGTCTCATTAGCTGAATAGTCCTTATGGTCATGCATTGGGGACTCATACAGCCGTTGATCTCATCAGTCAAATGGCTGTGGGGTGTGCGCACTGCGGTGGTCGCAGTGTGTCGGAGAGCTTTGTTTGACAATCAGGTTGTCCTCTCAATAAAACAGGCATACAAATGTTTTTTAGAGGTGAATCTCCTGAAAGTTTTCTTCATATTTATATAAATTGAACTTAATGGTTAACGTTTAAATCAGAAAAATTAGTATTTTGAATAGGTACAGGCCTATTGATTGTATAACCTATAATGTATAAAACTGAAAATTCAATAGTTTGAATATGTACAGGCCAGTCGGCTGTATAACCTATAATGTATAAACTTGTAAATTTGCTGTCAGTGTGGAATTGCGATTTCAAGCACGTGGTCGATAACCAGACTTCAACAAACATGAATTTTGAATTTTTTTGAATTGTGTAATAATTTTATATAGTAATGAAATGTGATATAGTGTGAGTTAATGGTAGACGTAGTTATTGGTGCTGTCGATGGCCATTCCATTTTTTTTACTACTGTTAGTCACGTTTCAATCTCAATAAGTTTGTAAGTGAATAGTGTTTTATAAAACATTTTAGATTATTTTAACAAAGTATATTTTTATGTAGCTTCCCTGATGATGGGTGAAAATTCACTCGAAAGCTTGGATTAAATACTTAAAAGAGTACACGGATACGTTTTATTGCTGCAATTCCCTAAATATATATATATATATATATATATATATATATATATATATTTATTTATTTTCCAACGAATTTTAAACTAATCTAAAAAATTATTTGCGAAGAAAAAAATTTATAAGACTTGGCCCAGTTTTTGCTATAAGGGTGCTTCTTCTTAAATTTCTTGAAAAGTCATAAAAAATTTACTTGTCAAATGTTTCATTGTCAGGTTCAATTGAAAATAGAAAAAGTTGGATAAATTTAATAAACGACAAGGTATTTTATGTGATTCCAAAAATTCTTGTTATTTAAATTTCATAACTTTAATTGATTATTAAATGGAAATTTTATTTTTCTAGAGTCACTTGAGACGTGTACAAGATTTATTGACATTCGTAGATAATAGTTTTTATAGGATACAACAAAACTACTAAATTATCAATATATCGATGATTTTGAAGATATTTTCATTATATGCATACGATTATCTATTTAATATACTGAATTATTCATTAGGGAAGGTGTCCAGTTTTCGAAAAAAAATTGTTTTGAAATATTTCAAATCCGTACTGTTTTTAATTTATGCATTATTTAACAACATAACTTATAGAATTGAAGTCTGATTAATGTTGATTAATTATATAATGTGAATAACTAATACCTACAGATTTTACTAATGTTCATGACCCACTATCGTTGTTTACCATCCAATTAAAACCTGATAAAAATGATGTAATGCTTATCAGAATGATGAAAATATATAGATTAAAATAATCTGCTTACCGAGATTAATAGTCCTCTTACGAAAAAAATACTGGAGTCAAAATGAAGACGGTGGTCAACTATTGCTCTTTGCTTTATGTCTTTTGGATACAGTGAGTCGTTTTTCCCATATTTAGATACAAGGTATGTCATTATAACATGACTATCAACTACTATGAAGCCATCATCATCCAAGACCGGAACTGTGTGTTGAGGATTAAGCTGTAAAAAATTGTTCCATAAAAATAGGAGAAATCAAGCAGACACATTTTTTTTAAAAACCGTATAAACAAAATTAATATTATCATAATTACTACATAATTATTTGAATCATATACAATCAGTTCTAAACCGATACAGTTTTTCATGAAAAAGGTTTCTACATCTATTAATTAATGCGTTATTGTGAGCTGGTTTTGTTACGAAACAGCACACTGGTGTAGTCCCTAAATCCGACTCTGTCTAAACCATGTATGAAAGCTAAAATTTTGGCAGATGAGCAGGGATTTCTTAGAAATGTTTACGATTTTTTGTAAATATCTTATCTAGACAATTGTTTTTGTGACCAATCTTATCTAGTAAAAAAGGCACTCATATAAAGAATCTCGTCAGATAAACAAGTGAACAGTCGCCTAAGAAAAAGCAGTAGTGAAGTGTTTATATAAACCCACTAAGCAAGAAACGTCTTTGAGACGTTAAGTTACGATATTTTCAAGTAACTTACAAGATGTTCTCCTTTAAATATCTAATTGACGCAAAACAGGTACGATTTTGTGTGACGTTGAAATTGATTATGTTTTTGGAATGTTAAATGTAAGCATATGATTCTAACGTTTTCAACAAAACGTGTTAGAAACATAGCATTCATGTTGGTTTAAAAAATGTTTTAAGTTTACATTGCCAACATGTTTTTGCGTCAACTTCTTTGTTAAATATAAATGAAATGTATTAGAAACATAACATTCTTGTTAATCTAAAAAACGTTCATTTTAATTATATCAGTTCCGTTGATTTATAAACTTGTTTGAATCACAAATATTATAAATACACCAACATTTTCAAGTAAAGCATATGTCTTGTCTAATCTTTTTTTAAATATATTGTACAAGTTTTTCAACCTGACAAAACAACAACGTATTTCACTTTCATAACTGGAGCACACCCGGAATGCGCCGTATCATTGCGAATACGTGACAGGTGACGTCTAAGATCAAGTGCCGCCATCGCCAATCATAACCTATATGATATATGATACCGAAGTATTAAGTATTCCCTCGCGTCTCTTTTAATTCACTTTATAACATTGGTTCATTTTAAAAAGCGTGTGTTTTAGGAAGATGAATCGTAAAGTAAGTACTAAATTCACTAGTTTACCCAATTATAGCATCAGCTGCTTTTACCTCTACTTAATTATAATAAGGCTGCGATTATAAATAATAAATAGGTCAGTGATCTAAAATGTATTTATGTTATATATAGTCCTTTTCAAACACTTTTTCGGCGCATATAATACAAAACAAATACTACCTTTCACAATTTTTTAATAAATAGTCTCAATTTATGATCAAGTTCTAGTACAGTTGCATATGTATAACTTCTGATGTTGTAATCGTTACTTTACAATTACAGTTTTTATTAGTATATATGAATATTTACAATTTTTATTCAATATTTATACTTAATCATTGATATTCATCTTTAGATGCAGCACAACACTGTAACTGATAAGGAATTCAAGATCATAACTATGGATTGGTTTCGACAAGCCAACCAACGGCTCAAGAGAGCAGAGCTGCAGCAGAGGAATTGGTAAATATAAATATTTTTGAACAATATAAGTTAACATTTACATGAATATTATTATAATTCTATTTGATTCATTTTTCAGAGGTACGTGTGTGCAGTAGATGCTTTACATAAATCTCTATATGAACATATTTATGTACATAAGTAAAATAGAATATATTATTTATTTCAATCTACATAAATCTATTATTAAAACTACCCAGAAAGTATTTAAATTGATGTTTGGAGCATGTATTTGATTGGGGTGCGTTTAGGTTAGAGTGGTGAAAATAATAAAAGCTCTATACTAGTGAAACAAAATAAATAAATAGCAAAATATAAACGCCTCCATCACATAAATACATTGTTTGATAAATATGGTTACAGTTGCATTACTTGATGTATGCACCAAACTATTCTGATACATAGACATTAAGATGTGAAGGGAGTCATGTAATCTACTGAATTTTTAGTGGGATCGGTCAAATAAAAATAATTATACTTTTTTTTTATCAAAAGTTCAATAGGAATTCAAATCAATAGAGAAAACTGTTGCTACATAGACAGTTCTTTCTGTCGGTATGAACTTGAACTTTTTGCTAGAGAGAGTATAATTTTTTTGACCGATTTCCCACTGAAAATAGGTCTGCTTTAGTTTCGATTAAGAAATGTTACATGAATGTAACATCTCAAAAACGAAACTAGTATGTTATAGCTTCGAAACGAAAATGTAACTTCAGTCACATAATCGTAACGTTAAAATTACGAGGTAACTGGAACATTCCAAGAACGGAAATAATATGTTATAGTTTTGTAACAAAAACGTTTATTTGTAAACGTGACTGGGATTTTGTCATGTTTGCGGACATTTTACGTAACTATGAACAAGAAAAGGTCGTAACAAATCCTTTTTGAATAACGTAATAATGTAACTTTCAACGTATCAGTAACGAAACTGCGATGTTTTTTTGCTTAGTGGGAATTAGTTCAAGTGCATATACTGATGTTTTTGATTATATTTCCAATTGAACTTCGTCGACTGGCGTAAACATTCAACTAGATTAATAATCTTAATTTGACAAAATTAATAATTTATTATGTACACATTTACAAGAATTGTACAAAGTTATGAATGTTTGAACTTCGGTGGTTTCAGATCGGAAGGCACTTTATGTTTCGTTTTCAGGAATACTCACTTGTTTCGTATAGAAACTAAGTAACGATATGTTGGACTTAGTATCTCTGACTGTTGACTTTGAGTGAAGTTACTTCGATATGTTACGACGACTCGATGAACTCGATTGAGTGTTGAACTGAGTTATGAACTAATTGAGTCATGAACTCGAAAACTAATTAAGAAACGACGTGTTTGACTTAATTGAGGTGAAACGATGTGTTTCGACTTGAATTACACTTAGAACTTGAGTTTCGACTTTGTTGCACTATTTAAGTAAACTATTCACTATTAACCAACGTTAATATTGTAACCGATAACTTACTAACCGTTTGCGTAACTATGTGGTAACTGCTTTACTAAGTGTGAATGCTTCTTGAATGAGTGTTGAACTCACTTCGTTGATTGAGCGATGTGCTCGTAACTAACTTTGTTGTTGAGTGATGTACTGAATTAGGAACTGACTTCTTCACGTTGTAAGACGTGTTAAATAGAAAATTGCAAAGGTCGTGTTTACACGTGGATTGGGTTGACTAAAAGGAAATAAATATTTCCTATTGGCTAGTATCATTTGACTTGCTAGAATCATCGACAAGAGTCAACAATCAGGGTTGCCAGTTGCCAGTTCGATTTTCATTTCATCTGTAAATATCATGTTAAAAATTCAGTAGATTTATTTAAGCTATACCCTTAAGTATAAAGACTAATTATGTATATAATCAAGGGCTATACCAATTTCAGGAAAGGATAATGGAATATACCTATATATATGGCATTGAAAAGTATGTATATTTTAAAAACAAACTTTTTCATTTAAAAAAATAAAGTAAGCATATATCTAATTCTTCATTTTAAAAATACTAATCACAAATAATTAGGTATAGGTACTCATCACATACAAAGAAATGTTACGGGTATATAAAAAATCGAATTTAACCTAAATCTGGTAAAGTATTGTCCGTTTTTGGTTTATATTTATGTAAATTTAATACATCTTTTGCAAAATTAGCATTAGTACTATTTTCTTGCCTCGACTGCAAATAAGATGTAAATACCTCACAATACTAGTTGTGGAAAGTTTGTTTCTTTCATAGATATATAATACACAATTGTAGTTATAAATCTATGGTTTCTTTCGTTAATTTTCATTAGATTTACCTAAGAGAAAACTCTTTTTACAGTGGTTCCCGTAAATTAATTTATACAGAGCGTTCGGAAATATCACGCGAGATAAAAGTGTATGTGATTAATTAAAGAATAATAATAATAAACGAGTATTACATTTTTTTTCAGTAGATTATGAAATTTCTCAGTAGATCAGTATATAAATATGCAAATCAGTAGATCTAATCCCTGTATATATAATCTTTGAGATCTACTGAATATTCAGTAGAACTGGCAACCCTGTCAACAATGGACGCTTGCAATAGATATTTCAATTTCCATTGAACATTCAAAAAAGCGAAACTGTCCTATTGTGACCTTTTTACGCCGAAAAGTTATTCAACCATTTATTACACTCCTTCCGATCATCTACCATAAAAACTCACGCACAACGTGATAATAAGTTACAATTTTAGTTTTGATCCAATTAATAACATTTTATGGCTTTTACAGCACAATAAATAATAGTATGAAACGTGACATTTTCCTAAATTTTTAACTCTAGGATTTCAAACACAATGCGACAAATAGTTCTTTCACGAATTTCAAAATGTGTTATTCCATTGCTCCAGCAATACTATTTACAATTAATAGTACCAAACGTGATATTTTAAGAGTATTTAACAAACCTGAAATAAAGTGAAGTGAAGTTTAATTTACAACAACACCGAAAGAATACAAAAGATCTACCAATTCTTTGACACATTTTTACAACGCTAGCAACTGAACTGAATTTACGCCTTAAAATATATACAATGACGAAAAGAAGTAACATATCTACAAATATTTTACAAGTTTTTAAAAGTATCGTAAACTATATAATTCAATATTTTTCCGTCTTTCTTTGCAAAATTGACGAGTTAAATTTAATAAATAAAAAATATACATTGTATAAATAAGGAAAATGCAATATAATGTTGAATAGAGAAGAAAAAATATATGATAAGAAAATTATAACAATTGTGTAAACAGGATGTCTGCACGTGTTTGCTGATTAAAGTTAAACATTATAAATCAATAATGTGGGAAACGTCCTGTCAGCAATTTAACAATAATTTTATATGAGTTCAACAGGATGTCTCCATGTGACTCCTCCCCTCTTTGTTAAAGGTGCGATCTCGTGGCTTTGCCTTCAATAGGGATTGGGGTAGCTCCATTTGTTCACCCTGGGATTGTTCTGGATTTTTGATTTTTATAAAATATTTTCTATACAGATACAAAAATAGTAGAATTAATAAGATGAAAATTATTATTGTTGTTATACCTAAATGGCTTTGATGAAGTTTTATAGGTAGCAAATTTGGTTTTCGAAACTGTGGTAGCAGCTTGGTTGGATCGTCCAGATGAAAATCGTTGATGCTGATTTTGTGATGAATTTCTGTGGGTTCTTTGAGGTTGGGCCATTCTTGAGTAAATGTTTTGTTGGA
Organism: Galeruca laticollis; assembly: GCA_963921935.1. Classification (NCBI taxonomy): domain Eukaryota; kingdom Metazoa; phylum Arthropoda; class Insecta; order Coleoptera; family Chrysomelidae; genus Galeruca; species Galeruca laticollis. The sequence goes on along the minus strand of OY998176.1, from coordinate 64,049,259 downwards.
CCGTATCCGAGTGTGTTTTTGAAAAGAATAAATACAATCCTTGTTTCCTAGTACATTTTGAGATTTTCAATGATTAAAAATTTTGTTTGCAGGCTTCATTGATGGTAGTTATCTTCTTTGATCAAATTATTGTATTTCAATTCGTTAAATGAGAGAAAAGTCGTTTTTTACTTGAGCGTAGTTGCAAAGTTAAAGGTCATCCAAGTTACAAGGGTCTTCGTGTGGTTCTTTTTCGCAATACCTGAACGAAAAGGTTTTCTTGCATTCTTCATTTGTCCATTTTGATGATCCTTTGGAATTTAATGTGAAGGCGTATTAGAGTAGAAAGATATTATTTTCTTTACTGAGTGTTACGGCCGTTTTACCTTAACACAGTTTGGATAAATCAGCCTTCGATTAGCGGACTGCGTCTTCGTAGTAGCCGGTTCTGGGCAAAAATAAATACACTGTAATTTCGTCAACAATCCAGTAATATTTAATAAACTACAACTGACATCAGAAATATATAGAGGAAACAATGAATGGGGACAAGCCTTTCAGTATAAACTGAGAATTAATGAACGATCTTACTTTTTTCTCCTTTTAGTTTCCAAAACACTATAAAAATAACAAACTTATCTTCAACTTTTAACTTTATACAAAGAAATGCACTTATGCAGGAAGGACGGAATGTGTTACTTTCTGTAAATACTTAAACATTTAGGTCTTAACTGGGAGACCGCTTTGGTTGGAAAAATTGCTTGACAGTGACACTGACATTTCTGTATTTATATATCTAAAACAAGTTGCGTAGAAACAAGCCCAGCCTATTTAATTTTAAATAAAATAATTGTTTGGATGTGTTCTGAACACTATACTCGTACATGAAAATAACAAATTATTAAACTTGTCTGGTTTCAACACTGAGAATAGGGATAATTTTGGAAATATAAAGTAATATGGGTATTTTAAGAGTAATATATAAAGTTTTTGAAGTAAACATAAGATTGACTTTGATTATTTCTCATTAAGTAGGAATATCGAAAGCGATTTCATTGTGACAAGGAATGGTATGTAAATAATTAACAATTTTTTCTAATTCCTTTTGTTTAATTAATTCTACATTTAAAATTTGTTGGTTACTAAATGATATTGTTCTAAGTATAAATTTGAATATAGTTTCTTAGGTCTCTAATTTGTTCTAGCTGAATATGAATAATAATTTCGTTATTCAATCTATCATTCAAAGTATTTAATTCTTTTAGAACGTTTTTAGCATAATTTTGTATTTTACGTAGGTCCCTTTGCCAACGTTGAGTAATATGTCCTGCAAATGAATGTAACTTCTGAATTTCAGTCATTAGTTTCTTTTCATTTAAAATGATTTTTTCAAATGTATTTTGAATTAGATCGTTTTGATCAAGATTTCCTGAAATATATTTTACTACTGTACCTAGGACGTCTATTAAACATATTATAATTACTTTATTTGATAGAGCATACAGTTTATTTATATCTTCAGAGAGTAAATCGATATCTCTGTTATAAATTATTGCTAAAGTTATTGTTGAATCGTCAAGTCTACTAGCTAAATTAACTTGATTTAATACTAATCTACAATATGAGTTTTCAATTTCTTCAATACTTATACTAAAATGAATTTTATGATAATTGGCCTTATATTTAGCTAATCCTAAACTATCTAATATGTAACCTGAGGGTTCAATTGTTTTGACTTGAAGTACCTTCACAGATAACCTGAAGAGATTTAGTATTTTTAATCATGATTGCTAATCTTTGTAGATTTTTGAGAAACTAACTTATCGTTCGATTGATTGGTGTCTACTAATATTTTCTTATATTTAGATTTAATTTTATTTCGTGGTTTCATATCTAAATCTACGACATCTGTTTTTGGGATATTGTCTGTTCGTTCACTATTAATTTAATTTAATTGTTCGGTTCTATTTGTTAATTGTTTTTGATAAAGTTCATCGAAAAATGGGATAATTTCTATTTTTCGATATTTGTTGTCATTTTGGAATACTTGTTTATTGGAATATATTTCGTGAAGCTTTCGATTTTCATATGGTCCATAAATAAGTGAAAATGGGGTAAAATTTGCTACTCAATGAATTGATTGATTATATATGAGAATAGCAGTTATAACTAAGTCGATAATATTTTCTTTTGATTTTTGTCTTAAGATTCTTAATTTTTTGAGTAGAGTTGAATGTGCTCTTTCTATCGGAGAATTTCCGGTATGAGATTGGGGTGCTGTATAATGTATTTTTATAAGAAAGAGTGACACGAATTCTTTAAAGGTTTCGCTAGTGGATTTTGCATTGTCGCAAGTTATTTGCGAATGGTAGTTATAACGAGAAAAATAATGACGGAGTTTATTAAGTATAATGATAGAATTTCAGTCACTAATTTCGTAAGCTTGAAGGTACCTAGAGAATAAATAGAGTACTGTAAGAAATTGTTTATTTTCTATAGAGAATACGTCTATTTGAAGATTTTCGATAGGTCTTTTAGAAATAAGTGGGCCGGAAAATGGAATTTTTCGAGACTTTTTATCATATTTTGAAGTGAGACATAATTCGCAATTATTAACATGATTCGTTACTAATTCTTAAATTTTTGGAAAATAATACAGGGACTTTATATGTTACGTAGTTTCTGTCATACTCTTATGAATTTCTGAAAGATAATCTGGTATTAATCGGACTTGTTCTTCCTTATGAATTATGCCTTTCAGAAAAGTATTTGTTTTAATGAATTTTACGTTTGGTTCTAAGATTTTTCAACATTCTTTAGAAGCAATATCAAGTAATGAAATGAACCATTGGGGCCGTATATATAGTATGTTTTTGTTGGATGGACTATTTCTAAAAACATATTACTTATGACCTTATAATCGGATCCTCTTCTAAAATTAAGAATAAACCCCTTTTTGGCCAAATGGCTTAAAATAATCTGTGTCGTTTTTGTCTCTGTGTTTTAGGATTATTTGAAAATGGGCGGAATTTGAGGATTTTTCATAAATTGGGAAACCAAAAATTGGATTTTCTTGTGCGGAATATCTAGTTTCGCCTGAAGGAGTACTTTTGTTATCGTCGGATATTTTACTTAAAATTTCGTTAGCATCACTTAATGCTAGATATGGATCGGAATTTACTCTTGCCATAGTTGGCATTGGAATTGTCATCGATATCATCAGCGTTTTGTTTGAAATATTTAGTATTTGTTTTAGAGTTTGGGGGAGTGATAATTATAATATATCACCAATTATATTAATTTTTAGATCACGTTTAGAAAGTTTTTTATCGATTGCATTAAGTTCAATTCTTGATAATGGCGCCGCCTTGGAGGTAATGCTAGATCTCCCTCCATTACATTTACATGTAAGAAGGATTGCTCTGCAAAATGCCTATAGGTTAACACAGGCTAGATCTCTAAAACCCGGTGATTTGACAGGACATCTCGAGATACTAAGGGTTGGATCAACCCAATCTATGATGATGCCTAGGTACATTATGTCTGCTAAACAAGATTTCGAAGTTACTCTAGATGTTATTATTAACGATCGTGAGTTAACACAAAATGAAATCTCAGAAATAACAAGGGGTGCTCTCACATTTTATACTGATGGATCAAAAACAAACGAAGGAGTAGGAATAGGGGCTACAGGACCTAATCCTAGGTTATCAGTAGCCCTAGGTAACACTCCCACAATATTCCAAGCGGAAATACTAGCGATAGACTTCTGTGCTTAAGAGTGCCTTAAAAAGCGCCTCAACGCAGCCAGAATATTTATTGTCTCCGACAACCAGGCTGCTTTGAAAGCTCGAAAGTCTATAACTTATGAGTCCAAAACAGTCTGGAGCTGCAAACAATCTCTTAAGCTACTGGCTAGACATAACAAACTATCTCTGTTATGGGTGCCGGACACAAGGGAATTGCTGGAAATTAGACTGCCGATGGTCTTGCAAAGGAAGGAGCTAGCATCCCTTTCATCGGACCCGAACCGTTTTGTGACATTACTAAAAGCCACATTGTGGAAGAAGTCCAGAAATGGGAAAAGGAACTTAGTGCAGACTACTGGAAAAATGTTCCAGGCCAAAGACAAGCAAAAAGGTTGCTACAACCTTCTGTTCCCTATGCTAAATCGCTCTTAGAGCTTCAGAAGTCTGATCCCAGAGCAATCTCAGGACTCCTTACGGGACACTGCCCACTGAGATATCACCTCTGCAAGATGAGAAAAGTGGACAGAGGAACATGTAGATTCTGTGATAGTGCAGATGAAACGGCTGAACATATAATCTGCCATTGCGGAGTACTTGTTCGCCAACGCCATAGGTACCTGGAACGGTTGTTCTTGAGACCTGACCAGGTAACAAAAATAGCTCCCAATCGGATAATAGGCTTCCTTAGAAGCCTTGATCTTTGGGACTAAAAATAGATAGAGGATATACACAAAAGATCTTTTCAGGTCGCAGTGTGGAAAGGCCAGCTATAGGCCAATCGACCCCTTGGTAATCTACAATGTACAACTCTCGATAATGCATCAGGGACGTAATTTTCTTTATCTTTTTTGTAATTAATTTCAAAATCGAATTCTTCCAATTTTAGTTTCCATCTTATTAAACGTTGATTGGGTTCTTCAAGAGAATATAGCCAGACGAGTGGCTTATGATCAGTTTCAATAATACATTTTTTGGAATATAAATATGGTCGGAAGTTTCACCGCTATCGATTATACCTGAGAGTTCTTTTTCGATTGTTCCATAATTTCTTTCAGCTGAATTAAGTGTGCGAGAGTAAAGAGATATTGGATGGGAATCTTGGGAAAGTACGCTTCCTATATATTTGAAGCGTCGGTCGATAAAATAAATGTTTTTGTGAAATCGTATGCTAAAATAGGAGAATTGCAAAGAAATTGTTTGAATTTTTGGAAAACATTGAGGTATTCTGGGTCGTTTAAATCTAATTTAGTTCCTTTTTTAAGATATTTATATATTGCATAGGTTATTTTGAAGAAATTTTGAAATAATTTATGATAATAGGAGAGCATGCCGAGATATTATTTTGTTTGTTTTTCGTTTTTGGGCAAAGGAAAGTTTCAGACGGACTTGATTTTATCTGGATTTGTTTCAATCTAAAGTGGAAAAATACCAAGATTGTCGAGAATTTCATCGATACGAGGAAGGGGATATTTATTTTCGATAGTTTTTTTACTTAGTTTTTCGTAATCGATAACTAATCGGAATTTTTTCTTTCCACTGGCGTCCATTTGTTTGGGGACGAGAAAGATAGGGAAACTGTTCGGGAAATACTTGGTTTAATTATTTTATTGTCTATTTGAATCTGATTTTGAATTTCCTATTTCAAATGGTAAGAGTATCTATATGATTTTTGATAAATCCGTACATCGTCAACTGTTCTAATGTGATGTTTAACTACATGAGTCGGAGTTTTCGTTATAAAATATGTTTTTAAATTTTTTACAATGAGAAATTATTGCATCTTTTTCTTCGGGAGTCAGATGATCTGTTCAAAGGAGTCTGGTAATATCAATATTATTATTATAAGATGATAAAGGGGTTGTCTCATCAAATTTCGATAGGGGTTGGACTGAAAGAGGTTCATGAAAATTTATAGAAATATTATTTAAAGAGATTTCTTGTTCTATAGGTATTTTATAGTAACCCCCTTTCGCTAGAGCTATACATTCAGGTATTATGTTGTTTAATTTTAATTGTGGAAGAACTACTTGTCCATTATCGATATTCACAGGAGTATTTAAAATTCTTGCAACGGCTTATACCACTCGAAAAGAGCTTTGAAAATGTTAATTCGAATTGATTAAAATTGAGCATACACTGCATCCAACGCACCGTCAGCTTACGCATGGCTATTTTTTTATTTAATATATGACCAACGCGTTCTTTAGATATGCCACTTAGTCCTTGCTTTCTTTCTTAACCTTAATTCCACGGTCATCCAGTACCATTGGATGAACTTTAAATTCGGCTACCCAAAATTTCACGGTCGGAAATGATGATACAGAGTCTTTATAGACAGTGTTCAGCGTCCAACTCATCTTTGATTTCAAAAACATATATTCAATGACAGCTCGGTAGTCAATTTTTTCCGTCACGAGATCAAGTGATTGTCATACTAACCATACAAAATGGGTGAAATTTCAATGATTATTTTTAAAATTGGTGAAACAATCGTCGTTAATTTGTCTCGTTATCCTAGACATTGACAACCTCATTCAATTTCTATTCTGAACATTTTATATTTGTTTCAAATTCAAATTAGAATTTTAAAATTTGAGCTTAATTTATTATTTGTACAGATTTATCGTTTCCATTATTTTCGTTTCGTACAAGGTCACATCGAAATTATATATAGACTTTAGACTTTTTAAATTTAAGTAAATTATGTTCCTAAAAAAATAATCAACCTTCTGCTGGATTTTTAAAATATATACTATTAATGTAAATGTAATTACATGTTATTAATCGATTGTTAAGCCAGTAGTAAATATTTTTGTTTGTGAAAAACGTGATAAAAAAATTGTCTAATCTGTATGTGATGTGCATAATCCTTATTTTGAAATTATGGCTGTTACTGAAAGAAATGCTCCCAGTAACCCTTCATTATTTTATGTAAACGTAAACAAGTATACAAGTAATTTTGTGTTTAGTGTTTTAAATGAAACTCACTGTTTCTAGCTAATTCCACAATATATTGAAAAAATTTGTAAATTCTAAAAAATTGACAATTGTTATCATCTGATATTTAATATCGAAACAACTGTCAATATTTTAGAATTTTTAACATTTTTCAATACATTGTGGAGTTAACTAGAAACAGTAAATTTCATTTAAAACACTGATATGAGTAGTAAGGGTCGAGACAGTTAATTTAATTTTATGTTTATTCATATCCATCATTTTGCAGTTTATTTTTAGCATTCTGTATAAAATATTAATAAATCATATTTTAATCTTCAAAAACAAATATAATCTTAAGTAATTAGTCACAAATATAGATACGATTATTAAATATCGGGATTATTTCCAAGAAAAGGAGTATTTTGTCAATTAAAATTCAAAATTAATAATAAGCAGATAAGCAATCAGTTTAAGCGTCATCAATAATAAGAATATTGATGTTGAAGAATGAAATTATTATTAAACTGAATGTCAGTTGAAAACGTATTTTGTATACTGTGGTCACTCAAGATTTAGCTTCATTTACAATTATCTGGACTTGTATTCTTAACGCCTTAACTGCCGCGGTTACTTTTGGGAAAGGTCCCTCAGGCCACACCAAATTTAAAATAAATTTTCCAAATAATGACGTATTTTGCACTATTATAATGTGAAATAACATTTTTTTGTTATTTTACCTGTCAGATACACCCTCTATATTTGGTACGTGTCTTTCTATTAGATATAAAGAGGAGAAATAAGAGTTTTATGTTAGATGAATGCTTTCTTCATGAAAAATCCAAATTAGAAATCCAAATTATCAAGTGTACACACTCTTGTTTTAACAAGGATAAATGAATTTGTAAAGAAGTGTGTAATATTTTATTAAATTCAGCCAAGCGCTTTCGACATTACGTCATCATCAGGGCTTTCGTCAGTCGGTCCAGAGACATATTAAAATTGTCCACATTATTGCGTTTGTCAGTTAAACATGGTAAACAAACAACAAAGTACAAACATTTAAACAAATCGAATTCAAAACGACACCCCACAAACCATATCCACAGTGGCCTTTCCGACCTGATCTTTCAAATTATATCTACCAACTCATGGAATTTTTAATCAAGTTGTTGAAATAGAAGAAAGAGTAACATAACTGAATTATCGATTAAACCCCTTTGTTCTACGCCAAACAATAGCCTAGAAGGAGATTCTCCTGTTCTTTTGCACACAGTATTATTGATAGCGAACTCTACTTGACTTTTAAGCACCTTCACAAGACTTGGCTATCATGGGACCTATTGTCCTATTCAGCCTTTCGATCTGGCCATTAGCCCAAGGGGTTCCAGTGGCTACTAAAATATGTTTTACATCGAATTCTTGTAGAAAATGTTCAAAGTCTTGAGAACTAAAAGCAGTACCCCTATCCTTTTAGGTATACTGTAATTAGAAAAGTATGATTTCAAATGTTTTATTACTTCCTTGGTGTTAACCGTGTGACAAGGATATAGTTTACAAGCATCAATTATTGCAAATATGTGACTATCTCCATTACCACAATTCTCGAGTGGGGCATAATGATTAAGATGAATGGTTTCGAAGGCAACCTTTCCTTTAGTAATGTTGAATAACTCCCTCAATTAGTGTTTTTAAATGAAACTCACGGTCTCTAGTTAATTCCACGATATAATAAAAGTTATTTAAAATTCTAAAAAAAAGACAATTGAATTTTCAATAACTTTTATTATATTGTGGAATTAACTAGAGACCGTGAGTTTCATTTAAAAACATTAATATGAGCATATTCCACGAACCAAGGGTCGAGACAGTTAACTCCCTCAACTTTACTGCTCGTCTTTTCTATAAACCAGACTGTTGCGAAGTTCAAAGAAAGAGGACTCTTCCTTTTCTAACCTTTTGCGCTCAACAATACTAGGATCTGAATAATGCTTGATTGACAAAAGTTGCTCAAATGAATTTTCTTCAAGAATCAGAATATTGTGACAGCGACTTAAGGCATCGACGTGTCTCATCTGAGGGTTTCTACGATGTTTTATCGTATAATTGTACGATTCTAAGAAAATATCCCATCTCATAATTCTTGGAGAAATATCATTGCCAACCTAAAACTGTCGCATTCCGTAACAATCTTGAATTGTATTCCTTTCAAATATACATGGAATCGTTTTATGGCATAGACAACTCTCAAACATTCCAGCTCATAGCTATGGTATCTTGATTCAGCTTCAGAAGTACGCTTACTAAAATACATTACAGGATGAAATTTGAAATCTGATTAGTATGGCACCGAAACTACTACTATCGCAATGAAGCTGAGTGTCCGCTTCTGGAGAATACAAACTGAGAACAGATTTGCTTGACAAAATATTCTTAAACTTTTCAAATACTTAAAGTTGTTCGAGACCTATCCTGAAGTCGACATTATTTCTAAGCAAATCATAGAACGGTTTTGCTTCAATTGAAAAATTAGAAACGTAATTACGAAAGTATGAAATTAACGCAACAAAGCTATGCAATTCCTTTTTGTTTTTGGGTAATGGATAAGACTGGACTGACTTAATATAGTTTGTGCAAGGTGTAATATCATTAAAGTCCACAGAATACCCTAGAAAATCTATTTAATTTTTCCAAAATGGGCACTTATCTAGCGAAGTTTTGAAATATTTTTTGTTAATCTCTGCAAGCAGATAGAACTGTGAATAACTTGAATTGCCTGGTGACTTGAGATGGAACTATTTAACATTGCTAATTGTGCTATTAAGCACCAGATGGCTGAACCAAGCAACAGAAGTATTTCTTTTTCTCATATAGAACTTGGATATTCCAATATCTTATTTTTTTCAAATATTGAAGTTGGAACCTTGTTATTCTAATGTGACGTAATGTTATTTCTGAAAGGACATTAAATAATTATAGACTTTGGCATGCTCGTTTGGGATATTTAAGGAAAGAAAAAAATTGTCAGCAAAAAAATATCGAATTTTTAAATGATAATCAATATTTAAACAATATCCAAGTTACACATGATACATGTGAAGCATGCATTTACGGAAAACGAACGCGTTTACCTTTTGCAAAAGTCAAAGATAAAACTCATATTAACAGACCATTATTTATTGTCCAATCAGATGTGTGTGGTTCAATAGCTCCACCCACTATCGATAATAAAAATCATTTTGGTTATCACAGAAAAAATTCCATTTGAAATGTTACATTTAAGGCAAAAAACACGCTTAATATGAATAGCAGATAGGATCACTAAAACAAACTAAATTACAGATAACGCTAAAAGTAAGTGTAAGTATAGATAAGCGTTATACTAACTTATATAAAAAAAATTCGGCAATCTCTCTCAGTAACTCCTTGACGGATGTACTTATGATGGAGGAAAAAAAATAATTGGAAAAGAGTTTGAATGAAATATTTACTAATGAGTAGCACATGCATTTAAATAAAGTAATATTTTATAATTAACAGTAGATAATTATGAAAAAAAAGAATAGATAATTATTTTTTACCATAAACCTCATTTTTTATGTTTAAAAAAACTGGTAAAACTATATATTAAAGTATTTAAATCGTATAATAGTGTTGTTCAAATGATGAATGTACTGCTCTAATTAGTTGCCATATTTGAAGCACGGTGAATATAAATTAAACTTGATATTTTCATAATTAAAAAAAATCAAAAAACTCATTCAGACAGTATGGTCTCTCTTTTTTCGATCTACTAGATATTTATGGGTCTTTCCCAGTTATAAAACTGTAGGATTACAATGCTTACAGATTATACGAGGATATATTGAACAATTCGTAGCCTACTATAGAACCAAACAAAATTTCAATATCAAAATATTTTATTACTCAACATATTCTCCTCTTAATTGTATACATTTTCTACAGCGAAACTGCAACGTCTCTAGACCTATCAAAAAAATGTTTCTTCTTGCTCTGCAAACCAGACCTCCACAGCTTTTATTACCTCCTTGTTGGAAGAAAATTTACGACCATTTGAACTTTTTTTCAGTCGAGAAAAGAGATGATAGTCGGGCGGAGCCAAATCTGATGGGTAAGGGGGGTATTCTAGTAATTCAAACCCTAAATCACGAATTTTTTGCATGGCAACATGAGATTTGTGTGCAGGGGCGTTGTCCTGCATAAGCAAAACACCTTTGGATAGCTTTCCGCCTCTTTTCGTTTAATTTTTTCCCGTAGTGTGGTCAGTAATGTCTTACAGTAATCTCTAGGCATTGCTCTACCCTTATCCAAAGAATCAATCATGATTACTCCATGGCAATCCCAACAAACTGAGGTAAGAACTTTTCCAGCAGATTTTTTGACACGAAACTTCTTATGTCTTGGAGAATCCGAGTGTCGCCTTGTTTCTGGATCGTAGAAATGTATCCAATCCATTCTCTTGCATTTTCATGTATTAGTTCTATCAGTAGTTTTCTTCGTTACCATGCTATCCACTAATATTTTCCAGGAGCATATTGTGTTCCAACATTTTCTTCACGTGCCCAAACCAAATCAGTTGTTTTCTTTGAATTCTTTTAGTTATTAGTCGGTTCATATAAATTTCTGTTTGGATTATTTCGTTTCTCTATCCAGATTGAATGACCAGTAATTTATTCTGAGAAAGTTCATTTTGCTTGTCATTATTTTTGTTTTCTTATTTTTAATACATTCCAAACTCTTTTTTTATAATGTGTTATGCGTCAGTGATAATAACCCGACCATAAATTTTCATGCTGTTACAGATTATGTGTTAGATCATGCCATTAATTATGAACGTCCTTATCTTAAGGTGGATATCCTAGGTAAAACTTTGTTAGGTCTTTTAAATTAATGCACTTTAAGAACTATTTAAGAGGATGGGGCTAGTTTCTTCTTTAGTTTTACCTTTAGATAAAAGTGAGTTAACTAATTGTACAGTGGGAAATTGTGATGTTTTAAAGAGTATTAGTAGTGTTGCCCGTGATTTTGAGGGGGCGTATGCGGTTGATTAAGGATCTGGTTGTCACTGAGTTAACTCATATTTCAATTGTTGGAGTAGATTTTTGGAATTTGATGAGCTTTGTTCCAATTATTGAATGAAGTTCAGGGTGTTGCAGATTGGGTAAAAATAATTTATATTTTTCTTTATCGTTAATTATTGATTTAGCGTTATCTACTGCCAATTTTGTTTCTTTCTGAAATTTATTAGTTGGGTCTTTTTTAAGGGTCTCAAAATTGCTTGCCTGAATGAAATTGTTGGTTTTTAATATATAATCTTCTTTAGGTAATAATATTACCGTATTTCCTTTATCTACTTTTGTGAAAATAATAGTATTGGACTTTGATTTTTGTTGAATTGATTTGGCGACTGATAATTCAAAGTTGGATTTGTTAAACTCGACAAATTCTTTTTCAATAGTTTCCGAAGCTTTATGTTTTAGATTAAAATTATTTGGAAAATTATACAAGTAAATTTCTGTTTCGATACCTAGTTTTTTGAAGTTATCAAATGAACATGTGGGTTGAATATTATGTTTAAAACCTTTTTGTAATAATTGAACTTCTTTATCTAAAAAAAATGTATTTGAAATATTGACGAATCTATTAAAAAATTTATTCAGTGATTTGTGGGTTCCTTGATACTGGTTTGTTGGTTAATAATGACTTTAATGTACGTTTTTGTTCTTGGTACTTTTTGTGAATTATTACTTTAATTTTATCTCTTATGTCCCTATCTAAAATGTCAAACTCTATGGGCTTTTATTTCCCAGAACTGTATGTATCTATCTAATGGAATTTTTAAACTTGATAATTTTCAACAATTTCATGAAGTAACTTGAAAAAATTTACACAGGTATCACAATACAATAATTACATAACTTCAAGCTAGGGTCTAACTAGTATCATCAAGATAAAAAATAAATTAGACCTAGATTAATAAAAAATTCAATTATAGTAAAATATAGTGATAAAACGTGGGGACAATTAACTATATTTTCATAATAGCTCTAATTTTGTAAATATGTAACAACTAATAACATGATTCTCACAAGCACCCTACGCTTTTCTACTATATTTGAATATTTTTTTAATATCCTAATATAATCTTAATTTTTATATTGATCTCATTACAAATTAATTAGTCATAATTGATTGTTCGATTTTATAGTGCACAAACACTCCTATGTTAAAAAATTATTTTCCACTTTTTAGTTCGATTTGCTATTAAATAGTGTTTTTATTTTAGATTTTTTAAACTATAATGTATTTCCTTTCTTTAAATTTATAGTTTTAAAACAATTTTTCTTAATAAATAAATTTGTATCGTCATACAATGTTACGATTGTTGAAAGAAATTATTAAACTACACCATTTCTTTATTTTATCATAAGCAATTAAATAATGTTCATCATTGTTATCGTATCAAACAATAACATATATAAAATAATTTAAATAGGTACCTTGAGATATTCCGGTTTCAAATGTTCTCCTTTAAAAAGATCTACTTCCTTCAAGTTCAGTTCAACGCCGAGAGCTTTGGCACATAATAACACTGATCTTACTGGGGGACTAGCGAGAATATAATATAATGTCGGGGCCATTTCTACTATCTGCTGTGTCCAACTTTCGACTGAATTTATTCAAATGTTTAGACGCTGTTTATATATGAACATATACGATACACAGGGTGCCGCCACGTTGAGGTGACTGAATCTATAGACCGGGCGATCGTGACAGATTTTGGGACGCGATTTAAGACAGTATGCCTTTTGGAGCATAGTACAGGGTTTTTCATTATATATGGACCCTTCTATATCTCACTTATTATTTGATGCAGAAAACAATGTTTCAAATAAGAGTTAAAGGGTATTTAATGTAGTTTTTAGAATTCAACAAAAATATTATACAGGATGTCCCAGAAAAGAGGGTCAGAGCCAAAGTGTTATTTCTTAAATGGGACACCCTATATATTTTTATATATAAATCGTTTTCTGTGGGATGAAAATCAACTATAAACAATGGGCAATGAAAGCATTGTCATATTTGACAAGTAGTTATTTACACCATTATAAAACATTGTATTTGATAGTTTGGAAAATGCGGTATACAGATGATGAAAAGATATAAATATTTTCTCTATTTGTAAAAAATAATAATAACAAATTAGATGCAAGGAAAGAATTTATGGAATTATATCCAAATCGGCATGCGACTAGCAAAAATACGTTCAACAGAATATACCAGCATGTAATGACAACTAAGAACTTTTCAAGGAAAAAACGAACGTGTGTAATCAATGAGGAGGATGATTTAGATACACTTCTGCACTTTGAAGGTAAAAAAAATTATATTTCTTTGGATTTTATGGTAGTTGAATAAGAAGGAATAATTTTTGCGCTGCAATATATTACAAAAACATCCTATGAAAATTTTTACGACTCTGAAAAGACACAATTATAAACCATATAAGTTACTTCCCGTGCAGGCTCTTACTGAATTGCACAAACGGAAACGGTTAATATTTTGTCAGGAAATGCTTGTCGCTTGAAGGAAACTCCAGATATCCTTCAGAAAATCTGTTGGACAGTTGAATCCCGTTTTTCTACAGCTGGCGTGTTTAATAGAAAAAATAGACGTTCATGGGAAAATAAAAATCATAGACAGCGGAAAGTGCAACAAATAAAGGAATCTGGACGGAAATCAATTAAATTTTGGTGTGGAATATTCCAGAATAAAGTGGTTGGGCCAATATTTTTCAATTATAAGTTAACAGGAGGAACTTACCTAAACTGCATAATACCCAAAATAAGTGAAATACTAGAAAATTAATTTACAGCTGACCAATTAAATACTATGATCTGGCACCAAGATGGGGCATCACCCCATATTGTATTAGAGGTGAGAGAACATCTCAACAATCAGTTTCCAGAGTGGATCGGAAATAATGGGACAATTCTATGGCCTCCTAATAGCCCCGACCTAACTCCCTTAGATTCTTTTTTGTGGGGGATGCTGAAAGATATAGTTAACTTTGGCGAAAATAACAATCTTGAGATAATTCAGGAAAAGATTCAAGGCGAAAATAATAACTTAAATAATCATGCTGATATTATTTCTAAATGTTTAGAGAATTTACGCCGAAGATACCAACTATGCATTGACAATATGGGGGGTCATTTTGAACAATATTTATAGTTTCATTTGGGCTTACTTAGTTTGAGATTACTTTATTTTGTAAATAAATTTACTGAATTCCAATCGATAGATTACTACATCTTACTGTGTCGTATATATTTTCTGAACTGTTAAGGTTAGACTATAACAATTATATATTGTTGAATTCGGATTAAAGTGAACAGTTTAAAAATATAAAAATATATAGGGTGTCCCATTTAAGAAATAACACTTTGGCTCTGACCCTCTTTTTTGGGACATTCTGTATAATGTTTTTGTTGGATTTTAAAAACTACTTTAATAACCATTCAACTCTTATTTGAGACATTTTTAATTGTAACAAATAATAAGTGAGATATGGAAGGGTCCATATATAATGAAAAACCCTGTACAACATGGACAATTCGGTGATAATAATCGATTAATTAAAGTGTCATCGCGTGCTCTTCATATATAGAAATAAATTTAAATTTGTTCAAAAATTAAACATTTTTATATGATATTAATCAGGCTGCCACTTGTCTCAAAATAAAATTCAATCGAAGTACTATTTGAATAACCATTGGCATACCATTAGTGTCAACCTATCAGGTGGGCATGCTCAGGTATATTTGCATGATAAATAACGATTTATCCACATTCTTAAACAGACTGCCAATGAAGAATATGCATGATATTACTATATAACTGCTAGAGGTAAGATGGCATACCGTTTTTGCACGTCCGTGTATATCTTATATAGCGAACATTTAGCAATGTTATGTAATAATTGTCCATCATTTAAATCAGTATGCTATTATGTTTCTCTGAAGTTTTTTGATGGTGTTTGATGTATATGAAATTGGCATTGTGATCGGTTGATAAACAACCATAGGCATACGCGAACGAATTTGTGAAATGGTATGTAAAATTGGCGTGTGTTTAATCTGTATGCCATTTCGGTTTTAACACATTTGAGCTATAGTTCGGTTGTATAATAAATGGCATATCGTTTGGAATGTCTGAACTTCCCAAATCATGACGAGACATGAATATACGAAAAGGAACTAGTGTAAATAAAATGAACAATTTTCTCTCTTTATAGGCAGTCTGCCTTTTTGTTTTTAATCCAATCGTAGCATATGTAGATCGAATAATCGGCATACTTATTTGACAGGTCTCTGGTTTCCAAAAAATCTAATTATTTTTATGAAAAAAAAATTCATTTCAGTAGCATTTTTTTTATTAGAATTTATAAAGTTTATTATTCACTATTTATTTTTTAACGTTCATTAATTTTTACATTTTTTTCAGGTTTTATTTATATTATTACATAATATAAGTTCTCATTCATCAGTGAATTCAATTTCAGTATCAGGTTCTACGTCATTTTCAGTTTGATCATCCTGCTCATCATTATCGGTAGCTTCATCTCCTTCGTCATCTTCTTCGTCTCCTCCATCATTTTGTTCATTGTCATCATCAAGTTCATCATCTTCATCTTCCGAAGATTCGTCGATGACGTTGTTGTGATCGCAATCATTTTCGGGATCTGTAAATGATAATATTAAATAATTAAATTGATTCCAATATCTTATGTAAATAATAAGAAATCATCATTCTTATATTTTACCTTCTGTTTCGTCGAAGGTCACAAATATTTCGTGAACGAACTGAGGAACCTCATCTCCTTCAAACCAACGAAATGTGTAGGTGTTGTCTGGTTCCATGCTCCAACTACATTCCTTTGGATCACAATTGTGGATACTTCAGTATTCAATTTGGTAAGATCTGACAGGGACCTTGAATTCACTGGGAAATCTAGGGGAGGAGGAGTTCTTATAGCACTTAGAAAAAATTATAAACTTTTAAATGTCACAAGGTATAGCACTTCTTTTGAGGCCGTTGTAGTAGATTTTAAGGTGAATAATATTAAATACACATTCTGTGCTATATACATACCTTCGAGAGTGTGGGAAATGTATACGAGACTGTATTCAGTCTCACATAAAGGATGTGGAAAAAGTATACTGTTTTGGAGATTTTAATATATCTAGTATAACAGGAATTAACTTTGATAGTAACATTTCTAATGAAATCTTTGACAAATTTCAAGATTTTATGGACTTCAATGGATTTAAACTTTATAATGATATCATTAATTTTCAAGGTAGGACGTTGGATTTAGTAATTAGTTCAGATAATAACTGGAATAATTGTACAGTAACTAAGGATTCTCTCCCGTTTGTTAAGGAAGATGTATACCATCCTGCTCTAGATATTATTATTGAAATTAGATCGTGTATAAAATTGAAAAATATAAGTCCAAGAGAAAGTAGGTATAATTTTAATAAAGCGGACTTCCTAAGATTAAGCGAGAGCATTAGAGATGCAAACTGGGAAAAAGTTATTTATGAGAAGCTTGACGTAAACCGAGCTTTACACGAATTTTATAAAATTTGGAATGAAATTTTGAACGAATGTGTTCCTAAATTTTCTGTTAATGAAACGGTAAATAAGTTTCCGCTTTGGTTTACCAAGGAAATTAGGGATTTGCTTAAAGATAAATGTAGGGTTAGAAAGTTGAGATCAGTGTCTGATTATTACTGCCAAAGACATAAGAATTTGAGAAATAAGGTGAATAGTTTAATTAAGTCAGAAGAACGTAAACATATAAGAAATATTGAAAGAAACTTAATTACAGATATCAATAGTTCTTGGAATCACATAAATAGAAAAAGAAATATTAATTCTAATTTTGGCAATTACATTTACAACGGAGAACAAGTCTCGGAGGAGGAAACTGCTGATGCATTCGCAGATTTTTTTTCTTCCGTATACTCATCGGTAAAAGCATCTTATAATTTACATTGTACAGCAGAAAAAACTTTTCTTAATGATGTTTTTGTGATAAGTTCCATTACTGAATTAGATTTTGAAGCCGCAGTGAGAAAACTAAAACCAAAAAAAGCAGCCGGCGTGGATGGGATACCACCTTATGTTCTTAAAGCTTGTAGTGATTGGTTGGTGAATCCACTGCTACATATATTTAGTTTAATAATCTCTACTAATAACTTTCCAACAATGTGGAACGACTTTAGTAACTCCTATTTCTAAATCTGGTAATAAAATGAATGTGGAAAACTATAGGCCTAAATCAATAATGTGTGCACCATCCAAGTTGTTTGAGAAAATAATTTATTTAAGTTTATATTAATATGCTGAAAAGTACATAGTATCTCAGCAACACGGTTTCATGGCCAGTAAATCTACCATCTCAAACTTATTTATTTTCACCAATTATGCATATGAAACTTTAGAATGTAAGTCCCAATTAGATACCGTGTATACAGATTTCCGTAAAGCATTCGACACGGTTGATCATGACGTGTTATTGACGAAATTAAATAGGCTTGGATTATCCGACAAAGTGATTAAATTAATAAAGAGTTATTTCCAAAATAGATTTTTAATTGTAAAACATAATGGAAACACTTCTGGTAAATTTGAAGCCAATTCAGGGGTTCCCCAAGGCTCCAACTTGGGACCTCTCTTATTTTTAATCTTTATTAACGATTTACTAACAGCTCTAAAATATTCAGAATGTCTCTTGTTCGCTGATGATCTAAACATTTTCAAACGCATACAGATGGTTCGGGACTGTATATTGTAACAAAGAGATTTAAATAGTATTTTTGAATGGAGTTCTCTAAATAAATTATACTTTAATGTGAAAAAATGTTTGACTATATATGTGACACGTTTGAAGGATCCTATTATTATTGAATACCAAATGGATGGGGAGACTTTGGTGCGCTGTACAAAGATAAGGGATTTAGGCATCACATATGATCACATGTTGTCTTTTACTGAACATATAAGAAATATAGCAAAGTCTGCGAACCGTCTCTTGGGTTTTGTAATAAGACAAACTTTCAATTTTGCAAATATAGATACACTAAAAACTCTTTATTATACCCTAGTAAAATCAAAATTAGAGTTTGGTGCTCAAATATGGTTTGGTGAGTATCAGACTACTTTATTAATGTTGGTGAAAATTTAAAATAAATTTTTAAGATACGTTTATTATAAAAGCATTATACTCGCCCAGATTACAATGTAGTTAGGAGTGTTCACCTTAGAAATGAATTCAAAATATTATCTCTAGAAGACAGAAGAAAACTAGTAGCACTCATTTTTTTATTTAAAATTGTTAATAAAATAAATTCACCTAAAATTCTATTTTTAGTAAGATTTAATGTTCCATTAAGAAGAACACGCACTGCGGTAATGTTAAATATACCATTATTGCTGACTACCACCAGGGCCCCTCTTGTGACCATGTGCCGATTAGCAAATAATTTTAATACCCTTACGGACTTAGATTGGTCAGTCTCCCAAAATGTTTTTCGTAAGACAGAATTGAGACAAATTCTTAATTTATCGATATAGCAGCTGTTTTCGTCTCATCACTGTCATTCATTTTGATTAGATGTATTTCACATTCTCTGTCATAGGTTTATTTTTTGGTAACTTAGGTTATAGCATAGATTTGAACTTACCTATGTTTGTTAATATATTATATATGGATTTTTGTTTTGTTTTTATTATATCCTTGTAATTAGACCGCAAGGTCTGTTTGGATATAAATAAGTATTATTTATACGGTTAATTTTTATATCTAGTGCGCATGTTATGTCCAAGGCATGATGTTTATCCTCTGATACAAGTGGAGAAGGCGATTTTTCAACGAGACATTCGTCTCTATAAAAAACTAGATCCATGAGTTGTAATAATTCACTACCAATTTACACTGATTCAATTCAAAATATTCTGCAAAATCTAAAATAATTGAGATTTCCCTATGAGCTGGTTTAATATTATTTTGTTAAGCTTAAAAGTCTGGAACATTAAAATCCCCAAGAATGATATTATTACTACCTATTGTGTAAAATATGTACAGATTCCAAAACTTCAAAAAATTGTTCAAATTCAGCAAAAGAAGTTCTTGGTGGTATTGAGCCATTTGTGATGTGGTGAATGTGCCCTGAAATGCTGACACCAATTCTCCACAAGAATAGGTTCGTGTCACTACCATTGAACCTCGTAGCCGGAACGGAATCAATAAAATTGCTTAATACAAAATCATTGGTTGGTTTAATATGACTCAAACTGGTACTTACATAGAGCGGTATACGTTACACTTACTAACACATAACTATAAAAATTATTCGGGTTTTAAATTCTACATAACGAGTAACACTAACCTACGTCTACTATTTTTACTACTAAATTACTATAGTACTGTATAGATCACTATATCTGCACAATCAGGTTGTCAATGGCTTATATTCTATAACTATCAAGGTGCCATGATTTCAGTCAAGGTGAATTCCATGGCTGAACGCAGTGTTTGCATAAACTATCACTTATTTTGTATATACTTGTTATCGAGGTCTGTTTACAATATGCTTGCAATAACTTTTAATTTAAAATATTAATCGTCTTATGACCTTCATGCTTCAATTTCTATAATGCCGAAAATTAATCATATAGGGATTCACTACAAATTATGTATGTACATCTGTAACATTGGATTCATATTAGATTTGCTTGGCTGGTGTTTGACATTTTTATTGTCCATACCTAGTTGTATTTTGAGTGTCAACAGTGACGTCGTTGTCTTTTGTAACGGTTTTAGGATAAAATCTATATATTTCTTTTGACCCTCTTGTTAGTATACATTTTGGTACAAAGTTTGGAGGATATAGGAGTTTATGTTTCTCATTTCTTTTCTCT
Source organism: Galeruca laticollis (assembly GCA_963921935.1). Classification (NCBI taxonomy): domain Eukaryota; kingdom Metazoa; phylum Arthropoda; class Insecta; order Coleoptera; family Chrysomelidae; genus Galeruca; species Galeruca laticollis. The sequence goes on along the minus strand of OY998176.1, from coordinate 64,028,581 downwards.
ATGGCTTTTTCTTGGATGTCTTGGATTCATTTGTTAATTTCTTTATATATTTTGTTAGTTTTTTCCCTGTGACCTTATGTATAGTTGTTTAGCAACGCTCTATCGATGTCTACATCAAAAAAATCTTAAGCATCAAAATGGCCAGAACATCTATTGTTTTTTGTTTGGTTACAGAGAGAACGGACTGTGTAATCCAAGATGGCGTATAGCATTTGTTCCTAAATGATGATGATTCTGAGAAGTTCGAGTATTGTGTAGTGGAAGCGTTCAACTATTCCATTACACATGGCGTATAGCGTTTGTTCCTAAATACTTGAAGTTTTCTTCTTTGTGCCGAGGATTATGAACTGTTCGAGTATTGTGGAGTGGAAGCGTTCAACTAATCCATTCGACTGTGGGCAATCCGTAGTTGTGTAGTGAATTGTAATTTCATGGGTATCTACAAACGCTTGCATAAGTCCATTCTTGAATTTTGTACTGCTGTCAGCTACTATCATGTGCGGCATTCCATGGTGTGTTACATAGATAAGGAGGGCGTTTAGGACGTTCATAGAATTAAATCCCTCTATCGGATAGGCTTGTCCATACTTGGAAAACGCATCGATAATTGTCAGAAACTTTTGACCGTTTGCTTGGAAGGTATCGAGATGATTTATTTCCAGAGGTTTCGTTGAAGTTGGTGTTACCATGAATTTTGGTTTTGGAGGATTAGTGTCGTATTTGCTGGTCAGAAAAGAATCACACAAATTGACAATTTCTTCGACATCTTTCTTGAGAGTAGGCCAATAGTATAGTTTTCGAATTTGGTTTTCGGTTTCATTTATACCTCTGTGGTTGGTATTTCCTTAATGGCATTGATTTATAATGTCTTTTTGTCTTTGGGGATTAAAATTTGTTGCATTGTACCAAATCATAGGCTGTGTTCTTGAATATTTCTCGTACCATGTTACAAAGAAGTGAGAGCATATTTTCTCTTGGGATCAAGATAGTATTTGAAGAATTTGAAAAAATTTCTTTTTAAATTGTTTCTTCCAACTTGAGCATACATCCTTTTCTTATAATCACGGACACTTCGATAACTGGCGGAGCTGGACTATGGTTAACTAGATAGGATTTTCTAGGGATGTGTGTCTTATTACATTTGAATCGAAATTGTCTTCCTTTTCTTAAAGTGAGTCCTCTATAGTTGGAATTACTTCCATGTTTAGATTTCTTGATGAAGAGTATTGCTTCTCTCCTTCTTCTAATAATTCCTCAATTATGTGCAGTTCTTTAGGATTTAGGTTAGATTTTAATGGGGTTACAGTGCACTTAAACCAAAGGTTTATTGTACCCCCCTATCAGAGCTGTTCTCGCTACTACTACAGCTCGCCTTCCAGTTCCAAGGTTCTAATGAACTCTAGTATTTGGAACGGCTTCCACGAGGTTAGATCCTCACTCTTACAAGTTTCTTCTCCGAAGCAATTCTTGCGTTGGCCTGCAATGGCAAGGTATTCCAGAACTAGGTGATCCGGAGTTTCATCCCCCTCCCCACGGAATCTACACTCGTCAGTCTCTGCTAGACCTATTCTCATTAAGTGCTTCCTAAGGCGGCAGTGTCCTGTAAGAAAGCCCGTGAGGAGATATAGCTTATTTTTACTGAGGTCCAAATATTTTTTGGATCTAGCAGTGTCAAAGTTCCCCAGGAACTTTTTGGAATGTACCAACCCGGGAAGTCACCGCCAGAGTGCTTCTCTTTCGATTTCCTCATTCTTCCGAAACTCTTTCTTGTAGGAGTATTTTGCTACACCACAGAAAGGCTCCGGGCCAATAAAGGGCGTTTGTGCTCCTTTCCTGGCAAGTGTATTGGCCCCTTTATTTACTGTGTTTCCCGAGTGGCCAGGAACCCAGACTACAGAGACCCTGTTATTCTTGCCTAATTCATCAAGTTTTCTTCGGCACTCCCATACCAACTTTGAGTAAATGACATGGGAGCTCAATGCTTTGATAGCTGCTTGACTATCAGAATGGATCGATATGTCACATTTCTGGTAGTTTCTTTCTAGGTTCATTTCCACACATCTTTCGATCGCAAGTATTTCTGCCTGAAATACGGTCGGGAAGGAGCCTCACGATAATGAGTACCTGGTGCCAGGCCCTAATGCTCTAGCGCCTGCTCCAGTTGTGGTTTTTTAACCATCCGTATACCATCTAATGGTGTTTTCTTTGAGAGTTTGGGTGGTGTATTCCCTTTCCCAGTCTCTCCTCTTATTTAGCATCGTAATGAAATTATTTTCGATACTGTTAAAACATTTTAGAAGTGGTGACTGATTTGTGTACCTGCATATTGGATTATAATTCGATATTTTTCGTAAGTTTTTAATGAATTTGTAATGTAAACAATGGTCAATAACAATTGTGAAACCTGTTCAGGTACGATAAGTCGAACTAGGCCGGCCGCTTTTTGCGAATTCTGCAAAAAGCAGTTTCATGTTGTATGTGTCTCCAAAGCTGTTTACCCCATTCACTTCGACGTTGTAATGATATAAATTCATTACTAGAAATATCGCAGCGATGACGAGGTACCCCACCAGAACAGCAAAGTCCCCCACGCCAAGATGCGCACGAAGAATCGACAGTAGAAGGGAAGGAGACTTCCACCACCACCTCTACGATGTGTATAAAAATGCAAACCGACAGACGATAGAGCTTCCTCCTTAATACCGGAGACATTTCAAATTCAGTTAAAACACCCTTTTACTTAAACAACTTCAATAGTTTCTGACACCTAGCCAGCCAACACACAGCTATGTATCGGCAACGATACATGGTTCGTCTTCAACATTCAATCTCCAATTCCATACACTTTTTGTCACTCTCTCCGCTCACTATCGAGCTTCGCTGCTTCCAAACATCACCCTCCTAGATACCCCAATACAAACAACCCTCCAGTTACTTTCTGGCGAAAAGCCCACTCAATTCCCTCAAAATTCCATACACCTTTAAAAGCACATTTTCTAGACACTTTTAAACAAATCTTACTAGACACCTTTCTACCCCTAACTCAGTTTCTCGGTCAACGCGCACAAAACCACCCAACACACCCCCCAACCAGCCCTGAAGAGGAAACAAATCCTATAGCAGGGCACCCAAGAAAAGTTCAACTCATCCAAAAACATTCCACCCAACAGAATCTCACACGAACTTCTCTCTCTCTCGACGATAGAGCGACTTGGATTACGGACTCCTGCTCCTCCAAGTTCAGCCGCCTCCAGTGCGAAGCGTAGGTCGAATGTACTGACTTTAACCTTAAACGCTTCACACTATTCACCGCCGAGTGTTGTACTAAGTCGGAGTATTGATCTAACTTTAATACATCATTCACTTGAACGGCCGTTGGTTTCTGGTATTGACGGAAACGAGAACGATTGTTCAAACTGTTAGAGAAATTTCGGTGTGGTATTGACGCACCGAAAACTCTACAGTATCTTCGTAGGGTAGCGCCGTTGAGCCGGGTATTGACTGGCTGTAAACGATCGCTTTAACTGTTAGTATAATTCTGGTGTGGTATTGACGCGCCGTAATAACTACAGTCCCTACAAACCGAGATATTCGTTAAGCCGGGTACTGATTAGCTACAAACGAAACTCTCACATCTTGAGATTAAAACCGAAAGAGTATTGATCTGCTGGTTGCTCAAACTCATGGCTGTCTGAACATTTCATAGGACGCAGAGAATCCCGTACATCGTCACCGGAATCGAAGTACAAACCGTTGTTACACCTACCTATTCGTTCGAACCATCAGTATCTATCGATCGACGGAGGAATACGGACCATCGAAGCGTGATTTGCAAAATATTTACGCACCAGAGTAATATATATATATATATATATATATATATATATATATATATATATATATATAGAATATTGTATTTTAGTTTATTTTGTCATCGTAAATAATATTTTTTATAGAAATAAATCAGTTAATTTAATTGAACTCTGTCTCCTTTGGGCTTACCTGGGCAATACGCATTACAACGTGTTCCAAATTGTCCTTCAGATTGGTCTTGTAAAGAGACCAATCCGTATTTATAGGATTTCAGATTGTAGGAATCGAGGTAGTATCTCCCTCTATCCTAAATTCGATGCTCCTATGGTCGGAAAGTGATGGCTCGCTCATCACCCTTCAATCTTTTACATTTTTCCTAGCAGCAATATTAACAATTGTTACGTCCAGGACCTTTTCTCTTGCTCTCGTGACAAAAGTGGGGGTTATCCTTACGTTTAAGGTCTCAAGGTTATTTGCTAAGAGATATTCTAATAAACACTCACGTATGGCGATGTTGTTAGTGCTTCCCCACACGGTTTGTGTGCGTTAGCATCACAACCAATTATGATTGGCAGCCGTCGGCTATTGCAGTGTCTCACTAGCTCTTGTACTTCTTCTGTCGGTCTCATCGGCCCGTCTCCAGCGAAGTAGGCAGAGGCAATGACGATATCTCGCTTGATACCCCCAATATTAAGTGGAACCATGATAGGAACAAGGTCCCGTGACACGTATTCTGAAACAAATTTATATATTTTATGTTATTTCTTATGATTACACAGGCACGCGTAGATACTTGCCTTTGATCATAAATCAATTTAGAATCCTTGCATGCCAAACCTTTGATTTGGTTTTCTTTGATGATCAATGGGTCGTGGATCAGTACAATATCCAGTTGTACTTTAGCGAACAACCTTGCAATCACGCCTGAAGCTCCCTTCGTGCGATGCAGATTAATCTGAGCTACATTCGTGAACGTGTAGGTGAATTATTATGGATGAGAGAGGCCTAGTTACTCAGCCTCTATTCATTCCCCTCCTTTATCTCTATCTGTCTCTCCTTGACCACCATGGCAATATCTTCCTCGGAGTTCGAGCAGGTTTCTTGATGTCGAGTCAGACCCTCGACCCCCCGGCTGCTCCGCCCAGTTTCCCGGGATACAGAGGCGATCTCTGCTTCCCTAGTCACCCCCGCAGAGACGGAGGAGATCTCGGGCTGACCCAAAGTCAAGCTTTCGCCTTTATCCCCTTTTCCAGGTGTCCCGGATGTGGAGTGTATCTTCATGTCCTTTGGATCCTCCGTGGGTTTTTTCCCAGCCCCGAGACAGGGATACGTCCAAAACGGAAGTTTAGTGCGTAACCTCCTGCCTTCAGAGCCTTCCCAGATTGGTGATCGATCCCAATCGTGAGAATCGTTCCCTGTCCTTCTTTTTTAGAGTTCCGGATTTTCCAAGCCCCCGTAGTGAGGTTGGATATCTGAACCTCGACAAGTTTCAGGATCTTCTCCAATTTCATGTCCAGGCTTCTTGGGAGGAACACTGTTAAGGTGACCGGCTTTGGGATGTCGTCTCCACTTCGCGCCACCAATTCGATTCCTTCTCAAGAGTTTAATTTCGGTGCTGACCTCATGAGTCAGTCTGCCGATTCTTGGGACCCAAATGTCCACTAGTATCATTCCACAACGGAAATGAAGTGTTTTAAATGAATCTCAATGAATCTCAATGTTTCTAGCTAATTTCACAATATAATGAAAAATGTAGAAAATTCTAAAAAATTGACAATGATATTCAGTTATCGAAACAATTGTCAATTTTTTAGAATTTTCAACATTTTTCATTATATTGTGGAATTAGCTAGTAACATTGAGTTTCATTTAAAACACTTATGTGAGTAGATTCCACGAAGTAATAAGGGTCCTGACAGTTAATTTTTTACCTGAGAAGTAGATCCCTTTTTTCTTGCTGTGGCACCACAGCTCTTCCACCAGGGTGTCCTCCAGGGTGGAGAGCTGCTCTGCTTTCAGGATGACCCCTGGATAATCCGTTGGCATTATTCTCACCCTGAAAGACTTCTCTGTTTTAACAGCTGCTGCTTAACCAGTGGCTTGCTCGGTTACCGTTGCAGCTGTTTTTGGTTTTTTACTGAGAGGTCGCTGAGGAGGAGTGATATGCTCCGGGCCTCTTTTCAGCTTCACCTTCCCCGTTGGTGGTTCCTTTGGGGCTGTTGGGCGCTGAATAACCTGCTTCCTGGTCTCTTCAGGAGATATTTCCTGATTGAGGAGTCGCAGATATTTCCGCACCCCTGCTCCACTGAGGCCTCTTCTCAGTGAGTCGTCTATATCACCCGGTTCTCCCAGCTTTGGGAGGTCGAAGGGGATACAACCTTTTGCCGTTTGGCATTTTTCCACTCTGTGAGGTGCCCGGATGAAGAGGTGGAGGTTAGGTCCACTACTTTTCCGGTGGAAGTTTTGCTTTCTCTGTCCATAAATGGTCCCATGAGAAGCTAGGGTCGTTACGGTCCACCGCTGCAGAGCCCCGCATACAGAGGTAACGGGTTTAATCCAATGGAGTGCTACAAGGTCGAAACCAGTAAGGAATATTCTTCTAAATAGCCACGCATTCTTCGGACTGGTTTCCCACCTTGACTTTAGGTTTTTAATGAGATAGTCTCCTCTAGGTCCGGGTCGTAAAGCCAAGACCTCCCCCCCCATCGCACTGGCCCGCGAGACTTGTCCACAGACAGCCAGGAGACATTAGTATAACAGGTGATTTCAAGGTAAGCTCGAAATGTCACCCAGCATCGTAATCCTGTGTGTAATCCCTTATCCACGATACTAGAGCTGGGTCAGGTAAAATTGGTCCGCGGCAGGGTATTCGAGGGCTGCCAGTTGAGTTTTTAGACACAACGAGCCCTAAGGTATTTCCCCGCAGACCTCCTCCTCATATAAAATCAATTCAGGGGCCTCTCCTATCCGCCAACTGGAGACGCGCCGGATTGGTACTTCACCGCATCCACATCAATAAATATTCCGACAAACAGCGATGAACTTATATACCTTTTCATGTTTTCATGTGGACCCGGGTTCATACATAAGTTTCTGGTTGTTTGAAAACAGCTAGACGATGTTCACACAGGTTTGACTTATGGCTCTCCAACTGTCTAACTTCCAGCTATTTTCAATCAGAAACTTATGTATGAACGCAGAGAATTGGATTGCGCAGAATCCTGACTGTTTTGATTGTTTGTGACTCGTGTGAGAACAAATCTATTTAGCTTTCATTTCTTTCCACGAGAACATGAACGAAAAGTTCTCGTTCTTAATAATCAAAAGGTTATCTATGAGAATAATTTAGGATTGAGTGAGTCATTAGACAGACTACGAATGTTCCCTTCATTTCCATCCTAGAAAGTTTAAATTAATTAAAATTGTTGTTGTTAATTATTTATTCCATCATGTTTTTTACGGAGTTGAAAATATTTAGTGATAAATCTCGAAATACCGACAATTTTAAGTAATAAACAAATGACAATGTACATATGTTAAGTTTGAACTGGTGCCACTCTGGAGCGGGCATATAATTTTAATTTCCCAACTATGAGTAATCACTACCTATAAAACGTATTCCTACTTTTATCCATTCGTATATGCGCCGTTGCACCGTTTACGGAACTAATTCCTGTTATTAATAATGTCCGAAAAAAAACTTCAAATGTCAAATTAAAATTTTCTTTGTATTTAATACTTAAATTTAAATATATTTTGATCCCAATTAACAAGCTTCACTCGATATTTGGATATTGGATATTTCGGCATGATTGTAGTTTAATGGTGAAACAAAGAAGGCAGTGAGCTGTCCAACTATTAACAACTTTGGCAGTGACGTATTATAGAAAAGGTAAGGTTAGCTGTTCTTTAACTTTTAATCGAAAAATTAAACCTACATCGTAATTATTTTACGTAATCGTTTCTAATTTAACTAAATTCGTTTCGCATAATAACTCGACGATTATATCGTTCAATAGGTACAAGATTGCATCATTTTAAAATATTGTCAGGTATAATAGTAACATATCTAAATATAAGTTTAAGTCTAGTTAAGGTAAATAAGGTTGCTAGTACTATTGTGCAGCAAAGTTAATATATCGTTCATTTACTGCAACAGCAACATAACTACAATTTTACAGGACGATTCAAAAACTTTCATGACTAATAACTTACTAGAAAATAACTTTTGGTATGTTTTATTGATAATATGAATGGAAAATATACATTATAAGCTACACTCTCGCTCCATGGTGTCAGTTACTTCTCAAAACCACCCTAGCATTGTATTATGTCATTCTTGTTATTGTTTTTGTATCATGCTATCATGTAGTTTTTGTAATAGAAGTAAAAGAATGGTTAGTTATGCATGGATTTAGTGGTGCCAATAAAAACTGGCATGCCAGTAAGTGAATATGTATGTGTTAACAACAACTTGTATAAAAATGTAAACTTTGCATATATAGACAGAAAAAGTCTATACTCTTGCTAAATTATTGGTACCAGTGGTGACAAATACACTCAGAAAAACATACAAGCGCCAATTTCTAGTTTTATATTCGCTTAGATTGCGCTTCCAATTTTTGTTGATTATACTCGTTCTTTAATTGGTATAATGGTGGTCAGCAGCACTAAATCAAATGTCTCGAAGGCTATGAATCTTATCTGTGTTTATGATATGTACATAGTAGTTCTTATAAAAATTAAAATGGTCAAGATAACATTCATGAAAAACTTTGTGAATTTTTATAATGTATGGCATCACAGAATATAGAAGAGTATCAAATTGTCGCTTTGTCATTTGAAGATTGTTTCTATAGCTGACAGAATCTTCTGCTTCAAACTCTCCTAAAAGTTTTGCAGAAGCATCCAAAGTAGGTCGCCGACTAATCCTTATTTCAGCCTAGACATGATCTTTTCATTTGTAGCATTTACGTTTTTTCTCTATTTTTATTTTTTTGTCCAACCCTGTCTAAGACGAAAGAAAAGTATTGCTTTACTCTGAGAGGTGGTTAACTCCTTAAAATATGTACACAGATTTGAAATATTTATTGATTTCATAGAATTTTAAGAATCTTAAATTTCTGCACACGATTTTCGATTTTTTAAATATCAGGTGATTTAGGAGAATTTTAAAGGATCTTTAGATATATTTTAATGGACTTTTCAGGATTTAAAAGAGTTGTAGGAGCAAGATATGTCGCAATTATAATATATTAAGCCGTATTATTCGGTTTTTGGTCTACGCTAACAACGACATGCTTTTGTGATTGGATAATAATTAAATTACAAAATAAACATAATATAATATCACAGTTTACAGTAAAAGTTTTATTAGGCTAAATGTTTATAGCATTTTCCATAAGGATTTCCAAATATTTTGTCAAAGCTTTACCATTGCAAGAAAATTCCATTGGTCCATATCTTTTATCAGAATTAAAGTTGCAAAACAGACTTTGACGGCATCATTAATTTGTAGTCTTGCTATTAGATCTGTAGATAATAACAGATTTTGGAAAACAACTGTATTCAGTCTGCCTCATTGTATGCTTAAAGTATATCTTAATACAAACTTACAATGCGCAAGCGTTGGCAGTTTCAGGTTTGATATAAAAATTGCACATCGTTAAAAAAAATTGTACATTTAATTACTTTGTTCAGTATGTGGTTGTTTCAGAATCAAACCATGCAATAAAATAGTAACATCACGGTTTTCGGTAGTATGGAACTTTTTACCCTCAATTGAAATCGTTAACAAAAAAGTTAGTTGTTCTTTTACAATGTACAGTCTGCCAAAATACGAAACGACTACACTTACTTCTTAATAACCCCAAGCAACGAGGCAGACAAATCGATGTGAGACTCTGCCTTACATTTTATATCAAAATCGACTGAAAATACAAGAATTCTTCAGCATTTTTTTATACATATTAAAATTAATTACCTAGAAACAGTAAGTTTGGTTTAAAACATTAAGATGAGTAGATTCCATGAAGTAATTGTCGAGACAGTTAAGTTTTTTTTTAATTAATTTCTTTGTAAACTAGATACTTTCATAATAAACTACAAAAAGTGGCAGATAGTTTTAAGCGTTATGAAACATTTTTAGCTATTTTTTAATTTATAAAAATTTTAGTACTTTTTAAATTTATTTATTTAATATTATCCTTTTAACATCATTGCAAGATGATTTACAAAAAAGCAGACGGGTTTTACTTGTTATAAACAATTTTTAGCTATTTTTTAACCTTCCGGTAGTCGCGCCAATTTTTTTTTCAAGATTAGTCGCCCCGGTCTCAGAGACCAGGTGGGGTTTAAAAATAGGAAATGATTTTTGTGTTTTATTTTTTTTATATGATTTTATATGAATATGGTATTATAGTAAAAAGTAAATCGTTCTAGTCAAAGAAAATTATTAAAACTTTATTAATTAAAAATATAATGAATGTGTGAAAAAATTCACACAAAAAAAACATACTAACAAATATAATTCTATAAAAAACAAACAGAAAATTATAACTTGAAAATAGTAACTGGAGCTAGGTACTATTATTGTTCTTCTCTGCACTTGGGACACACACAGGTAATATGCTCTAAACACAAATAAGTATTGCATTTATAACAAGAAAATCTGGTTTTCTATTTTTTTTCCACCCACAGAGGGTACATCTACCAGGGGGTAGCAGTCTTCCTGGAAGTTCTCTATCTTCTGTGTTAGTAACTTCAATGTCTTCGGAAGATTCGTAAGAGTTGCTCTCCTTTGCAATTGAGGATGGATTAATAAGTTTGCTATATATCTCATAAAATGTCGTCGACGTAAATCATTTTTAACGGGATTGTTAGCTTTGTATATAACTTGACAATTGATTCCTGCAACATTCAACATGTTGTAAAATATCACCATGGGCCATCTTTTACTGTTACGGGAGCAATCGTTTGAAGCACACAACTTGTCGACAACATCGACACCTCCTTTTGTCTTATTGTATGTACTAACAATTACCAGTTCACCTTTCTCATCAATATCAGGATCAATATCGTCATGATGATGCATACTGGATGTTAATATAACATTTTTACCCTTCTTTGGTATATATGAAACAATTGTTAAATCCTCAGTGAAGCCAAACATACTTGTGTGGATGGGTCGTTTAGTAGGTTTTGAAATTTTACTTGACAGTTCAGTTTTTTTTTCTTATTGTTCCAATTATAGTTATTTTGTAATCCTGAAGTATAATTTTTGCACCAAAGGAATATATGTAAACCAGTTATCCATCATCAGGTTAATATGTGAACCAAAAAGATGTTCACACATCTTAAAACCAAGTCATAGGTTTTATTGGAAAGTTTATATGGCCCTTCGGGTTGGGATCCCACGTAGATTTCCATGTTAGAATTATAAAAGACTTTTGCATCAGAAACTGCTAGGATCTTCAGCCCATATTTGTTGGGCTTTGAGGGAATTTACTGGCGAAAAGAACATTTTCCTCTAAATACTGGAAGCATCTCATCAATGGTGACATAGGCCGAATGATTATAACCATTTCGTCAATTTTTCTCAAATTGATCAAATATTGAAAGAATGGGTGCTAGTTTATCAAATTTTGTTTGATCTGAGTGTGTTTCTTTGTCATTAAAACATACAAGAAATCGGAACCTCTGCAAACTCATTGTAAGGAAAAACATTTCTAAGCCACATCTATATCTTCTCCAAAGATCCTCAGCATTTGAGTGATTGGAGTGACCAAGACCAGATATAAGCGTCCTATAAAAGCCCAGATTTCGATGTTGTCCGTTTGATTAGCATCTCTGTTTCTTGAAAAATTTACTTGGATTGAAAAAATGTATTTATTCATACTTTCAACAATAATTCCAATTATCGTGTCATCGAAGAAATAATTCCAAATCTCCTCAGCGGTCTTTAACCCTTCATTAGACGTGTGGTGTTTTGTCACTAGGTTGGTCGCGCGGGCTACAGTAGTAGCCCATTTGAATTTTGACTAATCTTACTTTTAAAAATGAAAATAATACAACCTTTTGTTAATATATGTTATATTAATACAGGGAATACAACAATATAAAAAAAGTATTGATCTATGGGCTTTAGAAAACAAAATATAAAAAAATTGTTATTTCATCACATACTTACATTAAAAAAAATTAATCTACTAAAAAAACAACGTTTTTTTATTTATAAATAAAAACATAACAAACTGTATGCTAAAATAATATAAAAAACAGATACCTAAATATAAACTGCAACAAAAAACATAATCTACATTGCACGAAAAATGAAATATAAAGTTGCAAAAAAAGGAAAAAGTTTTAATCTGTCAGGCAGCCAACACCGACTTCTCTATAGTGTTCTTTGCACACCTGGCGATTACATTTGACACATGTTATTCTTGTAGATTTGTTCTTATTTCTTGGGCAAATGGAACAACGTCAAACACTATTTTTTGGCCTAACAGACACTTCTGGTACCATTTTTTCTAGACCCAACAATTCTCGTGCACGTCTTCTTGTTGATATTGGTAAGACGGCCAAAGTAGATCTGAATTCTATTTGATCCTTTATAAGATTCAAAGCACAATTTTCTAAAAATTGTCCTCTAGTTATAGTTTGATCCAAATTGTTTGATTTATAAACGCTTAATGCATTTATTGCGGATATACATTATAGTTTTGGCAGAGCTGGTCGATTAAATCTACACCTACTTTTGTTTTATTGCACATTGTAATAATTACCGGTTTTTGAGCATCACCTGTTTCTTCATCAATTGCATCATCATGATGCATACTAGAAAGCAATATGACGGCTTTTTTTTGGCACGTAGGAAACTAAAGTGCATTCTTTCTGAAAGCCAAAAAGTGTAGTCTTCTCGCCTCTATTCTTACTTGGCAAAAATTGCGCAGGAAGTTCCCTTTTATTTTTTCGTAAAATGCCATGGAGTAAACTTTTTACCAAGGATAAACTTGTAAACCAATTGTCGCCGGTGATATTACTAGTTCCTTTTACAGGCTCAGCTAAATGATGGACAATTGATTCGGCTGAATTTGGTAGCCTAAATGGACCCTCAGGTTGGGTGCCAACGTAGACTTCAAGATTAAAAGTATAAGCAGTTTTAACATCCACCAACGCAAAGACCTTAATCCCGTATTTAGCGGGCTTGCTCGGTATGTACTGCTTAAGACTACAGCGCCCTCTAAATGCTAAAAGCTGCTCATGTATCGTCAAATATTTGGATGCAACAAAATTATTTTGAAAAGCCGTCAGAAAAGGTTCTAAAAGCTCTTTTATAGGTGGCAGCTTGTCGATTTCTTTTCTTTGATCCCTATCTCTTATATCATCAAATCTTAGACAATGTGTGAGAAAACTAAATCGTTTTAAACTCATACACAGATAGCATGCTTCTATTCCACTACCCTTAGAATTATCCCATATTTGATCGGCATTCTTTCTGGAGCTCCTCGAGAGTTCCTATTAAAAATAGAATGCTGAGGTAAGCTCGGATTTCTCTTTCGTCGGTTAGTCTTGCATCAGGAAGTCTTGTAAAATTATTTTGTATTTTTTTGATATAAATATTGGTAGAGGTGACAATAATTCGTATAACACTGTCGTTTATAAATAATGTTGGGCACTCAGTTTCTGTCTTTGCATTTCGAGCTTCTCGTTTGGTGGCCTGGTAAATGAGTTATAATATTATGTGATCTCGTACGAACTTGTAAATTTGGTCTTATCTTTTTCCATTGTGTAGTTTGGTCTTTACCAACAAAGAAATTTTCAGCGGGGTTCTCTTCCTTATCTTCCGACGAAGCCTCTTGTTCTAAGGCAGAATTATGATCGCTCTGAGTTAAAATATCTTTTTCAAACTCGTCTGGATCTTCATCCTCGGCATTTTCTTCTTTTCCACTCGAAACTTCTTCAAACCATTTCAACAAACCCTCTGGATCGTTTGTTCTTTCCACACGTCTTTTTTTAGCCAGCGACATGATGTTTTTTCTTTTCTCTGGGTCTAAAAATTTCAGTAAAATTATTAAAATATAAGTACTACATTAAGCACTAAGTGTTACTTACCAAAAAATATTTTTTTAAAACGAAAAAATTAAGGAAACACTAATAAAATGCTTCCATAAAAACTGTTACGACTTTGGTCGCGTGGGCTACACCCGTAGCCCAGTGACATTAATCTTCAAATATCTCGAACAGCCGTGCTTTATAGCAAGTGGGTGTTTACCGACTGTTAGATTCATGTTTGAACGAGAGCTACTAAAAGGCGTGCGAACGTAGCGTCTCCCACCGTTTAATAATCTCGCTTCAAATTAGAGTAGGCTACGATCGTAGCCCACGCGACTATGGAAGGGTTAAACACTTGGTCGCCTGTGTTGGCCCTAGTAAGCGGATTATTATGTTATCCTGCCTCGTTCTAACAGTTTTGGGCCGTAGAGGATGCTTTTTCCAACGCGTGGTACCATTCTTACCTAAAAGAAAATGAGTAAATGTGGGCTCGTTATTTCAGTTTATATTATATTTCAAAAAACCTATATAAAAAAGTGGAGAAGTTTTATGCTCAACACCTTCTTGCGTATCTGAAATTTCCTGTTCTGAATCACTTTCATAAATTACAAGTTTCTCATTGTCATGTTCCTCTTCATCAGATTCATCTTCAAAAACAATTCCTTCACTATCACTATCATCTAGTCCTACGTCATTCAGAAGTTTTTGCAAATATGCTTGCTCCTTTTCATAGTGCGCCATCGCTAAAATTTACCATTTCTCTAAAATAGTAATTAAATAACAAAAATATCTAGAAAATTACCTTTTCATAACTTTGTACCTGCACTGGTCGCGCCGGTCTGAGACACCCGAAATCACTATAACTCGACACACTATCAAGCAGCAACTGCCAAAAGTCGACTGAACTTCGATCGTAATGATAGATGAAGGCACAGATAGGTGAGACACTGATTGTGGCGCCATCTAAAGAGCCTGTTCTAAACAATTGAGTGATGTTAAAAATATTTCTGTAATTTTAGGTTTTGGCGGTATATTCAAATTTACTGTATTTGAATTATTTTATTCCAAAATAACCATTTATAGTCCATCATTTGACATTTAATTTAATTTAACTCAATATTGAGTTAAATTAAATGAAATATCAAATGATGGACCATAAATGGTTAATTAAATTGGAAAAAATAAAACAGTAATCATATAAATAGTTTATTTATTTCGGTATAAAAATACACAACAAATAGTTTCTTTCACAAAGTACTTTTCATAACAAACAGAATGACAATAAATAAACCATAATGTAAAAACAATCTAATAATTAAAAAATAATTTGAGTAACATACATTCTAGATTGCACTATCATTAGATTTTTAAATGATGTTACATCAAGATAAAAGTAGAAACTTATTTATGAGAAGTTTATATTAATTTATTTATTTATTATTATACTCCTATAAACACGCAGAGCTGGACAAACTACTGGAGTATAACTGTTACTTACTTAATCAAAAAAAGTGTTAGCAATGAGTAGTTAACTACTATTTTTGGCAACTTTCTGTGAAATAATACATTTGAGTATAATTACTGTGAATGTTAGAACAAAAGTAATTAAAATACGTTTAAAGGAAAACTTGTTAACTACTGCCCAGCTCTGTAAATACAAGGTGCTAAGTAATTACATATAAGAGTGCTAAACAGCACTTGTGACTGTACAAAATTTAAAATAATATATCTAACATTTCATTTCCACTTAAAACACATCTTTATTTTTTTACTGGAAGTATTAAATAGGTTTATATCACAAGCTATTGCATATTTGTATATTTCTACATTTAAAAGCGTTCCGTTCTTATGAAACCATCACATAAGGTAGTTTAAGTTACTCTGCAGCTCCTGACAGTCTATGATTGTTAAAATGTTTCTTAAAAATCCCACCGTCTCGTGGAAGTCCTTTTTCGTTTCTGGTTGAGCTTCTACAAGTAAACACACAAAATAACAACAATGAATAAGTAAACACACAAATATGTTTGAAAGTTTATATCAACAAAAGAAAATAAAATGCCCTTACTATTGAAATAATAAGTTTACACATGTTTTTGTACTAAGCCAATAAAAATATCAAAAAATGTTTGAATGTTAAATTTTTTTTGGTTTTTTTGAATTCCTTTTTTTGGAGATTTCGATTTTTTTTAAGAATTCTTGATTTTTTTTTGGTTTTAAACTATTTTTTGATTTATTTATTTATTTATTTTTTGTCTTTATTGTATATTTTGGATTATTGGTTACCGCTAGACCAAATACTTAGGCGTAATGCCTCAACAAAAGTTAATACTCACTTTCATTTCCCATAAATTGTCATACCATGGGCTATATATGAAAATCGGCAAGGGGTCAATACCTTCCATCCCATAGCTGGTAGAGGGAATAGCTGTAACATAAAATAAAACCCAGATTATTATTTTTTCAATGGGTACATTTTAAAATGGAATTGTCCTAGTATGGTGTACACACTAGATATAAATTGAGTAAATGAAAAGACGAGTACTGAGTGTGCCATTTTATTAAAATTCCAGCTAAGCACTTTCAGCCATTAGGCAATTATCAAAGCTTTCGACAAGAGAAAAACATACAACAGGTTTCAAAAAACATCCAACCCTGTAACTGATACATACAATGAAATAAAATGTTCGATGTTACATCATTACTTAAGTAAAATTTGTTAAAATTACCCTATAAAAAGGGTGTACACACATATCACTTAGTTGATAATTTCAGATTAGACGTTTCGTTATGTGAATTACAATTGTACATGCTCTTTATAGGGTAATTTTAACAAATTTTACTTGAATAATGATGTAACATAAAACATTTTATTTCATTGTATGTAGCAGTTACAGGGTTTGATGTTTATTGACACCTGTTGCATGTTTTTTTCTTGACGACAGCTTTCAAGAATCGCCCAATGGCTGAAAGTGCTTAGCTGGAATTTTAATAAAATTACACACTCAGTACACGTCTCTACATGTCCAAAATCATAGCATGCAATATTGAATACAATAAAACTTACCATCAATTTTTGTTAATTTCCACTCATATGGGAAGGCAAATCAAACTGTCTTAATAACCTCCCTTCATCTTCTTCAAATCTAAAGAAACACTGTTTTTGAAAATGAAGGGAACATATCCTCCATCGTTTCCCCGTCGACAAACTTAATGATTTATTACCACTTCGTTTCAGCCTTATTAATTTTATCTTCCTGGATTGGAGGAACAAAACTGCAAAAAGAAATATTTACTTTAGTAATGCAGCAATTTTCAGTTTTTGCTAATGTAAAAAACAACCATGATCTCTAAAGTTGTCGATTAAATTAGTAAAAATTCTGTGTTTTATAAAAATAAAGATAATGGTTATGAATTGAGAGATAGAAAATGCTCAAATTTTTTTAATAAAACTTACCGAGTATTAGACTTCTTCAGAATACACTCTGACATTGTCTTTTCAATTAATAACAATAAAGCAACGAAACAACAGATACATATTACACTATAGCTAATAAAAAATACACCGAAACCTCATAATAACCTCAACACTTCAACTAAGAAATGATAACAGTTTATAACAGATAACCTGTGGGGTCGAGCAATATGACATCGCGCATACGCAGTAATAAAAATCAATAAAATTTGACTACTAACGACGTTACAGTTTTCGTTAGTTTTTAGGAATTATCTACCGATTTTAGTTACTCGACACTCTATAGATGGCACGGTCTGCAGTGTCCCTAGCCTGTATGAAGGTACTAAGCCGTTCAGCCAAATTCGGTACGCATCTTAGTGTTTACAACATAAAAAGGGAGGGCCCAGTCTCACAGACAGTAGCGCGACTACCGGAAGGTTAATTCACAAAAATTTGTTTTTACGCGTATTAGTCTGACTTTTCAATATTATTTTCCTAACAATATTTCAAGACCATTTACATGAAAGCAGATGGTTCTACTTGTTATAAACAATTTCTCGCAATGTTTTTTTCGTAAAAATTTCTTTGTATACACTAATTTATTTTATACAGCCTGCCTTTTCTGAGAAGCAGATGGTTTTACCTGTTATTAACATTTTTTTTATGTTCCTCAAGTATAAAGTTCTAATGTTAGAATTTTTAAAATCTAGAGATTTTACATGAAAAATGACGTTACACTTTAATTTTATTGCATAGTTTAAATTATTGTGATCCGAGAAACACGAATTTATCAGCGAAAATTTTATAACTAACTTTGTTCTTAAGACACCTAGAAACAATATAAAAATTTTTATGAACTATATACTCTTTTGGATCGATGTCTGATCTTGATCGCGAAACTAAAAGTAATCGGTGCAGATATTGTTGTTCTCTAACTTTAAGAGTTTTATTAATATGGTTTATTGTAGTTTTTACATTTGCATTTTGAAATGTCGAAACGTTTGATTGGTTCCCATACAGATGTTGTTCCTTCAAGAACGCAGTTTTTTTAGAATTCGTCAAAAAATTTCTGACCTATTTCATCCCTTTTCAGTATATCGTTCACAATTTTTGGATCTATGGATTTACGAATGAATACGTTCATTAAATCGTAATGTTTAGTAAAAATATCCGATACATGAAGAGGAATTATTAGTGTTGGGCGATATGTTGGTTACCGAGATATTTCACCGGTGAATGGAAAATCACTGGCGCCACCGGTGATTCAGTTTCATCCGCCCGGATTCTCGATCGGAATATTACAATTGACATCGAAACCAGCAATGGAAGCAGAAGACCGCGACGATCGAAATGTGATATATCATCATTAACAAATAATATTAATAATATCTGAAGGGAAAACGGTGATTTAAGCCGATATGATATTATTACAGGTTATAGGTATTATTATTCGTATTCGTCGCCAGTCACCGCGCCGTTATAATATATTACAATTTATACTCAGTCACTGCGGTGATTCATATAATTGTTTAAAATCATGGTGATTCAGAAATCATCGTCGCAATTTCACCGGTTACCGTAAAATCACCGTATTTCCCAACACTAGGAATTATACCCTTAAGAAACAACAAATTCCGGTTTAATCTTTGCTCCTGCCTACTGTGTAGTTGAAGATGTTGTTTTGTTTCAACTTCTGTCATTATAACAAACTGTTGATTGAACTCTTTACACAATCGACTTAGCTCAGGGACAATAACGATAAATCGGTCTAAACCTGTTTCTTTTTGTGTTATGCGTACAACGCCGCCGACAGATTTTAAAACTTTATTTTCGTGCTTCACAGCATGATATGGTTCTAGGGAATATTCGACTTGGATACACAAAAGTTTCCATTCTTCAATTCATCCCATATTTTAGGGTTGTTGTCTTTCGTATATGTGATGGAAGATAAATATAACGCTAACAAACGAGCACAATTTGTGTGGTTGTGGACAAAAAAGTATTTTATTAGTTGATTAACATTTTCTTAGTATAAGGAAAAGTTGCTCGAAGAAAATTTAATATCGTTTGAAACTGCATAATATAATTGGCCAAAACCTTGTTCAGGCCCGACTTTTATTCGTACAACTTGTTAATAGTCAATTTATTAAACGAATTGTCCACATTGGCTTTAAAATGATCGTTATTGAAATTATGGAACTCTGAAAAAATATTAAAAAGTAGTTTAGCATTGTCAATAAACTCTTGCTTTTCACTATGGCTTGTTAATACTTGGTCCATAAAAATGTCAAATATTGTTAAAATTGTAGTTAAATGTGCTTCAAGGGCTCTATAATATTGTCTACCTGATAAAATATTACTTGTAGATGCACTATACGTTCCACATTCAACCCAGGCTTGATCGAGACCACTTCCTTCAATATATTTTCCCAAAGCTACACAAAATAGAAGATAATTTAAATATGCTTTTGTCGTCTTGTTCGGTTGTACTCTCGGATGTCTCTGGAGGATTGGCTTTAGTTATTTTTCTAGGTTTAAGCAAAAGTGCTTTAAAAAAAGTAAAAAGCATCGGTGGGTCTTCAAAGTCATTAAAGTTACCGTTAAATTGCCAGTTTGGCATGTTCTCGATTTCTTGTCATAGAATTCTGGCTACATCATAGATTTTATTTAAGGAGCTCCGTTTCGGCGCAGATATTTCACATAATACAATTTGCTCAGGACTAGTAGGATTCTTTGGCTTTTTAAACAAAATATCAAGAATATTTTATTCAAAAATAGGTTTATAGTTGCCATTTCTAATTTCAATATTAGACTCTGATAATATATTTAAAAATGTTATATGGAAGTCGTTCATATCAACAAAGGCAGTGTCTGTCATATAAAGAGTATTTTTTACTATGTTTGTTATTTCTGAATAAGCTATTTGAAGTTTAAGTTTATACTCTGTAGTGTTATTAGAATTTGAAAGTCTGTTGGCAATTCTTTCACACTGTCTCAAACAAGAGTAATGGTACTTTATTTCTAACGCTATGGTAATCAAAAAGTCATCGGATCCAGCAAAAAATGCTAGTCTGTGCTTAAGGTTTCTATCTTCCGTATAATGGAAAATTCGTTTTAACTTATTACTTATGTTTTTTGTTTCCTGCCTAAATGCCAACTGAACATTTCTGACGGATGATTATGAAATTTTCAAAGTTAAGGGTGGTCAAAACTACCCCTTAGACGGCCTACAAATCAATGGCATTCGGGCATTTAATTCTAGAGCTGAATACTAATGTCTCTGCAAAGAATCAACTTGGCTAAACATCTCAGAAGGGTGGATATGTTTTTTATTGCCTAGTGGTCGAATACTGCTATTCAGGCGACGTAAATATCGATAATCTTGAAGAAAATTATGGTAACACTTCAGTTATCTATTTCGATAATGTGTGTACAAGCTGGTCACTGGTCATTTGGTAGCCAGATTAAATTCGGCCGCTAGAAAGTGACTACTAACTTCACACCGTTTGGAGGAATAGTCCTCATGAGGATACCACACAAAAAAACGCACTCAATAATCTACCGCAAGTTGGTGTATGAAGGAGTAAAACTTAATGACATATATAATAGAATTTATATC
Organism: Galeruca laticollis; assembly: GCA_963921935.1. Taxonomy (NCBI): domain Eukaryota; kingdom Metazoa; phylum Arthropoda; class Insecta; order Coleoptera; family Chrysomelidae; genus Galeruca; species Galeruca laticollis. The sequence goes on along the minus strand of OY998176.1, from coordinate 64,007,639 downwards.
ATATTTGCTAGCCAGCACATCGTCATATTTTTATGAAATTGTGATTTTCTTAAATCAAACTGTTATTTTTTTAATTAAATAAGTTTTTATTCAAATCTTATGGCCCGACAATGACATTTGATAGTTCACAAAGATGATTCTATTGAATATGAACATTGTCCATCTAGTCTGAATGCGTGCCATTGATTTGTTATTTTTTTATAAAAATAATTAATATTTAAATTGACCTGTACCCTCTCATACGGCTCGACATTGACTATTGACAGTTCACAATAATTATTATATTAAATATGAATATTATCCATCTAGTCTGAATGCGTGCCACCGCTTTGTTATTTTTTTATATAATTAATTAATATTTAATTAGATCTGTATATCCTTCTACGGCCCGACAATGACTTATGACGGTTCACAATGATGATTTTAGTGATGAATATGAACATTATCCATCTAGTACGGATGCGTGCCGTCGCTTTCTTATTTTTTTATAGAATTAATTAATTTTTAAATCGACCTGTACCCCCTCCTACGGCTCGTCAATCACTTTCGACAGTTCACAATAATTATTCCATTGAATATGAACATTATCCATCTAGTCTGAATGCGTACCAACGCTTTGTTAATTTTTTTATAGAATTAATTAATATTTAAATTAGTGATAGGATCCATCGAATAAAAACTATCGAATAGTTCGATGATTGCCGATTATTCGATAGTCAGAAAAGTATTAGTGAATTGATGAATGTGAATGAATTAGTAGTAGAAGTAAGTAAGTAACTAACGGGTTCTTCGAAAATGGGCAACAAAAATACCAAATTATTCATGATTCATGAACAAATTGTGTTAGTAACTATTTAATTACTGATGCGTTGCAAATTAATAAATTTTAAATGTCTTTATTTTAGAATGTGATAAGTAGCAAATTAAAGAATCAATTAAATGAATTTTTTTCTTTTCTTTTACTATTCAAAAAGTATGCTGTCCAAATTTTTACTAGACATTTTATCAATGTGATTATTAGTTATCTGGCCAGCTTTAGAAAAAAATCATTCTGCTGGGAGGGACGTAGCTGACACGGAAGAATATAGCTAAAGCACTTTTGAGTCCAATTAACTTTCCAGTCTGTTTACAATGGGCATATCAAGATAATTTTAAACCAAAATGTGAGCTGCTGAAAGTGGAATAGTCTTTAGGCATCTTCCAAAACCTGATTTTTAAATCTGAGATCAAGAAATGTACATTTAACAAAATTCATTACTAATTTATTCGAATGAATTCATTCGATGGTTAGATTCATAAAAATAGTCATTATTTGATAGTTCAATTTATTCGATGGTTCCCATTACTAATTTAAATCGATCTTACCCACTTCCATGGCCTGACAATGACTTTTGATAATTCACAATGATGATTCTAGTGAGTATGGATCATATACATCCAGTCTGAATGCGTGCCATCGCTTTGTTATTTTTTATAGAATTCATTAATATTTAAATCTACCTATACCCCCTCCTACGTCCCGACAATGACTTTTAACAGTTCCCAATGATGATTCTATTGAATATGAACATCATCCATCTAGTCTGAATACGTGCCATTGCTTTGTTATTTTTTTATAGAATTACTGAATATTTAAATCGACCTGTAACCCCTACTTCGGCTAGACAATGACTTTTGACAGTTCACACAGATGAGGCTAGTGAATATGAACATCATCCATCTAGTCTGAATGCGTGCCATCGCTTTGTTATTTTTTTATAGAATTAATTAATATTTAAATCGACCTGTACCCCCTTCTACGGCTCAACAATCACTTTTGACAGTTCACAATGAATATTCTATTGAATATGAACATTATCCATCTAGCAGGAATGCGTGCCATTGCTTTGTTATTTTTTGATAGAATTACTGAATATTTAAATCGACCTGTACCCCCTCCTTCGGCTAGACAATGACTTTTGACAGTTCACAAAGATGAGTCTAGTGAATATGAATATTATCCATCTAGTCTGAATGCGTGCCATCGCTTTATTATTACTTTTCCGCCCAACCTATCTGTATGCGAGAAAAGTATTGGTTTACCTCAAAACATTTTTTTTGAGTTATTTTTACGTTTTCCATCAACAACAACACGAAAAAACGGTTTTTAGAAAAAAAAATCCTGTGTGTATGTCGTCGTCGTTGTCGCCGGCCACTTATCCTTACATGTCTTGTTAGCACGATACAGCCTCCGGAGTGCAAAATGTCACCAATTTTATGATTGAATGTTGTTAAGGACATGTCACAGACGAACCCTATTGATTTTCAGTCATTTTAGTCATTTCTTGAGAAATTTCATTTTGTTAGCACGATAAAGCCTCCGGAGTTCAACAAGTCACCAATTTTATGATTGAATATTATTCAGGACATCTGACTGATGAACCCTATTGATATTTAGTTCACCAGAGCCAGTACAACAGGTGCTATAGTACTTTAAGTACGATATTTTTGTCATGAAATTGACTGTCTCGACCCTTACTTCGTGGAATATGCTCATATTAGTGACCGTGAGTTTCATTTAAAAATAAACGGTTTTAAGGATTAAAACTAACTTTTCCACATATGTGGCCCTGAACAATATTCTATCACAAAATTGTTACGTGTATGCACTTCGGGGGATGTATCGTGCTATCAAACCGAAATTTCTCCAAAAATAACCAAAAATTCAGTATATCTGGATATATAGGACCCGCTGTACTCGCTCTAGTCAACTGAAAATCAATAGGGTACATCTGTGAGACACCTTGAACAATATTCAATCATAAAATTGATCAATGGTATACTCTCTAGAGGCTGTATCGTGCTAAAAACTGAAATTATCCAAAAATGACGAAGATTTGGTACTTCAAGTACCATTGCACCCGTTGTACTGGCTTTACTGAGTTAAATATCAATAGGGTTCATATTTGCGATGCTTTGAATAATATCCAATCATAAAATTGGTCACTTGTATATACTCCGGAGGCTGTGTCGTGCTAACAACCTGAAACTTCTCCAAAAATGACAAAAATATCGTACTTAACGTACTGTAGCACCTGTTGTACTGGTTCCGGTGAGCTTAAAATCAATAGGGTTCATCAGTGAAATGCCCTGAATAATATTTAATCATAAATTTGGTGACTTGTTGAACTCCGGAGTCTGTATCGTGCTAACAAACTGAAATTTCTCAAAAAATTACAAAATGTTGTACTCCAAGTACCATAGCACCTATTGTACTGGCTCTGGTGAACTGAAAATCAATAGGGATCATATGTGACATGTCTTTAACAATATTCAATCATAAAATTGCTGACTTATTACACTCCGGAGGCTGTATCGTGCTAACAAGACATGTATGAAAAAGTGGCCGACGACAACGACGACGACGACATACACACAGGATTTTTTTTCTAAAAACCGTTTTTTCGTGTTGTTGTTGATGGAAAACGTGAAAATAACTCAAAAATTTTTTTCAAAATTCCAACTTTTCTCGCATATAGAAAGGTTGGGCGGAAAAGCAACACTAATATTTTTGTCATTTTTTTAGCACGATACAGCCTCCGGAGTATATACAAGTGACCAATTTTATGATTGGATATAATTCAGAGCTTCTCAAAGATAAACCCTATTGATATTCAGCTCACTAACGGCTGCACAACGGGTGCTATGGTACTAGAAGTACCAAATTTTTGTCATTTTTGGAGAATTTTCAGTTTGTTAGCACGATGCAGCCTCCAGAGTGTACAAAAGTGATCAATTTTATGATTGAATATTGTTCAAGGTGTCTCACAGATGTACCCTATTGATTTTCAGTTGACTAGAGCGAGTACAGCGGGTCCTATAAACCCAGATATACTAAATTTTTGGTTATTTTTGGAGAAATTTCGGTTTGTTAGCACGATACATCCCCCGAAGTGTATACTAGTAACAATTTTATGATATAATATTGTTCAGGGCCACAGATGCGGAAAAGTTAGTTTTAATCTTTAAAACCGTTTATTTTTTTATATAATTAATTAATATTTAATTCGACCTGTATCTCCTCCTTCGGCCCGACAATGACTTTTGACAGTTTACAATGATGATTCTATTGAATATGAACATTGTACATCTATTGAATATAAATATTATCTATCTAGTCTGAATGCGTGCCCCCCCTACGGCTCGACAATGACATTGGACAGTTCACAATGAGTGTGAATATGAATATTATCCTTCTAGTCTGTTATTTTTGTTATTTTTTTTATAGAATTAATTAATATCTGAATCGACCTGTACCCCCTCTAGTCCAGTGCATTTAGATTAAAATCGCCCGAATAGCGGAAATTTTTCGGCACAGCAGATATCGAGATGCGGTTTTCTGCATTGTGTTCAGGAAATTACCAGAAAACGACTCGAGGAAGTCTGGTTCATGCATTATTTGAAAAATGCCTTCTGGGCCGGAAAATGCATTTTCCTACGACCACATAGGAAAGTAACACATATCGCACTCTGTACTTCCATGGAAAGTGACCTTTATTCTCACGCGTGCGGAAAGTAACTTTTTATGCTGCTACTTTAGAAAGTGCGTTTTTCCGATCATTTTTTAACTCGGAAAGTGCGTCGTTGCCGGTCTAGATAGCAAAATTGACTTAACTGCTCTGCAAAGTACCTACTTTCCCGAGCTCTTATGTCAAAATGTTCATTAAAGACAAAATACCAGATAGGGCATCGAGGATGAACTTTTGTCAAGAGTGGCTGGGCATCGAGGATGGACTTTTATGAAGTTTGGCTAGGCATCGAGGACAGACATTTATGAAACTTGGCTAGGCAATAAATATTCTGTTCCTATATTATTGTCAAATTATTGGTGGCTGCAAAAAAATTGTACGCGCCACATGCTTTCAGGGCTCCGCCTTCAGCAGCTCGCCTTGTAAAGTATATAATTCAATTTGTTCCCCAGTTGTATCTAATAAGTACTTACTTTTGTGATTTTTTCAAATAAACATTAATTATCGTTATTTCTTCATTTCACTATAAAAGTAATTGTAAATACGTGTGCACTTTTTATAGAAACAATATTCAATCATTACTGTCACAACTAAAACGTAAGATTAGTCAGGTCACTCAATATACACGATCTGTTATTTACATATTGTTCAATAAAATGGGTGGTCGTGGGAAAAATATTGTACATTACTTGTGCGAAAGTGACTTTTCACTCTCGGGGGATTTTCGCACTCGGCTTACGCCTCGTGCTACAATATTTCCCACTCGTGTGAAAAGTGTAACTTTCCGCACTCGTAATGTAATATACTATTACCAATTGCATCATTATAGTACGACGATATAGGGTTTTATCCCAACGCTAGGATTTCGGGTTGGGTCCCTACCCGTCTACCAACCTCGACGATGTAGCTACTGAATCCACTATTTGGGTCTGGGGGGTCAATTAAGAAACCACTCATTAAATCTTAACAAATGTATTGCAGAAATACAGATAACCAAAATTAACGAACTATGCACAGAATAAATATAAAACAAATGTAACCAGCCCTTCCGGGCACATATTCAATAATCCTCAAGGGGCAATATTGTATCCAATCCCAAAATTAACCAGGCTATACAAAATATATATAATTACCTCTTCACTTACATAAACATCCTCCCAGGACACGTCTTCTCTACTCGAAGGGGCACTTTGTCTTCAGTCACTGTATACACTTCTCAGGTAGGCCTTTCTCGATTCACTTGCTGGTTTTTTCTCAAAACCCACTCCCCCGAAAAATTATATTTTTCGAACCAAGAAAGTTTTCTCTCGCAAAAATGCTGAGTTTTTTTTTGTTGTCTCTTATATTAGAAAACATTATGCTCTACTTTGAAGTAATTAGCAAAACATATTTTTTATAATTCGCGTATAAAAGAGACTTCATTATAACATTGTTTACAGTATCACAACCCTTTGAACACTGTTATGGTAATTTTTAGTGTACAGTTGGTTATTTTATTTAGTTATATTTTTATTTGACATTTGACTTTAACCTTGAAACAAATTATAAATAAAATAGTCTACCGTTGTTCTAGCTAGCAAATTATTATATTAAAGGTAAATTAGAATGATTTATATATTTAAAATATTAATGAATAAAGTGCGCTAACGTTTATTTATCAATGATTTGTCAATTTTTTATTTTTATATTGTATAGGATCAATATATAGGTATACAAAACGTTCGATTTTTGGGATAAATTACCAGATATCTATGTGAAGATGTATTACAGAAATAATTCTGTTCATGATATAATATAAATAGATCGCAAGAGCATATACGAAGAAGCTCTTTTTTAAATCAATAATCATCCCCTTTTTGCTTAAATGAAAGTGTGTTTACAATTTACACAATTATTCGGTTATAATATGTCAAAAGTCAGAAGTGCTGAATAAAACCATCTGTGATCTGACCAATTAGAAATCTACAGAATTGCCAACCTAAATTCAAACCACTCCTCCTAGTTTAAAAACAGGGATTATATGAAATTCTATTTTATTCAAATAATTAAATAAATGCGAATTATAAAAAATATTGTGTAAAACTTGTGCCACAATGACTTGCTGTAGTACTCGTGATTTGCACAACTCACCGCTTCGCGGTTCGTTGTGACACTTGTTTTACAAATAACTATTAAAACATTGACCTACTTTTGTTTGTCCTACCATATACTGGGTGTTATTTCTAAACGCGACAATAGGAACGACTGCAAACTCTGAAACATCGCTCGGAAATCGTTACTCGGGGGCTTTCGGGGCAGCCGAAGTCGATTCTGGCATTAGAATTACCAGGGGGTGATGGGGGCGGCTCTGTGGGGGGTGTGCGGAGGATGAATTGGGGGAGAAATAGCAGCATGCCAGAAAATCACTCCAAACTCTTTACTCGGGGGGTTTTCGGGGCTGCCGGACTCGATTCTGGCATTGCAATTACCCGACTGTGGCTCTACAGGGGTGTCCGGTGCTGATTCGGGGGCGAAATTGCAGAGTCCATGGATTTGGCTCGAATTGAGTTGATAATGAATACTTCAACATTAATAAAAACTCCTATTTGTTATTTGAATAAATTATTAGTTTCATAATTTGTGATTTTCACTTTCTCCTTTACCATTTCTCACAGCGGAACCCCGAGCGCCCCCAGGGAAATCTAATACTGGAAATGAATTCGGCATCCCCGAGTAACGATTTTAGAGCGATTTTCATGGATTATGCAATTTCCCCCCAGAATGACCCCCAGAGGGACCTCCGAACACCCCCGGGGAAATCTAATGCTGGAAATGAATTTGGCATCCTCGAAAACCCCTCGAGTAAGGATTTTCGAGCCATTTGCATGGACTCTGCAATTTCGCCCCCGGACACCCCTGTAGAGCCATCCCGAGCGCCTCCTTGTTAGCTCGATACAGCCCTCGGAGTGCAACAAATCACCAATTTTATGAATGAATAGTGTTCAGGACAGCTCACAGATGAATTCTATTGATTTTCAGCTCACCAGAGCCAGTACAACGGGTGCTATGGTACTTAAGTACGACATTTTTGTCATTTTTTGTGAAATTTCCGTTTGTTAGCATGATACAGCCTCCGGAGTGCAACAAGTCACCAATTTTATGATTGAATATTATTCAGATCATCTTAGATATGAACCCTATTGGTATTCAGCTCACTAGAGCCAGTAGAACAGGTGCTATAGTACTTTAAGTACGACATATTTGTCATTTTTGGAGAAATTTCAGTTTGTTAACACGATACAGGCTCCGGAGTATCTACAAGTGACCAATTTTATGATTGAATATTGTTCAGGGCGTCTCAAAGATAAACCCTATTGTTATTTAGCTCACTAAAGCCAGTACAACCACAGCTATGTTACTTGAAGTACCAAATTTTTGGAGAATTTTCAGTTTGTAAGCACGATACAACCTCCAGAGTGTATACAAGTGACCAATTTTATGATTGAATATTGTTCAAGATGTCTCACATATGTAGCATACTGATTTTCAGCTGACTACAGCGAGTATAGCGCTTACTATAAATCCACATATACTACATTTTTGGTTATTTTTGGAGAAATTTCGGTTTGTTAGCACGATACATCCCCCGGAGTGTATACAAGTGACAATTTTATAATAGAATATTGTTCAGGGCATCTCACATATGAGAAAAAGTTAGTTTTAATCTTTAAAACCGTTCATTTCTTTATAGAATTGTAGGTACGTGTGCACGGTGTTGCCACATCGAAACCGTGGCTGTTTTCATACCAGTCAATCGTGAATGGTTCATAGAATGGTCATAACTAAAAAAAAAAAACGTTTCATTGTTGAGTTGCAGCAAATGAGCGATAAATGTATAAACATTTGACGTTTTTTCTTAGTCGTAGTATAATTACAATTTCTTTTTAGTCTGAAGATGGCTGTTAAACAGAAAGTGGTAGAGTGTGTAACGCCAACGAATGAAGCACGTTTGCAATTAATATTAAGAGCTCTACAGGCGATATCGCCCGATGATGGATTCCAAGATAAATTCTGTGCGCAAATAGTGAAAAGTTTAGGAACGGTCCCGATTCCAACGGATCCGATGAGTTACATGAAATTCATCGAAGATATAAAGAAAGTCGAGAATATACTATCGAAGGAATGTTCGGACAAGAGACATATATACATCGCACTGAAAGCTTTGTTGGACGAAATTTCAAATCTGGATTCCCACAGACAATTATCGCCTGCGATGTCTATCGTTCTCCAACTGATAGACGTGTCCACCATACCGAACGCGATCAAGTACATATTAAACTGTAATTACCCCGAACAACAACTAGAAAAAGCCTTTTACACGCTCTGTATATGGCTGAGACAGTGCACTTGGGTCGATAATTTGGGACCCTTAGTACTAGCTTTCATGAAAGGTTTAGAATCCGAGTATCATTTTGATATTCTAACAGAAGTGACCTTAGTAACGATAGAACCATTATTCAAATTACTGATGTTTCCGAAGATAAGGAAAACAGTGGGACCGGTCGTACTGTATATGTTATCGAGGAATCACCATAATAACCCGCAGGTATTTCACAAAGTGATACCGCTTACTGGAACCGTCTGTGAAAAATTGGACAAAGAACGGAGTGATTCGAGTTTGCAGTGTTTGAAGGAGATCGTTAACGTATTTATGAGTTTAATGGAAACGTTTCCCGGCTACCCGGATTTGTACCAATCCTTAAACGAGGTCCTGCAACCGTTCTGTGCGACTATAGACTATAAACAACCGTTACAATACAAACCTTGGTCGAGTTATGCTCCAGCGACCGTAGATGCGATACCAGTGGAAAAAGTCGGTTTGAATAACTTGGGGAATACCTGTTACATGAATAGCGTCCTGCAGGCTTTGTTTATGACGAAAATATTCAGAAACGAAGTTTTACGTCACAACAGGGAAGTTTCTCAGTTATTTTCGAAGTTGCAAGCGTTGTTTGTACTGTTACAATTTTCTAAACGGAATTCTCTATCTCCTAATGATATTCTACACGTGTCTCGACCGCCTGGTTTCTCGTTGGGGCATCAGCACGATAGTTCGGAATTCCTTGGGTTTCTATTGGATACGCTGCATGAACAAGAAAAAAATGTATCTAACACGATAGAAAGCTGCTATGGGGGTATGTATATTTTCTTTTTTGGATTTATCAAATTTGTGACTTGGTACAAGAAGTCGATATCTTTGAATAAAGAGAAATTCGTGTAACATAAAATTTTATTGTTTTGCAAATGTTTCATTTGACATATTTGCGATGTCTATAAATTTTTTCATTGAGATAATAATAAGTTACAGCTAAAATGTTAACAAATTCCCTTTTTTGTGCGCGACTTAGTCAATTCTGGAAATAAAATATTTCTATAGATTAAATGAAATAAAACAATTTAATTTATTTAAAACTTCATTATATTTGAACTAATGTTCAATTTAAACTAGTTGACGCGTTTTGATAACACAGTAACTTTTCAAAACGATGAAGGTATATTTAAAAAAATGTTTTAATATATACAGTGCAAAAATACAGAATTCTATTATACTAATATTAACAAAGGTATTGAGAACATTACCTAGAAATTCATTCACAACAAACATTCCTAAACTATCTTCTAGGTAAAAAGGTTTAATAAAGGAGAGTGATTGATATGTATTTGGTCGTTAAGAAGGCTACCTGAATATTTGTTTTTGTTTATCTCTAGATCTTCCAAAAGATTGAAACTAAAGGATTTACGTTCTACATGTAAAATTTCAAAATTTGGATCTAAATTGTGTCTAGAGCTTACTGAATTCTTATTGACTTATGCTGCGTTGCTGAATTGAACGTGTAAACCCCCAATTCATCTGACTTCATTTTACCTGTCCATCTATTTTGATACCTTTCTCTTTCCAATTTAGTTTCTAACTTATTTTTAGCATTGAACAGCTTAGATGAATTTATATAATAAAAATTCTTTGTTACATATAGCGAAAAACATTGTATAAAGTTAGATCAGACGTTCTGAAATATTATAAATTTTGCGATTGTATTTGCGCGTTTGTATGAGAAAACTCTGGCAAACTTCAAGAGGAGACCCCAAATCATGTAAATTCCGACTGGAAACCCGCAAATGTCGCTCATTTCAAGAAGAAAACACTGATTTTGAAAATTTAACAAATTAAGCTACAAATTCTGGAATTTCTAAAATAAAAACAACAAATCTTGCCAATGCCTACTGGACAACAATTCTTACCAATTCCGACTAGACAACAACAAATATAACAATTTTGTAACGAAACTCGTAAATCTTGCAAATTTTAAAGAGAGAACCTTGATACCGCAAATGTGTACAGAAGAATCGCAAATCTTGCAAATATCAACAATTAAACCTTAAATTCTGCAAAATCCAAAAAAATATAACAAATTTTGCTAATTTCTAATGGAAAACAACAAATCTTGCAAATTTTTAGAAAAAAACAAAAGCTTGCAAATTCTTAGAGGAAGCCTACAAATCTAGCAAATTTCAACAAGAAAACTTTTAAAAATGTGTACAATAAATCCACAATTTTTGCAAATTTCTGAAGAAAAACAACAAGTCTTGCTAATTTCTTCTGGAAAACAAGAAATCTTGCCAATTTCTGTTGGAAACAAGAAATTATGGAAATTTGTACATTAAAACTCTAAATTCTGCACATTCCAAAAGAAAAATAAGAAATCTTGCCAGATTCTGCAGGAAACCCGAAAATATTGCAAATTTCAAGAAAAAAGCCCGATCTTGCAAATTTCTACATTTAAACCTTCAATTCTGCAATATCCAAGAGAAAGACCACAAACCTTGCCAACTACTTGCAACTTCTGGATGAATAATAAAAATCTTGCCAATTTCCACTGAAAAACAACAAATCTTGCAATTTTTTTAAAAAAATTCAAAATCTTGCAAACTACTTCAGGAAATCCGCAAATCTTGCTAATATCATCTAGAGAACTCATTATGTTGCAAATGTCTACAGAAAAATTGCAAATGTAAGTATCTCCAATAAAACCCTAATTTCTACAAATTCCGGATGAAAAACAACAAACCTAGCCAATTTCTACGGAAAAACAACAAATCCTGCAAACTTAAAAAAAATTCTTACAGGAAGTTTACAAATCTTGCAAATTTCAACAAGAAAACCCATGGTTTTCCAAATTTGTACAATAAATCCCTAATTTCTGCTAATTTCAAAATAAAAACAGCAATATTGCCAATTTCTAGTGGAAAACAACAAATCATGTTAATTTGTACAATAAAACTCTAAATTCTGCAAATTCCAAAAGGCAAACAAGAAATCTTGCCAATTTCTAAAGAAAATCCGCAAATCTTGCAAATTTCAAGAAGAAACCCTGATCTTTCAAATGTCTACAGCATAATTGCAAATCTTGCAAATTTTTACAGCATAATTGCAAATTTTTACAGTTAAACCTTAAATTCTGCAAAATCCAAAAGAAAAATAACAAATATTGCTCATTTCTACTGAAAAAATACAAATCTTGCAAATTTTTAGTGAAAACAAACGTTTGCAAATTCTTACAGGAAGCCTACAAATCTAGCATATTTCTGCAAATTTCTTCTGGAAAACAACAAATCTTGCAAATTTGTACAGTAAAACTCTAAATTCTGCAAATTCCAAAATATAAACAAGAAATCTTGCCAACTCCTACAAGAAACCCGCAAATCTTGCAAATTTCAAGAATAAAACCCTGATCTTGCAAATTTCTACATAAGAATTGCAAATCTCTACAATTAAACCTTAAATTCTGCAAAAAAAAATAACAAATCTTGCAAATTTTTAGAAAAATAGCAAAAGCTTGCAAATTACTACATGAAGCCTACAATTCTATTAAATTTCAACAAGAAAACCGTACCAAATTTGTACAATAAATCCATAATTTCTGCCAATTTCTGAAGAAAAACAACAATTCTTGCCAATTTCTTCTGGAAAACAACAAATCTTGCAAATTTGTACAATAAAACTCTAAATTCTGTAAATTCCAAAATACAAACAAGAGATCTTGGCAACTCCTACAAGAAACGCACAAATTTCAATAAAAAAACCCATGATTTTCCAAATTGGTACAATAAATTCCGAAATTCTGCAAATTTCAAAAAAAAACAATCTTGCGAATTTCTACTGAAAAATAAATCTTGCTAATTTATACAATAAAACTCTAAATACTACAAATTATAAAAGAAAAATAAGAAATCTTTCCAGCTTCTGTAGGAAACCAGAAAATTATACACGCAAATCTTGCAAATTTCAAGAAGAAAACCCTGATCTTGCAAATTTCTACAGCATAATCGCAAATCTTGCAAATTTCTACAAATAAACCTTCAATTCTTCAAAATCCATAAGGAAAACAACGAACCTTGCCAACTTCTACTGGAAAACCGCAACTCTTGCAAATTTCAACTAGAAACCCCATTATCTTGCAAATTCCGGACGAAAAATAACGTGAATCAATATAAAATTTCTATAATGCATCCATAATATGGAATCAAATGCTTTTTCATAATCTACAAAAGCCATACAAAGAAATAGTCTAAATTACTTATTTCAATAATATCTCTGATTGTATGACTGTGGTCGATGATACTGACACTTCAAATTTCTGCTTGTTCTTTCATCAGAATTTTATACTAGACTGTTAGCAAGCTATACCAGGATGCTAATTTCATATATCTTCTTTTCCTCCCTTATTAAAAAGAAAGCACTTTTCCAACCATTTGAAAGAAAGCATTACCTGATTTTTTTTTAAATACCCACAGTCAAATTGTCTTCCTGAAACTTTCCCAGTTTTTATAACCTTAATTGTCATAACTACTTCTTTCTTCAATATCACTGTAATAACATTGTCCTGATGAATTGTACAATGAACAAAGATATTAGAAGAGGAATAAAACAGGAACTAGTAAGGGAAAAAATAAGTAAGGAACAGCTGATTTGGTATGGACGCTCTGTAAAAATGAATTCAGTTACATTAACAAGAAAAATAATAGAGGCAGAAAATACTAATAAAAACCGAAGGAAGAAATTGGTAGACTTAATAAAGGAATTAGGGTCAAAAGAGAAAAAAAATTGAGAGGAAATGAGTAGGATGGTAAAAGACAGGAAATAATGAAAGAAGGACTTGAACTCTGATACGATACCTGAAAAGGTAAAAGGAAATGAGAAGAAGAACTACTAGTCCAATATTTTTTATGGTTTTTATAAATATCAAATAAATCTGATAAAAAAATTATAATAATCCAGTCAAAATATCTTTCAATTCGAAAAATTCTGCAGAAGATTGCATTTTTGTCTATAAGGGATCCCCAGGAACGCAAATTTGATGACAATTTTGAACTGCTTGGCTGGGAGCCAGCTTTAACATTTTTTGCCTATTAACGGCATAGTCTGGTCTTTGCAGTTATTGACGGTATTTTTTTCTCTATCGCAGCAGACAATGTTAAATTTGTCTGTTTTCTCGAAACCATGGCATGTAGCTCAAAAATGAATTAAGATTTGATTTCCTGAGTATCTAAAAAAAACCTATACGCAAAATGCAACCTTCAGCGAAATATTTCGAATTCAGAAATATTTTCACTGGACTATAACTGCCGTACACACAAGAAATTTACAGTATTTTCAATTTAATTTGTTATTTATGTGAACATAAAAACGTATAAAGCAACAGTCACCTGAAAAAGCAAAAGAAAATGAGAAGAGGAATTGTATAATAATTGTGAATGACAATTTCCTGTTTCCTTTAGAATTTGTTCTCGATTCCCAGTGACTTTGTCTTCAAAGTTAGAATTATTTTCCTATCAAATATTAAATTTCTTTTTGCAGTTTTTATACTTTTATTTTTTTCAATAGTTTATTGGATCCTTTTACAATTATTTTTTCTGACATTTCCAATATTTTTTCTCATAGTTTTAGTGTAAGATAACAGTTTCTTAAATTTTTGTTAGATGAAGGTGCTGTTGCTTTGATTCCAACCAAAGTTCAACAGTCTTTCGGTGGTAAAACGATGACGGTGTCGAGATGCGGGGAATGCGCTACGACGAGCGAAAGAGTAGACCACTTCAGAGAGTTGCAACTGTCATTTCCTAATCATTCTGATAATCAATCCGTACAGACTTTACTCGACTATTACTTGCAACCGGAAAAATTGAGCGGCGATAATCAGTACCACTGTGATATATGTAATCGACTGACTGATGGAGAAAAAGTCACTAAAATTGTTGAGGCGCCTGCAAGGTTGATATTCACCCTAAAACATTTCAGGTAAGTGTTTATTAAAAGGAACAGTTGAAGAAAAATGACTGTTATTTCATGTGGATTGCAATTTTGATATTTTGCGATGTTATATATAACAGTGCTATTCAAAAGTCCCCTCCCCCCCTCGTATCTTTTGAACGGCTACACTTACATTAATAAAATTTGGAGGGTGAAAATAAAGTTTGTAAACTTCTCTACGAATGGTAACAGGTGATGTAATAGTAATAGATGACGTCACAGTGCCACTCTGGCCAATAATTTTAAATAGAACCTTATGGCAAGTGTTTTCTCGTTTGAAAGGCATTGACATTGGCTACATAGCCATATTAATTTTGTTTGGGTTTAAATTAATTTTGACGGATAAATTAAATAAATACCAAAATTATTGAAATTATTTTTTTAAATTTAATTAATCAAATATCAACAATGGATTCTTATAGCAAGTGTTCGAAATGTGCTCCGTCTACTTCCTGACAGTAATACATCCTATTAGTAAACTCTTGTCGTACTCGTTCGAATGTGTCAGCTGAAATAGCATTGCATTCTTCAGTAATTCTTTCTTTCAAAACGCCAATGCTATCTGGTGCCGTAGTATAAACCTTGGATTAAAAGTACCCCCATAGAAAAAAATCTAATGGTGTCAGATCTGGTGACCGAGGTGGCCATTCTATAGGACCTCGCCGGCTGATCCATTTACCTCGATATTCTTCATCCAGGTAACGTCTTACTGCACCATAATAATGTGCAGGAGCACCATCTTGTTGAAATGTTATTTCCAGATGGCCGAATTCATCTTGATTATCTTCCAGAATTTCAAGAATTAACGGCTCAATTGCATTTTGTAACATCTCCAGATACACTTCACCACTTAAATTTGTATTTAGGAAAAAACAGGACCAACTATGTGGTTTTCCAAAATACCTGCCCAAACATTGACTTTTTCTGGAAATTGGGTATGTTGTTCACGAAAGGTGTGAGGATTTGTGTCACTCCAATACCTTACATTTTGTGTATTCATATTTCGATTGAGGCAAAAAATACTTTCGTCACTAAAACAAATTGTTTTTGTGTAATGTGGGTTTTGACTAATTTTATTTGTCATACATTCACAGAATTCGAGTCTTCTGTCGGGGTCGTCATCCGATAGGTGGTGCACCATTTTTAACTTGTATGGATGAAATTTATTTTTAGCCAACACTCTCTGTACTGTACGTTTACTTACTTCACAGATATACGCAACTTTAGTGTAAGAGGAAGTAGGGTTTACTTCCATTTCAGC
The DNA here is from genome assembly GCA_963921935.1 of Galeruca laticollis. Taxonomy (NCBI): domain Eukaryota; kingdom Metazoa; phylum Arthropoda; class Insecta; order Coleoptera; family Chrysomelidae; genus Galeruca; species Galeruca laticollis. The sequence continues at coordinate 63,991,525 of OY998176.1, read as the reverse complement.
AAGTATATCAATTTTTTTATCATCACTAAATGTTGGTCGACCAGATCGTTTGGCATCTTGAACACTACCTGTCGCTTCAAACTTGTGAAGAAGCTCCCTCAAATAAGTTCTCGAGATATGGCGATCTGGGTATCTCTCATGGAGATTCTTTCTAGATTCACTAATTATTAAGATAGCTACTACTTTGTCGGCTTGAGTACGTACCATTTTGCCTATGTAAACTCTTAAACGTCTCGTTAAACAATAATAAAATTAAATATTTAAGCTATTTAGGAAAACTTTGCAAAGCAACAAATACTATTAAATTAAAAACGTCAATTTTTTTGACAACTAACCAGAGGCGGACTGAAAAATCTTAAATACAGGGTGTCCCAAATAAGAGTGACTGATTTTAAACATAAATGCCCAGCTTATTAATTGCTCCAAAGAGATGAGGTTTTCACTAATTTCACTAGCTTATCAAAGAGATTTTTTTAGGCTTGGCTGACATTTCATCTCATCAACACAGGATGTTTTACTAATGTTGGTCAAATTCAAAGGGGAAAATATGTATTATTTTAAATGGAACACCCTATAATTTTTAATCTTATTCGAAAGAACAATCATTCTCCTTTCCAAAAATGTATAGTTTTCTATCTTTTGTTTCATTAACAACAAAGATATTTGAGGTTTCATGTAGTAGTACATTTTTAATTAGTAGTTTTATATGAACGTATTTTAATGCCTAAAATCAACTCATGCTGTGACCGTTTGACGCATAACATCAAAATCAGCAATTTTGACAATAGTAATTTTGTTAAGTCATAAGTCGGCTTCGAAATGATCTATACAGTGAGTGAAAAAGCTCAAACTGTAATAATTTATGCAGAAACGAAATCAATAATTCAAACAAGGAGGATATTCAGAAGGAAATTTATGAAAAATCCGCCGTAAGTGAATATTATTAAAAAATGGTATGTACAATTTATTGAAACTGGTTGCATTGCACACTTAAAAAAAAACAAGAAATAATGATGGTCTTCTAAACAAGTTGATGTCAATTAATGAAGTGCTACATGATAACGATCATAAAATTTCAATTAGAAAAATTGCTGGAATGTTAGAGCTTAGCAAGAGTGAAGTTCTCAGATTTTAAACATTTTAAAACTAACTCCATACAAAATTCATACTTATCAAACATTGTACGAGTCATATTACGAAAAACGTGTAATGGTATGTGAGACTTTACTTGACTTATTAAGAAACGAACCCAATTCATTATTAATTATGTCTGATGAAGTAACGTTTCACATTAATGGCATGTGTAACAAACATAATTGTAGAATATGGGGATCTCAAAAACCAATTTCTTTTAATGAATTTCAGAGAGATAGTCCGAAAGTAAACGTTTGGTGTGCATTATCTCGGCGAAAAACCTATGGTCCTTTTTTCTTTTCGGAACCAACAGTGGCGGGTACTAATTACACGGATATGTTGGAAACTTTTTTTTATCCGCAACTAGTTCAAGATGGAATTAGCGACGACGTTTACTTTCAACAAGACGGTGCACCGCCACATTATTCGTTAATAGCACGAGATTCATTAAAAACGTTTTTTAATGATAAGTGGATAGGTCGAGCTGAACCGATTGAATGGGCACCGCGGTCTCCTGAATTAACTGTCCCAGATTTTTTTCTCTGGGGATATGTGAAGGATAGGTGCTACAATCCTAAGCATAACAATTTAGCAGAACTAAAAAATAATATCAGGAACATTATTGAAAACATTCCGCAAGAAATGAAAATTTAAAATTTCGCTTATAGGTATGCATAAACGAAGAGGGTAGGCATATGCAGCATTTATTGTAACTTTTTTGTTCGTCGTTCTTTATATGTATTGAATAATGTTATTATGTTTTCTTACTAAATAAACTGTTTGTCAGATTTGTTGGCAATTATTTACGTAATTAAAAATGCATACTACAGGAAACCAACTTGAATGATTTTGTTATGCGTTAAACGGTCACAGCATGAGTTGATTTTAGGCATCAAAATACGTTCATATAAAATTACTAATTAAAAATGAACTACTACATGAAACCTCAAATATCTTTGTTGTTAATGAAACAAAAGATAGAAAACTATACATTTTTGGAAAGGAGAACTATGATTTTTTCTCGCCTTTTAAACCTTCCCTAGACCTCCACGAACATTTCAAGACTAAGATAAATCCGTTCAGCCGTTCTCGAGTTTTAGTGAGACTAATGAACAGCAATTCATTTTTATATACAGGGTGTCCCAAATAAGAGTGACTGATTTTAAACATAAATGCCGAGCTTATTAATTACTCTAAAGAGATGGGGTTATCACTAGTTTCACTAGCTTATCAAAGAGATTTTTTTAGGCTTGGCTGACATTTCATCTCATCAACACAGGGTGTTTTACTAATGTTGGTCAAATTCAAAGGGGAAAATATGTATTATTTTAAATGCAACACCCTATAATTTTTGATCTCATTCGAAAGAGCAATCATTTTGCTTTCCAAATATGTATAGTTTTCTAACTTTTGTTTCATTATCAACAAAGATATTCGAGGTTTCATGTAGTAGTACATTTTTAATTAGTAGTTTAATATGAACGTATTTTGATGAATAAAATCAACTCATGCTGCGACCGTTTGACGCATAACAACAAAATCAGCAATTTTGACAATAGTAATTTTGTTAAGTCATATAAGTCGGTTTCGAAATGATCTATACAGTGAGTGAAAAAGCTCAAACTGTAATAATTTATGCAGAAACGAAATCAATAATTCAAACAAAGAGGATATTCATGAAACCTACTTAAATGATTTTGTTATGTGTCAAACGATCACAGCATTCGTTGATTTTAGGCATCAAAATACGTTCATATAAAACTACTAATTAAAAATGTACTACTACATGAAACCTCGAATATCTTTGTTGTTTATGGAACAAAAGATAGAAAACTATACATTTTTGGAAAGGAGAATGATTGCTCGTTCGAATGAGATCAAAAATTATAGGGTGTTCCATTTAAAATAATTCATATTTTCCCCTTTGAATTTGACCAACATTAGTAAAACATCCTGTGTTGATGAGATGAAATGTCAGCCAAGCCTAAAAAAATCTCTTTGATAAACTAGTGGAACTAGTGAAAACCCCATCTCTTTGGAGCAATTAATAAGCTGGGCATTTATGTTTAAAATCAGTCACTCTTATTTGGGACACCCTGTATTTAAATGTGAAATAATAATTTTGGTATTTATTTAATTTATCCGTCAAAATTAATTTAAACCCAAACAAAATTAATATGGCTATGTAGCCATTGTTAATGCCTTTCAAACGAGATATCACTTGCCATTAGGTCCTACTTAAAATTATTGGCTAGAGTGGCACTGTGACGTCATTTATTACTACTACGTCATCTGTTACCATTCGTAGAGAAGTTTACAAAACTTTATTTTCACCCTCCAAATTTTATTAATGTAAGTGTAGCCATTCAAAAGATACGAAGGGGGAGGGGACTTTTGAATAGCACTGTACTATAGTGTTATGTTTGCAATTTTTTTTTGTAAAAATTTGGCATTTTTATGAAAAAATTTCATCCTATGATAATTCCTCTATTTCCCTGGATAATCATATTTTATATCATCATTGTTTGGTCCAGTTTCTACCCTCTCACTATTCAGCAAATCCTCGATATGTTCAGCCATTCCTTGTGGATTTGTTTCGTGATTCCTACAAAAATCCGTAGAATTATATATATTTCCATGTGGTTTTACTCATGATAGAAATTTCTTATTTATTTTTATACTGCTCTTCAATTATTTCTAAATTTTGCCTCACATATTTTCTCTGTCGGCAGTTCTTCATATGTATTGGAACGGTTGTGTTTAGTCCGGGCTTAGTACCCACCGGAACAGTTGTGCTTAGTTCCAGGTTCAATACACACCGCAACGTTGGCAGGAGTCGGGACGGATAGCCTTTCTTCTAGGTTCAATACGCACCGGAATATGGACGGGAAGTGGGACGGTTATGCTTAGTTCCAGGTTAAATATATACTGGAACGTCGGCGGGTCGGTTAAGAATATTCCAGGTACAATACGCACCGGAACTACTTTCATCAGTTGAGCTTTTCTCTCTACCTTTGTTGGAGTGACGACTGAACTTTGTCGATGCATCAAAAATGTCTCGGGGTTATCACCGCTAGCCATTCTGTTGGTGCCATCTAGATATAGAACGTCCAATTGCGTCTTATGCGTCTGTAGTTTTCTGCGTACCATTTGTGAATGTGTTGTCGACGTTGGTAGCAGAGTGTGTTAATGTTTATGTAGATGGTAGCGTCACATTTATATGAAATGAAGTCATCGAAGGAAATTAACAATTATTAGCATTAGCGTTTACGAATTTATTAATATAGAAAAATGTTTTCTTTTCTTTCTCTCCATAGTCGTACTTATTACATCACTATAACTTGTTTATGTATTATTATGTATAGAATCTAATGATCATAAAGTTTCGATATTTTATATAATTAATTTATTCTAGTGGAAAAATTTGTTTTAAGAACAACAAGAATAAACAAATGACCACTTCGTTTATTTTTAAATTCGTTTTTAGGTACGACCCGACTTCACATCAACGTACGAAACTACTGCAAACTGTCGTGCTCGACGATCACTTAACGTTAGACTCTCATAGTTACGAATTGTACGCCGCCGTCGTACATTGCGGTTTCAGCGTCGATTCCGGACATTATTACACGTTCGCCAAAGATAAATCGCAATGGTACAAATTCAACGATAGTTGCGTAAGTAAAGCGACGACCGAAGACCTGAAACGACTGAAGCCGCCCGAAACAGCGTACATATTGTTTTATAGTAGAGAGGACGTCGACGAACCGGAAAATATCTCTTCGGCTGTGCTTTCGAATAAATTACAAATAATTTTAAGTAAAGATCAATCGGAAATGGAAACGAGGCAACAGCAACAGTCGAATAGATCTTTTAATTTTAAACAAAATAGGAACGACGAACCGCCTCCTCCGAGCTGCGGGGGCGGAGGGTTCTCGACCTCGGGTAATATGTTGGTATGTTAGACTCTTATATCTGTTTTTTGAAAATTTATTGTAAATAAAAATTTATGCTTAATTATTATAGGTATTGTATTGATACAATTAATAAAATTATCTAGCTTATTATAATATGAAAACTATTTATGAATATTTTACTTTCTATTTGTTTGAAACAAAAACGACCTGAATACATTTAACCGTTGCCCTATTATTTTTTTTTATTTTCACCTTTTCAGATTTAAATTATTTTTGTAAATACAATTTAAAATGAAAAAAAAATAAAAACCTTCGTTTTTTTCTTAGATAATAATTTATTTTTATTCTAAATTCATGAGGAGAAATGTATCGAAGAAATTTAACATTTTCAGATTTTTTCATCTATATGACGGAAATGGCGCGAAAAATAAATCAAAGTCGACAAATGTGTGGTAAATATATCGTAAGTCAGCATATTTGAATACGTAAGGTGGCCGCTAGACGGTCAATAATGAACAATATTACAAATTACGCAATATTATTGACCATCTACACTTAAAGAACTATTCATGTAACTGCATACTTTTTTTCGAATTGAGATGGGAAACTCATGTTCGAAGACGCCCTTTTCTGGACTCATCTCCAAGGGGATGCCTACCATCTAAACCCACCTCCACTTACCCCTGCCTCGGAATCACCACCCTAACATACTTCGAGACGGGCAGCGCTCCCTCACACACTCTTTCACACTACCTTTCATGCTATATCGAGCTCTTCCCTCCCTCTAATCAAGCTCTCCATTACACTACTTACATCCATCCATTCCTCCTCTCCCCTCACCATTATATCCACCATGTTTTCCCCATACAACCCTCCAACTTTTTCAACACCTGATTCTTCTAGCATCTAAACGCATGTCTCACATCATCCTCAATTTCACACCTCTCGCACACTTCAGACTCTCTTTTCCCAATCTTATGAAGGTACCCTACTATCGATCCATGTCCAATATAAGTACCTGTATCAAGAAGAAGTTCACCTTCCTGAACTTCCAGTCATCCTACTCCTCTCTACTGCTCTCTCCTATTTCAAATAGCTCCTTTTAACGCGCCCTCATACTCCTCCCACCCTCCAATCGCTCTTTTTAGCGCGTCCCCATTCTCTTCCAACCTTCTCTCCATTTGCTCCTCTATCCATTCCTGTACTTCACACCTCTCCAGCGTTTGTTCTTGGCTCTAGTCATCACTTCCTATGGGTGGACCTAGACAGCACCGCTGCTGCCATTCCACCTACTCTCCTGTATACTCTTAGCAATATCCTTCTCGGCACCAGCAGGAGTGGCCTAACCCTCGAATTCATTCCACATTTTCGCACCGTACAGTGCACTCTGCTGTGCCGTCCTCCCAATCACCCTCCTTTTCCATTCTCCTGGTCCTTTCACATTACACATCAATTTCCCTAGCCATGCTGCCTTTACTTTCGCCGCCTGTCCCGCTTTTACTATATGAATTTCGAATGATAGTTGGCTATTCAGCCACACCCCTAAGTATTACTCATACTCCTCCATACGAATTATTCTATGTTTCACCACCACTCCCACTTCGCTGGCCTTGCTCCGTCCTTTACTAGCAGCCCCGCTCTCCTTTCTTCCGCCACTTCCAGTCCGCACCGCTCAATCTCTCTACACATCCTCTCCGCCTCTCCCTTTACTGTATATACCAGACACACGTCGTCCACATACTTCGTAATCTCATACCCCTCGTCACATACTATCCCTCAAACATCATCAAATACACTTCCAGGGCGTCGGTTCCAAAACCGAGCTCCGGGGCACTACAGCCTCCATATCAAACCTCCTCCCTCTAGAGGAGGTTTGAGTACTATCACCCGCCCGTCAGGTAATCCTCTACTAGGCTTTTTAGCCCCTCCCCTACTTCAGCCTCAGCAACGTGTTCAACACCGCCCGTGTATTGACACTGTTGAACGCGTACCCGACGTCGAAGAACACGAAGAGAGCCAATTTTTTTGTTCCTCCAGCTGCCCTCCCTAGCCCTTTCAATCAAACCCATCACCCTGCTCACCGTTGAAATGCACGATTTCCCCTTCACAAACCCATGCTGGTGTTCCCTAAAACAATTATAGAAAATAAACCAATTTTGTATTTTGGTTTATTTTCTATAATTGTACACTCAGCTTACTTCACTCATTTATTCCCTACAACATCCATTACCACCCACTTCCTGAATCACATATCCTTTATTATCCCCGCCTTCAATTTACCCATACCACTTAGCCGGCTGATGGGCCTGTAATCCTCGCCCGCTCCCCCTTTTTTACCCGCCTTCCTCAGCAATATCATTCTGGCTTCAGTCAATACCTCCGGGAACTTTTCCTCCTTCAGTACCCTATTGAACAGTTCCCAGAAGTACCACTCATTGTTATCCAACATCCTCTTCATCACTTCACCTCTCAGGCCGTCTATTCCTGGAGCTTTCCTCACTTTAATGTTTCTCCCCTCCCCAAGTTTCCTCGATTTTCCGAATCCATCCATCCACTCCCCTTTTATACATGGTCCCCCTTATTTTCCCTATCCCCTAGTTTCTTCGACTTCCCGAATCCTTCCATCTACTCCCATTTCTATTCCTGTGAATACGTAGCTCTTCCTTCTTTTTTTTCTCTTCAATCTACGCTCCAGCTTCTTCTCCTTGTAACCCCTTTTTCCCTTTACCCATCCTCTTCCCCTGAGCATCCACCTTCGTTCTTTCTTATACCCCTTCCACAGCTATTCTATTTCCTCAATCCACAGCTCCTCGATTTCCTCATTCCGCCAGTAATTATCCCTCGTATCACGTATATTACCCCTTCTTTCATGCATATTACCCCTTCTCTCACGCATATTACCCCTCCTGTCACGTATATTACCCCTCCTCTCATGCATATTATCCCTCCTCGCGCATATTACCCCTTTTTCCCTCTATTTATTACTCAGGAGAATCGCCAGGAAAAATAGCTCGTTGCAATCCCAACTTTCTGTAGATGGACATATTATCTCTCCGACTAATACTTTAAAATACCTAGGATATACCATTCAAGGTAATGCAAATGCCAACGCCCACATTTGTAGCCATGTACACAAAGCCAAGATTGCAATGAGTAAAATTTACCCTCTCATAAGTAAACAGTCAACTCTCCACACATAATAAACTACTCATTTATAGACAAATCATGAGACCAATCTTAACATATTCAGCACCAGTGTACTACATTGGAACAAAGCATAACTTTCACTCCCTGCAGGTTGTACAAATAAGTGTCTGAGAATGGCAATAAAACACAACACAGCCTCCCCAAAATATCCTAGAAGCTCTTGGTTGCATGACAAATCCGAAATGCCCATTATCAAAGACTTCATTGCTAAAATATCTATACAATGGCTGTCTGCCAAATGATCTTCGAAATGCTCTCAAAGCCGCAAATCGCGCAGAAGACATCCACATCAGTGGATGCAGCCTTCTGCATTGATCGCTAATTACATAACAAGGTTGTCAACTATCAAGCCACATTTCAAAAATAAGGGGTACACTCAGTTCGGCTCAAAACCAAACTGAACTACCCCAATTGCTTCTAAATATAAAACAAATCAACGTCTGACGTGTTGCCTCTCCAAAATTGAAACCCCCATCAATTATTAAGACCCTGTTTTTCAGCTGCTTTTCATGGAAAATACAGCCGAAAAAAATCTAGCAGCCACAATTATATGCCGGGGCCAAAGTTGTATTAACGGAAATTTTTGGATAATTGCTGTTACCGTAAGGAGCCTCAAAACTACACACGACGTACGCCGATAACAGGAAGAAAGCCAGAACACCGGCATTCACATTTATTTTTTTTGTTATCTGTAATTTTGGGAATCAAAATATTACAGTAAAGTACCTTTTTAATAATAATAAACCAAAATAATATATTTATTCTGACATGGTTGCCAATATCTAGATATTTTAACATCCTGTTAGAAATATTGAAATTTATTTCAATTTTGTTTGGTGACTCTCCCTGTAAGTTTTAAGAGAAATTATATTATTTAATTTGTCTTGACATTGAAAGAACGTATCTGTAACATTTTTCTAACACAGTTGATGGAATAAAATTTACATAACGCAAAAAAGTATCTAAATCCTTTGTTCAGAATTCATGAGAATTATTCGCAGTAAGTTATTGAAATTCAAATAATTATGTTTCATATTCTATCTGTAAACTCTAAATATTATCTCTAAAACATCAATACCTGCAATTTCTAGTCAACAACCGCTCTGTAATTCCTTATTTATTAGGCGGCCGGCGACACATTTGCGGCTGCAGTTGCAACTGCTATAATGTTCACACATATAAGCATACACCTTGTCATACCGAGTCCGTCAGTCCAATAATCAACATGGATTTGGGAGAAACGGTTGCTATAATTTATGCTCAAATTAAGAAATCGAAGCGAAAAAGGAGGTACTGCCCAGCAAACACAAAAACATATTGATAGGTATATGTTACATATTTTTTGAAATATAAAAGTAACAGTTATATAACACTGAAGTCACAACTAGATAATATTTATGTATTGAATACTGACAAAGGCCGGCACATCTAGAGAACAATAATGATATAAGAAAAACATTATAAATTATATCTCAAATATTTCCAAATTACTATGTAACATATATGTAAAAATGAGATAATATCTAGAGAATATTTATGTATTAAATATTACATAATATAGATGTAACAAAAGTTACCTAATTTTTCTTTTGCCTTACCCTTACTTAAAATATTTTATTTCATTGGATCTATGAAAAAATTCAGCGAAATTCCTAATTTATAATAAATTCAGAAAAATCTGTTACAACATTATTTTTCATAGATGAAATGAAATACAATATTTTTAGTAGTGTTGATGGCCAAAAGATTAAAGAACTATTGTTACTATATTATTAAATACCTACCTTATGAATATTTCAAACTTAAAGCAACTTAATACAATTTAATATTTGTATATTGTAAATGGTATTTATCTATCTTTGGAATTTACTAGCTGGTACTTAGTTACTAAAAAAACAGCAAATAGATGCATATAAGTACATTTATTTTATAAACTAAAAACAAAACACCTAATGAAAAAAAGATTGCAAAATTAAAAATATTCAAAAACTAAATGATAATAAAATATAAAAAGATAATGCAAAACAAATGAATATTCAAAAACAAAACAATAATTAACCATGAAAAATATTCTGTTACCATACTTTTCGAGGTCCACTTGTAAGCGTGTGGGCAATATTAAGGGATATTATCCATTGTTTTGAAGGGTTATAGTTTCGCCCTTCTTTTACCCCTGGAGTCTCTTTATTTAGCCTTATCCACACCAAGGTGATTGGATCAAAATCAGTGCATATCATATTAAACTGTTTCAGCAATGTTTCTAAAAATGTAGGTATATTAATTATATTAAATAAATAAATCATTTAGTAACAATACCTTGAAATAACTTAATTGATTTTAAGTTCCTTATTTTGTAGTTATTTCTATGTTCTAACCATGAGTGAGATGTCTCTATATTATGTATTTCTGGTTCACCGTCACCATTGTAAGATTGTACTACGTATCGTTTTTCTGTCTTATTGATAAATCACAGAAGTCTTTTCGTTTGAAACAGTTATTTTGCCTAAAATTCATAATTTATATTAATCTTAGTATTCGAATATAAATAACTTTCAACAGATAATTGTTAATTAATCCATTTCAAGATATTTTGTCTTGACTTACTATCTGTGGTCAGAGGATTAAAGATGTGTATTTGATTTGATATTATTACAAAATATACTTGATCCCTAAGTGCATACCTGGGCGGCGGTATTTGTTTTGGAATAACGACTCCCTACACAGGGAATTATTGTTAATTAATCCATTTCAAGATATTTTGTCTTGACTTACTATCTGTGGTCAGAGGATTAAAGATGTGTATTTTATTTGATATTATTACAAAATATACTTGAGCCCTAAGTGCATACCTGGGCGGCGGTATTTGTTTCGGATAACGACTCCCTACACAGGGAATTATTGTTAAACCATGTCTAAGTTGTAAGTTAAAACGAAAATATTATCTTGAAAACTACTTTAGTGAGATAGGTATAATGTGATTTGTAATTGTTTACTTCATTGTATATTTTAATATAGTTAACCTTTTTAATACGTTTGTTAAATAAGCTTTTGTAAACGACAGTTGAATGAACGGCTTCATTGGCGATGCCCCTTGCCTGTTGAAAAAAAGAATAATAATAATAATAACACTTACATGATGTCTTCTCCATTCCTCTACAAACAAAACTGAAAACAAACACACAGACAAAACTAACGAAAAACCTTTTAAAACGTTATTATACTTGCAGGTATGTGGTTACATCGACTCGTGACAATTTAAAGGTTATAATATTGAAGAGCTTTCTTCTTTTTCTTTAGAAAGACACTATATACATATGAAATATATAAAATATTTTATGTAACAAATTTTACGTAATAAATATATATAAAAAGAATTTTATATTTATGTAGCAGAAATTACATCGTGAATACATATAAAATTAGATATATCCAATATATAAAACATTTTATAATATAAATATTGAGAATATATAACAAAATTTTTAAAGATTTTGTTACATAGATACATAAAAAATATATAAACGTTTTATATAAAAATCGTTCCTCACCTGTTATATAGTTTTATGTAACATATACATTTGTGTTTGCTGGGTGGGTCCATCCTTTACACAAACCGCGCTTAACGAATGGTCAATTTCATTATCTTTTTCTACGGTTGAGAGAATGAGCATCACATCTTTCGACGAATTAATGACGTTGATGCGACCCCACATGCAAAAATCAAATAGTCACTTCAGAGATTGCATCTCCGTGGAAGAGAGATTAACAGTCAATATAAGGTAAGAAAATAAATTTTATTCTTGGTAAATAAACAATGTTAAATTTTACAAATCTAAGATTTCACTTAAGTCGGACGAGTGTGAATCAGTGGGTGAAAGGACAGACTGTACTGTATGAGATGAATATGGGTTCGATTGTGATGAGTGAATGCAGAATGATCTTGAAGGAAAGGTTTGGTGATAAACTGGCTGAGGAATAGGGGTATTATATGAAGCAGTTCGGAACTGATTATTATATAAAAGAGGGCTGAGGTGTTGTACTCGTATACCTTTGGAGAAGTTGCATTATTTCTACCCTAAGCGAAAGTTTCTGTTTCTCTGTTAATGTTTTAACTGTTGGTAACAGAGATTTAATTTTTCAGCTGTAATTGAAACTTACTTTCGCTGTTGCGTTTGCGGAACTATAAACTGCAACATGTCGAAGAAAACGTATTTTTTCTTTTTTGATGCTGCTGAGGCGCTCTTCGAATCATTTTTCAAATCTTTGGTAAAACGATCTTTAAATTAAACCATGTTCCCATACCTGAATACAATAATGATTATTTTCATATCATTTTATTTTAGGTATCTCGTGACTGGAACGCATTTTGCTGCTTTGCAATACACATTTTTAATGGGAAGAAGTACGATTGTTGAAGAATGTTGTTTTGTATTGTAGACTGTTTTACAACCACTAGAAATGTCCGAACCTACTGTTGAATTATGGGAAAATATAGCAGAAAAGTTTCATCAGAGAGCCAATTTCCCTCACTGCCTTGGAGCAGTTGACAGAAAACATATTCGTGTAATGTCACCACAACATAGTGGGTCGGCATTTTTTAATTATAAAAAATACTTTTCTATCGTCCTTATGGCCATTTCTGATGCCAACTATTGCTTCACTGTCATTGATGTAGGAGCGTATGGAAGAGAATCTGACTGCAATGTTTTTAGGCATAGTACTCTTGGTAAAAAGATGTACAATAATGAGCTTTTAATACCTAACCCATTAGTTCTTCCAAATTTGGGTGATCGTGTTTACCCCTATGTCCTGGTGGGCGACGAAGCTTTTGCTCCGCGTAACCTAACAGATAACAAGCGAATTTTCAATTATAGGTTAACAAGAGCTAGAAGGTTCGTGGAATGTGCCTTTGGAGTTCTGGCCAATAAGTGGCGTGTGTTCCATAGTAGCATATTAGTGCAACCAGGTTTTGCAGTGATGGTAGTAAAAGCAGCTTGCATCTTGCATAATTTTGTTAGAAGAAGGGATGGTTACAAATTTGAAGACACGCTAACGTGTTGCTTAGATGATGCAGATGTACACGAGACTGGGGGTCAACAACTACGAGGACAACATGTCAGAAATATTTTTAATGATTAGTTCGTATCGCCTGAAGGCAGTTTAAGTTGGAAAACTGATATGATATAAACAAATTTATAGTGGTTGTTTAATATATAACTTGTAATAAGTAAATAAACCACTTTTTATAGTTTATAGAGTACCTATTTAAGTTATGAATTTTTCTTACCTTTTGCTCTCTTGTTTTCCTGACTCCACGAATTGTGGTTAGGACACATTTCTTCTAAAATTTTCTGCCAAGCAGTAATTTTTTTGTCGCGATCTTTGTATGGCTTGTCGGAAACATCCCACAAACACGTCTTACTTTGCACCAGAACAATACACTTTTCAGTATCGAAGACGTCCATATTCAAAACTCGACTGGCTAGGTTTGTGGCCGGGCGGTTAATGTGACAGTCAGGCAAGTAACAACATGTTGCATTTCGGACGGCCAACCGCGGCAAGATGCAGTTGCAAAGGCGATTGCTGCCGCTTGGCCGCTAGTGTGGCACCATTCCATAAACAACCATGTATTTTACATAACAGCGGTTGTGACCGCGCGGCTGCAATCGCAGCCGCAAATATGTCGCCGGCCTTAGTGCCAACAAAAGATTAAAAAATTCTTATCTATCGCCAAAGCCATAACAATTTTGCCGTAGTAGCGGTTCCCCTTTTTTCAACCGGCATTCTAAATCAGTCAAATCTAAATGTTTCTCGATACATAAAAATAAAACGTAATAAGTGCTGTGTAGGGTTCATATTCCTTAAATGTAATAGTTATAAGTCATCATGACGCATAAAATTGTAAAAAAAGTATTGTGTTGACAACTGTCATCGAAAAATAAATAAGAGAGCTATGTCATTGTATTGATGTAGAAATTGTTGTAATGGGTTCTACTGCAGTAAAAATGCACTTATGCACAAAATGCTTTTATTAACTTTACTAAATTGACAAACGTAAACTGTCAAAATCTTATTTCTAGGAGTACAAAACTATCCGACACACAACTTTGAACACTAAGACATAAACTCTAGCTATATTCATCACGCCCACTCAATTTTAATGTTGGAATTTTAATAATAAACAAACATTCAAATTGTTAAATAAAATAGCAAAACTTTAGGATTCTACAAAATACCTATTCTGAAATGTTTCATGAGATTTTAGTTCCTTTTGGATTGATTCTTGCCATTCTGGTTGTTCGATGGCTTCTCTAAATGTTTTCGGTTCTTGATATGTTGAAGAAAGAAGACAATAAGCAACATAAACATAGTCTTTTAAATATGATTGCATCTTTGCCTATTCTTGTTATTCTCTCTTATCGTACTTCAGGTGTATCATGATCTTATCTCTTCAGAGCTTTCTGAAGTAATTTCTTGATTTGAGTTAGTTTCATCCATGTCATTGTCACGTTCAGTTTGGTTCTGTTCAATTTCTGGTGTTTCGATTTCTTCTTCAGTAAAATGTCTTACTATCTCATTACCTGAAATTGTTTCATCTTTGGTTTTGTTTCTTTCTTTATACTCCATAACTGATTCATAAAACTTTACATCCCTTGATCTTATAACTTTTTGCTCATCAGGTAACCATAAACTCCATCCTCCACCGCAATAGCCAACCATTACAGCTTTCTTTGCTCTAGTATTCAACTTGTTACCTTTTGGCAATACTGTGTACCAAGATCGACAACCAAAAACTCTCAGTTTACTCAAGTCATTTCTATTGTGCCAAATTTGCAATGGTGTCATTCCTCTTGGTGAAGCTCTTGTTGGTAGGCGATTCAACTCGTAAACTGAACATTTTAGTGCCTCACACCACAAATATTTGGGTATTTGTGATTCAATTATTTTTGTCTTGATCTTATCAAGTAATGTCCTGTTCATCCTCTCAGCAGTCCCGTTTTCTTGTGGCGTATGGGGCATGGTATACTCTAATATTATTCCTTTTTTCTTGCAGTATGTTTTAAAAAACATGGCTAATGAATTCTCCTCCAGCATCTAGACGTATTGTTTTAATTTTTACTTCTCTATGTCTTTCGGTTTCTTCAATATAATCTATCAAATTTTCGTCTGCCTCATTTTTAGTTTTCAATGTCTTTACCACTACAAAATGTGAATAATCATCAATAATAGTTTGGAAGTACCTTGAGACATCAAAAGCTGATGGATTAAGTGGACCGCATATATCTGTGTGGATTAGTTCACCAATTTTTGTGGTTCTTTTATCAGAATTCTTAAATGCACACCTTGCACCTTTGCCTTCCATGCAGGTTGAGCACACTTTAGTTTCTGTGGGCAACTGCAACTGTACCACGGCGTCATTTCCTGGATGACCCAGTCTTCTGTGCCATAAATTTTGTTCTACAGTCATATTGCACTGTTCAGGTTTATCTGTCCTTTCTGTTTTATCTATTATTAATCCTTTATTGAACTCGCATGTCAACGAAAAATTCTGCCCAGTTATGGTTGTTTTGTTCTTTTCTACAATAATCTTGTGTCCCTTTGATGTAAGTTTTGATGCCGATAATAAGTTATGCTTCAAATCCTTAACTATCAATGCTTCTATCGATATCTTTTGTCCTTGACATTCTGTTTTCAATGTTCCCATTTTATTAGCTTGTAATGTCTCTCCGCTTGCAATATGAATTGTTACTGGTCTTTCTAAGTTTTTAATATTTATCATGTATTTCTCCAAGTCTTCTTTTAAGAAATGATTGCTCGCACCTGAGTCCAAAACCATTATTATTTTCCCATCAATTTCTGAACATAAATTTGCTGCATACAGCTGAATTTCACTCTTATTCTCTTCTGTAACATGGGATTGATTTATGTGTTGTCTACTACTCTGTTCACTTCCTCTCGAGCCTCGCCTATAATTTCTTCCTCTTCTGGGACGTCTATTGTATCTACCTCTTTCTCTTTTAGGGCATGCTGCAAACCAATGCTGTTGACTCCCACATTGGGAGCAGCCACTAGAAGCTTTAAAACTAGATTCAATGTTGTTAAATTGTGTGTTGAGTTTGAGTTCTTTGTCTAGTAGTCTATGTTTCACAAAATCTAGTTTCACATTTTCTATAGTTTCTAAAGCAGTCACTGCATGGCTATATTTCGATGGTAGAGATAAAAGTAAGTGGCATACTTGTCTCCTTCATCTAATACTGATCCTCTCTCTTTCAGTTCTCTTATAGTGGTTTCAAACCTCAAAAATAAATCTTCTAGTTTCTCAATTTCTTCGTTTTTCAGGTTAATCAATTTTCTCCACAATGCTAATTTAGTCAACGATGAGGTTCTTACAAAGACAGCCTTCAATTCTTTGATATGTTCCTTTGCACTTGTGCTTTCTTTTATGATGTCTAGATGTTTATCAGAAATACCTGAAACTATTATTGCGCTTTCACCTCCTTTTTGCTCCAGTTGTTTTTGTCGGTCTGACTCGCTGTTTCTGCTAGTGGTGTTTGATCTATGGCATCACTACATCCCTCTTTCCTACACATTGCCATTATTCTAAACAGCCAATTATTAAAATTGTTTGCTTCTAAAACCGGAATCGTATACGAATTCATTTTGCCTTTGGTTCTTCAGTCTCCTTTTTTTACGGTTTCAGTTTGTACTTGGTATCGATTTGTCGACCCATTTCTCAGTCTGCTTACAGCCGTTATATTTAGTTCTTCTTGTGCTCTGGGCCCATAACCTGTTGTAATGGGTTCTACTGCAGTAAAAATGCACTTGAAGAAGCTTTTATTAACTTTACTAAACTGACAAACGTAAGTTGGCGGCATATGGGAAACTTTTTTATTATTAATTTTACGAAAAAAACTTATATTCCTTATAAAAAGTTCTGCATGGTCCAAAACCTGAAATTCAATAATCAGATGTTAAATTTTTTCAGTTGTATACGAGGTTTGTCAAAAAATATGATTTTTGCTCTAGAGTAAAGTACCTTTCTTTTTGACAATATCGAAAATTGTTACAATGAAAAGATGTTTAGAATTAAAAATAGCTTTCAAATATTCAACATTGTTTATTTACATTAAAAAAAATATTTTTCCTACATTTTCTCTGCGATTACGTTGGAAATTCAAGTTTGAATGAATAATTAATCTGGGATGCACTGGCGTTTTTTTAAACTAATAATTAAAGTAGGCTTTGCGAACTTTCTAAATATCGAACATTCGAAAAAACGTCAACAATCGTATTTCAAAAAGTGCCACGGTATAAACACTTATTTAGGTAGTCTAACAGTGTTTTTCATAGTTTATAGAGATCCGTATTGTACAGTTTTATGTTTGACAGACGTATCTGTTTATGAATAGTTATAAATGCCACCAACATTAAGTCTGGAAGAGAAAATTGAGAGTGTGCTAATAGTGGGTGATAAGTATAAAACATTTCGAGAAGCAGCAGACATTTTGAATTTCCGACATCCAGATAAAAATATCCACAATGAAACTATTAGAAAAATATTTATATTAAGACTTATGGAGATGTACATAATAAATTTAGCAAAAAACGGCAAAGCATGGTACAAAATAATGACGTTGCGTTGCAAGTAATGCTCTCTGCAACTGAGCATCCTAAATATCCTTTGCGAAAAAAAGGGCATCTTCATTGCCAATGGATATAAAAAAAGTACAGTTTCAAAGATTCTAAATAAATACAAATATAACCCTAACAAACCTCAAAAAATTCATACTTTAAGACCAGGAGATAATGATAGACGATTTGAATTCTGTTGTGACATACAGGGAATCTCAGTAGATAACCCATTTTTGTCAAGGTGTATTATTTTTACGGATGAAGCAATATTATCATCAAATGGGACAGTTTCTAGCCAAAACTGTCGTTGGTAGAGTGATACAAATCCACAATTTACGTTGAAAACTCGGGACCAATATTCGTTCAAAACAAACGTGTGGTGCGGAATTTATAAAAATCAAATAATTGTACCTTTCTTATCCGAGTAACCTTGAATGCTGATCGTTATTTGTGCTTTTTAAACAATAAAATAAATGATTTTATTGACGACAACCTTCCCTTACTTGAACGTCAGCAGATATAGTTCCAGCAGGATGGTGCCCCATGTCACAGCAGATTAGATATACGTCGATACATTGAATATATTTTCAATGGAAGGGTTTTTCATCGTTTTTCGGAAATTCCTTGGCCTCCGCGGTTTCCAGATTTAACCCCACTCAATTTTTTCTTGTGGGGTTACTTAAAGCAAAAAGTTTTCCTTCAAAAGCTATTTCAAGATGTTGACCATTTAGAGAGAATAATTGCAGAAGCGATTCGTAATATAACTCCCCGTATGGTTAGAAATGTCAACAGCATTTTGTAATAGAACTGTTACATGTGTAAACAGAATTGGACGATATGTGGAGGCAGTAAATTAAAGATAGTGATTATTCATTAGTATTTATTGTAACAAAGTGAATTATGCATACAACTCTTGTTATTCACTTAAATGCATCGTTAGAATGTTACAAACTATAGTGATTAAGCAACTTAAAGGTTATCAGTGTTCGATAAAAATTAAGAGGTAATTGTTTTTAAAAGTTTATTTATAATTGTTTAATCAAATTTATAATTAATAAATGTAATGCATTAATGTGCAAACTTAAATTTCCAACGTAATCACAGAGAAAATGTAGAAAACATATTTTTTTAATGTAAATAAATAATGTAGAATATTTGAAAGCTATTTTTAATTCTAAACATCTTTTCTTTGTAACAATTTTCGATATTGTCTAAAAGAAAGGTACTTTACTCTAGAGCAAAAATCACATTTTTTGACAAACCTCGTATACGACTGAAAAAATTTAACATCTGATGATTGAATTTCAGGTTTTGGACCATGCAGCACTTTTTATAAAGAATAACTTTTTTTCGTAAAATTAATAATAAAAAAGTTTCCCATATGCCGCCAACTTACGTGGACACACTGTATATTAAGTGAACTGTCAAAATCTTATTTCTAGGAGTACAAAACTATCCGACACACAACATAGAACACTAAGACAGAAACTCTAGCTATATTCATCAGAAATAAGTCAAATAAATAATTACATATATTTGTCTTTTGAGAAGAACCAGTCCAGAATTAATAAATACAAATAAACAAATAAATTAAGTGCCGATCATAAGTAAAGTGTTTGAATGCCAATAGAAGATATGTCTTCAGCTTCCTGATCAAGAAAACGGAGGTCTTCTGCGAAGTACCTGATAGTGAAGGAGGGAAATAAAAATTCTACGGTCCACTCTAAATCAAATAAGTATTCAAAATGCCGGCCATAATTTTCTATGCATAAATTCTGTATACTTTTAATAAAACACTATAGTCTGAATTTCAGCAAGAGAAATACTTCGACATGCTTCCCGAATTCTATCTAGTTAGACTTGATTTAAAAACTAAATTTTTGAGTCTTCCCCGTCTGGCGACCTTTCTCGTCATGGAAAAATATTCCGACCCAAGACCGAATTTATGCGTAACAAAAGACTACAAGTATTTTGAATATTTAATATAATTATTCAAAGGTTTTAATTGATTTTTTTGCTAATGTAAATTTTACTTTTATTATGTTCCATTACATAAGTTTTTATTGCGTTCATACTTATTGTTATTTCGTTGTTAAGACAAATTAACTAATGTATCTAATTTGTTTCAAAACTTACAGGGCGAGTCGAAACTAAACAAAATGTAAGAAGAAGCCAATATCTTTGGAATAACAAGAGATATCAGTTTGCGGTTTTGATAGGCCAGAAAGTGATATTTTCCTTTCTGTAAGATGTTGTTAATTGGGGGCAGTTTGCCCAGTTTTGAAAAAACAATTTCTCGCCTCCATAGTAAAAACTTCATAGATCGTTTGAGGCGCCGCATTCATTCTCAATGTCTACGATATATTCTGTGGTTTGCAATTTGTTCTGGTGAAAATGCTGGGGAAAAAAGCTGTAAAGGAGTTTATGGCCATAAAGCCCAAAAATTGACGAACCTCATGTTTATCTCTTGGTTTTGGCCAGTCTTGAATCGCTGAAATTTTTGCCGGATCAGTTTTAATTCCCTCTGCTGACACAACGTGACCCAAATATCAAACTTCACGTTGAAATAAGGAGCATTTCTTGTAATTCAATTTTAAGTTTGCATTTTTCAGTCGACTAAAAACCTGGTCTAGATTGTTTAGATGTTCGTTGAATGATTTTCCCATATAATGATGTCATCTAAATTACACAGATAGGTTTTCCACGTCAGTCCTTTTAACACCATTTCCCATAAGTCTTTCAAAAGTGGCTGGAGCATTGCATAAACCAAATGGAAGTACTTGGAATCGATAAAGGCCATTTCCAGCAGAGAAGGCTGTTTTATCTCTATCGTCGGCATCAACTTCAACTTGCCAGTATCCGCTCTTTACGTCTGATGTGGTAAACCACTGAGAGCCGTATAGGGTGTCCAGTGAACCATCTATACGTGGCAGGGGGTGGCTGTGTCTTTTACAGTAACTTGATTTAATTTGCGATAGTCAATGCCGAATCTTGTTCTTCCATCTTTCTTAGTTACTAAAACAGCTGGACAACACCATGGTCCAGATGAATCTTCAATAATGTTCTCATCCAACATGTCTTGTATTATATTCTTTTTGTTTAGCGAATGGAAGTCTTCTTGGGTTTTGACGATCAGTGGTGCATCTCTTGTATTAATTCTATGATGAACCAAATTGGTTTGCCCTGTAGATTTTCCGGTTTCGAAAAGGCTAAGGCTTGCTCGCTTCTTTGGGTGTTGGTTTGTCAAAGTCTTTGATGAGTGTCTCTATAAGTTGGTCGTCGACTTTATTTTGTAGCTCTTTTTCGGGTTTGGGATTATCTCGTAAATTCACTATGCTCTTTACTGGTTCAAAATATCCCATCTCGTGATTTTTTTTAGTTCAACTGGTCTCCTAGATGTATTGGCAACGCGAACGGGAATTAGCTGTTCTATTTATACCAGACATTTGGCTACCATTACTCCATCTTCCGTCGGTTTACGTAGTTCAATAAATCCAATAGTCAGATATTTAGGTTTTTCTTTCTTAGATCTTCATCAACTTTCATTTTGTGCAATTGATCATTTTCACCACTGAGGATTACTTCTTCGTTGTCCATGGACAAAATTTTGTTTTTCAAATCTATTACAAATTTGTCTTGCATAATGTCTAAACCCAAAATACATTCATCTATAATGTTTGCTACCAAAAATGGGTGAACTATGGCCGCGTTTCCAATTCGAACGAATGCTGTTACTTTTGTCCAAAAATCGGAGTAGTATGGCCAGTTGCGGTTTCCAGCACAAGGCCTTTAGGTGTTCTTGCGTATTTCTGTGTCAACATATCCGGGCGTACAAATGATCTAGTTGCCCCAATGTCGACAATAAATTTGCAATCGTCATTTTCTAGTTATCCTCTAACAGTTAAATTTTTGCCATTTTTAAACAAAGAATATGTGCGACTCTTGGGGCTATGAGCCCTGTTTCTAACTAGGCTCTGCGAGGATGTACGTTGTCTGGTTATCCGAGTTCCTAACTTGGCTTCGAGTTCTTGATGGAACTCTACATGTTCTCTGCAGATGTCCAATTCTTCCGCAGTTGAAACATTTACGGGATTCCTGAATTGGTGTACGACTTTGTAACGTGTCTTTCAGAAGGTTTTCGATTCTAGCTATAACATCGGTTAAATTTTCCTCCTCGAAGTGTATTGCTCGTAATTTTGGACGTCCGGTTTTGAAAATGGTTTTAGCAGCTTCGAGATCTTGAGCAAAAGTTAATACTTCTTGTAGTGTCAGATGGCGGCGTAATCGAAGGGCTTGTTGCATTTCTGTGTTTCTTAAACCATCAATGAATGCTTGAACACCAAATTGTTCTAAAAACTCTTTAGGTGCCTGTGGATAGGCTGAACTGAATAGTCTTTCTATGTCACTATCATATTCTTGAAAGCTCTGGTCTAATTTTAGCATGCGCACCTCCAATTTACTTTGGAAAACTGGTTTTAAATGTTGCTGTCCATACCTGTTTTCAAAAGCTTGGATAATGACGTCATAGCTAGGGTTGCCTTGGGATAATAATTGCAGAATGCAAGCGGCTTGTACACGAAGAGCAATCATAAGGGAGGTGGCTTTCTCTTGATCATTCCAACCATTGGCACTAGCTGCTGCTTCAAATAGGCATCGATATGTCTCCCAAGATGATTGGCCATCATATGTAGGTGGCTTGATAACCTGGTTGTGTCTCAAATTTACTATCACTAATGAAACTGCTATCATTTGGATTATCTTCTATTTTCTTTACTAATGCATATAATTTTTGTCAAGCTGGTCTGTTTTTAAATCTATCTCTACTGGTTTTAAATCTTTTTCTACTGTTGCCAAATCTTCCTTAACCATTTTTATGTCTGTTTTAGGCCTCCTTCCATTGTATCTATTTTGTTATCTAAGGTCGCTACTAAAATCGAACAGTACCTTTAATATTTGCTCCCTTCCCTCCTGTGTTCCTCTTCTTGTTTTCTACGTTTTTCCTCTTCCTCCTTTTCTTGCTTTCTTTACCGTTCTTCTTCCTCCTTTTTTTTCTTGTTTTTCCTGCACCATAATCTGAAGAAACCATGCTGGTGCTCCACAATTATCTTCCATATCGGTGTCGTAATTTGTAGTTCTAGTTTTGACCATGAATGTAGTGATCGGAAATCTCATTCATGTGAGAACAAAGGATAATGGTATAAAAAAAAGGCTCAACTCAATTTTTCTTGGTTTATATGATCAATTAAAAAATTAATTATATTACTACTACAAATTTTAGTCAAAAAAATCTCAATTTTTGCTTATTAATAAAATTCAACTTATTCCATTGACTTCTTTTAATATGTTCTATAAAATATGAGTGTATACAAAGTTGTTATAAAATAAACATTGTTAGTATATACATAAAAGGTACAACAATAATTTGTTTAAATATATTCTAGTAAAAACGTTTGGATATTTTAAAATAAACGTTAAACATTTTTTGTACAATTAGTATAGACGTAAACGGACAATTCTACATGCAGAAAATACAGGGTTGCCGAAAATAACAACTTTTTATTATCTAAATCAAGTTTTTACGCCTAGAAAAGAAACATGTCTAAAAGTGTGATTTTATAAGTGCTTTTTTATTCAATAATACGCGTCGACGGCGTGGGCCATACCGTTATTAAAGTTTACAGAAAAAACCGAATTATACATGAATTATATCTATATTATGAGTCTTAGAACGTCTATCGATCTGAGAAACTTTTTTAAATTATACCCATTACATGAGTAACCTAAAATATCTGCTAGTTCCCCACGGATTCATATATGGATGAAAGTAACATTCTTATTACTTTATTCAGCAAAGTAAAGCTCTTGTTTAATTTTAGTTACAATGGGATGATCTCGGTAAGTGGTTTGTATGGCTTTTAGAGCAGGTTGATGAGAGCTTAAACATATGGTTAGAGGATGTAGTCACTACATTTACTCCGATTTTGTTAGAAAACTTTGGGGCACGCAGGCAAATATGTAGGTAATTGAGGAACTTTTCTAATATGCTTTTTAGCGTAGATTTTATAATGTAGGGGTTTACACAATATTTATTAAGGGAAGAAAGACTGGTGATACAAATTGGAGTTTTGATTTGCCAGGGTGACTGGCAACTGAGTTCGTTGAGGAAGTGTAGTTATGCAATTTTTGATTCGTACACAGTAAAATTTGTAGTTTCTTGGTTATTGGAACAAGTTTTTTGTGTCGCAATTCTGACAAGAAGAGATGAATAGGTTTATCCATATTTTATCTGCATACACTAGACTTATGTACACATTCTTCTGTTTTCCAGCGATGGTTCTCCAACTTCTCTGTATAGGTTCTCGACTGATGAAGTACATAATGTTTCTGTTATAATGCGTAAAGCCGTGTTATGAATGCTATTTATCTGGTTCAAGAGTGATTTATTCGATGGCGTGTATGCAATGGAACCGTAATCTCACTTGGACCTGATTAATTTACGATAAAGCAAGAGCACAGTTTCTCGATCAGCACCCCCATTTTTATTAACCAGCATTTTTAAGAGATTATGTCGTTTTTGACATGTCCGGAAAAATTGTTTATGTGGCATTTCCGGTTGAGAGATTCATCAAATATCGTCTCTAAAAATGTAACAGATGTTTCAGTTTGTAAATATTTTCCATACATTCCGCGCCCTGGAATTTTCTTTTTCGACAAAATAATGAGTTTATATTTCTCGGTTGAAAAGGTAAAGCCTGCTCGTTCTGTCCAATGTTCTATGTGGGAGTGCGATTTTTTGAGTATTTTTAAGGTTTTTAGAGGAGAGTCGGTATAATCGGGCCCTACCCATTAATTCGGACTCCCTTGCATACTACGAGCTGCAACATCCCTGTCACGTGGAGACTGATTTAAACCCTTGTTCAAGTAAGCGATCTATTGAGGCTTCGTTATTCAGTAATCTGTTAGCAGTATGTTGTGTTTTTGATTTTTAGACGGATCGAATATTCGTAGTGCTATACCTTAAGTTTTGGTGTGTCCATTGTGATCAAGGTAAAACGTTGATACTTGTCTAGGGGATATATTACATTGGTCACTGAGGAGTTTGAAGTAACAAATAAGCAATTCTATCGCATAATTTTCCAGCCAGTTTAGTTTTTACTTTCTCGTTTCAATTTCTAATTCGGACCCCATTTAGTTTTTAATTTGAACCCGTACGATAAAATTGTTTACTCTTAAAAAAATGAATTCAGGACATTGTTGTTCCAAAGAGAGACAATGCCGAATACTCCCAAGAGAAAAAACATGTTGTCACCGTCCATAAATTTCAATTGGTGATGGTGATGTTGTGGTCGGAGGTAAATATGGAAAATGCGATAGAAGCCATTAGGGCCAAGAAGATGGGATGGAAAAAAGCTGTTAAGATTGTCCAAAGGAAACGTATGGAGATCCCGCAAAGGCAGTTACCACGAGGACAGGGAGGTCTACCGTCCTACCTCCGGAACTAGAAGGAAATTTGGTTAAATATTGCTTAGTCATCGAATCTACATTTTTCGGTTTAACTAGAAGAGACCTTTGGCGAATGGCTAGAACTATTTATGAAAAGAAGTAAAAATCGACTTTCTGTTCGTAGACCAACTGGTACTTCATTTGCACGAGCTGTAGGTTTCACAAAAAAGAACGTGTCTTTATTTTTTGACAATCTTGAAGGTGTGTTCAACGAGAAAAACTATCCCCCCAGGGAGGATAACAACAGAACTATTTACTAAATGGTTCAACCATCTTTTGGGTATAACTAAACCAACTGCTGGATCTCCAGTTTTTCTATTATTCTATGGGCATTCAAGTCATACCAGGTATATCAGTATTATTGATTATCTCCTTGCCCCCTCATTCAACGCATAAACTTCAGCCCCTTGACAAGTATTTATTGTCTGATCTAAAGACTTATTGTAGTCAGGAGATCAGGCAATGGTTACTGAACGCCCTCTAATGGCCTATGATGTAATGGAGCTATTTGGCAAGGCACACAGAAAGTGCGAGACGGCTGAAATAGCCATCAGTGGATTCAAGATAACCGGAATTTGGACACTTTACCTTAAATTCTATTTACGGGTATCTTATATGTCCGTTAACGTATATACAAATAGTACACATATATTTGATACATATTAAAACTGCTTTCTTTGGACGAAAAAAATGTTAATTAAAAAAATATCTATGTATATAAGTTAAACGCTCACATATATCTACATATTATGTACCTTTAGATGGTGATCTGTTTGGTGACTTATACGCCGCATTTTTGTCGATCTGTACTAAATACGAGTATTTTTTATACAATTAGTTCGAGGCAATAGTGTGCATTTTATATTTTATTTCATTAAAAATATTTTTCAAACAATACATGTAGTGCGATTTTAAATAAGCCTCTTCTGAAATCATTAAGAATTTTTTTTTAAAATCACATACATAGTTAAAAACAAACTATCTATTTATCTTTTGAATGTTCCAAGATATGAGTGGCAATTCGGACATGTATGGGATACGTCCAAACATTTGTCTATGCAGCACGGAATGAGGCAGCAACCAAAGAAGCATCTGTAAAAAAAATTGCGATTATTATTTCAATTTTTAATTCAAATGAAATGGACACATAAAAGTGTTTGTATAATGTACAATATATATTTTGGCAACATTGGGCATTATTAATTTGGACATATAAAGTGACACTTTTTAAAACTCACTGGCGTTTTGAAACGATTTACTTTTCGTAACTAGTTACGAAAAATAAAATATTCCGTAACTGATAATGAAACACGGGCAAAAATTTTTCTCACTAGTGTGGAAACAAACACACGTACTGTTCCCACATGTTGCACACTATAATTTTTCTACAAAGGCACAAATTTAAAGAATACAGGCATCAATGATGGATTCCAGACCGAAAAGTATCTATAGGCATCGATAAACCCTCTACTGGATTTTCCATATAAATAAATGTATGTAGTATGGGTAAAGTGCCATGAGAAATAATACTTCTCCCATTATGAGTAATATATGGTTTTGAAATTAAGTAAGCTATGAAAAATACGCTACTTTTCATGGCAGTTGTAGAAAATAGAAATTATGCGCCAAGGTAGAAAAGTGAGTTATTATAGATCCGAGACATTAATACTTTTATATCGTGGCTTTTTAAAACTAATAAAAATCGAAGAAAAATATAGATTTTTCTCAAAAATCAAATCATCCATGCTTACGTCACATATAAAACACAAGCGTCAGTTTATAATCTGTTGCTTGTGATCGAGATTGCTAAAAATAAGCAGATCTAGTGGTTGTACTCCTCCTGAAATTAGAGCACAGGCCGAAGAAGAGGAATTATCGCCGCAAAAATCACAAGTATTATGTTGATAAATCAATTGATTTTCATTTTTGAATAGGTATAGGTGCATATGACCAATAAATAAGTAAGGAAAACTATTTTTAAATTTTGTATCAGTTAACCTAACATTTCTGTCAAATGGATTGAGTTTAAGTTCTAATCAAGCAGGCTCTGTATGTTTGTACCTTGGTTAATAATGAACAACTTTTCTACCTCAACAAAAGTTAGTAAAGTTGGGTTTAAAAGCTCTAGTAGTGAAAATATAACCCAGCAAACATGTTAGACGTGGTCCTCTAGAGGCACTTTAAAAACAACCGACGGACAACTTAAGTGGACCACAATCATGATACATCGCCGGTCCGGCTAGCCCGTGTCGCGATGGCCACCAGTAGGCCTCCAGACTATCACCCGCTTCGTTACATAGCGGGACTTTAGCGGATTGACTAAGTTAGGGTGAACTGATATTGCATTGTACATATTATGGCGCGATTGCGGGTATCCTACTAATCAACCGCCGGCATCCCACTATTGGGGCTTAATCAATGATTTATGCAAATCTACAGGCTATATATATATATATATATATATATATATATATATATATATATACTTATAGGTTTAACAATGAAACATGATAACTAAAACAAAGAAATATAATGAAAAATAAAAAATATATATATAAATATACAAAAATATGTTCACCAATAGTATTGTTTCTCAGTATACTGGGTCCGGGCTCACTATCAACAAAAAGATTATTACTTCTACGAGATATATTGTCTATTATAACCTCGGACTCTACAGTGGAGACTATATCCTTAACACCATTTTTCGCAAGACGCTGTTTTTGACGAGTGCTCTTTTGAGTTATTATGCAGGGGTTTTCTAGAGGAAACATATATTATGATGGTATATGATGCAACAAATAATGTATGTATTTACTTTTCTGTGTTTCCGGACATATCTGCTCGTTCATTTTCTCCGAATAGATTGGATACAACACACAAATCTAATAAAATTGTCGCTACAGTGATTAATTATTAATTACCACAACACAACTATGCAATGTTCTTTAATTATATTTGCCCCACGTTCGGGTGACAAATTATAGTATATCTAATGTGTTTTACTAATTTTATTATATTTTATATATGAATTTAAATTTATATGATGCTGAATTTAATTTGTAGCTGTCATCACAATTTGTGATAATAACTACACTATTGTGAAAATACCTATACCTCTAAATATAACCTATAAAATTTTTAATAACAGCAGTTGTCAAATTAATATGCCCGGCTAAATAAATATTAAATTTTATATAATGAAAGATAAATCAATACAACACCAATCAACTCACTCTTTTCTCAGTGAGGGATCAAAGATTTCAACTAATAATTCAAATTTGAAAATTTCCAAATAATTTTCTAAATTACGTATCACACTATTCAAATCTACAGTAACTGTTTGTCCAATACACTATAAGACAATTTAAATTATCTTATGACATATATGAATTTATTGTCAGGAGATTAACTAAATGTCACTTATTATACTAAATTTTCTATAGTATAAAAATTATCAAATATAATGAAAATGAATATGAAAAGAGAGCCAAAGAGATTTGGAATTCAAATTTATATAATATATTATCAAAATAACACTTACAAAAATGAAAACTCTTCAAAAATATCATAAACGCATAAACAATGATAGAATTTTCTATCAAACCTTAATATTAAAAACAATCTATATTAGAAATTTCCTATCTAAATAATTTAACCGAAAGTTCAAAATGTCTAAATTTATACTTGATATCTGTTAATGTAAAATACGTAAATTTTCTTGTAAATTGTCTGTTCCCAAAATTGTCTGCACTTGACGTAGAATTTTATATAAGTAACGTTACTATAATTTAATCATAAGATGCATCTATTTTCGAAATAATTTTGATCAAAGGCCTATTAAATCTCGAGAATAATATATAATATGGACTGGACTCACCAAACTGGATATTAGAAGATCTCGTACGTATTCTAAAACGTATTTTTAGAATTTCCGGAACAAACGTTTCCAAATCAATAATTTAGAAAACGCGAAAACCACTTGCACTTTAGCGGCAATTCTTTGTGAATTGTACACGCACTGGCTTTACAAAAGGCAAGGTATGTTGAACTGATAACGATTATATAAATTCCCTAATATTCAAAATTAAATTTGAGACAACTCTTATTATGATGTTGTCTCATGGGGATTTCAAATTCAACTCACTAAAATGTTTCAATAAATAATTCTCTTCTCCTTTGGTTACCTAGCATTCTTTTTTTTTAAAAAATTACAAATTTACGTTTTTATATACCAAGACAGTCATTATTTTATTTATAAGTGCCATTTGCTAATAGAGACATCTGTATTCTGGTTTTTCAAATCGTTTTAAAATCTATCTGTCATTAAGTCTATTCTGCAGCAATGTCATATGAAATTGAAATGTCAAATTTTATTGGTATATTGAACCTTTCAAATTATTGATAATACAGTGTGAATTACTAGTATTAAATCTAAATATGCATATTTTCTTTATTTCAATGTTTTCTATAGAATTTAGATAGAGTATATGTATTAATATATATATATATATATATATATATATATATATATATATACTTATAGGTTTAACAATGAAACATGATGACTAAAACAAAGAAATATAATGAAAAATAAAAAAAATATTCCATATGAAAAAATATATATATAAATATACAAAAATATGTTCACCAATAGTATTGTTTCTCAGTATACTGGGTCCGGGCTCACTATCAACAAAAAGATTATTACTTCTACGAGATATATTGTCTATTATAACCTCAGCCTCTACAGTGGAGACTATATCCTTAACAGCATTTTTCGCAAGACGCTGTTTTTGACGAGTGCTCTTTTGAGATATTATGCAGGAGTTTTCTAGAGGAAACATATATTATGATGGTATATGATGCAACAAATGATGTATGTATTTACTTTTCTGTGTTTCCGGGCATATCTGCTCGTTCATTTTCTCCGAATAGATTGGATACAACACACAAATCTAATAAAATTGTCGCTACAGTGATTAATTATTAATTACCACAACATAACTAGGTTAGGTGGATTTTCAACACGTGTTCAACACAACGGCTAGCAAATCAGCAGTAGTGCCAACTGCCAAGGTGATATTCAGTAATGTCAATGTTTTATATTCATTACATGTCGCATGCTGGCATGCATACTGTGTTAAAACGACGTCGGCGCGACTATCGCAAATTTTCAACGGGTAATTTGTGGCCAAATTACAAACATCCACTATAAATATGCGTATGTTCAGCTAAGGCGGCAAAGCTGATATTCCAATTATTTACCGACATCGCTGTTCCGCTGCCGACATCTAACCGCAGTTAACAGCTATGGCCCGTCTATTTACCGCTCATTCATGTTTGCTGGGAAATTTCGCCTCTATTTGCGAAAAATGTAGAGTAATTGTTATTAAATTTGATGTACTACCTACATATTACATATAAAGATTTGTAAATTTATTCAATTTTAAAACGTGAATAAATAATAGTAATTTATGCAACAAGTGCATAAAGTAGTAGTTTTTTTCACGAATTCCATGAGTGAAAAAAGACACTTTATGCACATGTTGCATACATTATTTTTTCTACAGCCCTAGACAAAAAAATAAAATTCAAATAGAAATTTGGGATATTTTAATTAAGCTCCTTCGGTAAATTACAATTATACGTATTCCAAGTTTCATGAAAGTCCATCCTCGATGCCCAGCCAAGATTCATTGTGTTAGCTTATGGGAAGCGTGAAATAAAGTTAACGTTATGGCACTTTTTTTAACGCTTTTTTACGCTCTAACCTTAAACAACCACTTTAAGCGCTGCAAACCGATGAAATACAAGGTACTTCAAAGATAGGGCGTAGAAAAATTATTAATAAATAATAACACAATTTGAACAATTTTAGTGATATAGACCTCAACTGACAACATAGTTTGCTTCCAAAGCATCGAAGTAAGAAATAAATAGAGGAGAAGGTGCAAAATATGGAATACCATTTTGTTTAGTATATACACTGATGGTGAGCAAAAGTTGGTCACTTCAGAAATTGCGAATAAATTTAGCGTCAATATTGATAAGGACTTAATAGTATTAGTAGGCGTTAAAAAAATGTTTTTCCGAGACTTGACAGCTGTCATTCGATTTATTAGAGTACGACTTTTATGAAAAATGTGCCTATGCGCTAATTGAACATTCCGATTTCCCTTGCCTGTTTTCCAGTTTACTCTTGATTATTTGTGTAAAACCTAGCGATTGCAAAGTGTAGTGATTTAACAGGCCCATAATGCCTTTAGATCCGATTGTTATGGCAAGAATTGTTGCGCTTCTACAAGATGGTCGGGGGCAACGTGAAACTGCAAGAATTGTGGGTGGTGTGCAATGGGTGAACCAGCGCTTTCTGGAGACTGGCCTGATCACTAGAAGACCAGGGTCTAGGCGAAAAAGAGTTACTACTCAACGAGATGACCATTTTTTGGTGACCACAAGTTTGCGGAATAGGACAGCTACTGCGGTTTCACTACGAAATCAGTTGGAAGAAGTGAAAAATGTCAACGTTAGTGAATGGACTGTTAGAAGAATACTTCATGCTGCTGGACTGTCATGCAGAAGAATGGCTACAGGTCTCCCGTTGCAACGCCAGCATCGGACTGCAAGATTGACATTTGCCAGAGATCACGTTCGTTGGAATGATGATGAATGGAGCTGGGTATTCTTCTCATATGAGTCGCGTTTTTGCCTCACTGGGTCAGATGAACGTCGACGAGTGTGGAGAAGATCTGGGGAAAGATATGCTGAAGTTTGCATTGACGAGCGTCTTCCATTTGGCGGTAGGTCAGTTATGGTTTGGGCGGGAATCACTGCACAAGCACGTACAGAGTTGGTCTGCATAGAAAATGGCTCCCTAATCTCTCACAGGTACATTACGGAGGTGCTAGAAGACCATGTTATGCCTTTGATGGTGACTAAGGGGGATCGTGGCATTTTTATGCAAGATAATGCGAGACCACATACAGCCTGAATTGTCAGGGAGTATCTGGATGAGGTAGAAATTAGGCGGTTTGGCTGGCCAGCCCGCAGCCCAGACATGAATCCCATAGAACATGTCTGGGACGAGTTGGAACGACTGATCCGCAGACACACACCAGCACCAAGAACTGCTCAGTAGATGGGATTGCTGTTGCAGGAATGGGATAACATCGACCAGAATGTGATCCGCTCCTTAATTCAAAGTATGCCGCGCCGACTTCAAGCAGTCATCAATATAAGAGGAGGGAATACACGTTATTAGTGTCAAGTTTTTTCATTTTGCTTGTTCCATATTTTCCCGAACAATAAAATGTTGAATTTCGCCCAAAATGTTAATTTGTTGCTTTTTCAGAATAAATAATGAAATCCAAGAAAAAAATGCATTTTTCTTTAGTATAGAGTATCACTTTCAGCTTTCAAAAGCACATGCAATGATGTACAGTTTGCGAATGCGATCTGAAAACGTAAAATTTCAAAGAACATAAAAATTTTAAGGTGTCCTCAATTTTTTGCTCGCCAGTGTATAAAAAAAATTTGTTAGTGAATAGAATTAAGCCAAATTAAGGGAAAAGGTACTTTAGGCAATTAGACACCAAAATGTGAAAGCAAATGTGTAATTATCTTGAACAGTTTTTTAAAAAACAATTTAGAGAGAAAAACTACAAAATTCCCACCTTCAGAAAGGTGAGGGAAATATGTAATACCTTATATATCTACATATTATTTGCACAAGTCACAAATATATTCGTCTCTTTCGGCGCCTCCACACTCATTATGAGCCCACATTAAGCATTAGTCAAATATTTCTCCTTTCTTATCAGCAGAAAACACACTATCGCAAAACATGCAATGCGCATCTTCCTCATTCGGTTTCAGTTGTCTCGGCATATCTTCCCGAGGTGGTAACCACTGGACATTTTTTGTGTTAAAAGATTGCCTCCCCTCAGGATCTCCCCGGATTTCAACGGATTTCCTCGAAACTTATCTTAATATAATTACGGGGTCAATCAACACAAACAGCTATATTTCAATGCACTAATAACATTGCGAAATTTTTTAGGAATTTTATTTGAATGCAGAATTATTTGTGGATCTTCTTAAAGCATTTTTCGGTTTTAATCTATTATTTTATAAAAAAGTCTCAAGTATGAAATATGTATTGAAATTACTAGTTACTTATTTATATGATCGTTGGCAGTGTGTCAAGATAATTATAGATGGCAAATGTTCCTCTTCAAGATATCCATTGAAATATATTGTGGGAGGATTTTACCTACATCCTAAAAACTTTTTAGGGCTTTCTGTTCCAATACCTGAAACAATCTTCAATAATTGAATTAGAAATTTTTAATAATGAAAATTCTCCTGCATAAATATTTGCACTAATTTGTCAGGAGCAATGTATGAAAATTCATAATTGTATGTTGAAATTACGTGGAAACGTTGGATGTTTGATTAAATTCATTTTTGGTCGTGTTACGACATAAATACTAAATAACCTACAATTAAATTTACAATAGAATTAGACCAGAATATGTTCATGGTCTTTCAGAAAAAATGTACCTGTATTTTGTTAGAAAGGAGTAGACATTTGGTTATCTCTATTGAATACAGAATTGGCATTGGGAAACTTCAAGTTACAGTGAATTAACTTCTCCGTGTGTTTACAAATGCCAATTTGACAGATTTTGGTAGAAAAACAGCGATTCTGAGGATAATTCGAGTTTGCCCCATGAAGGAGTCTGATGTAGACTCCGAAACGCTCTACAACTCCTTAATTTCACGTTTTGTTTATTTATTAATGGCAACATTTTTCACCCAAATTGTTCCTAACAAATTGGTGTACAAATTTACGCACAATCATTTTCATTAAAGAATATTTTTTAATTCAAGTTTCTTTCAAATTGTGCGTCAGGATGCCCTAAAAAGTTTTCATGTCTCTTTTCAAGTTGTTTCAAATTTGATGTATAGTAGGGTAGCATATTTGGAGTATTGGAGTTAGTGATATGTGTGATGTAGCAGATATACTATCGAAGATGCAGTGTTGACCAATATTGTGGAAATTGCGAATTTTGAATAGTGAAACAATCCTAGACTGGTTGTTGCTAAGTAGTCCAAGGAAAAAAAACATAAAAATAATAAATATCTATTCTCGAAAAATCTCAACGAAGCCCATCAGGTGTGGAAATACAAAAAAAAACTAAAAATGATGTTGTTTAAATAAAAACGTATAAAAACAAAACGGTCTTGAGATTTCATGTTCAACTCTTTTCTAGAAGATTTTTATAGACTCACTATCTTTACTCGGTCTGATCTTGACAGTTTTAATGGTTGACATCCAAGAATTTGAATTGGACCATAAAAAATTTGGTTGTCTACAACTTGCATATTGTCCTGCTTAGACCATGCAAAATCTTCCAACTCTTCTTCCAGGAAGTTTTATTTCACGTTTGTTTTCTTTATGTTCTCTTTTGTCATTTATGGTCTTACCTATGTACCACCCTGTATCGTACGTAACAGCATAATATTTTTCTATTTCAATTTTTGTTTCTTTTTCATCCTTTAAATTTTCTGTACTTTCACATTCATCAGAAGAATCATCATCAAATGAAATTTCTGACTCTTTTTCTTCAGATTTAGATACCGGAATTTTTGGTTTCATGGTTTTCCCTGGCCTTTTTACTGTAGAATATATTCTACGATCGACATTCTTGGTATTGGTTCTAGATTTGAACCCTTTCTAATCTGTGTGAAATAAGTTTTGGAGTGTATCTAACAACTAACATATTGATGTTTTTTTCACTGTTTTAGTTGCACCATTTTACAGAACAACTCTCAAAATAGAACTTTTTGGGTTTATCGTCAATCTGTTTATGAGAGTAATCTTTTAAATTCATGTTTCACTTAAAAGATTTCAAAGATTCCTCCAAATCTTTATTTTCCTCATCATCGCTTATTTTTTCTTCCAAGTCATCAACAAAAGTCGTCTCTATTTCCTTTATAATTGATTACATCAAAATCACAATCAGTTTCATCATCAGCATCACATTCATTTTCTTCTAAATTTTTTATTTCTGTTATATCAATCATTAAAGTTTTGCCGTAACAGTTCTCAATTCCCCCATTTTCAGCTTTTTCTATAGCTTCTTTTTGGGCTTTCAAAAAGATGGCTCCTATATCTTCATCAGTCATTCTCTCAAACTCTGTTGAACAAACAGGACTATATTTGCTACTTCTTGGAATATAATAACTACCCTGCAGATCATTCTTAACATCTTGCAGGAATTGCATTCTATTCAATACTCGTATGTGTAAAATTTTTAGCATGCTGTAATTAACAACAGTAGAGAAAGTAATTGTCATAGACCTGGTTGTCCTGAATAATTGCTCACAGGGTTGACTGCTCATCAGCCAAGGTAAAAACATGTCAGATGTCAAGTTTCCCTCAGAAATTTTTTTTATAAGTACTACAAGCATGCCATAGATTTGGTGCATACAATACAATTATTTTAGCACACAGCGCCTACTATTTATTCAGAGCTTCTTCTCATATTTAGGGAAAATTAGATATCAAAATATGGATGTATACTGCTAGTATGCTTAATTTAACATCGATCCCAAAATTTTCGTGTTGATTTCTCGATAATAATATATATTATATTGATTTGATGATTGCGCTCAGAGATATGAGAAAATTATCAAGGGTTATGTAATACCTTCAAAATTGAGCAGGAAAATCTTATAAACACCTGAATATTGATCAACTTGTCTTCTCGAATGGAAATTTGTTTTATTTACAACCATATATGTAATGCTGTCATTACTAACGTCATTGAAGGTTGGGAAGTGTCACATTACACACCTCTACTTCCCGCCCTCATTTCATCAATTCTAGATAAATATTTTTTATACTTAAAAAAATAACATATTTTTTTACAAATTTTATAATACCTATTTAATGGCAAACAATAAAAAACAACAATGAACTAAAATACAACAAACTACTTATTGATATTAATCGTTAAATTTGAATTATATTAAGCGTTTATTGAAATACTTGGGTCTGTACCAGCGCTGGACCCGATGCTTACTTTCCTCTGGCACCAAGCCCGGGGCTGCTGCGTGAGCAGCCTGTCGTACTTCTGGTGGGGTACACTCCATAAATTCTTCGTCGGAAGACATGGTTTTCAATTTATAATTCGCGAATTTAGTATCCAACTTTATCTGACATTTATTGACTTTATCTGACATTTACTCATATTGGTGACAATTGTATACCCCGTAGTCACGGTGACAATTGTATACCCCGTAGTCACGGTAACAATATACCCAGACAACATTAGATATTCTATAAATATCCGTGGAATATTCATTTTGGCATATTGGAATATTCTCTAAAAATGCCAAGAATATCTTTATGCTTTTTGGAATATTCCTAGAAAGTGAAAATGGGAATATCCTAAATATTCAGAGAATATTCCCAAATGAATATTCTTTTTTGTATTATATATAAGCTAGGATTATTTCGAGAATATTCAGAAAAGCATTATCTAAGAATGTTCTTCAATGAATGTTTCCAGAATATTCAATATATACTATGAATATTCATGGTAGATTCATTTGGAATTTTGTAGAATTATTTCAAATTAAATATTCAGGGGATATTCTTTGTATATTCAGAATATTGCAGAAATATCCTCAGAATGTTCAGAACCATACATTTATTGGGGGGAGAGGGGAGGGTTAATATAGGATTCATGTAAATGCACTTTTTTCAAATTTCTGTAAATCAATAAATTTTCATAACTGATGGAATTCTCTACCCGACCATTCACTGGATGGTGGCTTCTAAAGTGAATAAAGTGGAACAGGTACAAGCATAATAAAATAAAATTCAATATTAAATTGTCCAAATTTTTATTAGACAAACATAAACTTTATAACTATCTATAAACTTTTAGAATTTATAAATATTCAACTATAACTTTCATTTTATCGTTTTTAAACCAAAACGACAGAGCTTCACAAAATATATAAAGCATTAATCTACTTGTTGAACATCAGTTTCGTAAAATTAAATATTTATAGATACTTACATTCTCTTGTGAGAAATGAAAAATAAAGAAAAAACAAAATTGACCAAATACTTGTTTCTATCAAAAAATATAGAGTCAATCTTTTAAAATTTGTAAATATTTATAGGGCCCACACACTGCGAGTTTTTAGCTATAACCAAATGGATAAAACTGTCCGGTTAAGGCTACATAACTGAGGTATAACTGAAAAACATCCTTATTGTTGACGTTATGCAATCAGATATATCAATTTACCGGTTCGGGTAAGGCGGTGTTAAAAGCTGGCAGTGTATGGATTCATAAACTTGCGTTATGGTTATATCATCACAGTCACTAGAATGTATTGCAACGGCTTGAAATGAATGTGCCCGTTGCTGTAATGGTGTGGTATCTGCAATTATAAAAGTAATTGTAGTAATCATTTGTAGAAATTTTACAAATATGAGTATAAAAAATATTGATATTTTCTTAAATTTGCCACTATGCAGAATACATTACATTGACACTGGTATTCTGTACTGTCGCTTAAATACCAAAGCATATGGTGATTAATTATTGTATGCTCTTCTCATGTAAGTTTTTACCAGCCTCTAGTTCTTAAGATAATTCACTTGTTCAAATGAATGTTGACTTAGTTTTATAAACCGATATAAATGTTTTAATTTTTTTGTTTTCATTATCTTAACACCAGGATATTCCCTTATACAAATTTCAAGAAGGTATTAATCCCGTCAAAAAGTATTAACTAATTATGCGGCCAGATGACAAAAAATAAATATCAAAAACAGCTGCTACTTAAATTTAATATTTACCAGACTGAGTAACTATTTATGTTAGTGGATCATTCAATAAAATGTGACCTTTGCATTTTAACCATGGAAATAGGGTAGGCACAGCTAGCTGATACAAATGCTTGGGATATCCTCCTTTGGAAATAAATTTTTCCTGACAGTGAAGTTCACACAACCTATAATTCTATTGTAAAGCATCTGTAGTCTTTTCCAAACAAATCTGCACAGTTACAATCTTCCAACCATAAGTGTGCCCTAAAAAGTAAATAAATGTAGTTATTCACATGTCTATATTAACTACTAATTTATTATTCAACATATTTTTAGCTGAACAGGGCTCGTCAGCAGAAAGCTTATTGTAGTACATATTATTATTTCATGTTATTAAAGGCAGAGGGACAGATCAATGCTAACAAACCAAAAACATATAGAATTACACAACTTACGATGCATAGGTGCATGTAAAATATTGAAAAAGTAATATATACCTATAATATATTGCATATAGAAACAATTACTCTTACCTCACAGGGTCTTTGGGAAATCCAAACATAATTATTCCTTCTCCTGTTCTTGAGTGACATCCACGAACTTCAAAGTTTTCATTCCATAACAAATACAATAATTTCTCACTAAGAGTTCCACTAGTCACGATATTGTTGAAAACAAAATCAAAATAAACTTTAACTAAAGCACAATCCACTCCAGTTCATAGGTTGATATTAGATAAAACCATAGATTAGGGAGGATAAAACGGAAGAGAAACGAACCTATTGACACTTGACTTTGAGCATGCCAGACTTAAGCCCGTCACACATGATATTAGAAATTAACCAATAAACGTGTGTACAGAGAACGCCAGTTGCATTTTAATTTGCTGGCGGCTTTTTGTTGACGCGATTGGGCACCTGTCTTGATTTGGCTTTACGCTGAATGTTATAATTATGATTTATATCTTTGTTCTCTTTTTATCACACGACGATATGACGAATAACATTATATCCACACCGTATCAACCATTTATGTAGTGTTCATATCGAGGATATTTTTATATATTTTTCTTATCTTATAATCTATATTTGAACTTCAATGAGTTTAATACATGGTTAATAGTTTATTATTTGATATATTATATTTATTATTTATATGAAGGTGATTTTAACTATTTACACCTATGCGTAGGGTTGAATATCCGGATAAATGGTTGAACTATAACTTTCGTCCCATGTGAAAAATAATATTAATTTTTTTTAATCATAAGTAAATATGCTTAAAAGAATATGCTAGGAATATTCAGTTTGGTAATATTCTTAAATGAATATTTTAAGAATATTCAATTTGATAATATTCTAAAATGAATATTTTAAGAATATTCATCAGGCTTGTTTTGTGAATATTCACTAAGGAATATTAATAGAATATTCAAAAATAATATTGATATTATAAGAATATTCTTAGTTGATTCGGAATATTCTTATACTTTTTGGTGTATTTAAAGATTATTCTATGAATATCCCATGTTGTCTGGGTATCTACTTGATTATTCTGCGAAACCGCATTCTTGGTAATTTGTCGTTTAATGTAATATTTTAGGAATGTTCAGAACGAAACAGAGATTTATTAATTTTGATCGAAATATGATGGTTGTAAATAAAATAGTATACAAACCTCGGTAGGAAGTTTGATTCCTGTCTCGAGATCATAGCTAACCTAACAGCTTTGCGTCTCGGTTAACTAACTGATCTCACGACAGGAATGAATCACTTCCCACCTCGGTGTGTAATATACTATTTTCAAAATAATATTTTTTCATATTTAGCAATTGTATTTTTTTAAAATTCGGCAAGGAATTTTCTAGTGAAAGGATGCGAACATGTCAGACAAATCGTCCGGATTCAGAAACTCCGTTATCTTGTTTCATTTTCAAGACAAAAATAAAACATCAGTTTTTAACCCGCGATCGGTGACGCCCTCTATAATCACACTATCGGTGACGTGTTAGATGTTATCTAACCTCTCGGATTTTACAAAAATTCGCTAAAATGATTGACTCTTATTGTAACAGTATTCTTCAAATTTAAGTAATTATGATTCCAGATGGAATTTATTTATTTTTTGATGATATAAGTACGAAGATATCATTCATGAATATTAATTGAAATGAGTCGATAACTGCATAAATTTTTATACCATATTTTGAAGGTTTATTTGCAATGTATTGCCGGAACTTGCACCTTCCCTTGAACCCCTCGGGCGTCTGATCTATAGTAATGTATGAACCAACGCTATAGTGCTGTACACATTTTTCGTTGAACGTATCTAGTACATATCGCACTGCAGCTAGGTTGTCTGTTTTAGCTCCCTCCTCTCTTGTTTCTTTATCGTCAAACCTGATGGCTCGCAATAAAAAATGAAAACGCTGCTGCGATAATGTAGCGGCAAAAACTTCTGGAGCTGTTCCATCTGTGTTCCACAATTCTAATGTATTAGGGTGTTGAGCTCGTTTCACACTGGCTAGGTAAAGAAGTCCTAATACTACCTTCAATTTTAATAAATCAATATTCAAACAATGCGTCTCGTGCGTTTAAGAGGGTCTCATTCAATCAATTTGTTTATTCGTACAAAGTGTAACATATTCTAATATCACTCATAAAAGAAAATATTCCATCAATCTCTTACGTTTTTCGCATTTTTTGCAACACCTTTCTCATCAGGCAATTGCGTTATTATATTTTGACGTGCAGATTTCAGCGAACACAGTAACTAATAATTGAAACTGATGGAGGAATGAGTGCGAAGTGAATTGAAGATGGGGCGTCGTTTAGGACACGATCTGGAAGGAATAGCAACAACAGCATTGGAATATAACTCACAGTTTGGAAATAATGGGAGTGTATTTGAAAGTTGAATTATTATTAGGTATTCAATTTATTTACTTTCTTGTACATTTAATAGCACAACAGAACGTAACCGATCTCAGAAACAAACGAAAAATACACAACAAATGAATAAATTCACTATGTAAAATCGAAAATCCTTCGATTAACAATAAGCATAAAAGTAACGTTGCCGAAGTCGAGAGTTTTCCGAGGAATCCTTCAGAATCGAACGAGATGGTTGAATGTTAATCGGGAGAAATAACGAAAAATCGGTAACGACGATGCCACTACTAGCTGTATCCTGCTAGAGATGTGTCCATGTATTTAAGAGATCTATGAAGTCTCGCTTCGCTCAGGTAGAAATTAACATCAGACAATTTGCGTATGCAAAAATGATACTCGAATTGACTTAGATTTCCTCAGATCTCCTAGGATCTTCCTGAATATTCTCGGTTCTCCACAGATCTCTTCCCACTAGAAGCACAAAATCTCCTCGGTGGTTACCCACTCGTATTAAGTTGTCAGAATCGTCAAGTTTTACATCTTCGCTTGAATCCTCAGATTCATCAGCAGAAACTGCGTTCTTTTGTCGTTTCATTTTATACTTTGACTGCTCCTGTTTTTGAGAATATTGTTTTGTTTCAAGGATTTTCCTGAAGACAAGTTTCTTTTAACGTCACGCGCTTTTGCCTCCTTTTCAGTTTTTTATTTATTTTTTTATAGACTCGTCTTTTTAAGGTGACGAGATAATCACAATAGATCCAATTGTCTTGCGTCCTCTGTTGTTTTTTTGCAGATTGTGTTTGGAACTGGAGTTATTTCGAACGGTGAAACAAACTTCTGGGTTGAATCTACGTCTTCATCTTGATCTTGGTCATCTTTATCTTGGTCTTGGTCATCTTCATATTGATCTTGGTCAACAGCTTTAATTCGGCCTGGTGCATTTTGTCTTCGCATGAAGGTTTATCGATAGAGGTAGTAGAAGCTTTTGTTGTTTTTACTTTTTGAATGTTAATGGTAATTACTCTTTACG
Organism: Galeruca laticollis; assembly: GCA_963921935.1. Classification (NCBI taxonomy): domain Eukaryota; kingdom Metazoa; phylum Arthropoda; class Insecta; order Coleoptera; family Chrysomelidae; genus Galeruca; species Galeruca laticollis. Next base: position 63,949,351 of record OY998176.1, on the reverse strand, counting down.
CTGCTTCTTGCTCCGCAGCAATGAACTCAGCTTCGGAAAAAATATCCCTGTTAAAAGGGTAAATACTAGTGCGAAAACTATTAGATGCTATTGTGAATGTCGGAACTTTTTTGTCAGGTCTACCAAATAACTCAATTAGATCGAAAGGCAGAGAACGTGAGCTCATCGAAATCATCAAAAAGCGGAAAACTGCATATCTCGATCATGTAATGAGACACAATTGATATGAATTTCTACAGTTCATGATAGAGGGTAAGATCGAAGGTAGACGTGGACCAGGACGAAGGCAATGCTACTGGCATAAGAACATACGAGATTGGACAGGCCTGGGTTCAAACACTTTGCTAAAAAGGGCCCAAGACAGAGAAGAATTCGCCAAAATTGTTGCCGATCTTCGATAGGAAAAGGCACTCGAAGAAGAAGAATATCAAAAGGACTAAGAGCCCGTTGGTTTTGACGGATCCAAATACGAATTTCTTCACTATAATAGACTTTTAATGGCCCCATAAATGACTTATCCAAAGGCTGGAGCTTGTGCGTCGAGTGAGGGGGCAGACATAAAATGTTAACGTTGTTAGGAATACTTTGTTGTTATTATCACCCTATATATTTGACTAAGAAAAAAATGTCAGATTTGAAAGATAGATTTCTTGAATTAATAAAAACTGTCAAACACATGAGTTTATTTCGACGCAGTTTATCCATTTCTTGAGCTCCTAATCAACATTTGGCGACCGTGACAGGACTCGAACCTGCAATCTTCGGATTCCATTTCGCTTCTCAAAAAATCTAGTAATAAATATAAATTATCAGTTTCCAAAATATCATTTCCCTTAGTTTTGTCCTGAATAAATGAATATTTATTTCTATTTGCATTTCTATGCCTTTCCCAAACCTTTAATAGGTCTTCTGGTAACGCAGACTCGACGAGTGGAAATAACATAGCTGCATACTTCTCCTTTGTAACACCCATTGTTTCCAAAGCCCTCAATTGAGTTTCTAACTTATCATATAATTGAGAAAGTGTCAAACCTGTATCTTTCATGGCCTGTTTCAGGACCAAACTCAACAACTCTCTTACAAAGTTTGTGAACACTCCCATTGCTCCACTACCAAAAGATAGAATAACTTGCAAGGCAGCTTTTGAGATAGTTGGAATAGACTTAGCTGGACCTTTATTCTTGAAAGGTGACGAGAAGTCTTGGATAGTATTATTCACTTGCGCCGTTTACGGAGCAGTCCATTTTGAGCTGGTAAAATCACTCTCAACAGACTCTTTTCTCCTTGCATTAAGACGATTCATAGCAAGAAGAGGAAGGATTTCTACCATCTACTCGGATAATGGAACGAATTTCGCTGGTGCTTATAGACAAATGAAAGAAATTGATTGGAATAAAGTATTAGAATATTCTACAATCAAAAGAATAAAGTGTAGTTTCAATCCACCAACAGCTGCGTGGTGGGGAGGATGGTGGAAACGCCTAGTCCGTGTCATCAAAGAACTTTTACGAAGGAATCTAGGGAGAGCATCAGTAACGTATGAAAAACTCTAAACTTTATTGTGCTATTGTGAGACAGTGATCAACGCTAGACCTCTTACATATACATCATACAATAATGATGATTTAAGCCCTCTAACTCCGGCTCTGTTTATCAGTGATATGCCAAGCAGTGATGTAGCAGATTTGGATGAAATTGACAGAAATCGTCTCATAACGAGACATCGATATATTCAAAGGTTTCAAGACGGTTTTCGACAAAGATTTAAAAGAGAATACCTGGCGGAGCTGGTCCATTCTGGTCAAGGCAAAATACGCGACCTGAATGTTGGAGACATCGTATATATTGGAGCCGATAATGTCAAAAGGATGAACTGGCCCTTCGGCAGAATACTTGAAACATATCCTTGAAGAGATGATCTACACCGAGTGGCCAAAGTGAAGACAGAACACGGGGAATTCTACGTCCGTTCCAACGACTATACCCATTGGAAATCACCAGTCAAGAGAGCAGGACTTCTTCAAAGGAGCATCGACATGATGAGAGAAGAGAAGAGCAAGACACAATGAGAGGAGGAAGAAATATACCACAAAGCGATGTTGTATTCAAGAATGAAGATGAAGTACGCCGAGTAACACGAGCGGGACGTGCAATAGTGGCACCAAAGCGTTATGGATTTGAATGATTTAATTGAATTTTATGTTTTTGTTTCTTATCAATTTTTATTTAGAACATGAAATTGTTAAGGGGGGAGAATGTTAGGATTACTTTGTTGTTATTATCACCCTATATGTTTCACTAAGAAAAAAATGTCAGATTTGAAAGATAGATTTCTTGAATTAATAAAAACTGTCAAACACATAAGTTTATTTCGACGCAGTTTATCCATTTCTTGAGCTCCTAATCAACAAACGTCGACATTGCGAGTGGGGCTATAATGGCCGTCAAGGATTAACCGGAGGGGGGTTTCTTCAGTTTGTTTAATGTACTGGATAAAGTGCCGGAACCACTGGGAGAAAATATGGGATTATATTCAACCGGATGGATGTACAACTCCTACCGACTGAGGCTTCCTTCATGAGCTGAATGTTCACATTTTTCGTAGGAAAAATAACCAAGGTAGGGACAAAGTTTCCAGCCGCACTCATGCAAAAAATAATTGTAATCAGAGCCCCTCTCTCTGCTGATGTTAATGAAGCAACTTTACGTTTGCCTTTCAGTCCTATTACTGACGATATTTTATTTTGGACAATTGTTAACCCTGATTCGTCTACATTATAAATGTTGTTCAGGGAATAGGGCATTTTCTTTTCAAGAAGGTCAGAAAAGCCGGCAACTCTTTCTTTACAAAAACCTGCATCTTTTGCAAATGATGTCCCCGTTGGTTTCCTTGTTGACAATTTTGGATGTCGCTTTGAAAACAAATCATTCCAGGCTCTGCCTGCTAATCCAGATGTAGAAAATGGGTGTTTGATTTTATTCCTTATGGCCAACTGATAAGCCATGCGCTTCAGATCTGTCATTGTGAGCCCGTAAAATTTAGACTCCATTTTTAAAATGTAATCAACTAGTAGCTTCTCTAGATCTGGTCCCAAAACATATTTTCTTCCAAGCTTGGTTGCTGCAGCCTTATCTGGCGGAACTGTGTTAATTTGAGCGTTTGTACGAGGAACCCTATAGGTTTTGGATGCATCTCTCACTGCCTGGATGGCCCTAGCCATGTTCTCTTCCTTGTATTCCTTTCTTTTATTATTGCAAGACGGACGTTCAGTTTTTCGTGGCATCCTAAAAAAAACGTGGTGTAAATATGGAATACTAGTATTCCATATTACCAACAACCTATATTCACCAATATTTCAGGTTAGATCTAGGCTATCATAACACAAAGCTAAACAAATGCAACGTCATCTTAAACTTTAGTTTATATACAGTAGCATCGTAATAAATATTTAAATAAAAACATGGCAATAAAAAAAATAGGCTTGAATATTCACTTACGTGTTAAGGTTTCAAGATGCGAAATTTACATGTGCACACCTCAAGAACCCAAACCATACTAAAACGGCACGGAATAGATCGCCTACAATAAAGATGGCAAACATGCATACGTTTAGCCGGTTTTTGATAGGGGGCGGCATTTGGTTTAGTCAAAACCGAGGTATTCAATAACATGCATATTCCATATTTACACCTTCTCCTCTATCTCCGAATTCACTAGATGATTTAAAAGGAATTCACGAGGGATGTTTAATTTTAATTGGAATTCAAATGGTCATATCCTGTTTAAAATTAGAAAAAATATTATGTGAAACACGTTTAGAAACATTATTTTTCGTAACTCGCGTCTATTTGCGCAGCTCGCTTCACTCGTTTCGCAGCAATCCGCTCATTACGAAAAATAGTGCTTTTTCCAACTGGTTGCATAAATAATTATTGTGTATTAATATGTTTTTCTAAAAATAAAGTTGTCAAGAACACATTGAATAAGTTTTACTCGTCATATTACGAAAAAGTTCCAATTTATAACAAAACGGATTGACATTTGTGTCATACAACATGTTTGCGTCGCTAAGAATGTTTTGTTTAAGCATCTCATTTCCAATATACACGGTTCTGTATATTTTGGGACTGATTTATGTATGAATATATTTATTCGGAACAGCCAAGGTGACTTCTTCCCACAATTGTTTACTTAACATGGCGATATTATGAGAAATAAATTTAAGAATTATAAATATATTCTCATGTAATATGTTTGAAATCTTAATTTGCTCATTACGGATAAAACAATAAAACAAAAATTACTCGAATAAAGCTTAGCTTTAAAAAAATACTTTTTTAGTACATTCACTATATGCATTTTCAAAGAAAAATCACTTTAAAAGTTTAAGATGGCGGTTACACTAACTTGGAAATCAAAAATTATTTTTGGACACTTTAATAATAATTTTTTTCTACAAAGAATAGTTTCCAAGATCCACCACTTTGCATTATTATCTGGCCGCCCAGTATATTACATACGAGGATATATTGAAAAATTATCAGCCTACTATAGAACCAAACAAAATTTCAATGTCAAAATATTTTATTACTCAACATATTCTCCTCTTAATTGGATACATTTATTACAGCGAACCTGCAACGTATCTAGACCTATCAAAAAAAATGTTTCTTCTTGCTCTGCAAACCAGACCTCCACAAAGTTTATTACCTCCTCGTTGTAAGAAAATTTTACGACCTTTTAAGCTTTTTTCCAGTTGAGGGAAGAGATGATAGTCGGACGGAGCCAAATCTGGTGAATAAGGTGGGTGTTCTAGTAATTCAAACCCTAAATAACGAATTTTTTGCATGGCAACATGAGATTTGTGTGCAGGGGCGTTGTCCTGCAAAAACAAAACACCTTTGGATAGCTTTCCGCGTCTTTTCCCTAGTGAAAATGCACCATAGAAATCATATTGATCCATATAAGAAAACAAATATGGATTAATATGGTTCTATATGGATTCTATTTTTGTATATGGATCCTATGTGGAATAACTAAAATGATTTATTTAAAAGCTATCTGGATCTATATGGATTGTATATGGCACAATTTCCATATAAATCCATATAGAACCATATATATCAGAAACAAAATTGTGTTTTTATATGGATGTCAATTGTTGTATATGGACGAGAATTTCATACTGAATTCGAATGTGGTTTAGTTACCATATGGAAGTTTCAGAAAATTACGCATTAAATTCAAGGTAGAGCACGTAGCCGTAACCAAAGTTTTGTCCAGAATTTGGAGTGTGAACAGTCAATGTTTGAGGTGGCGTGCTGCGGTTAACATTTTTTTTGTTTCTTTGTGCTTTGTTGTTCTTTTATTTGATCAAAATGAATTATGCCTATAAGTAACAGTTTTATCGACGATAAAGTCAAAAGAATTATAAATTTAAATGACATTATACATGGTGAAAAGATTGTAAGTGATGGCAAAGCAAACATTTGTAAGTTATATAAAATGCGCTATGATGATGGACAGTATTACAAAGCTAATATTGTATGTTTAGGTGATAAGTATAGCTCTTAATCTATCTTTATATACATTTTTATTTGGCCTAATGATTATGCATTGTGTACTGTATTTGTTTACACAGCTTAATTTGATTTAGGTCTTATTTTTTGCCTTATGAGTGTAAATAATCTACTTAGAGTTAGAGTACATTTTTTAATCTATTTGTATTACTATCTATTTGGCCTATCTTGACCTCTATATAGAATTTATAGTAAATCCTATATGGAATTATAGTAAATCTATATGGAAATATAGTAAATGTTAATGGAATAACAGTAAACTTATATGGAATAATAGTAAATCACTGAGGAATTATTGTAAATACTATATGGAATTATAGTAAACGTATATGGAATAACAGTAAACTTATATGGAATAATAGTAAATCTGTATGTAATTATAGTAAATCTATATGGAATTATAGTAAATGTATATGTAATAAGAGTAAACTTATATGGAATAATAGTAAATTTACATATAGGGAACTTATAAGAATTTGTACATAATTTCCAGTTTCAGATACACACATTGAAACATATAAGTTCCATATCCATTTTTTATATGGTTCTATCTGGCATATTCACTAGGGTTCTCTTTAATTTTTTCCCGTAGAGTGGTCAGTAATGTCGAATAGTAATCTCCAGTTATTGTTCTACACTTATCCAAAAAATCAATCATGATTACTCCATGGCAATCCCAAAAAACTGAAGCAAGAACTTTTCCAGCAGATTTTTGGACACGAAACTTGTTAGGTCTTGGAGAACCAGAGTGTCGCCATTCCATCGATTAGGAAAACCAGACTACTGAATTGTTTCATCGGAGCCCATTAGAAGCCAATTACTGATCACTTTGACATCTACAAATTTGGTTCTTCATGTAAAATATTACAAAAACTACATTTACTTTTTCTCGCAAATAAAATGAAAAATTTGTAAGTTAGGTTTATACTGGTACAGCTACTTGTTTATTAAATGCACTGTTTAAATAATATCTTTAGTTTGTATTCGTATAAAACAATTTATTAGAAAAAAAAACAAATAAACTTATTAGCTAGTATGGGTCACATATAATAGACCGGGCGCTGGATGGAGTTGAGTGTGCAAAATGTGAGGACCGCATTCGGTGTATGGTTTTGAACTCAGAAAAGCATGCAGATTATAATTCTGGATGTTGCAAGGAGCCAAATGGGTCCATTTTTTTACACCCCACCCCCTTAGACATCTAGTAAATGGACTGAACACATACTTTGATTGTTTTAGTGAGAATATCCAATTGATTTTTATGATTAAAGATACTTACAGCTAGTGAAGTGAAAAAACAACAAGAAAATTAAAAATAAAAAGAATTATTATTGATAAAATAAAAATTTTGATTCCAAAAAATCAAATTTTAATATATTATAAATGAAAAAATGATAATTATCAATCTTTTTTATCCTGACAATCGTTATTTATGCATTTGCATAAAAAAATACAATAAATATGAAATTTTTTAGAGCCCATTGTTTTACAATTGGATGCACATTTACACGGTTGAATCAACAATTCCGGCAGTGGTTGCTTGGTCATTTGTCGTGGGTACAAATTACCATCCTTCCTTTCATAGCCTAAGAAGGTGTAATCAATTGGCTGTAGTTGAGTTTGGTCAGCATTTATCCATACATATGTTTGTACTGAAGCACTTAATAGATGTAAATGTAGAGCATCTGATGTGCAAATAACTTTTAATAAATTTAAGCCGAAACCGATATTTTGGGAAATTAACTTATACCGAAGTTCATCAGCTGTTAAGTTTTTTTTCGAAAAAAGATATGTGCAAATGTTTTCCAACTCTTTTAGCTGTTCGACACTTAGGTATGGATTTCCCAAATGCTTTAGAGCTTCTTGTACAAAATCCAACGATGCAGCCTTTAAAGCATTTTTTTTCGAGCCAAATCTGCTAGTCGAATCGCAACCACTCAGAGCGTGTAATTCTAGCAAAATACCACAAATATTTTCTCCAAGGGATTGAGCAGCCAAATGCCATCCTGAAATGAATTTCTTCTTATAGGAACCGTCGAACCATAAACCTGAACAGCCTAGACGTGCAAGCTTGTTCCAGAAGTAAATTCCGAGAATGAAAACATCTGTATCAGCACTAATGATTATGATATGGCCAAGTATGATGTTCACTGCGTGAAATATGTGACAAAACATCCTTGAATCCGCTTCTAAATGGTTAGAATTCAGGTCAGGTACTTCAAAAAATAAAGAACCTTGTAATTTGAAACATTTTGTTGGATTATCAAATCCTCCACAAATATATAACTCGCAATCTTCATTTATTTGTGCATATCTAGGGGCAGCGTTACATAGAAATCGAACTAGCTGTAACTTATTTTCAGTGCTTGAAAAGAAATTATTACAATTCGTTGGGATTTTGTTGTGCTCATTTGAAATGATAAAATTTTTCACCATTTGACCTTTACTCCGTAAAGTTGATTCCATGTATTTTATTGAAATATCATCATATCTGTCAAATACAATGTCTACTCGTTTTACATTTGGCTGCACAAAAAGATTATGAATTCTATTAAAAAATGCCTCTGCAAAATCACCAAATGTGCTGACATTTTTTAATTGGATCCGATGAACAAGTGCCATACCATCAACAATGTAAAGTTTTGAAATAGGTAGATTTGAAATATCCTGCCGCGTGTTTGTACCACACTTATAATTGTTCTCAATTTCAAGGGCGAGTTCTCATTCTGGAGATTTCCTGTAAAAACCTTCAGCGTCAAAAAGATACTCGCAGTAATTCAAAATTTCGAAAGATGCTAAAATTTTTGCATCAAATCCACGTTCATTAGCCAACAAAAATGTTTTCTGAATGAGACTTATATCTGTTACATCTTGCAACTTTTTATTAGAAGTACTCTTGTTTTCTTTTTCAGGAGTTACAAAACTGCTAAATTTAATTTTTTAAATAGGATCAGATAACTTTTTGCTTTTGAGTACGAATCGCTCATTTTCGTACGTTCTTAACAGTGCCTCTCCAATTTCTTCTATATTTAGCAAACATTGCCTACAAGTTTCTTCAGCAAGTTCACCAGTGTAAATATTTCGAAGCGCGCAATTCTCGTTGCCATTATGAGGGTTGCAGGCATTAATATACTTTTTTCTGTGACAGGAAAAAAATTTGACATTTTATCTCTGTTGACAGGTAACAAAATACAACTTTTCACGAAATTACTTTTTTTCCCACGGGAAAAAAGTGAGTCTTTTTCCCCGGATATATACACATATAGATAAAGGAAGATATTTGATTTTAGAATATTTTATTGAACATAAGTTACATTTCCTTTATATCAAGAGTCAGAGAAAACTCGGAATCAGACATTTTTTAACTTTATATTTTCCAAAATAACTACTAAACAATCACTGAGTTCGCAATTTTTGAATAAAATCACAGAATTAAAGTGACATATATTTGATTACTTTGAAGTTTTCCTTAGCAGCGCAGGTCTAATTGTCGCTATAACTACAACAGCTTATTAGTTTAAAAATTCAAATTTCATATCGATAACATTCTGACTTTAATATATTGTAATAATATGTTCTTTCACTATTGAATCGTCGTTTTTCCTGTCACAGAAAAAAATAGTGTATTATACACGGGAAAAATATTAGATTTTAGCTCTCGGTTTTCGTCTTTATTAATCCTCGATTGCGTCCATTCATCATGATAATTGATATCACTTGTAGAGTCTGCTTGTATTTGGAGATATGAAGAAAAAGCCTCGTGAATACTATTTTTAAACGAATGAAGGAGTAGCCATCTCTGCATCGCTTGTTCATTTTTTGTAATACCAATCAAGCCCCCCAGTAACTGCTGTAGATCGGTTCTGAGATTGTTCTAATGCTAAGTCGGGGCTTACTGCATTAAATTTACCTTCCGTTCGTTTGACGGACAGCATTCCTCTCTTCATATCCTGTACAACTTCTAAATGTAGTTTTATCATATCTTGTAAATAGAGTCACTCCACGAATGTGATTCATGGAGAAAAAGTAAGGTAACATTTGTCTAGTAGTTAGCAAATGTAATTCATAATTACTATTTCTATCAGCCATAACTGAATTTAACAAAATTTCTACCCCGCAGTAATTGTTTAAATATTTGAATATTTGATTTTCAGTGCTCACGGTGTGCAAAAGTTTGAAAAATTCATTAAAAAATCTGTAATTATTCTTTTGTATTGATCATATTTTTCGACTAGGCCAGAATGGTTTTTGTCTACTGTACTTTCTCTTATCTCTTGAAGACAAATATTTAGCTGTTGTAAAACATCTTGAGAATAATTCATACATTCTATAAATTCGGCAATTTGTATGCGTCTTAAGGCTTCATACAAGAGCTTATGTGCTCTAATACCTCTGTTATAATGAGTACCGTTCAAAATTGATGCCAAAGTATTCACACCATAAATATCAGCTTTAATAAGAATACCGTCGAGTCCACTCCCTTCTATATATTGGCCCAAGCATCGCAAAAAATTTGTTTGTAAATGAAACGATCCAATTCTCAATATCAAATTGTCAAATTCTTTACTTGTTAGTTGAATGTTGTTAGCGATAAGATATATGGCCATGTCACACGAGACTACAGCTATTTTTTTTTACTTACGTTGACATAATTTTTCATAGCGGTATACACAACGTCTTTGGAAGTCGGTGGCTGAGGTATTATCGGACTAAATCCAACAGTAGAAACAGGTGAGGTTTCAGACGATAGTATTTGTTGAAATGGAGTCCATCCTGGTATCGAGTTTGTAGATGATCGGCAGAAATTATTTTCTGTTAGACTGTATTGCATTCTGCACAAGACCCAGAGCAAATTATCAAATTGTAAATTGTTTTGACTATTATTTAATAAGCAGCTACTGTCCTTATAATCCGGTATTTAAGGCTGCATATTTTCTTGGAAATGAAGAATTTCTTGACAGTTTAAAAATGTTAAATCCAACTCGTTCAACTCTACTGTAGGCTTCATTTTAATAAAATTAAATTCATTGTCAGTGGGCTTTTTTTCTTGATATATCACCATAGCTGTAACATGGGTCGAGTCTTTCCCACTTAATGTTTCTTCGTTTAAATCATTGTTATCTATAGGTCCATGAAGAAATAACGATGAATCTCGAACTATATTTTTAGAAATAAACAATTTTTTGTCTATATCTTTACACACATATGACGTTGTTACTTCGTTATTGAGGTTTTTTAATGCTTTGTAATTGATGCAATGCCCACATTTATTCAATATAACGATTAATTGTTTCGATCGAGTCAAATGACGTACAGATTGAGCTAAAGCTATATGTTTTGGAGTCTGTTTTCCAGTAATCGTGTAATACACATCATAAAACACTGATAGTGCTCGTCGATTATAATTCTCACTTAATTTATTATTCTTTGCACTGAACAATGCTTGCATAAACATTTGCCAAGTATTCGGTAATTGACCTTTTTGTAAAAATTGTTCAATTAAAATTTCATCACATAAATATCCATCTCGTATTACTTTAGTATTTAATATTTCTTTTCGGAGTTGTTTAGCTACTTGAACAGTGTTGAATTTACGGTACGCATTCAATGACTTCATCCAGTGGTATATTGCCCATAAACACCAATGATGATTTTGATCTGTCACTCGGATATGAAAATAAAACATTTTCACCATACTTATCAATGAGCAGTTATTTCATAACGCGATTTTCTACAATTGCATCTTCTATTTCAGTGAGTTCAGCTAGTCGCTTGGCCAAGAATGACACTTCAAAAAAGTGAGATGTTAATTGATGTTTCAGTTCATCAATCAGCTTTTCAAATGCCTCTATAAGTATATCATGTGTTATTTTAATTGATGGTCTGCCTGCTGGATTGTCAGAATTTCTTGGTAGTCGCGTATAATCACGATAACAATGTTTATGATACCTCACTTCCATTGCAAATATATCAGCTGGTTGTTCGCACGTACCAATTTTTGTGAAAATATCATCTTGTTTTTTTCGGGCAGTATTTAAAATTTGTTCCGCTGCTGAAATTTCAGAACATAAAAAAAAGAGTTTTGTTCTTATTTCTTGTTTGTTTACCACAGATTAAACATTTCTATTTCGTTTCAAGTTTTAATTAACTTCTTGATGACCGACGAACACGTTGGCTACCTGAAACATTTGCTTCTGTATAGGAGGTGGAAGTAGAGGCATTCTCCTGCTTTAGTAATGCTAATTCTCGACGCTTTATTTTCTCTTCACTAATATAAGTTGCAATACAAGCTCGATGCCAGGAACAATTGTGTGCAGTGAAGTCTGTATCACTTTCTATTTTCTTACTAATATCATATTTTCTGCGATCCGCTGCTTTTTTAATACTAATAAACGTTTGTGGCTTTGGATTCTTCACTAAATCACCCGTTTTATCACAAAACAAACACGACAATTCATTTATCTTTCGCTTCTTCACATTTATCACTTGTAGTGACATTGTCCGCGCTTTTATTTAAATAAATAACACTAATAAAACAGTCGACTGCGAAAAAACTTAAATATTATTACTTAAATACGCAAAAATAAACCGTTATGGGCTACAAATAATTTTCTACTGACTACTCCAAGCGCTATGACTAAGCAACGTGCCGAGCAGGGAGAAGGGTAAAAGGGAACGGGACCAGCACAGCTGCCGGCAACATGTGATTTTCTATTATTTAGGGTCTCAGGTAAAAGAATTTGAGCATAGTTGCCGGTCCTCACATTTTGCATACTCAACTCCATCCAGCGCCTGGACTATAACCCGAAACGGACGCCAGGCTAACGTAATATGAGTCAAATGTGTCCGGTGTCCCGTAACACATAAAAGACAATATCACAAAATTATGCAACGCAGTGAACGTGTTAACAAATTGCAATAATGTAGGATTTAATTTCAATCGCCAATTTTTTTTTTGTTTTCCATAAATTTTTCATGTTTTTGCCTAGTATACCCACATTTCTTTTATTATAGTACTCTAATTAAATCATTGGTACTCAGCCTAATAAATTGTGTTTTGACACTAAAAATTAAATAAGAATGTCATTATGATAACTCGGGATTTAAAAAAATAATCAAAAAATCGTTTTCCCATTCAAAACAAAAATAACGCGGGCGCTGTATCTGACGTACATTCAAAATGAATATATTTAGAGAGTAGGCGATTGGTTATATGATGTATATTTTAATTGTGATGTTTGTATATTTATAGACGGATAGAATCGTGTATTCGATGTTTATAACTTTTTAATTAGTTGATCTTTGCAAAACCATACTTCCTCCATATTGAGTTACGTATGTTAGGAATGTACTATTATATAATGTGTTGCAAGAAATAGATTTGCTAGGTCAATAGTAAAAAGAATAATAAATAGAGTTTGTTTTATAAACTTCAATTTTAGTGCACAATATTTTCGAGAAACGGAAATTTGAATGTTTAGAATTCAAAAACGAATCTTCAGTGTTCTTTTATAAAACTTGTCAGGCAGTTTTACTAACTTGAAGTACAAGTATGTAACAAGTTTCTTTAGGCACTAAGACCGTCAGCTTAATCTTTGAAATATTAAGGTCCACATTTTCACCACCTTCTGATAAGTGTGAGATAGCTTATTCGCAACTTTTGTCTTTGTCACTTGACATAAAATTACTTATTATACCTTTCTTAAGCTTTGGTCCTTTTTTTATTATACCTTTCTTAAACTTTGGTCCTTTTTTATATAGAAAATAAAAAACAAATTTTGTTTTTCAAGTTGTTTGATATGTATGTCAAAATAAGATGTAATTATCTTGTCATTATTTACTTACTATGTCTTTGAATAAGTACATAAAAGTTACTTTACGAGAATAGAATCGTTTGTCCTTAATTATATGAAAAACAAATACAGTTCACTTATTAAATTTCTATCACAGGGAGCAAAGGGAGTGAAATGATAAGATCGAATAACGATTCAAAACTTTCAAAATGCCAAATTTACTCAAAAAAACTACAAGTTGAACAAGGTCAAATACAACTAAAACCGATCGCGAACTTAAGAATCCAAAAAAATCATGACATGTCATTCTTGAGTTGTCAACTTCATTTTTTAATGCTTCTTATTTCGTTCACGAAGGGCTGCAGGCGTAGCTCACATTTTCAAACACCACTCAGCGAACCCGGACATGTAACACTCATGAAAAAGAAATGTTAAGGTAAACAGTTGCCTACAACCTTATTGGATTATTTATATGATAATTATTATTATAACAATTTACCAACTTATTATTCTAAAACTCCATAACTGTAATTTTGGATTAAACATATTGCAATGTTTTTCTTATTTATTGAAACAGTAAACCGGTGGAATAAACTTTAAACGCACGGTATGGCTACTTACTAATTTATTTAAACACTACACTACTCACTACTTATATACACAGTATATTCACTTAACCTAATTTATATAAACAGTTCACTAATTTATATTCACTTATTTACTTGTTTATCTCACGATGTCAAATTATCAACTCCCCTAACTCTTTCTGGTCGTTTTTTTTTATATTAGTGCCTTTTTCACTAGATAATTGTAGATTGCAGCTTACTCAACAATTGGCTTTCTGGCATTTTCTAGATAAGACTGGTCACAAAAACAATGTTTAGATAAGATAGTCACAATCGTAAACAATTCTAAGAATCCTTGCGCGTCTGCCATAATTTTAACTTTCATACCTGGCTTAGACAGAGTCGGATTTAGGGACTATACCAGTGTGCTGTTTCGTAACATTACCCCCTCCTTAAATGGAAGTTCCTCCTGGAACTTTTGGGTAGCCGAGACTGGATGTTTGAATCGGCAACTGGCCCCATTTCTACACTTTCCGATCTTATGGAAATAGCAGGGCACCGTATTCATCGGATACTGATAACGGGGGTTGTAGCTGCAAATTAATATCTGGACACCGGTATCTTGAAAGATAATCTCTACCATGTTCCTGATGATACGCCAATCCAACTGGTTACTCGCTATCTTAGGCATAGCCAGTTTCTTCACACTGGATTCCAACACATGGTCTCGTAGGTTTCGAAGTGCTTCCCACACGTCCCGGTAGGTAGGTCGATCTTGAAATTCATTTTTAGTTACCATGTAGAAGACGTACCGCGAATTATGTTTCAGTTTCTTACCAGGGGCTGGAATCTGGTCTTCAAGTTTTTCCAATTGCCCGAACTTCTTTCGAAAGATGGATGCCAACCCTCGTGCGTTCTTGAGACGAGCGGGGATGTTGTATGCCAGTGAATAATCTTCCGGGAGAGTGAACAAATCTTGTCGTTGTTCTGAAGTGACTCCGTATCTAGCTTTTCCGGTTCCTCCATACGTGCCCATAAATTCATCGAAGGTAGGGTCAGACACATCTTGAATATGGTTTACTCCTTTCTCTAGGTCATGGTCTCCTTCGAATGGCGCTAGTCGTCGGGTTTGGTGAACTACTTTCGGGTTTCCGTTGGGGATCTTGCTTATGCGATATATAACATCATTGATCCTTTTCTTGATTGAGAATGGACCATCCCAGGATTTTTGTAATTTTGGAGAAAATCCTTTTCTCCTCATCGGGTTGTGTAACCATACTTTGTCCCCTTCTTTAAAACCCCCTTCTGTGGCCTGCGTGTCGTACCGACTTTTCATTCTGTCGCTGGCAACTTGAAGATTTGTTCGAACTAATTCGTGAATATCGTCCAGGCTTCTTCTCAATTGGATCACGTAGTCTTCTCCTGCTAGATATTCTACAGGCCGACAGCCAAATTCCTGGTCACAAGGAAGCCTCATTTCACGTCCAAACAGGATTTTTGCAGGTGTTTCACCCGTGGACTCATTGACGGCAGATCGATAAGCCAATGCGAATAGGGAAAGATACTGGTCCTAATCTCTCTGATGGCTGGAAACCACTTTGGACAGGTATTTTCCAATAGTCCTGTTCATTCTCTCGACCATTCCATCTGACTGTGGATGTAATGCTGTTGTCCTGGTCTTCTTCATTCCCAGCTTCTCGCAAATCTCCTGGAATAGATGGCTTCCAAAATTTCTTCACTGGTCACTATGGACTTCCAAGGGCACTCCAAATCGGCTGATAAATTCTTTCACCAATACATCCGCGACAGTTGGTTCGGGATATCGTAAATTTCCACCCACATTGTGAAATAATCCATTGCAACCAGTATGTATTTGCTACCATTTTCTGTCGTCGGAAATGGTCCAGCGATATCTAAAGCAATCCTTTCGAAAGGGCTTCCAACATTATACGGTTTCATAGGTGCCTTTCTCTTGCGATGTGGTCCATTACTCGTAGCACAAATCGTACATTTCTCACACCAGTCCTTCACATCGTCGGAGCTGTTCATCCAATAAAACCTTTCACGGACTCGCAGAAGAGTTTTCTACACTCCCAGATGACCTCCCGATGGACTGTCGTGTAACTTCTTCAGTACATCAGCTACTCTCGTTCTAGGGATAACTAGCTGTCTCCTCATCTCGGAACCATCATCGTTTTCAAGGACTCTCTTCAACAGCCCTTCTTCCAGGACAAGGGAATCTCACTGAGCCCAATATGCCTTGAGTGTCGGTGAAAATCTTGACACTTCTTGCCATGTAGGTCGCCGATTTTCTTCCTTCCATTGCCGGATCATCTTCAGGTGAGGATCATTCTCCTGATCTTCTCTGATCCTGGCGTGTGATCATTCCTCGTTAACTCTAATTCTTCAAACTGCATCTTCCTTAGATTTCGACTTGTTGCATTGAGAATAGTCTACAAAGCATGACCGTCTAGACATAGAGTGGGCTTTTCGGTGATTCACATCAGCTGGATGTTCACCCTTGTTTGATTTCCTCTGTGACTGGAGTTCTTGGGTTACAGGAGTCTTGGGGCGCTTAGATGGACTGCTTACGTGCTCTAGCTCGCCACACTTCCGGCGTTTGATCTTCTTCGACTTCTTGTCTGCCATACCTTTCAACAAGTTGACGATCTGGTCAAGTTTGTCATCGTCATCTTCTTTCTGCATCGTACTACCTTTGTTGTACCGCGAGCTCTTCGTGGCTGCTTTGCATTTAAGAGGTTCTTGGTTTGCAGGAATCGTAGGACGCTCACACGAACTGCTCGCCACAATTACAGCACCTGATTTTCTTCGGCTTCTTGTCTACCATACCTTTCAAGAAGTAGACGATTTGGTCAAGTCAAGGATTTAGGGACTATACCAGTGTGCTGTTTCGCAACAATATGCTTGTATAGATACCTACAAATATATAGGTGGTGTTCTTCCACTCATTCAAATGCCAAAATTATTGGAGATTTGGTAGTGATCCCTATACTTTTGCACCGATATAAGTTTGATAAAATTTAATTATTAATCTCTTTTGTTGTTAATTGTTATTTATTAATTACACTATCATATTCCAAATATGTGCTTTTTGTAAAAACTTTTCAATACCTTCTTTAGTCAAAATTTTGGCATTTTTGGGATTTCTTTTTAAAATAGCGTAACTTTTTAAGAAACTCGATTAGGTTATTTCATCAACACTGATAAACTTGAAATTATGATATGAATTAACAGTTACATCTAATCCAAAAAAAATATAAATTTTTTATGCATTAATTAATCATCGTGTCATTATATTTTAATTATATAATTTTCTAAAAGTGGCCAATGATTGCCGCCGGTCTTTCATTTCATTAATTTTAAACTTTACAGTGTATCATCAGTCTCGAACCGCCCTGTATCAAGCAATTAGAGAATCAATTAATTATCTATGGCACTTACGATAAATAAGGTCATGGCGTAGTTGTTTGAAGTAAAGTAGTAGTCAGTGTGAAATATTGAAATTTTTAAGAGGAAATAATTAAAATGTGTTGTTAATAGATGTAACACGTAAACTTTGTTAACATAACATAACTTTTAGTCAGAAATGTTCGTTATATACTCAAATCAGATACAAAGTGTAATTGCATATATATATATATATATATATATATATATATATATATATATATATATATATATATATATATATATATATATATATTATAACATATTGATTATTTAATCCACTAAACTTTATAAAAAAAATATATTATTATTATTTCTAAATCAGGTTTATTAGAATCATTTATTTGGGACACACTGTATATATGATCATTTGAGACACCCTATATACACATCAAAATCATTGTGACAGATAACCTACAAAAAAATTTGAAAATTCAAAAATGACATTTCAGGAAATCATGAAAGAATGTATAAATACAATTTTTTTGGAAGTAACAGATTTTACGTATTAGATTATAATAATACGAGATATAGATATAAGTGCAAAATTTAAAAGTTTATAAATAATTAACATGTAATAGTTCGCGTTTCGAGTGCGCCAATAGAGATAGAGATGAAAATAAACGGTTTTAAAGATTAAAACTAACTTTTCCGCATCTGTGGCCCTGAAAAATATTCTATCATAAAATTGTTACTTGTATACAGTTCGGGGAATGTATCGTGCTAACAAACCGAAATTTATCCAAAAATAACCAAAAATGTAGTATATCTGTACTCGCTCTAGTCAACTGAAAATCAATAGGGTACATCTGTGAGACACCTTGAACAATATTCAATCATAAAATTGATTAATCGTAGACTCTCTGGAGGCTGTATCGTGCTAACAAACTGAAAATTCTTCTAAAATGACAAAAATTTGGTACTTCAAGTACCATAGCACCCGTTGTACTGGCTTTAGTGAGCTGAATATCAATAGGGTTAATCTTTGAGACCCTCTGAATAATATCCAATCATGAAATTGGTCACTTGTATATACTCCGGAGGCTGTATCGTGCTAACAAACTGAAACTTCTCCAAAATGACAAAAATATCGTACTTAAAATACTGTAGTACCTGTTGTATTCGCGGTGGTGAGCTGAAAATCAATAGGGTTCATCTGTGAGATGTCCCGAATAATATTCAATCATAAAATTGGTGACTTGTTGAACTCCGGAGGTTGTATCGTGCTAACAAACTGAAATTTCTTAAAAAATGACAAAATGTCGTACTTCAAGTACCATAGCACCCGTTGTACTGGCTCTGGTGAACTGAAAATCAATAGGGTTCATCTGTGACATGTCCTTAACAATATTCGATCATAAAATTGATGACTTATTGCACTCCGGAGGCTGTATCGTGCTAACAAGACATGTAAGAAAAAGTGGCCGACGACAACGACGACGACGACATACACACAGGATTTTTTTCTAGAAACCATTTTTTCGTATTGTTGTTAATGGAAAACGTAAAAATAACTCAAAATTTTTTTTCAAAATTCCAACTTTTTTTGGGGTAAACCAATACTTTTCTCGCATATTAGATAGGTTGGGCGGAAAAGTAAAAATCATTTGAAGGCGGATTTAGAAAAAATGAGATGGATTGAAAAGTAGCGGTGGGAATTCAGAAAAATTTTGGCAGATAGAAGTCAATAGGAAGATACTCGTATATGAGAATAGAAAATGATCTAGAAGAATTAAAATCGAGAAATTGAAAATTACAATATATACCTTATTACAAACAGAATTCTGGTAAGAAAATTAAATTAAAATTTATTGACACAGAATACAAATTATCAAGAAGAAATAAATTACAACATATAATTTGCAAACAAAATTTCGGCAACAGAATTAAATCAAAAATTTATTGAGACAGAATACAATGTTAATTTAACTGCCAAAGAAGTGTAGGAACTTTATGGTTCTATGGATATAGCGTGTCATATTGTTGAGCTCATATTTATAGACATTCTCGTTTTTATAGACATTTAATTTTATTATAGTTAATAGGTTAGTAATTTAAATATTAAAGGAAAGCTTACCTTTTTAAAAAAATTATGAAAATACTAAAAGGTATTTGTATAAAAATTTACAGGAAAAGGTGTCTGATTGTAAATTTGATTCCAAGTATTATATATCGTATTCAAATTAAAAAAAAGAAAACTATTAAAATTTAATAGAATAACTATTGTTAAAAAATTATTCATTATTAAAAATTATATTTTCTAAATTTATTCAATAAGGGCACGAACCGCAACCCAATTACGAGTGTTATGATTAATCATATTTACAGCTGGCCGACATAAAAAAAGGAAGGGAATCAATTTTTTTAACCAAATTTCATTTTAATTTACCCAGTAAGTAGAATATATTACAATATATATATATATATATATATATATATATATATATATATATATATGTGGAAGAACAAGCGGAGTAGGATTCCTAATTAAGAAAACCTGGAAAAATAGAATCATAAGGATAACAAGCACCTCAGACAGAGTAGCCAGCATAACACTAAGACTCTCCAAAAGATATACTATCCAGATTATTCAGGTATACGCCCCAACAATCAGCCATAGTGACGACGAAATAGAAGAATTCTATAATGAAATAACCCAAGCGCTCAGCAACGACAATAGTCACTTCAAATACATAATGGGAGACTTTAATGCCAAAGTAGGACACAGGAAAGACCAAGAAAAAGGAATGGGGAAATATGGATTTGGAGAAAGGAATGAAAGAGGAGAGAGATTAATACAGTTCGCACACTTTCAGAACATGTATGTGGCAAACTCCTTCTTCAAGAAGAACCCTAACAGGAAATGGACGTGGGAAGGCCCCGGTGCAACTATCAGAAACGAAATAGACTTTATCCTCACCAATAAAATTAACACAGTAAAAGATCTAAGCACGCTCAACAAGTTCACTACAGGAAGCGACCATCGACTAATTAGAGCTCGACTGGTCTTAGATATAAAACTAGAAAGGTCAAGACTAATCAAAACCAACACAACGAAAAACATAAACAACGAAAGGCTGAGAGAGAACTCTCACCAATATGAAGCACTACTAGAAGAAAGACTACAAAAAGTGGAATATAACAACCCTGAACTGATGGACACAATTCTAAACTGCGCCGTAGAAGTGGGAGGTCTGCAACAACGAGGTGAACACAAAAAACTAGCTCCGGAAACAAAAGCACTATTACAAAAACGAAGAGAAATGAAAAAGACAACAAACATTCAAAGAATTGAATACACCGAACTGTGCAAGGCGATACGAAAGAAAATCGCAGAAGATATCAGGAATTACAACGAGAAACTGGTACAAACAACAATAGAAAACCGTAAAAGCTACAAAAATGCAAAAGGGGCACTAATAATAGGGAAAAGACAGATAGTTGCATTAACTGATGGAAACACAAGAACCACAGACAGGAATGAAATAATAGACCTAGTAGCCAAATTCTATGGAGACCTATACAAGGCTCCTGAAAATTTGGAAGAAATAATAGAACACTCAGAAGATGCCATACCAGAAGTTTTGGTGGAGGAAGTAGAAATGGCACTGAAAAGCATGAAAAATGGCAAAGCAGCGGGAAATGACGGCATCATGACCGAAATACTCAAATATGCAGGAGCTAAAACATGGAAGTACCTTGCCAAACTATACACGAACTGTCTGATGTCCAGGAGCATACCTAAAGAGTGGAACAGCGCCCTTATAGTGTTGATCCACAAGAAAGGCAGCAAAGAAGACATTAAGAACTACAGACCAATAAGTCTACTACCAGTGACGTACAAGGTATTCACAAAGATCATTCACAACAGAATACAAAATACACTAGACTCGGCCCAACCACGAGAACAGGCTGGATTCCGCAAAGGCTTCAGTACAATAGATCACATCCATACCCTCAAAGAGGTTATCAGTCGAACCAAAGAATACAACCAACCACTAGCACTAGCCTTCATCGACTTTGAGAAAGCATTCGACTCTATATATCCCAGAGCAGTGATAAATGCCCTGACAGAACAAGGGGTCGACAAGCCATATATTGAGACCCTAGCAAATATATATAGGGAAGCCAAAGCGAGAGTTAGGATATATGAGGGCACACCAGAATTCCCCACCAGCAGAGGAGTTAGACAAGGAGACGCAATATCACCAAAGTTATTTACACCAACACTAGAGAGCATCTTCAGAAAACTGGGCTGGAACAACACAGGTCTGAATATAGATGGAGAATACTTGAACCATCTAAGATTCGCTGATGACATCATCCTGATAGCGAGTAACCCTGGCGAAATGCAACAACAAATAAATGAATTGAATGCAGCAAGCAACGAAGTAGGCCTTAAAATAAATCTGAGTAAGACCAAGATAATGTATAACGAACTGATAAACGCACAAGAAATAACAATTAATGACACTGCCCTGGAAATAGTAGAGGAATACATATACCTGGGTCAACTAATACACATATCAGGCTCTCTACTTCCAGAAATAAACAGAAGAATCAAATTAGCATGGAGAACATTTGGACAGAACTCTATCATCTTCAAGTCTAGAATGTCACTCCGTTTGAAAAAGAAAGCGTTTGATCAGTGCGTACTACCAGTATTAACATACGGCTGTGAAACCTGGACCCTGAAAACTGATATCATTAGAAAACTCCAGGTAACGCAGAGGTCTATGGAACGATGCATGCTTGGAATAACAAGGAGAGATAGAAAAAGGCTTGATTGGATCAGACAAAAGACCCAAGTGATAGATGTCATAAATAGAATCATATACCTAAAGTGGCAATGGGCGGGGCATCTCGCTAGAAGGACAGACGATAGATGGACCACAAAGATAACGTAATGGTATCCCCGAGGCGTGAAAAGACCAAGAAGACGCCCCAACTTAAGATGGGACTACGACATAAAGAAACTCGCTGGATCAACTTGGGGCCGCATAGCTAGCAATAGACAACAATGGGCCCACATGGAAGTGGAATATATAAATATGTAAAGGGAGGCTACACCATAACAAAATGGTTGAATAAGCTGCATATGATGATGATGATATATATATGTATGTATATATATATATATATATATATATATATATATATATATATATATATAATTGTGTAGTAGATAAAAATGTTTTTATTTAACATTGGTTACAATATTCTTATTTTTTAGCTATGGAATTAATATTAGAAAAGGCTATAGTAGATCAAAAATGATCATACAACATAATATTACAAATTATTTTGACAATTTAATACACAGAAATTACCTAAGTACATTTCTAAAATATTAATTCATTAAACCAATAGCATGTTGAAGAAATTAAAAAACAGTTTAAATTTCACCTCTTCAAATACTTGCACACATTCTAAATTTGCTAAGAAATAGCATAACCTCAAGCTAAAATCTAATATTTTTTCCGTTGTAAAGTAAATAACTAATTCATTTCTAGAAATATTTTTAAAATAATCTTACCCTATTAAACAAAGTATGGCCCCTGAAACGTATGCGATACATCCTGGTTGGGACTTAGTTGTGGTGTCTATTTCAGCGTAACAATATGGGCATATCATATGCGTTGGATGTTTTCCTACGGGCACAACAGTCGTTACGATTTCTGGACCTTTCACAACTGCAACAAAAAAAAATTATAACATTAAGCATAAATTGTTTCATTATATTTTATTTAGCACGTGATTTTGGATACAGAGCAGCTAAGTGGAAATGTGTTGGACATATCGCAAGAATGGACGGAAATAGGTGCACAAAAATAACAACAGAATGAAAACCATGAACAGAAAGAAAAAAATTCACGTTAGAAAGATCGCAGGGTAAAATTGGATATGAAAAGCTCTCGACAAAGAGGAGTGGGTGAAAATGGAGGAGGCATATATCCACCTGTAGATAACAAAAGCTGAATATAGAGAGGGATGGAATGGATCCATACAAAAAATAAATGGCGGACTAACGGAACAGATATATATGTTGTGGACTAAGTGATTAATGGGGGCATTATTTATAATGCCCGGGCATTCTGTATAATGACACATCAGATCGGGTCAAGTGATTAATTATTACCTAAACTTCATTATTTATCATAGTGTCTGGTCATTATGAATATTGCTATCTGATCGTCGGGCAATTTGTTTATTTAAGTACATAGGGCGAAACAAAACGCGTGACACGCGCTTACCAATCAGAGCCCACGGTAGCTGCGGCGGCATCGTTGTTACAGAGAGCTCCTCTCCTCAGTGTTTTTGTTTTTGCATTGAAAAGAAATAGACGAACGCGGACGGTTTATATTTTCGAATTATATAATAATTGAATTGTTGTGCTTGCTATTTTTCAATAGTGTCGAACTGAGAATTGATACGGATATTCGACCTAAACTAAAGTGTAAGTATTCCATTATTGGCTAATTAGTATAGTATTGTATAATACATTATTTTAGGATGGATAAATCGAAATTGGCTGACATGAATCGTCGATTTGACGGAAGATTAAATGAGTTAGTGTCACTAAAAGGTCAAAACACTCAGTTTTTCACTAGCGCAAGTTATAGAGAGATGATTCGAAAAGTTAAATCTTCAAAGTCTAAAGTGTCTAATAAAAAACCAGAAGATTATCAGCGTTTGCGATGATTCGATGTAATGACTATTGGAGAAACAGAAAAACTGATTGTTCCGGTAAAAGAAGATAACTTAATTAGGTATTACGTATGTAAAGAAGAAATATTTCAGATTTTACATGATACCCACCTAGCAATTGGACATGGCGGAAGAAATCGAATGGAGAAAGAGTTGAGTTTGCGCTATAAAAATATTACAAGAGAAATGATTGTCATTTATTTAAATTTATGTGACAACTGCGAAAAAAAACGAAACGTTCCAAAAAAAGGTTTAGTTGTTAAACCTATTCTCAGCAGCGAAATGAATGCAAGGTGTCAAGTAGACCTAATTGACATGCAGTCACAAGAAGATGATCAGTATAAATTTATACTTGTATACCAAGATCATCTCACGAAATTTGTGCAGCTCCGTCCGCTCAAGAGCAAAAGAGCCGAAGAAGTTGCATATGTACTACTTGATATTTTTACAATATTCGGTGCTCCAAGTATTCTTCAAAGCGATAATGGCAGAGAGTTCGCCAATAAAATAGTTCAGGAAGTTTGTGACATGTGGCCTGAATTGAAAATTGTGCATGGTAAACCAAGACACTCTCAGAGCCAAGGATCAGTAGAAAGGGCACATCAAGATATCGAGAACATCCTAAGTACATGGTTGGAGGATAACAACACAAAAAAATGGTCAGAGGGATTACGTTTTGTGCAATTGATGAAAAATAGAGCTTTTCATACAGGCATTAACTGTTCTCCATATGAAGCCATGTTCGGGACAAAGTTGAAAGTAGGACTGAAAAGTTCTTCTATACCACATGAAGCTATGCTCGATGTCAATTCAGAAGAAGACTTAGAAAAACTGTTGTCTACCGAAGGCATTATCACTGAAAAGAGCCAACTAGAGTCCAGCGAAAATGATGAAGTAGAGTCCATAGAAATAGTCCAAGTAGAATCTGCCGAAATAAACCAACTAGAATCCAGGGAAAATAACGATATACATTTATGTTCAGCCGGCCCAAGCCAAGTTTCACCACACACTACCTTAAATGTGTATTGTGAAGAAACTTCGGATTCGAAACCAGTACCTGCAAACGAAATAGCTTCATCAGAACAAAATGTGGAGAGAAAGAAAGAAAATGTTCTGGTTGTTAGGAAATTGGTTTTAAGTAATTTGCAGAAACAGGCTAATAAAATGTTGGATGCATCTAACGCTAAATATCCCGTAGCTAAAATAGGTGATACCGTAAGGGTCCGCGTTCCAGATGTTGATCGAGCTCGTAGCGATGGAAGAAATATTCTTGCTACCGTAATTGAAATAACAAGCACAAACCTTTTCAAATTAGGAACAATACATGGTATTTTGAATCAACTTTATTCAAGAAACCAATTTACAGTGTGCAAAGAACGATTTGTTTCACTTGAAGATATTCCGGAGTCAGAAATTTCACTGAGAGAATGTGTTAGGATGTCTTCTAAGTGTGGAGGGCAAGGTTACAGTCGATGTGGTTGAAAAGGTGGCTGTACGTCTAATAAATGTAATTGTCGCAAGGAAAAAAACTCTGTAACTCAAAATGTCATCAAAGCAGCAATTGTTCTAATAAATAATTATTAATAAATCCTCCAAATATGTTACTTATGATAATTTTGTATATTAAATTAAAAGAATGGAGATGAAACATGTCTTCTTATTATCCTGCCCAATATGTGATAGACATTATTTATAAAGCCCGGGCAATTTAATTATTTCAACAATTATTATCACATTGCCCTCTCTTATTGGGCATTTTTCAAAATGTCCGGGCATTATATATAATGCCTTATTAATTACTTTGTCCATAACATATATATAAGTAATGGCGTTCGACAAGGTCCGCTCATGATTAACATTGTAATGGATGAAATTATAAAACATTTACGCAAACTAAGTGGATACAAAATGGGAGATAATGAGATAAAAATTTTGTGCTATGCTAACAATAATAATTGTTGCAACTTGGCAACTGCTACGCTTGCTACGATTACGAACAATTAACGAAAGCTTTGGTCTGTAAATTACCAGTCAAGTACCTCCGCTGAAATGGCGCCTCTTCAGGAACCCTTCTCAGTGGGGGTGGAACACTTAGTTTCTAAAAGCCTACTCCTAGGCCCATCAAATCCATTAAATTTGTAATAATTAAGCAAAAAAACATTCATATATTGTTAGTGGAATTTATTATATTTTCCCTTAGACATTCCTGTATTCTATCACTTTATCTTCTAATGCTAGTTTCATTATAAAGTCTTCTGATGCTCCAAACTGTTTTTTTCTTAAAATCCATTGTCCTATCCAAAATAGACACATCTTATTTTCGTTTCTGCTAAATAAAACATTCTAAAGCTCTTTTTCGAACACGTTCACCTCGAATTCAAATTTTGTTGATGAAACCCAGTTTTCACTTTTAATTCACGCGGTTTAAAATGAAAAAAAAACGTAGAATGATAATAGTTTTAATAGAAATCCAAATAAATTTAAACTTATAACATATTTAGGTAAATTAAATCGTCTACCATTGTATACTTCATGTCATAGAGTTTAATTTGGCCATTATAAACTGTAAGTAGTCATATGTACTTTATGATGCAATATATTTATACAAATTAAAACCACAAATTACTTTAATCCAAAGTATCACCTAAACAAACAAAACGTTAAATTGTTGTTATTTTCAATAACATGTCCTACTTAATGGTGATGGACGACCAATAAATGGTAATATTTCTATAATGAATTACTAATCAGCGTTACTAGAGATACATATCAATAAGTTCGAGTCCGAGGTGTATTTAATTCATTTGTAGATACGTTATTTTTACCCGCACATTTTAGATTCAAGATAAATATTTTTGAAAACAATAATTTTGAATATTAGCCTCGACAAATATTAAATTTCTTTTCAAGTACTCACACTTTCACTTTAGAATTAATACTGTTCTAGTTTCTCGTTTACTTTCTAGTATCCGCAGTTATCAAATTGTTTTATAATGACTTCCTATTCAAATGAAGTCTTGTATAAAATATGCGGTGCGTTAGGGTAGGGCGACCGCCTAGGGCGCCGAATATAGAGGGGCACCGCAGATTTCAGGGTTGTTCACATTTGTTTCAGCTTCTGTTTATCGATGGAATATTCTAACCGATCACTTGGGATTAGTTACTATAAAACAGATCAATGACACACGTTGTGATCAAGAATAAGCAATGTTAAAGCAGTCCGTTTTCAAATTAGAGCCATTCTTGGCTACTGGAACTCAGAAAACTGGTGTTCAAGTCTCTCATGAGGCTACTAATGTAGTCGTAGAGTTAAAATATTTCAGCTTTATATTTACGTTGGTTGTGCTCGAATTCAAAATCCTTCCTGAGCAAATACTTGATTAGTATATACACAATCATTTAATCATACACTTATTATTTCGCAACCTCGTGATTCCGAAATACAGTTGACATCCCTTCAAAGTCCTCGATAATTCTACTGTCAAACCAGCCTCGCATCTGTTCATATAAATATCGCAGCAACCTGAAAAATCCTCATCTGTTCCAGTCCATCGCTCGAGGTGATATTAGCAGAATAGGTCACTGAATCAAACCAACTCATAGTCAACATCACCGGCAACGTGTACGCCAACCCACTTGTTCCGTCGAACTTTTCAGTTCAACAGTTCCTAATAATAACACTGGGAAGTGTATATTACAGTTGTTCTCGCCAAAAACAATTTTTATTTATGAAAATTGATTAAATTTTAGACCCTAAATCCAATTGAAGCCACACCCACCAGACGAAGGAAGAACATTTAGTCCTCAGGTAAATGTAAAATTCCCCGAAAGCTAATAAGTCAGGAAACCTTTAACTGGGGAGGCAACTCCTTCTGGCAGTGTTTCTACTGTCGGTGTTAGCTTTTACCTCCATATCCCTCACTAATTCATAGTAAACTATTTAAAAATAATCTCCAGACGTCCCAGCAAACACAAATGTATATGTTACATAAAAATATATAACAGGGGAGGAATTCTTTTTATATAAAACGGTTATATATTTTTTATGTAGTATTTGTGTAACAAAATCTATATAAATTTTGTTCTATATTCTCAATATTTATATTATAAAATGTTTTATATATTGGATATATTTACTTTTATATGTATTCAAGATGTAATTTCTGCTACATAAATATGAACATTTTTTTATATATATTTAATACGTAAAATTTGTTACATACATTTTTTTATATATTTCATATGTATTTCTTACGAACCTCGTCAATTGTCTTTCTAAAGAAAAAGAAGAAAGCTCTTCAATATTATAACCTTTAAATTGGCACGAGTCGATCTACCCACATACCTGCAAGTATAATAACGTTTTAGAAGGTTTTTCTTTAGTTTTGTCTGTGTGTTTGTTTTTAGTTTTGTTCGTAGAGGAATGGAGAACACATCATGTGACTGTTATTATTATTTTCAACAGGCAAGGGGCATCGCCAATGAAGCCGTTCATTCAACTGTCGTTTACAAAAGATTATTTAACAAACGTATTAAAAAGGTTAACTATATTAAAATATATAATGAAGTGAGCAATTCCAAATCACATTATACCCATCTTACTAAAGTACTTTTCAAGATAATATTTTCGTTTTAACTTACAACTTAGACATGATTTAACAATAATTCCCTATGTAGGGAGTAGTTATTCGGAAACAAATACCGCCGGCCAGGTATGCACTTATGGCTCAAGTAGATTTTGTAATAATATTAAATAAAATACACATCTTTAATCCTCTGACCAAGACAAAATATCTTGAAATGGATTAATTAGCACTTATCTGTTGAAAGTTATTTATATACGAATACTTAGATTAATATAAATTATGAATTTTAGGCAAAATAACTGTTTGAAACGAAAAAAATTGAAAGACTTCTGAGATTTATCAATAGGACAGAAAAACGATACATAGTACAATCTTACAATGGTGTCGGTGAACCAGAAATACATAATATTGAGGCATTTCACTCATGGTTAGGACATATTGATAACTACAAAATAAGGAACTTAAAATCAATTAAGTTATTTCAAGGTATTGTTACTATATGATTTTCTAATATAATATAATTAATATATACCTACATTTTTAGAAACGTTGCTGACACAGGTTAATATGACATTCACTGATTTTGATCAATTCACCTTGGTGTGGATAAGGCTAAGTGAAAAAACTCCAGAGGGAAAAGAAGGGCGACACTGTAACCCTTCAAAACAATGGATAATATCCCTTAATATTGCCCACTCGCTTACAAGTGGACCTCGAAAAGTCTTCTAAGAGAATATTTTCCATGGTTAATTATTGTTTTGTTTTTGAATATTCATTTGTTATGCATTATTATTTTATATTTTACCATTTAGTTTTTTATGTTAATAAAATAAATGTACTTATATGCATCTATTTGCTGTTTTGTTAGTAACTAAGTACCAGCTACTAAATTCCATAGATAAATACCATTTACAATATATAAGTATTAAATTGTATTAAGTTGCTTTAAGTTTGAAATATTCATAAAGTAGGTATTGAATAATATAGTAACAATAGTTCCTTAATCTTTTGGCCATCAACGCTACTAAAAATATTGTATTTCATTTCATCTATGAAAAATAATGTTTCAATAGATTTTTCTGAATTTATTATAAATTAAGAATTTCGGTGAGTTTTTTCATAGATCCAATGAAATAAAATATTTTAGGTAAGGGGTGAGGCAAAAGTAAAATTAGGTAACTTTTGTTACATCTATATTATATAATATTTAATATATAAATATTCTCTAGATATTATCTCATTTTCACATATATATTACAAAGTAATTTGGAAATATTTGAGATATAATTTGTAATATGTATTTCTTATATCATTATTGTTCCCTTGCTGTGCCGGCCTTTGTCAGTATTCAATACATAAATATTATCTAGTTGTGACTTCAGTTTTATATAACTGTGACTTTTATATTTCAAGAAATATGTGACATATATGTATTCAATATGTTTTTGAGTTTGCTGGGGTACCAGTAGCTAAAACCGTCTCATACTACCTCGTTTTCCCTGCTCCACCCTAATTTGCTCAACAACCCTCCATTCCCGACGAGTACTTCACCCTCGTCGGGAGAACCAAACCCCGACCTACTCAAACATCAACTCCCATCAACAATCCTACCCTACCACAAACACTAAACCTCAGAAACCTTCCCCTTCTATATTCTAACCAGAAATCCCTATTCCACCTCTTAAATACCTTTGAAGGGACAAGTCCTATACCTCAAAGCCAACTTCAACTGAACCGCCCTTGTTAAAATTTCGTCCCCAATGGCACCTTCCAAACTCCTTAATAAATCCATAATGCCACCGGTGATCCCAACATCCCCCATTCTACACAACGTCCTCCCTGTCGAGTCAAAACACTCACACCGACATTTTTCTTCGTCTGCAGAAAAGTAGACGCCACCATCCCTCGAAGAGATTGGAAATGCCTCGCAACTACAAGAGGGCGCTTGGTGCAAAAAAATATGAAGAAGAACTGAACACAGCAATTATTTCCATCCTACATATTTTAAGTATAAAAAGAGCGACGCAAATTCATAATATACCAAGACAACATTGCTCAACAAAATGAATAAAATGCACACCAAAAGTGTGAGGGGCCCTACCACGTTGTCAGAAGCTGAAAAGAGATCACTTGTTGACGTGTTAATCGTCTGTGCAGAATATGGCAGCTCGCTTACTGTATTAGATTTGAGGGTCATAGTAAAAAGTTATTTCCACTCTGAGAAAAAAAAGTTATAAATGTGAGAACCATTTGCCAGGAAAGACTAGGCCACGAACTTTCTAAAGCCCAACAAAAGCCACCTAACGCAAAGATCGTGCCTGAATTTCGAATGTGTAAGAGCTGAAAAAACTGAAACAGAATTTCCGAATATTTTGAGAACCTAAGAAAGAGAATTGAAGCAAAAATAATCTTAATTACGACGGGACGAACTTGTCGGATGATTCTGGTAGGAAGAAGTGCATAGGTATTGCGGCAAAGCAACAAATATCCAAAAACAATAATGACTTCTACAAAAACTGCCATTTCCTTTATGTTTGCAGCAACAACTTCTGGAATTTGCTTGTCTCCGTACGTCGTAGTAGCCGATTTAATCGAACAAAATCAGGCTGCTTTGACACCTGTTGTTTTTTGGACCTGCTCCACAACATTGTTTTACCATAGGAAAACAGTTCTGGCGGGAGACAATTTGTCTTCTCACATGAACGCACATAGAAACAATATTATCTTTTTGCTACCAAATTCTACTCATCTAACCCAACCGCTTGACGTTTTTTGCCCCTTTAAAAAGAAGATGGAGGGAAATACTAACTTCATACAAAATTAAAAATCCAAGGGACATCACTCTAAATTAATCTACTCTTGCTTTACCTTTAAGAACACTGATGGAAAAAGTTGAGTTCAAGAATAAAGCAAATATAAAAATCAAGTTTCGAAAAACTGGGATAAATCCTTATGACGTTTAAAAATGTTACCAGATATGAAATTGAAGAACAATAAAAAAGTAGGAGAAACAGTTTTAAACTACTTAAAATATATAAGAAGTCCCGAGATAAAAAAACAAAGAAGGTGCTATAAGTAGAACCAGGCAAGTCAGTAGGAGTACAAGAGTTAGAATTCGAAAATGTGACTAAAGAAGAAGTTGAAAGAAATGAGGAAGACCTAAACGAGTTTGAAAATACACAAAAAGAAGCCGAAGCATACATGGAACAAGCTGAAATGAGAGTGCCTTTGGAGATAAACCAGCCATAAATGTTGACGATTTTGTTTTGGTCGAATTAAAGGCCAGGAAACGAGCCCTTCATTACTACTAAAATTAGAAGAAGATGGGTTTTCACCTTTTTATCTTTTTGTTCTTTCACCGATGAAAAATAACCTCGATTCCAGCTAGCTCAAATGAATCGAAAAGTTTATTCAACGGTAGAATAGGGATGGATTCATAAATTAAACATTTTTAAATTGTAACACTTGAAATTTTAATTTGCAAATCACACATATAGGATATTCCTACGACCGAGTGTTTACAGGTAAGTTTTGAATATAGATAAAAATATTTGGAGTAGGCGTTATTGAGTAATGCATGTATTGTCGTAAATGTGTTACAAACTTTCAGGTCCTTATCTTTCAGATAATAACCCTTTGTGAATGGTGAGTGTAAAGATAAATTAGAAAGTTCTTACTTGTATCACTGGTGGTAAGCTCAACGTCAGTTCTTGCAGTAATTGTGATGACTTGACCTGGGTCCTCCTAGGTTTCAGATCTGATGTTATGAATAACTTGGCACTACTATATACTATTCTACCACAAATGAATCAAGTGATATGGAAATGATCAGAAAGCTTAGAGGAAGCAAAGATTAAGAAAAGCGGTGAGTGGAACAGCGAAGCTCAGCAAATATAGTGAAAGATATGGAAAGAGAGAGAAGGAAAATAGAAGAAATTTACTGAAAAAAGTATGAAATATGTGGAATATAAGTTATAAATTTAATTTAAGTGAATGGTAGATGATTTTACTTACCCAAGTTATAGAGGTTTTTAGATTTTGGTCCAGATCCGATATAGATAATTTTATCTACTCTGACAATTATGACCAATAAAATCTAATAAAATTTACTCTTTTCAGCTTATAAAATCCGAATTATAATCGAAAAATTAAGGAACCATGTGCTCCGAATGAAAGCTGATATAAAAAGAATGAAGGATCAAAGTCCAATCAAGTAGATTTTGTAGGCCTTCCACGGAACATTCAGCGAAGTAGTAAGTTGGATTCGCATGTAATAGTAAAAGAAGAAGGATAAATTGTTTTCCATGAATATGATAGATATTGAA
Source organism: Galeruca laticollis (assembly GCA_963921935.1). Classification (NCBI taxonomy): domain Eukaryota; kingdom Metazoa; phylum Arthropoda; class Insecta; order Coleoptera; family Chrysomelidae; genus Galeruca; species Galeruca laticollis. The sequence continues at coordinate 63,916,325 of OY998176.1, read as the reverse complement.
TATCAAAATATAAAATGACAATTCCACTTGTACAGAAGAAGTTAAAACAATAAATTAGAGTCAACAAAAGTGCTTCGGGTTTTAGTTATATTTTTATAACCAGGAAAATTAGTGTTTTAAACTTATAATGATAATGATATACGATATCTTATTATGATTTAAATAAATAAAGTTCTGTTGTAAATGTAAACAAACCATTGGTTTTTGGTTAAAGTTGAAGTTCTTGATATCACTCTAAACATTGAAGAGGTAAGTTTTAGTATATTTTCGGAAGAAATTATTATGTTAACCATTTGGTTATAAGTGCATGATAACATTACAAACATATTTTGTTTCAATTTTGAAAACCGTAACAGAGTTGATGGAGGTCAGATTTTTGAGAAAAAAAATGGCCCTAAATTTACTTTCCCCATAACCAGTATTACCGTATTTCCTTTATATTATTATAGTATTAACTAAAGAAGATTATATATTAAAATCCAACAATTTTATACAGGCAGGAAATTTTGAGATCCTTAAAAAACCGACTAAAATCTCAGAAGGAAATAAATTTAGCAGTAGATAACGCTAAATCAATAGTTAATGATAAAGAAAATTAAAAATTAGATTTTCCAATCCACAACAGCCTGAACTTTATTTATTCAACTCCATAAACCCAATTAGACCAGCTGTCTCTTTTTCCACGGCATCTTCATTTGAAATTTCAAAGATTCTCATAGATATCACTTCTAAATACTGTGATATCATAACTTTATTAAAAGTGTGTTTAAATCAGAATGAAGAGGTTTATAGCAGTAAAGATGGTTTGATTATGGGCAACCCCATCAGCCTCCATTAGCAGGAAGTTTCATGGATAATATAGGAAAAATTATTCATAAACACCCCCTTAGTAAAAATTGTATGTACTGGCATATTAATATGTGGACGACATTTTGACTGGATTCATCGGTACAATTAGACAGCTTCATTACTCACATTAACTCAATTCATAATAATATAAAATTTATCGTAGAACTTGAACAACATAAGTCTATGAACTTTTTAGACCTTACGATTTCAAATATAAATAAAAATCATGGTTTTTCTATATTCAACAAAGAACTAAATATCATAAAATAAATAGCAGTTAATAATAATTACGATCCAATTTTAATTGATAATATCATAAATAAAAAGATAATAAAACATACTTTAGAAAAAGTATTTCCTTCTGATAAAAATAAAAATATATAATTTAAAAGCTTTAGCACCTAAGATCTATAATGTTAAGCGAGCTAGTTACAGAAGGAAAGCGGATGGGTTTAAAAAGCAATGAAAACAAAACAAAAATAATGAGATTTGGGAAGAAATGTCAAGGTGGAAAGGTTAAAGTTGACTGCAGTAATGCACAAGCATTATGTTTCATGTGGCATGAAGAAGTGGCTGGTCGAGGAGCGAATCATTTTTACCCGCCATGTACATGATGGTTTTAAAACATATTCCAAATCTGAGTTATATTAACCATAAATTCCTCACTCCTGGACACACCCATATGGAGTGTGATTCAGATCACTCCGTAATAGAAAAGAAAAAGAAGCGATACCCTTGTCCCATAGAGCACCCACGAGACTGGATCAACTTAGTCAGATTGTGTGGAATTAAGAGGTCTTTTCTAGTTACCGAAATTTCCAGAACAGATTTTTTTGAGTTCTCTTCCTTGTATAAAACTATTTTGCAGCAGAGAAAAGTTAGTGAGTCTGGAAAAAAATAATTATGAAAAGAAATGAAGTGGTTTAGAGTTTCTCAAAATCCAGGTATTTTTGAGTATAAAACGAGCTTAAATGAAGATGAGCATTTCAAGACAGTAAACTTCTTAAAAAAAATGTAAAACATGGCCTAAAAATATGAAAATACTTTTGTCGTACACTGGTCCCAATCCCATCAATATGGAAAAGAAAAAAAAACTTTATAGAACTTTTGCCTTACATTTCTGAAACGTTTCAAGACTTCTATAAGAATTTGAAAACCAAAGAAGATATACTTTACCGGATATAAATACCGAAAGTGACGAAGAAGAAGCAGAAAAAAGAAAAAGATTAGATAATTTCTTAATAAGTACCCACTGAATGTTGTTTATTTCATTTTGACATTTTAACCTTTACGTTCCTAGGATTTACCTATATCTTTGACTTAAACCAGAGTTGTTTTTTTTTAATAAAGTATAGTGTAAAATGGTTTATGTATTATTTTTTTCAAAAACTTTTAACTTATTTTTAATTTATTGGTAAGGTCCTTTTAAAATGCATCATTCAAAAACCATATAAAATATAATTTTTAAATAAAATCCCTCCCATTTTAAATGTCAGCAAATTAAGCTTAATTAATTTTCAATTGCGTTTTTCTCAGAAGTCAATATTTGGACTTTATTCTCCAACACCAGCCATATATAAAACGATTATTAGACCAGTAATTATGTACTTAGCTGAAACAATGATACTGGCGAAAAATGATGAGGAGAAATTGAAAAGAGCGGAAAGAAAGATAATCATAACAATAATAAGCCCAGTAAAAATCAGTAAAGAGGAATATAGGATAAGAACGAACCGAGAAACAACTGATTAAGTCAATGGCGAAGATGTTATAAAGAAAATGAATGTTCAGCGAGTTAAGTGATTAGGACATGTATGGAGAGAAGGAACAAAATCTATAGTATACAGAATGATACAATTGGATCCTGGTGGTAAAAAAGGACGTGGCAGGCCTAAGACAGAATGGTTAAAGGATGTGGAGGATGACTTAAGAAGAATAGGAGTTGGAAACTGGCAGGTAAAGAGAGGAAACAGGAAGTTGTGGCGAGAAATAGCGAAAAAGTGTAGACATATAATATGGGGACTGATCCACCCCAACAAGAGGATCTAGAGAGCATTTTTGCGGCGCAACCTAACTAGGGGTGTTAAGCCCTTATTATTATTATTAGTGACAATTGTGATAACAATTATATAGAACTTTCAGAATTTTGAAACTAGAATTTCAAAATACAAACTTAGTTTTGACAAAACAAATAGATTCTAACTATTCAAATGATTTATTAGAAAACCAACACACTTCCTACCCGAATTTTGAAACTTTACATGTAGAACATAAATCCTTTAAATTAAATATTTTAGAAACTCTTGAGATGAATAAAAACAAATATACATGTAACCTTCTTATCGACCAAATATATATCAACCATTCTCCGTTATTAAGGGGTGCAGCCTAGCTCGCGTCCGTAGAAGAACTCTACACGTGCACCCTGGGTAATGCTAAATGAGCTAGAACTATAGTTGGCGGTTAGTCCTATCATTTCTCCGAGTCCCCAACTTAATGTGGAAGGACTAAGGAGAGCCAAATGCAAAGTTTTATCAAAGATTTTACGAGAACATAAGGTTCAGGTAACGCATGTAGGAAATGAAACCGATCTAAAATCAAGGGGAAAACTGACAGGATATGAAATTCTTGGTGCTATCTACCACCACATATATGGATGCGTAACCTATATAGGTATTATCATTGAAAACGCTCGCATGGTAGACACCAATATTAGTAACAATAACATTCATACTATCACGGTGAAGATCGAGCAGCTTACAGTGGAAAACATATGTCTTCAATCTCACTCCCCGACACTTTAGCCCTTAGGACTCATAAGCCCTGTTAGCTTATTAAGCAAAATATTTATGCAAACTCTTTGGAAACAAAAAATAGGCTGGGAGAACCTTTGCTACCCGCACTTGTAGATGAATAGAAAAATGTCATCACAAATATTCCCATTCTCGGAAAGTTGACAATTCCACGTCACCTTTTTTCTAAAAAAGAAATTGAAGATATTCAGATTAACGCGTTCGCAGACAGTTCTCTAAAGGCATATTCGGAATGTGTTTATTTTCGCACCCTGTATTCTGACAACTCGGACGGTTATAATTTAGTCGCTTCTAAATATCGAATTTGCCAATTCCCCCTACTGTCACTATTCCTAGATTAGCACTTGCTAAATCAACACAGAGAATAACTTTTATTTTTGAAAAACTTAGTTTCGAGTCCATGAATCCATGAAAAGATTCGCAAATAGCCCTTTACTGGATAAACTCACACCCTTCACGTTGGTCCATATTTGTAGCTAATCGAGTGTCACAAATTCAAGAATTATCCGCAAAATGGCAGTGGCGTTATGTCAGTTCGGCAGACAATGCAGCTGACCCACTTTCTCGAGGCTTATTAGCTCACTATATTTTAAATTCTCCAATATGATAGCACGATCCTGCCTGGTTACTAGACCCCTCGATAAATCTAACTAATTTTGCCTGTACAGAAAAAGGTAACTCTGAGTGTTGTAGGAAATATTTCAAACCCTGTCGTTACTTTCTGGGAAAACTTGTTTCCAAAATTTTTTAAATATTCCAGACTCACACAAACTGTTGCATACTGTAACAGATTCATTTATAATTGTGAACATCCTAGTGATAAAAAATTAGGCCCCTTAAATGTTGACGAAATTAAATCTGTCATCAATCAAATTGTTAAAAATGTACAACTTATACATTTTTCAAACGAACTTTGTGAACTCAAAGCTGGGAAACATCTATCTAATAAAAATATCTTGTCACTCAAACTATTTGTTAAATAAAGATAAATTCTCATGTGTTGGTGGTCGCCTCACCAACGCAGACATCCTAGAAGAGCAAAAACACACAATGTTGCTCCTTCGAAAAAGCACGTTGTCTAATTATTTTTAACTCACGAACACAACCGCTTAGGCCACGCTGGAGACCAGATGGTATTCTCAAATATTAGACTGCAGTTTTAGCCCCTAAACGCATCTCGGAAAATTTAGAGCATTATTAGAAATTACAATAATTGTTTTAGATTTCACCTCCAACCGGTTCAGCAAATAATGGGAAATTCGCCTAAGGACAGAACTATTGTACTAGACCTTTCCAGAAGGTAGAAATAGATTTTAGAGGACCTTCCTCATCAAAATTTCTCACTCTAAAGAGTTTGTTATATTGTGTGGTTTAGTTTATAAGAACCAAGTCGTAGTCTTTATTATGCGCTGAAAATTTAGGGTCCATTCGATAACGTGTAAAATTTGTCTTGTTAATACTTTTTACTGCTTCTAATAATTTCGTTTATACTTACTTAGTTTTAGCGATATTAAATTTTTTCTTCTCTCATGGTCAGCAGCCACACTTTATCGTAGAACATTTTTTCTTATGCGTTAATGCTTTGTTAGTGCCTCTCAGTGCCTCTCTCCTAGTGCCGGCTAGAAGCATTAGAGATGTGGGTGTATAGAAGGCTCTTAAAAATACCCTGGACAGACCACATCAGTAATGAAGAAGTTCTGAGAAGATTAGGTAAGGACAGAGACTTAGTTGTCGACATAAAGAAGAGAAAAACCGCATACTTGGGACATGTATTCAGGAGTGATAGAATGAGGCTGCTGAAAATAATAATGGAAGGCAAAATAGAAGGCAGACGAGGTATAGGAAGACGCCAACATTCGTGGTTGAAAAACATAAGAGACTGGACCGGACTAGACTCACATTCCTTATTCCGAGCTGCTCAAAACCGAACCCAGTTCGCCGAGATTGTTGCCAACCTTCACTAAGGTGAAGACGGAACCGAAAGAAGAAGAAGTACCTCTCAATGATATAAAAAATGTTGTTAATGCTTGGGATGGTTCAAAGAAAATTTATCATCAAGGTAAAGATATCAAGTATTTTTGTAGTTCTTTTTACTGCTTCTCATTGTGTCTACTTTATTGCTTATTTTGAATTATCGCCACCTTTTCATGCTCTTTAGCTAAACGTGAAGTTCTTTGAAATCAACAAATTATACATATCAACCGCTGACTTCACGGATCGAAAAATTTAATCTGATCACAAAATTATTTTTGAACTATCGGATCACCGATTTTCCCTCATTCTGATTAAGATAACCTGGAGTAAATACTTTAAGTGTAAATACATGATATTTTTTCAAAACGTTACTTATTTTTGGAGAATGTATTTCAGTAACAAGGTTGTTATAACTATTTATTTTATATACTAAGTTGTTTGTTTATTCCTCTCATTCGCAACTTCAGGTACGGCGTAATTGAGAATTGCTATTAGAATATCTAAAGAAAGACGCATACATAAGAGGTATTAACATAAATATATCTAGCATAAAAGGAGCACTAATTAAAGCATTTGCTGAAGTTATTCAAGAGTTTTGGTCTGAAGACGGTTCAGACACAGTGGTTAATACAGTGTCATTGAAAAGTCAGATTCAACGATTGATATCAAGGTTCATGGGATACACTCAACATGATGCACAGGAGTTTCTTCGTTACCTATTAGCAGGACTTCACGAAGATGTCAACAAGGTATATGAAAAACCAAAGCCCATATTAACAGAAGTTGATGACAAACTTAGTAACATTGAGAAAGCACAAGAATCTTGGTTGAGATATCCGAGAATGGACAACTCCAAGATTGTGGATAACTTTGTCGGTCAATTAAAATCAACACTCAAGTGTACACACTGTGGTCACTGTTCAGTTACCTACGATCCCTTTTGGGATTTATCTCGTTCCATACTCCAAAGAACAGGTCAATCACAACTTTCATAATGTGTAGATTCGTTTAGAAGAGAAGAAACACTCGACGGTGATGAGAAACCGACATTTTCGAAATGTAAAGAACGAAGACGATGCACTAAATCATTCTCAATTCATAAATTTCCGAAAATATTCGTTATTCACCTGAAGCGCTTTTCGCAAACAGAAAGATTTAGTGGAAAACTTAATGTTGTATGTACAACCTCTACGCTATATCAAATCACTGTGGAACCACCATCTCATCCCTACACGGGACAGTGGCACGAATATAACGATTCAAGGGTGCTATTAATGTCGTGGGAATCTTTAGTCGGTGGAGAAGCATATGTTCTCTTCTATGAACAAGATGACACAAAGTCCCACCTTTAAGTTTAATAATTTTTTGATTAGTTTTTAAAGTGCATATTTTCATTGTAAACCAATGTTTTATTTTGTTTTTTCTGCAAAATGTATTTATATACCCACTAAGCAAGAAACATCTTTAAGACGGTTGAGTTACGTTATTTTCAAGTAACTTACAAGATGTTCTCCTTTAAATATCTAATTGACGCAACAGGTACGATTTTGTGTGACGTTCAAATTGATTATGTTTTTGGAATGTTAAATGTAAGCATATGATTCTAACGTTTTCAACAAAACGTGTTAGAAACGTAGCATTCATGTTGGTTTAAAAAATGTTTTAAGTTTACATTGCCAACATGTTTTTGCGTCAACTTCTTTGTTAAATATAAATGAAATGTAATAGAAACATAACATTCTTGTTAATCTAAAAAATGTTTATTTTTATTATATCAGTTCCGTTGATTTATAAACTTGTTTGAATCACAAATATTATAAATACACCAAAATTTTTAAGTAAAGCATATGTCGTGTCTAATCTTTTTTTAAATATATTGTACAAGTTTTTCAACTTGACAAAACAACAATGTATTTCACTTTTATCACTAAAGCACACCCGGAACGCGCCCTTAAAACCGTATCATTGCGAAGATCAAGTGCCGCCAACCATAACCTATGATACCAAAGTATTCCCCCGCGTCCCTTTTACTTCACTTTATATTATTCGTTCGCTTTAAAAAGCATGTGTTTTAGGAAGATGAATCGTAAAGTAAGTACTAAATTCACTAGTTTACCCAATTATAGCATCTGCTACTTTTACCTCTACTTATAATAAGGCTGCGATTATAAATAATAAATAGGTCAGTGATCTAAAATGTATTTATGTTATATAGTCCTTTTCGAAGTGAGAGCTCGCCTACGTCCGATCACGGATATGGTACTGCAAGAAGAAGAAGTCCTTTTCAAACACTTTTTCGGCGCATATAATACGAAACAAATACTCACTTTCAAAATTTTGGAATAAATATCGAAATATTAGACTTTGACAACCTTGTGAATAGCTGTAATGTCACAGCTAAACAGATAGTAAGTAAATATTATCAGTAGTAATATAACAAGAGAGTGAGAATAAATTGAAAATAATTTGACAGATTTTTTGAAAACTTGTTGCCAGGCAATAGTCACGAGAGCCCGCAGGCTCGAGTGGCTATTGCCAAATGGACTTTATGGAACTCTCGAGTTATATTTGACTAGATTATTTTTTGATTCACAAATTTTTACAATAAAAAAGATCAATAAAACTATCATAAAATTATTGAAAGATTTAATTTAATTAATTATTACAATATACGAAAATATCGTTGACAACTATCTGACACTTGCTAGACAAATAAAAGCAACAGTGATTATTCCCGAAAATAATCACAAGAGCTTTATTCCCACTATAATAATGACATGATTGATTGAAACTTACCCTTGTGTCAAATAAAGAAGCATTTCATTGGTTTTAAGAAACGTCAAAAAATAATCAGAGAAAGAATAGCAGTAACGTATATGTTTGGATGAGATTAGTCAATATTTTCTTTTAGAAGTTATCGATCTTTCAACAACATGTAAAATTCGAGATTAATACTTAGTATACCCTTGTTTTCAACATATGTTTCTTAAAATTTTTTCCATGCAACAAAATTGCAGGATACTAAAGCAAAACATTTTTTAAATTTCACTTTAAGTGTAGTTCTATACACTGGAAAATTATGTAACATGACTGAATGGTCTAATGTATTGTTCTTGTTTCTAAAACAAAATTCGTTTTTCAGTATAATAAATATCTAAGTTGCCGGGCGGAATGGACCGGAGTTCATAAGGAGGGGCTTGGCTGCAACTTTTCATAATAAATTGGCAATACATTGCTCCTGGACGGGCCAAAAAAATAATTTTATAAAAAAAGACTGCAAAATAATCAATATTTAAAAGGTTTTATATTGAACAATTTTTATTCAATATTCATACTTAATCATTGATATTCATCTTTAGATGCAGCACAACACTGTAACTGATAAGGAATTCAAGATCATAACTATGGATTGGTTTCGACAAGCTCAAGAGAGCAGAGCTGCAGCAGAGGAATTGGTAAATATAAATATTTTTGAACAATATTAGTAAACATTTACATGAATATTATTATAATTCTAATATTTGATTCATTTTTCAGAGGTACGTGTGTGCAGTAGATGCTTTACATAAATCTCTATATGAACATATTTATGTACATATGTAAAATAGAATATACGAGTATTATTTATTTCAATCTACATAAGTATATTATTAAAACTACCCAGAAAGTATTTAAATTGATAGAGTAGTGAAAGTAATAAAAACTCAATACTAGTGAAACAAAATGAATAATTAGCAAAATATAAACGCCTCCATCACATAAATACATTGTTTGATAAATATGGTTACAGTTGCATTACTTGATGTATGCACCAAGCTATTCTGATACATAGACATATAAGATGTGAAGGATGTCATATAATAACTACTGCATTTTTAGTGGGATAGGCCAAAAATCAAAATAATTATACTTTTTTTTATCAAAAGTTCCATAAGAATTCAAATCAATAGAAAAAACTGTTGCTACAAAGACAGTTCTTTCTGTCGGTATGAACTTGAGCTTTTTGCTAGAGAAAGTATAATTTTTTTGACCGATTTCCCACTAAAAATAGGTTTGCCTTAGTTTCTATTAAGAAATGTTACATTAATGTAACATCTCAAAAACGAAACTAGTATGTCATAGAATCGAAACGAAAATGTAACTTTAGTCACATAATCGTAACGTTAAAATTACGAGGTAACTGGAACATTCCAAGAACGGAAATAATATGTTATAGTTTTGTAACAAAAACGTTTATTTGTAAATGGGATTTTGTCATTTTTGCGGGCATTTTACGTAACTCTGAACAAGAAACAAATCCTTTTTGAATAACGTAACAATGTAACTTTCAACGTATCAGTAACGAAACTGCGATGTTTTTTTGCTTAGTGGGTATTTATATATACATTGTATTGTATGAACTCAAATTTTAAATATAGTTACTACTTCATTGTAACTCTTTCCTTTAATATAATATTTTCACAAGACGTTAAATGATAACTCATCGTGCAACCCTTTTGGGATGAAACTTGACATATACGCAAGTTGTCATAATAAATGATTAGTAATGTAGTTAGATATCGGAAAAACCTGTGATTAATGCAGTTAGTGCGTTCTATTAGCGAGTGAAAAAAAATCGGACTATGGTGTGTATGCCATAAGTCAATTAATTTATTTTAGTAATTACAGTTTTGTAAAATTTAGCTTCAGTTTTTAACTTATTCACATAAATATATGTATATTCTGGTAAATATAAGTATTTAAACATCTTCACGATTAATTGATAGACATACAATCTCTTCAGCGCAAGTTTACTGTAATTTGCAGCAACTTTGCGAAAGGTGTGTTGTTTAGATCTTAAAAACCAAAGGATCTGACCACTTGCGACACCCTATTTGTTTATTTTTAGTTCAATGATAAAGGAGTGGGTAATTAATTATTACCCACGTGCTGGTGAAAAGTTAAAAAACACCTAATATTTAGTAACAATCATAAATTATTAACATGCAACCTCTAACTAATTGATTTAAATATCAAAAATACAAAGTGACAAATAAACAGATTAATTATATATTAGTTAAAATTAAGATTCAGATCATTATCTAAATATAAAAATAAACCAGTCAGATATTATATGTACCAATCGAATTCACTTCTAACAAGAAGATACTTTTAACTGCGTCATTATTATTATTATTCACTTATTAAAACTAAAACACCCAATATATAATTTCCTCTCAAACCTTTTATTTTGTTACTTCTAATTACTCTGAAAAACTTCGATGATCTTAAATTAAAAACTTTTTCTTCCGGATATGTGACAAATTCGCATTAAAATGGTGTGAAATAGAATGTTGTACTTACAGGAATGGTTAGGTACGTATGGACTAGAGGGTGGAACACCCCCGACGGCTTGTGCATAACTTGGCGGAGCAGCTTGAGGGGGCCCATAAGGAGGGGGCATCGAATTATTACTTTTACTCATATTTACACAATACTCGCACTATAATCTAAATATATCGTTTATTTCACCAAACACCTTGCGAAACTCACTCGGTTACTAATTTTAACGATAGTTGGGTCAACAGAATGATAATTGGGTTATGCGAAATCGAGCGCGTTATACAAAACACACTTTTTTAATTGAAGATCAGCGTTGAAATGTTGCGGAGGTCATTCTCTATATATATACATTTACTATATTGCGAACGGCGAGAGAATAAAATCGAACGGCGAAACTATCAATACCGTCGGCAACGTGACTTATACAAAACTATAGTGATGTAAGAAGATGTGGCGAGCTTACTTTCTATATATTCCGAGCTCTTTTGTTGATATTCTAATAGTTCGAGGTCAAATTACATGTCGAACGGTTTCTTCCTTCAATAAAAAATCCATTTAGGCAGACTTTTAGTCAAAGGAATTTTAGACAAATTAAAAAATGTTGTTGTAAATATTCCTACGTAAAGGGGGAATATTGAAAGCCTAATAAGTAACTGCATAATATACACTGTGTCCATAAATTTATTAGAGAAAGCATATACATAGGAGGGGTTTCATACGTTTAATTCTGATTTGTGTGTTTATTTTTTCTATGTCAAAAAATCTCTACTGTATATCTGGAACTTAGTAAAAAAAGGGCCAATGTCCAAAAATTGCATTTAACAGCTAACGATTCTATCTCACTACTCAGATAACATATTTCAATCACAGAAAAGACCAACGTCTACAAGTATGATACTAATTAATTATTCGAATAATAGGGTGGCTTATGTCTATCGTAGTTTAATTGAAAAAGGGACAATCTCCAAACATTGGCCCTTACAATAATTTTAAAATCTCAAAGGTGTTGAATGCTCCCAGGTTTCACACCCTTTCTTGGTTGTACCGTACTGAGGACGGCGAATGAGCCAGAAACATGCATGTCTGCGGTTACCACTCTTTTCAGTAGCCCCCTTTTTCTTTTTGCGTGCAATACCCACTAATCCCTTTGTTGCATGTTGTTCATATGTCACGCACTATTCGTACATCTTGTTGTTATTTCATTAATCTGGGTCGGAAGTTTCAGACAGGAGTGTTATAGGCGCCTCCGTGTCTATGTTGGTTGTTGTCTCGAATATTCGAGATCATCAAATATTACTGACACAAATGTTGTGTTTGACTATCCTGTTATATTTTCTCATGTTTCATTCAACACCTTTGCTCCCAGGTTTCACACCCTTTCTTGGTTGTACCGTACTGAGGACGGCGAATGAGCCAGAAACATGCATGTCTGCGGTTACCACTCTTATTTGCGTGCAATACCCACTAATCTCTTTGTTGCTTGTTGTTCATATGTCACGCACTATTCGTACATCTTGTTTATATATATATATATATATATATATATAAGCTTTGGAACTGGGGATGATTTTGGCATCTAGGAACGCCAAAACGAAAAACCGCATTGAAATTTTTCCGAAGTCGCATCATATTACTCTCTACAATAGCCCTATTTCATTCTGAAATAAGCCTAAAAATCTGGTGGAAATATAAAAGGAATTAATCAAAAATTTATGGAACCTGGGCATACCCATTTAATGGAGGCCAATACTATCCGTGCTGCCATCGAATCCAGCAAAAGGAAAACAATAGTCGAAATGAAAGTACCACATGATTGGACTAATTTCATAAAATTTGTACGTAGAAACCTCTTGTTGAATGTTGCTAGAATGCAACAGATTTTTTGAATTTCAAGTGATCTTACATTATAAGCAAAATGAGGTAACTAAAGCTATTCCGTGGATGTGCATAAAATAAATTAAAGTTACCGACAAGAATCAATACCAGTTATTTTATAAAACAATTTTTGAAGAGGATAAAAGATATAAAAAAATTGATTTGTGTAGAGATTCCTTAAGAGGCCGAGCAAAAAATTTGGATATTGATGATCAATCAGAGCAATTAATTTGGAACCATTACCTCTAACAGATCTGAGAGTTAGCAATTTACAAGTGTTGCTTCCTTATATTAGCGATTACAACAAGCCTTTCTAAGAAAATCTTAAAAGATCAACACAGCTGGTCGCTGAAGACATTCCTAATATGAGCGACAGAGAGAATTAATTTTGCCACTTATATAATGCTCTTTCATTTCAAAAAATAAAATATTTTCTTCGAAAAAGCCGTTTAATTATTCATTCATTAAAGCCAATGTCCACTTTCTTCACATTTTTGTAAGGACTAATGTCCATATTTTTGTTTATTACAATAAGTAAAAAATATCATATTGTAATGTTTTTCTAATTTATTTAAACAGTAAACAGGTGGGATGAACTTTAAACACTCGGTGGGTTCACTTATCTAATTTATTTAAACACTAAACTACTCACTAACACTTAATTTACATGCACACAAACTTAATTATTAATTTATATCAACACTTCAATGTTCGCTATTTCGGTGTATTCTAGTTTATTTTTCGCGATCACTTTATCAACTCCACCAACTCTCCGTGGTCGGTCCTTTATATATGAGTGCCTTTTTACTAGATAATTCTAGATTGCGGCTTACACAAAAACAATTGGCTTTCTGGCATTTTCTAGATGAGACTGGTCACGAAAACAATGTCTAGATAGGATAGTCACTATACCAGTGTGCTGTTTCGTAACAATATTATAATATTAACAAAATCAAGAGTGCATTACAATGATGCGATTCAGAAGTAGAGTGTGTCAAACTTAGAGTATCGAATAAAGAGGGGTGAAATCAAATATCCATAATTTCTCAAAAATTAATAGAATTAGGGCATTAACAGAGTCACCCATCGGTTTTCGACGAAATTTAATCCAATCGAACATGTTTCGAGTGGATAATAGGACAAAAATATATTTTTGGAGTATTGCGAAAAATGCAATATTTTCCATAATTCAGATACATATTTGTCGGAAAATATTTTTCCTCTCAAAAATTACTGAAATTATGAGAATTGGGGTTCTTTGGTACGACAAATCGTAGCAGAGCATTTAAGTTAAAAGAAAACCTAGCTTCATATAAAAAATCGCACAGACCAAAATTGGAAATATTAATTTAATTTTCTAACAAAGTATTGTCAAAGGTCCAATCTATGATAGAAAAAATCGTGAGTGCACTACAATGATGCGATTCAGAAGTAGAGTGCGTCAAACTTGGAGTATCCAATGAAGAGGGTAAAATCAAATATCCATAGTTACTCAAAAATTAATAGAGGTAGGGCATTATCAAAGTCACCCATCGATTTTAGACGAAATTTCATCTAATCGAACATGTTTCGAGAGGATGATAAGCCAAAAATATATTTTTGGAGAACTGCGAAAATGCAATAGTTTAGCTACATATTTGTCGGAATATATTTTTCCTCTCAAAAAATACTGAAATTATGAGAAGTTGGGTTCTTTGGTACGACAAATCGACTGGTGCTGTCCATTTTTCAATGAGATAAATGTTTCAAATGTGAGCAGAGCATTTAAGTTAAAAGAAAACATGCTTTCATATTAAAAATCGTACAGACCAAAATAATGGAAATATGCATTCAATTTTCTGAGAAAGTATAGTCAAAGGTACAATCTATGATAGAAAAAATCAGGAGTGCTCTGAAATGATGCGATTCAGAAGTAGAGTGCGTCAAACTTGGAGTGTCCAATGAAGAGGGTAAAATCAAATATCCATAGTTACTCAAAAATTATAGAGTTAGGGTATTAACAAAGTCACCCATCAATTTTATATGAAATTTCATCTAATCGAACATCTTTCGAGAGAATGATAGGCAAAAAAAATATTTACGGAGAATTGTGAAAAATGCAATATTTTCCATATTTGTCGGAAAATATTTTTCCTCTAAAAAAATACTGAAATTATGAGAATTGGGATTCTTTGGTACGACTAATCGACTGGTTTTGTCCAATTTTCGATGAGATAAATGTTTGAAATATTAGCGGAGCATTAAAGTTAGAAGAAAACATGCCTGCATATAAAAAATCGTACAGACCGAAATAATGAAAATATTCCTTAAATTTTCTAAGAAAGTATTGTGAAAGGTCCAACCTATGGTGGAAAAAATCAGGAGTGCACTAGTATGATGAGATTCAGAAGTAGAGTGCGTCAAACTTGGAGTATCCAAAAAAGAGGGTAAAATCAAATATCCATAGTTACTCAAAAATTAATAGAGTTAGGGCATTATCAAAGTCACCCATCGATTTTAGACGAAATTTCATCTAATTGAACATGTTTCGAGAGAATGTTAATCCAAAAATATATTTTTGGAGAATTGCGAAAAATGCAATATTTTCAGCTACATATTTGTCGGAAAATATTTTTCCACTCAAAAATTACTGAAATTATGAGAAATGTGGTTCTTTGGTACGATAAATCGATTGGTGTTGTCCGTTTTTCGATGAGATACATGTTTCAAATGTTAGCATTCATATAAAAAATCGCACAGACCAAAACATTGGAAATATTAATTTAATTTTTTAAGAAAGTATTGTTAAACGTCCAATCTATGATGGAAAAAATCAGGAGTGCACTACAATGATGCAATTCAGAAGTAGAGTGTGTCAAACTTATAGTATCGAATAAAGAGGGGTGAATTCAAATATTCATAGTTACTCAAAAATTAATAGAGTTAGGACATTAACTAAGTCATCCATCGATTTGGGACGAAATTTGAACTATGAATGTTTCGAGAGGAAAATAGGCCAAAAATGTATTTTTGGGGAATTGCGAAAAATGCAATATTTTCCTTAGTTCAGATACATATTGGTCGAAAAATATTTTTCCTCTCAAAAAATACAGAAATTATGGGAAATGGGGTTTTTCGGTAAGACAAATCGACTGGTGTTGTCCATTTTTCGATGAGATCAATATTTCAAATCTTCGCAGAGGATTTAAATTAAAAGAAAACCTTCCTTCAGTTAAAAAATCGCACCGACAAAAATAATGATAAACGGTTTTAAAAATTATAACTAACTTTTCCGCATCTGTGCGATACCCTGAACAATATTTTATGATAAAATTGTCACTTGTATACACTTCGGGGAATGTATCGAGCTAACAAACCGAAATTTCTCCCAAAATAACCAAAATTGTTGTATATCTGGATTTATAGGATACGCTGTACTCGCTCTAGTCGGCTGAAAATAAATAGGGTACGTCTGTGAGGTACCTTGAAGAATATCCAAATATAAAATTGGTCACTGAGGCTATATCGTGCTAACAACCCGAAATTTCTCCAAAAAGGACCAAAAATTTGGTACTTCAAGTATCATAGTACTCGTTGTACTAGCTTTAGTGAGCTGAATATATCAATAGGGTTCATCTTTGAGACGCCCTGAATTATATTCAGTCATAAAATTGGCCACTTGTATATACTTCGGAGGTTGTATCGTGGTAACAAACTGAAATTACTCCAAAAGTGGCAAAAATGTCGTACTCAAAGTACTATAGCATCTGTATTACGGGCTTTCGTGAACTGAATATCAGTAGATTGTAAATTGGTGACATGTTGCACTCCGGAGGCTGTATCGTGCTAATAAACGGAAATTTCTCAAAAGATTACAAAAATGTACTTCAAGTATTATAGCACCCGTTGTACTGGCTCTGGTGAGCTGAAAATCAATGGTGTTCATCTGTGAGATATCCTGAACAATATTCAATAATAAAATTGGTGACTTTTTCTTCGCACTCCGGAGGCTGTATCGTGCTAACAAGACATGTAGCGAAAAGTGGCCGACGACGACATACACACAGGATTTTTTTTCGGAAAATGTTTTCTTGTGTTGTTCTTGATGAAAATCGTAAAAATTACTCAACATTTTTTTTCAAAATTCCAACTCTTTTTGGGGTAAACCAATCCTTTTTTCGCATATTAGATAGGTTGGGCGGAAAAGTAATAATGGTTAGATTATAAATTATTAACAATAAATATTTTAAAAACAAATTACTTACCTTTTTCATGTAGCTCCTCCAGCTCGCCAACTTTTAACGAACTCTGCATAAGTACTAATGAACCATTTATAATTTTACCTGTAAAGAGTGTGAAGTATCTGGGGGTGAGTATAGACCAGCATATGAAATGGAAATCTCATATTGCGTTTCTGGTTGTATGATATATACTCAAAGGGTTACCACCTGTGCATAATCTGAGAATATTGTATCATGCTTTGGTTGAACGTCATTTTCGTTACGAAATCCGAAGTTGGGGCATTGCATTCGAAACTCACTTGTTTCCATTGGAAGTTTTACAACAGCGATTTTTAAACACTTATTTACTCGAAAAATGCTCTTTATCGCACAGGTGATCTTTATTCTGAGACACTAGTGATGGATTTGAGACAACTTGATTTTCACAATTCGAACATTAGGTATCACATAAAAAACCAAGCAGCCCAACTTCCGTCCCACAACTATAACATCTGTCATCAACATCTTCTTAGAATCCCCTTAATATACAAGACTCTAACACAACATACTTTCACTTTCTTATTTTTAGCACCCAGACTGTACAATAGTCTTCCACATCAATTAAAAAATATCACCAATCCCAACAAATAGAAAAAACTGCTAAAAAGACATATTTCAAATTAATAGGTAAATCATAATATATCTGTTCGAAAAATGACTCCTTATTTTGAAATTTGGAAACAAAATATTTTTGTATGTTTTTTTTGTATTCAATATTTTATATCTTTAGGTATTGATGTTTTATATATATATATATATATATATATATATATATATATAAATATATATATATAAATATATATATTATTTTCGTATCCCGAAACAAGTGTGAAAAACACTTATCGGGTACCGCTTTACACCTTTTTAATTAGATAAGAATGTAACACAATTAAGTGAATCAAGCTTATATATATATATATATATATATATATATATATATATATATATATTAGCTGTGAACAACAATAGATTCACAGAAAAGTGTGAAAAATGGAAACGAAATGTCAAAGATTTTAAGTGCTTTATTGAGAAATTAATATATTATTTCGTAATTTTTTATAAATAAACAATTTGTATTTTCAATTTTATTTTTAATTTAACAAAATAACAATACTTAAAAACCCCCTGTAACTAAAATAGATGCTCCAGTTATGTAGGAACTTTTATCAGAAGCCAGGAACGTTATTACTTCAGCAATTTCTAAAAATGAAATAAACATATACGTTATCAAATGCAGAGAATCTCACGACAAGCAAGTATACTCCAAACTAAATGCACACTGTATATATATTAATACAGTTCCTCTATTTAAAAATTAAAAGAAACATTAAAATAAGGAAAATTATTTATATGTGTATGCAATACTTTCGATACACACTGTATTATATGTATAATCAATAATTTCGAAAGATTCGGTATACAAATCAAATTTAACATTTTAATTTCTGATGACGTTTATGCAGAATATATCTATTGATAGATAGATTATATTATGATTTGGAAAATATATTTGAAATTTTAAAATACAGATGTCTCTGCTAGCAGAATTACAATGGTAATAAAAGAATTCAAATCTCTCTTTGTTATATGGAAACATAAATTAGTATTTTTTTTAAAAAAGGAATTTTTCGTAACCACAGGAGAAGAGATTTATTTATTTGAACAAAGTTTAGGCAGTTGAATTTGAAACCCCCACGAAACGACATCGTAATAAGAGTTGTCTCAGATTTTTTTAGAATTGAATAGAAATTGTATAACTATACAATCAGATCATAAAGCCATACATTATAAAGCCAGTGCGTGCATAATTCGTAGAAGAATTGCAACGTATCAAGTGTAAGTGGTTCCAGTTTCTAAATCGTATATTTAGAAAGTTTTGCAGAATTCTAAATACACGAGTTTTCCTGTCCTATTTGGTGAGTCCACTCCAGTTTAAAATTATTTCTCGAGAATTAACAGGCCTTTTTAAATACATTTCGAAAATAGATGCATCCATATCATAATTTGAGCTAAACCAAATTAACGTTACACATATAAGATTTTACATCAAGTGAAAAATTTTTGAATGGACAATTTGAACGGAAAATTGCGTTATTTGACATTGATACACGTCAAGTGTATATTAGATGAGTTGAACTTTAGATTAAAAATTTTAATTAGTTGATTTATAGAATAGGTTGTACTAATATTAAGGTTGGTAGATAGTATTATCTTTGTTTCGTTTATAATATTTTTGGGAAACAATAAATACTTTTGTAATTTTGTTATCTGATCGTTTAATATATAATTTTGATTCCAACTCACTGTGGTATTCATTCAGTATCTATCTTCATCGTATTTAACATTTTGCATGCTATAGAAATTTTGATCTAATCAGTGACATTTGCTTAATTTCCAGTGACAGTAAAATTGTAAATGTCATAAGATAATTCAAGTGCCTTTTATTATATTGAATAAACAGTTACTCGAGATTCTGAATATTGAGTAATATTTGATTTGGATAATACTTGAAAATTATAAAATTTGAATTATTATTATTTAAAATTTTTGATCCCAGCCTGAGACAAGAGTGATTAAGTCGATTGTGAATTAATTTATCTTTCAAAATACAGAAATTAATATTTATCTTAGCCGGGCATTGTTTGACAACTACTGTCAAAAGTAAATTAGGTTACATACGCTGCTTAAGGTGTGTGTGCAATAGTGTCGCTACAATCACAAATTGTGAAAACGTCGACGAATAATATTTTATATTGTTATATTCATATATCAATTAAAATATAACTATTAAAACTATAAAATAACGACATAGATATATAATAATTTGTCACCACAACGTGGGGCAACTATAAATTATTAATATATATATATATATATATATATATATATATATAAATTCATTTAATTTCTTGAACCATTTGTTTATAATATTGAAAAGTTTATTTTCTTGGGTTCGTAGGTTGTTTGAGTTAATTAAAAAACGATTATATTTCAAATTTTTCTATGGAAAATGGATATACATAATGTTAACGTTTCGCTTCTTCTTTGGAAGCATTTTCAAAAACAATACCATTGTAAAAATAAGGGACGAATAAAATATTAGCAGATAGATTAAAACATAACATTAGTAGGTTTCTTAAAAACATCAATAAAAACATAGCATTAAAATCGATGTACTCACTATAGAATATCAACGGAACGATATCATACGAGGTACACTTGGAAGAAAAATAACAAAAAGGAGGCGTTTGAGTAGTCTCAACTGAAAAATATGACTCTTCCTGACATCTATTCGCGAATAATAATACTATTTTTAGTGAGCAACTAATTGCTTTAACGACACGACAGCAGATGGCGTTGTTAAGTAACACGAAGTCAATGAGTGTTTGCTTTGTATATATATATATATATATATATATATATATATATATATATATATATATATATATATATATATATATATATATATATATATATATATATATATATATATATATATCTTATATCTTTAATACCGAGCAAAGCTCGGTCATCCAGGTACTAAACTATTATAGTATAATATAAACAGCAACCAACTCATCAATTTATTAGTCTCTAGAATGAGCCTACCAAATTTAAAAGATTTATGTAAAATAAATAGTGAGTTATATCACATTACATACAAACACAGACACAAAGAAATATGTTTAGTAAAATTTTTTTATTCAGCCACATTTCAAAATCAATTAATTAATTCGTTAAGAAATGCAATACTTAATTTTTTAAATTTTTACAAATAAACTTTTCTCATTAGTTGGGATACCAAAATCTAATATTTAAAGCCTAAAAATAATCTAAATAAATGACCCTGCAAAAATCTGTAAGTAATAATCATGTTCATTACAGTTTCTGCTACAATAGTTTAAGCGGGCAAAATATTTAGGTTATGTGAAGTAATGTTAACGAATTTAATGTTATTAAAACCACTGATATGCCTAATAATCACTACAACATAACGACTTACTGTTTGTATTTCTATTATATTATTATTAAGTATCAAATAGTAAACCAACCAAATAGTCGCACGTGCTTATTCGCGCACATACGACCTTTATGTTAAGAAGTAAGTGAAGCTGATTTATTTTATTCTTTATCGACAAATAGACGCATGTGAAATAAATTCACATAAAACCTTTTGTCATTTTAAAATCAGCACTTTTTTGTCTAAGTGATCTATAGCAGAATGACCTATGGATTTAAACCGCACATGCGAACTTTTTCTTACTATTGGTTTGTTTTCCACGACACATACGTATTTTTATAATCCTTATTATCTTATTAATACAATATTGTTAACATACAACCTTTATCCATGTAATAGTACTTAATAAAATTGTCACAAACGTGGAAAAATATAATTTTCTAAAAATTTGTCACAGACGACCTTCTGGCTTTAAGGGGACGATTTGATGTTCATATCTCCAATTCGGTAGTTACAGAAAAATTCTACATATATGGTTATATGGTTGTTAACACGATGACTGCCATGTATAACAAAAGTGATACACACTTGTTGACTCAAGTACTCCACCTTGTATCATTTTGTAGGTATACACAAATAATTTCGTTCTGATTATATGTGTTACCAACCCAGCTAGCAGTGACGATTCTTCCCTTAGTTAGTTGCTGTGGGATGTCTGTGGAGAAATTGTGGCGTTTCTTTCACGGGCGTTGCACTATCAGCTAACTCCGCTATAAACATTTTTTCACACTATAACATAATTTACAAAAAAGTAATAGTATAGCATGTTGAATCAAATAACACCAGGCATTGAGAGTACTAACTTAAACCAACAGCATTTCGGGGAGGTTTGTGGTGAGTTCCTACCTCTGTCGGGACTGACAAACTTGACAGGGTATGGGGCTTGCCATTTCCCTCTTTGAAGTTTGTTGTATAATTAAATTAAAAAATTTAAAATATAAAAAAACTCTTGCTACTCAGAGGGTGACAGCCTCTGAAGTTGGCAATTTCAGAATCTTAAATTCCAGGGTGAGAGACTGGATTTTTTTTCTTTTCTGTAAGGAAACCTCTTGTGATAATAAAACTTACCACATATTGGTATTGTCCTCTTTTAGCCTGTGCTTTTTTACACGCGATAACTGCCTGGATGTGTTCACAGCCGCGGGACGGATGAAGTGAGAGTTCATGCTGTTTGGTGGCTCTGAACATATTCAACTCCTTGTTATAAATAACCTACCAAATGATAACGGCAGGCAACTGTTATATGAAAGAAAAAGATTTTTTTGCAAGAAGAAAAATTTTTTAACAGTAATTGGACATCAAGATCCAAAATTTTAAATATTAATCTCATTGCTAGTTTTGGTGCAACATTTGGTATCCCACTTTGCAATTTTCTAACTACCCTGGTATGTTTGACATATAATAAAACAAACTCGCTTGAATAGAATACGACTGAAAGCAGGTATGGTAAAGTAAAAAACATTACTGTCTATCCAAAAACTAGATACACTTGAAACAACCGAATCAGTTTTAAATATTCTCTGTCAAAATGTAGTAGTGGTGAAGTTAAAAAACCAAAATGTGTTCCTTCAGGAGGGATTTTAGCTAAGTATTAATTTATGTTGTTAATTTAAACTCAATTTTACAATTTGTCAATTTTTCAGTGTTCCAATTTTTCAATTTTTTACTTGTTCACTTTTTCAATTTTTTGGTTTCCTATTGCATTTTAATTCAATGTTGAGGCATTGATTGTAACTTTAACTTAAGTCGGAGGTGATTACTATGTATCCTGTTTTCTTTGATTTCTTATAATTCTAACATGCAACCTTGAAAAAGAAAGAAATAGTCTTTCGAAAGCGCTCGGTTTTGTATAACAAGAATATTTAATATTATTTAGGCTGCAATCCCCGTGATATTTTCGATTTTGTTTGTTAATAGTTCAGCCGTGATTACTTGTCTATATATATATATATATATATATATATATATATATATATATATATATATATATATATTTATACAAAGCAAACACTCATTGACTTCGTGTTACTTAACAACGCCATCTGCTGTCGTGTCGTTAAAGCAATTAGTTGCTCACTAAAAATAGTATTATTATTCGCCAATAGATGTCAGGAAGAGTCATATTTTTCAGTTGAGACTACTCAAACGCCTCCTTTTTGTTATTTTTCTTCCAAGTTTACCTCGTATGGGTACGGACACAAAGAAAGCAGGTTGCCTGCTTGCTGGTAACAAGCGCTTATAAGCGCCAATAATTTAATTCACGTTTAAATGCACCCGCACACAAACAAAGCAGGTCGGTGCTTGTTGCCAGTGCGTATCGGCGCCGACTTTTTACCGGAATGAATTTGTAGTTCTTGGTCGCTTGCTTTCGGAGCCGGACGTGCGATAATGGATGTCGAATTACTGATTTCTGCGATTTTTCAAAGAAATGCATTGTGGGACAAACGACTTAAATCCCACAGCAATAGGAATATAGTGCAGAAATTATGGATGGAAATTTCTAATGAAATGGAAATTGAAGGTGAGTGTACTTTATCACAAATTTTCATCAAATCATAAAGTTTTATTCGTATGTACAATAACCCTAATTAAAAGTAGTTAATTTCTATAATTTAAAGGATTATCAGTGAAGAAGTTTTTAAATATATCCCTTATAGTTTTTGCTGAATTTAACGGTCTTCCAGTAGGCTGATTGTTTTGTGTTCTTGGCACAATTTCTATATCGGTTAGGTGTCTTTCTATACCTTCCCTATCAAAAATCGTGTTTTGTAAAATACAAACACATTTGATAATATTGTCTGCAACATCTATATTAGTTTCGATGGCTTTAGATAGGATTCGCCACTTTGAATACAGGATCCCAAAACTACATTCAACGGTTTTACGTGCCCTGGAGAGTCTGTTATTAAAGCATTCTTCTTCAATAGATAAATTTGTTCCGCTATATGGCTTAAGCACGAAATCTAAAAGTGGATATGCTTCATCTCCTATGAAAACGTACGGGGCCTTAACATTTGTTCCAGGTAGAGAAGAAGCCGTTGGAATTTTTATTTGCTTTGTAGTGAGTAGTTTATAAAAATCCGATGATTGGAATGTGCCGCCGTCACTCTGCTTTCCATATCCACCTACGCCTATGGCAATTAGTTTGTAATTGGCATCAGCTACTCCTTGAAGTACTACAGAAAAATATTTTTTATAGTTGAAAAACATCGACCCAGATTTTTTTGGACAAATAATGCGGACATGTTTTCCATCTATGGCGCCGATAACATGCGGGAAATTCCATGTGTTGTGAAAATCTTCAGCTATTTTTTGGAAGATGTCCGTCGTTGGAATAGGCATATGTTCGGGTTGTAATTCTTCCCATAATGCTACTACAGTTTCAGATATGATCTTTCCTACGGTTGAGGCTCCCATTCGAAACGAAAATGCAAGCGTCTTGAATGAACAGCCTGTAGCCAAATACCTGTAATAAATGATATTATCATAACTTTCGTTAGACGGTTTGTTGAAAAGGGTAAAAAAAGGACGGAAATGATAAACCTACATTTGCCATGCTTTGGTTTCTTTGGTTAAATTAAAATATTAAGTGTGTCTGCTAAAGCCCGCATCATATGGAATTATTCCCATATGATGCGGATTTTATCATCAGACACAGGGTAGAAGTAGAGAATTTTGTGCTTTCATATTGTTAAGTTGACAATTACAAATACAATAAACCACTATCGTTCAAACGTTCATATTATTGTTCCTTAAAGTCCCTAGCTATTATCATTGATTAGTATATTGTTTGTTTTTCAGAAACGGTTCTAAGGAAAAAATGGAAGTACTTGCGAGACCAGTTTTCTGTAGAATTTGGAAAAATACCAAAAACCCGATCGGGGGAGCCTGCACCGAATTACACGGTAAAATGGCCATATTTTCAATCCCTTTTATTTTTGAAAGACATAGTGAAAGCGCGAACTTCTGGTGGAAATTGCGCCACAATAGAATCTACCGAGATTGTAGAAGAAAATGCCGAAACCGATAATAATGTGTCCATGCAAGACACCGAGTTAGACTCAGCGACATTGACAAATGAAGACTCTATTAGTGCACCAAGTTCCAGTAAAACTGAATATCTTGAGGCTGACAATAAAAAGAACGCTTCTGAAATGATTAATAAGCCAGCTATAAAAAGGAAACGGGATAGTAATTCTTTTAATGAAGAAATGATAGAAATTGAACACCAAAAATTACGATATTTGCAGGAAAAGGCAAATAAACGGCAACGCGAAGTGGACGAAGATAACCACAGCAGTTTCTTCAAAAGTTTGCTGCCCCACGTTCGTAAAATTTCACCAAACAAAATATTGTCGTTCCGTGGACGGATCCAGCAAATTGTAGACGAATACGCATATGGACAAAGCGCGCTTTACGTACCTACTCCACTGATTTCCCCTTCTGGCAGCGCATATTCTTCGTCCTCACTATACTCTGCCTCAGCCCCTTCAACGTATGGACATGTTCTTTATAACACCACAACTCATGAAAATACATCGTTGGCAGAACCAGAGTCTCCAAACGACCTGCTAAATATTTAGGATTTTCCAATATCTTATCCGCCTTCACTAAATTTAGTAGTTTTCTATTTTTTGTTTCAATGTATGACTTTGGTTAAATATAAATAATGTTTTTACTTGTTTAATAAATATTTTAAAAAAATTCAATTTACTTACCTAATGGTAACCACGAGTCTTTCTTCTTGAAGGATTGGCTGCTTGTGCCAATTACACCACGTTTTGGTTAGCCGCATTTTAATTTTTTCCAAGATGTAGGTGAATGTCCCAAAGGTCATTCTCATATACTGAAAAAAGCGTTGGTCGTGTTGCTTCAATGATTGGAATAAATGGTGATATTCACCATAAAGTTTCCGTTCACGATTTACCGGATGTATGCCTTGCTTTGTGCGTTGCATCCTAAGAAATGTATTTTCCGTTAATAACAAGTCTTCATCTGAAGATGAACCAGACATCTTTGTAGTGTGGAAGTTGCTTTTAAACTGGCCGAAAACCAGCGTTCATTGTGTACTAATGAAATGACTTGTAAGCGCTGATTTTCGGCGCCGAAACTAGGCGCTGATTAACCTGCTTTCTTTGTGTCTGTACCCTATGATATCGTTCCGTTGATATTCTATAGTGAGTACATCGATTTCAATGCTATGTTTTTATTGATGTTTTTAAGAAACCTACTAATGTTATGTTTTTATCTATCTGCTAATATTTTATTCGTCCCTTATTTTTACAATGGTATTGTTTTTGAAAATGCTTCCAAAGAAGAAGCGAAACGTTAACATTATGTATATCCATTTTCCATAGAAAAATTTGAAATATAATCGTTTTTTAATTAATTCAAACAACCTACGAACCCAAGAAAATAAACTTTTCAATATTATAAACAAATGGTTCAAGAAATTAAATGAATTTATATATATATATATATATATATTTAATAATTTATAGTTGCCCCACGTTGTGGTGACAAATTATTATATATCTATATCGTTATTTCATAGTTTTAATAGTTATATTTTAATTGATATATGAATATAACAATATAAAATATTATTCGTCGACCGAAATTATTTGTGTCTACAGCGTACTGAAAGTATCAGCTTTGGTACAAATGGCAGTCAAGATAATATATTGTGTTTTAATTACCTTCTGGCTCTCCGAACCTGCCCATCGGTATCATCGATTTGAAGCGATCTTTAACTTTATCGGGTACACTTTCGATCATATTAGTTTTTATCATTCCAGGAAAAACGGCGTTTACTCGTATACCCAATTTTCCGAATTCTTTAGATGCAGTTTTCGTTAAAAGTTCCACTCCAGCCTTGCTAGCAGAATAATTAGACTGACCCATGTTACCATATTTACCTACGATACTAGCTATGTTTATTATAGAGCCGTTTTGGATTCCATGTTCCAATATGGAATTTGCAAAGGTTTTCATTACCAAAAACGTTCCCTAAACATATTGATAAACCTGAAGTTTTGCTGGATCATTATAAACTGATATCACATTATTCTAAGTTGCTACAAATATCGACGGTTATTTACTAAATAAAAATAATATTGTTATATTATTAACTAATATTGAATTATTTTTATTTTCACAAATTAATAGTATTTATAAAATTTGAAGAAAATTAGAAAAAATTCGGAAAATAATGAATTTGGGTATAGGGAATGCTTCACAAAGATGAAAGGATATACGAAATAAAATTTTAACAAAAATATATAGGCGGGACCCTTAAAAAAATTATACTACGCATAACAATTAACCATTAATTTAATAGTTCTTTATATACAGAGTGTTTATTTCGCAACGGTTTCAATATAAAAATGGTCATATATTTTTAATCAGCGTTGGGCAAAATCTGACTTTTACTAAAAAAATCAAAAACCATTTATTTAAAAAAAAAATAACGATTTAATTGATTTTTTAAATTTGAATATAAAATTTGAACATTTTGATTCTTTGAAATCATTGTTAATTATTTTAATGTATACGTCTAAAAATTATAATACAATTTGCGGCTCAAAAACTTGTGACAACGCATTCGTCACGCTTCTTGCAAGAAAATTCTTGTCGCGATTTGTTTTCCTTCTGTCCTATACACTCACTATACAGTGCCGAGTACTGCCGAGTGAGGCACGATGTTGTGCTTTTTGCAAGAATATTCCTGTCGAGGCTTATTATCCTTCTCTACCTATAAATTGACGTTGCCCAACAATTTCACGCATTTCGCTAGTTAGGTTAGTTAAGTGAAGTGAAAACATATAAATAAAGTAAGATGAGTGGAAGAAAAGAGGACCCAATATGGCAGTTCTATATTAAGACAACAAATCCAAATAAATTGGGGTGTAGGGCTATTTGTAGAAAGTGCAAGAAAGATATTCAAGGGTTAGTCCAAAGACTTAAAGTATACCACGATGTTTGTAATTATCAAGAGAGGAATACAGGTAATTAAATTATCAATTTAATTTTATTTATATTTAATAAAGATTTTTATTATTAACCCGAGAATGATCGCGTGATTAGATTTTGCATAACATTTTTTGTTTTTTGTTGATTCTCCAAGCACTTGATATTTTATTTTTGAGATAATTTAGTGAAAGTTTTGAGACATAAATATTAATTATAAGTTAAGTAACATAGTGTAATTTTTAATTATATATTCTGAAATATTTTTTAAATATATACGTATTATATTATAAGTAGATACATTTTTGATAAATAATAGAATACAACAGGGTAACAAATGTTTCTATGCATTAAAAGGCACATTTCAATCAAAGATATTGTCTACAAACACAAAAATTAAAATATAGACAGTAATTAGACCAGTCGTACTTTACGCCGCAGAAACCTGGAAACAAAAAAAGAAGAAAACACATTAGAAATCTGGGAAAGGAAAATACTACGGAGAATATACGGCCCAATTAAAGAAAATGGAGTACGGAGAATATTAAGAAACTACGAAGTTAATCAAAAATTCAATAGCCCAATAATAGCAAATGAAATAAGAAGTAAACGATTAAGGTGGGCAGGACATGTACAACGTCTAGGTAATGAAAGGTGTGTCAAGAAAATACAGGAAACTAAAAGACAAGGACGAAGAGCAAGGGGACGACCGAAAACTAGATGGTTGGATGGTGTAGAAGAAAATCTTAAAGAAATTGGAATAAATGACTGGAAGAACAAAGCAAAAGACCGGAAAAAATGGAAAAGAATAGTAGAAGAAGCAAAGGACAGACTTCAGAGCAGAAACGAAATCACCGAATTCACAAACTCCCTACTGATTTAAAGCAGTAGTGTTGGCCAATCGGCTGGTCACCACTGCCGGAAAAATGGGGCTAGGAATCCCAATATGGAACTTAAGGTCTGAAAGTAAATGAGAAGGAGAAGATACATTTCTGAGATAATTTTAGAGTTTTTTTGATAGATATTATTTTTAACAAAGATAATATAATTGTTAAGTATTCATTTATAGATATTTTAGGATATAGATTTTAGGCATATAGGATTGTTTTTAAATGTTATGTGAAATATAACACGTGGCCTTTAATTTAACTTTTTTAACGCGACCTTTCCCAGGTTAATTAAAGATTATCTTTACTCTTCTATACTTACTTAATTCTTTTCAACTTAAAAAAATAAATTTGCTTTTACATCTCTATAGAACATTCTCACTTTATTTTAAAATCAATAATTCAAACTATAGACACATCAGGAAATCCACATACTTCAGAATATTTAACTCAAATATGTGACCTGATTTCTTCATGTGAATTAAAATACAAGTGTACCGTACAATCTTTTGTGACAGACAATGCCGCAAATATGACACTTATGAGAAAAACATTAGAAGAAAAAACGAACGCAAAAGTTATAACTTATTGCTGCTTTGCACATATTTTTAATTTACTGTGCAAGGACTTTCAAGTTAAAGACGTTAAAGACTTTAAAGAACATGTGGTTCAAATTGTTAGGTATTTTCGAAATAACCATTTGGCTAGAGCTTAATTCAGTCAAGCAGGAGGCAGCGCTTTAGTCCTTCCAAGCGATGTGCGATGGAATAGCCTTGGCGACTGCTTAGAGATGTATGTCACTCAGTGGGACATCATATTAAAAATCTGCGAAGAAAATAAAAAGGAGATTGATTCCACTATTTACCAAAAAGTTTCAAATATTGCGATTAAACATGCAGCACAAGATTATTTAAACATTTTAAAACCTATATCAGTTGCTCTTGATACTGTGCAGAGAAAAAATGCTACTATCGCAGATGCTGTAGTGCAGTGGAAACATTTACAATATATCTTTGATGAATCTGTGGAATTACCATTACAAAAAACACAACAATTTAATAATCGATATAAGCAAGCACTAACGCCATATCATTTTATAGAGTATATGTTGAATCCACAAAAAACAAAGTACGAGTTAACACCAGAAGAAAAGAATATAGCTTTAGAAACAATTAACGAGTGAAGGAAAAGACTGGACTGTTACCTTTAGTAATAAAGTTAAATGCCTGCAGTGCTCCATTTAAGCAAGTTATGTTATCAGACGAAGTAATAAAAAATGTAAACGGACTACAATGGTGGTTATCACAAAATGATGAGCCGGAAATCTTGAAACAGTTGCCAATAATAAAACAGTTCCTGTGTGCAACTGCTTCTTCAGCTTCAGTAGAACGCGTATTTAGCTCTTTTGGTCTTGTACACTCGGATATTAGAAACATATTAGGTATAGAAAAAGTAGAAAAAAACGTGTTTTTGTTTAAATTGTATAACGAAAATGAATAGACTGAAAATATACAGTACTAAAATTTAGGTGTTACTTTTAGTTTAAGAATTTGGAATTATGTACTTCTTTTTTGTTGTTTTTGCTAAAAGCAGATACTTCTTGTGATTTTTGAGAAAACTTTTATATTATATTGTTATCTGGTTCTGAATAAAAAGGAAAAAAAATTGATTTTAAATCATGATTTTAATTTTAAAAATCAAGCGATTTAAATCATGATTTTAATCAGCCCAACCCTGTTTTTAATTACCCTATATAATTTGGTAACACTGCATATTGTAAGATCGGGGATTTTGGAATACATTCAAATATGAGCCAATATACCGAGTATCGTATTTAAAAAAAATACGTATGTTTGTTTTGTCACGCAGTTATGAGCCACCCTGTAGATATCGGCATATTTTCCAGATAAGGAGCTTGTCATTGCCTACAATTTTTGTACAATTTTTTTTCGATAATTTCCATAATAACCGAGTTATTGACCGTTTTCTTACAAAAACTCTGTATATAAGTAAACTTAAATCGTTATTACTCATTTTTAAATTATTTTGCTCATAGGTAATAAGTCTAAGCAAAAATATCGATTGAAAACGAACTTCCAACTATTAGAACTCACTATAATATTAAATTCCCCAAAATAATGTTAATTTTTTAAATATGTTGAAGTACCTAATATGAATGTGACCCCCATTACACTGAAACTGTAATAGTTGTTGCCTACCTAAAAAGGGATAAGAAAAAGAAAAGCCTGTTATTGGAGATTAACAAGCAATCTTGAGTAGAGATGGCAGTTATTACTAAATAATCGATTATTTTCAAACGTAAAATAATTGTTTGATTAAATTAGTATGAAATGATCGTATTAGTATCGGGGTTCTATAATATATATTGTAAGATTAATATCAAAATACTAATACAATTTGCATTTCACTTTTGGCGAGTCCGTTTTCTCAAAGTGAAACCACATTTTTCTTTTAAGCGGTGACATAATTTTAATTTTCGTTGGGTAAATTATCCCACAGGATATAGCCCAAAAAAGGAACGAGAAGAAGAAGATATAAAATTTCGGCTACATTATAAAAAATGCCTCAAAGACAACATAAAGATATTTATGTTTAGAAAAGCAATGCACATGTATTTTCTTCCCATTTAATAATTTTGAGGTTATATTTAAGTATGTCACTTTCAAGTAGATAAATATAAGAATTCATCACTTAATTTTCGATTAATCAAGTAACTGTATAATATCATTCGATTTGTTATAAAATAATCGTTTCTTCTATTACAATTAATCCTTGCCATCTCTAGTCTTGAGGAGGGTCAAGGTCAGATGTATTTTAATATTTATTTGCTGTAAAACTCTACTTTTATTGTTAAAAACCAAAGAATAAACGTTTTAAAGTTTATAATAATTATTTAGGTAACTGACGAGTTGCGAAGAATAACAATGTTTTTATTAAATTTGTTCACTTTAGCAATGACTAATAATATATCTTAAAAATGTGTTCTCAGTAAAACTGTACAATTTTATTTATTTCCTGTACACAGAAACACTACTTACCTTTAAATTAACATTTATAACCTCATCGAAATCTTCTTCGGACAATTTTAAAACGAAATTGTCCCTCGTAATGCCAGCACAGTTGACAATGATACTAGGAGGTTTCGAAAATGTTTCTACACTTTTCTTTAACGCATTTTCAACACTATTCGATTTAGTTACATCCAATTCCACTCCCAAATGTTTACTTTCTTTCGACTCATTATTGATAATATCCAAAGTCTCCCTAATTCCTTTAGGAGCTCTATCAGCAACTACAACTGACGCTCCTTCTTTTGAAAAAATCCTACACGTAGCTCTACCTATTCCAGAAGCTCCTCCTACGAAATATATCATCTAATAATTAATTACAGATAATAAAAACTATAAGAAACATACAAATTGTTTACTTATCTTAAGCAAAGTTTTATAATACTATTAACCTAAAATTAATTGTCACAACAAGAGGCAAACAAAAGTCGATCGTATCGATTTTTAATGGCCATAATTACAAAAACTAACCTGTTACTAAAGCTAATTTTCCTACAAGAGACATTTTTCGTTCCAATATTCAGACCTGAATAAAGATAAGTACAAACTTCAAGGCTTATCTTTTTAATTCAAAATACATCCTTGAAAAATTATGGTATTTATAATAAAATAAACATATATTCGATACTATCGATTGGTATCGATGTTTTTTGGAAATGTTCGATTCATAGGAGGGGATACGATAGTGTTGTTCGGTTTATTTGGAATATTTTTTCAATTAAATTAATAGATATAAACGTACCCACATCTCAACTTGAGTTATAAGCACAAATCACCTACTCTATGATTTGTGGTTATAAGAATGAACCCGAGAATCGCTTCTCGGCCTCTGGCTAAGATCAAAGTGTAGTATCTGTTCTTATCAGCTTATGAACCCGAGAAAAAGATAACGAGAATGTACGCAAACACACTGAACCCAGAGTGAACAGAAACTCTATTTACAATACAATGCAAATATATACAGGGTTTATTAATAAGTATCTCCGAAGTCTCATACTGTTGGGAAAATAATTTATATGGGTGGAATTTTCCTCAATAAATATACTTACATTTTAATGATTTGTTTCTTATTCGCGCCAAAAGACGCGTTTCGACTTCTTAAGAGGAACCTGAAACAGTTGGCACCCGTGACTTGCATCAAAATTTAGGTCAATTTGTAAACAATAAATCTAAAGAACGCAGTGAAATTAACTGTTGAAATTTTAACACAATATAACTTGGTCCTTTGTTTTGGGGATTAGGTATTTTGGTTAAATTTTATATTGGTATTAGAAAAATATAAGCCATTAAGTGATGTTGTGATTATGACAATTTGTGGTCACCACTTTGAACGCCAAAGCCTATCCCCAGAAGAAAGCGTAGAGAATTCGATTCTGAAAATATAAAACGTCAAATGATTGTATTTTTTGAAATTTGTTGCACGCAAATTTTTGCAAATGGACAACTTTTTACTTTAGTTCAACCGTTCCACCGTCTTGATGGGTGGCGCTGTATAGAACTTCAATGACAGATGACGACGGTCAAATCATAGACAAATAATATTATTATTTTCTCTATGGGTCAAATGTTGTCATATGTTTTGTGTCCATAAAAATATCCCAAATTTGTAGTTCAGTTTGTATTGTATTCTCGCATATTAGATGGGTTGGACAGAAAACAAATAATACCAATAATGTATTATATAAAAACAAAAAAATTATTTACCATTCGGGTGATCAAACATATGTGTATCTGTCATTTTATAGATGGAAAAAAGAGAATGAGCCAACTATTTTTTTGTACAATGAAGGAAAAATGTTTCAGTTCCAATCTCCACAACACACATGATCAATATTTGCAAACAATGTAGAAGCAAACTTGTACATGATGATTGTAAGTTTGCTTTTGTACTGTATATATCGATCACCCCACAATATATACATTATTATTTGTCATTTATAAGTTGTTATAGTTGCTTTGTAAGTTTTTTTTTAAACGTTTGCTATTTTAAATTGAGATTCCTCACTGTACCTTACTTTCCTCTTTCTCTTAAATGTAAAGCATTTTATTACAAACAAGTAAATATTTCTCTGCATAATAAAGAAATTTGGAAACTTTTTGTTTATATTATTTGTTTTTAGATAAAATTGAATATATTTATATGTGTAGTTGAAAAAAGAGCCTACATGTCAAATAAAATTTGAAAGCAATCAACAGAAACTCTGAAACTGATACAAATTTGGTTAGATTGAGGCAAAATTGTGACACGACGTTCTGTGTTTTCAGACTAAATGGCCTATTTTCAATCATGTAAATTTGCAACTTTTCCGCAATTTAATTTTCGTAACATGAAACAAACAAAAATTTATAATTATGAAAACATTATATTATGTTAATATAAATGGTACATATTTTGAAAGGAACAATGTTTTTAAAGTATGTATATTTTTCTTCCATTCTTGATTCCTAGCAATTCCCACAATGGAATTCATATTATTAAATAGCACATGTCTTTTCATGCAATGTATGTAATGCACCTTGGATCAGATGATAATAGTTATATTTTTCAATTATCACTATTATATTTTCATCAAAATGAATTATGTAATTCTTGTCTTTTCAGAGCGGTTTCAATTTTTCTTCGTTCAGATACTTGAAAGGTCACTTCAATTCAATTAATAATTTTTCGCTAACGAACCCATATTATCATTAAAACAGGGTTTCAAGGAAATGTTGAGAAATGTTTTAATGATACTAGGACAAACAATCAGTATTATTTATCTCATATGTTCACTTTAATCAAATAATCCAGTAAACGTAGCTTTTAAAGTAAAAAATACGGATTGCAGGATAATTTACATTATCGTAACTGAATATCGGGTCGATGCGATTACTTACTTTTTAACAATTTATTCTTTTCAAAAACATTCATGAAACGGTTAAATAATCAAAAATCTACACTCAAATGGAAATACTGATGTCAGCAAGTTTTGTTTGGATGCAACCTAAAAAAACAGAGATAAAGTTTCTGTGCTCACAAAAAGTTGAAAGCATAGATAAGGGGAGGTTAAAATATTTGAAAGCAAAACATTCGAACATCTGGTCCAGAGATGCGTTTCTTTGAACCGTCAAGAGTGGAAAGACAGAGAGAGAAAATATGTTTAGTAAGTAAAAGCCGATTCAGTACTACTATGGACATCTACCGTAAATATTTTGAACCGAATAATTACTATATAAGTAACTAGTATTGTGTAGGTTTTTAGTTTTATATACCTGTGAGGAGGCCCTTCTTAAGTCATCTATCTTCTGTTTTGGCTAGAATGTTACATTTTCATTGATACATAACACATAAGGTAAAAAAGACGCTACAAAATTTTGTATATAAAATAATAAAACAATCACCTTAATAACACTGTTAATAACATGGGATTAAAAACTAAAAATTCTGTCTATACATTTTGTAGGTATTGTCAGTAAAGTCTTGAAATTCATTATTTAGTTTGAAGGTGTTATTTGTTTTTCTTTTTCTAATGCGATGTGGTGTTAGTCTGAGCTCGTTTGCTTAATTTAACAGGTGTATATTAAAGTAAGGCCCAAAAGCGCTTAACAATTTATTGGTTTTTTGAGATACCATTATATATCACATTGAAATTAAGAATATCGTTCCTGTTATTGACAGTATTTATATCCTTTTTTATGTTAATCATTTCTAGTATAGTTCTAACTTTTCCATTATTTTCTTTAGCTAATATTTTTACATTATCAAAATCAAATTCATGCCCTGTATTCTTAGAGTGATTGGATAAAGCTGTTACATCAGTTTTTGAATATTTATGAGATTGTATTCCTTTTTGAAGATATTGTTTGCCTTGACCAATATACGTTTTATTGCAATCTCCACAAGGAATCTGGTATTCTGTGTGTGTGTTTATTTATTTTTTTGAGTTTTTGGTATCTTTTTGGAAAAAAAATTTGGTTGGCGTTCTTTAATTTGTGAGAAACAGTTAAATTTTCTTTCTGAAGACTTTTGTTAATTTTTTCGAATAAACCGTGTACATATGGTAATGATATAAATGATGTTGGTTTTTTTGTGGTTTTTGACTTGAATTGTAGATTGCATGTATCCTTTTTTTCAATAGTTTTGTTTTTGTTATTTTCTCTAAGGATTTTTCGGATTTTATGTAGATTGTTCTTTCTGAATTTAGGGTGAGATAATTTAATTGGGAACTCAACAATCAAGTCGCCCACATATTTTATATTTCGCTGGTGACTTGATGAAGAAAATAATTTACATTGTTGAAATAAATTTTAAAAATATTAGATTTTCCACTACAATTCGGCGTGGTATTTTCTTATCGAATACCACGCGAAGTCAAATTAATATCCGGAAATTTTTTCTCGCTATTCTCAAAATATTCATGAGCTCAAAAAAAGTTCCGGAAATAATTTGACCTCTAGTGGTATTACTAGTGATAAATGGCGAAGTAAACAATTATTGAACAAGTAAATAAAAACAGTACCAGGAAAAATTAAGCGAGGAAGGCCAATAAAAACTTGAAATTACACTATAAAATGCTTTCCTGGCTACATGTCGCGGTTAATATTATATCATATATCCCCCAGAAAACGTGACAGTTATTTTCAAACAGGCAGTATCTGGAAATGATTGTTATTTTACAAAAAAAGACATTCTTTAAAACAAATTGTGAATATTTTTGCAACAATTTACTTCCAATTGTAATTAATGCTCTAATAATATTTTTCGTTCAAACATTATCTTGCAATGTCTGTGTTACAACTGGTATCTCTAATGTTCAATTTATATACGTTCCTGTAAAATGTGCTACTTTTTGGGACAACCTAAAAATGGAATAAAATTAGACACGTGTGTTGTTTACTTGACGGAAAACTAATTACATAATTCAATCAATGGATACTTTAACCAGCGATTGTTATTTTTAGTATCTAATTTATTGCTTGCCATTTTTGGAAGGTTTATTCTTCACATTAAAATAATGATCATTATTTTTCAAATATTAATATATAAATTTTACTGTTTCTACAATTACTGTGTGAAATGACCTCATATTACCGTTATAAATGAAAGTAAGTGTGCTACGTGGGTATCAGTTAAAGTACTTCACCACTGTTACTAGAAAAACATAAAAGGTTTTAACAAATTAAATCATAGGTTTGACTAGCTCGAAATTGTGGGGTTGCTCTATTCGGACCGGTAGAGTGTGTCGTGGGGAACCAGAAATAAGAGAAATAGATTATTTTTAGGGTTCTTTATATTCCTCACACTGAACAGCTTAGTTACCCAACTTGTCTAGTTGCTTATTTACAGATAATATGACCCCATGTAGTACTACACGGTGAACATAGTGCTATAGATATAAGATGATTCTAAATGATGTTTATGTTGAAAGCAAAACTAATGGACTACATTATTTATAACTCTAATAGCTATTTGACCAGACAATCTCTCTTGTACGGGAGCAGGACCCAGCCACAATACGCAGATTTAAGAAAAGAAAAAAATTGAAAGCTCTTACTTCCTACTCCAGGTGCAGCGACTCTACCTTTACAGCAGGCTGTACGCTGTACGGTGCCATAATTCGTGACAGTATTAGATGCTACCGGAACTAATGTAGTTGACAGGTTGCTGGTTGGCAGCTAATTATTTCACTGGTCATTCCAGTATTGGCATAAAATTGCGAATATTTATGATTAAATGAGCATCTCCGGAAATCAAGGTATCTTACCGAATATGGGCAGCGTCCGTGTAAAGAAAGGTACGTAAATCCACAGAATGTGTGCATCAACTGATGTTAATCGTACTCTCTCTTTGATGGTACTTTCATTGTACTAGGGCTCCTTAGATCCGAAATAAAATTCTATTCTGATTAAACCACATGGTCTAAATTCGGCTCAGAAAAGGAAAGAACAGACAGAAGGAAGAGAGATAGACAACCTGACAATTTTCTTAGCTAGGCAGTTTTTGGTGACGTTCAATTCCATAGTACTCACGGAACTAGAGTAAGATTTATATTTTGTATTTAAGAAGAATTTTAGTTCAAGGTGAATCGACATTAGGCAATGTAAATAATGACTACAGGTTATTTCAATAGATAATTAGACAGGTAGCCGCCACGTTTCAAATTCGTCACACACCTAGGTATAAATTGAATTTTTCCCGGTATATTCCTATATTGTAAATCAACAAAAACATCAACTACGCCTTCATTACTGTAAACCGATATACGAGTAAAACTTACATGGTGTGCTGGAATCACAGTTTCTCCAGAAACAAATAAATTTACCCTTTTTAGAGGTGCTTGAATAAATATTATCCTTTCCAATTAGCCCAACTTGGTTATTATGTATAATCACAGTAACATCTTTATTGTTAACAAAAGTTGTCCAATAATAACAGGAACGTTTTGAATATCGGCAGCCAAGTCAATTATTAAATTAATTAAAACCTTAAAATTTACGAAAACAGTTCTACCACCGAAGCCACCAAGCTGATTTCGCCTCACGTCTTAATCCAAGCCTAGCAACTTCACATTCCCGAATCGTTACTGCACCACAACCTGAATCGATGTAACGTCTCACAGGCTCACCATTTATAATACAATCGATAAAATAACATGTATTTACATCATTATCGTCAGGAATTCGTAAAATGTTCAAAGACTTATTTGTAGGGGCAACATCTGGGCGATTTTGAGACATCCTCACGTGACACTTCCTAGCCTCGTGACCCAATTTAGCGCATTCTACACGTCGTTTGGGGCATTGGTTTTGGTAATGCCCTCGCAGTTTACAATTGAAACACTGCACTTGATTGGGATGCATCTTCACAGTACTTTTTCTTTGTTCCCCTCGATGACGTGATTCAGGTCTTTCAGAGCGTTTAGTGGCTTGTGGTGTACTAGTGCTAATCTGATATAAGTGGTCATCCCGTAAAGGTGAAAGATTTTTCTCGTGGAAGGCCTCCGGTGAAACGTAACGACCAGCCCGTGCGCCATTTTGTATCGTAACATTTTGTATACCATCAATAAGGCACGTCACTGCATTTCGGCTAGATATTTGAGACGTTCTGAATAGTCCCGTTTTCCTAAAATAATAAGTTGTCATTGATTTATCACGTACCTTCATTTTGTTTAACATTTTACGTAGTGCCATTGCGTAATCGACATGGTCGGGAAATATTTTGGAAATATGGATCTTCCATTCGTTCCAGGAACACGGATAATCGGTAAGGCTGTGGTACCAGTTTCGTGCCATTCCAGATAATCTTGATTGCATTGGGTATATTGAAGTGGCGTCATTCCAGTTATTTATTTGTTTAATCTGATCCACTTTTTCCACCCACTTAACATCGGATGAATTTTCATTTTCTGGATTGAATTCAGGTATGCAATCACTTCACAAAAAGACACGGGTCGGCACTCCTTGTTTTGCCCTCGTTGCACAAGAATTTTTAAAAGATGTTCCAAGCGGTCTACTCGTGTTTCAACCGATGGCGTGGAGTTCTGCGCAAAAACGGTTCCAGTGTCTTCGCTTTCTGTCGCTGGCTCATTTGTATTTGGCGGAGTTGTAGATCCCTCAAGAATTGCAACTTGTATCGTTGTTCCTTTTATTTTTTGGAGAATGCTCATATTTCTTTTTTGATGTACCCACGTCTACGGGTTCCCCACTCTAACGTTTTACTCTAAACTAGATCTTGAAAGCATATCCACAAAGTGGATCCTGCTCCCCGGTACATATTATACATTTATTTTATAATTTAATAGTTTAAGACGTAATCTTTGTAGTCCAACAAAGTCTATTTTGCCAAGCGGCTTCTGCATTATAGGTATAATGGGTTTATGATCTGTTTGCAGATCTACATCAGTACCATATATTATATAAACGTATAAAATTTAATACAAACAAAATATTTTGCTAACAATTCCTTTTCAATTTGACTATAATTTATTTCTACATTATACTTCGTTCGTGATGCACAGGCAACTAATTTTAACATATTGTTTTCTTACATTTTAAATAAACAACAACCTATTGAATTTTTAAATGCATCACAGTAGTATTAGAATCATAAGGAACTAGTGCTGGAGATTTAGTTATTATTTCTTTTAGTTTATTGAATGCATTCTCATGCACTTCATTCGATTACCATTCAGCAAAAAAATTTTAACAATTGATAGAATGGTTGTATATAAATATTCATATCAGGTATATATTGTCTAATATAATTAAAGGAACCTATAATTATCTGTAGTTCTTTTTAGTTTTGATTACTTTTTAATTTGCAAAGTGATTCTACCATATCAGAATCTACTTCCATACATATTTCTGAAAACATTTGCCCCATAAATTTAACTTTACTTTTTTATACTGTATTTTGTCATTATTAAACCTAGAATTAATTTGTCTGGCTTTCTGGACCACTTCCCTGATAGCAGTATCATCTTCCTCTCTGCTACCAGACACAATCATATCATCATGACAAATTTGAACATTTTTTATATTACCAAAATACTTCGGAGTCACTCGATGTAGAATTATCACGCTTTCGTCAACCCATTATAAATTGAACACAAACTATTTATTTATTATTAACACTTAACGATAAACACTTGAATAAAATATACTAAATTGTTCACGCCACACCTGAACTGTAATCTATTGTAATCCATCAATAATAAATGAAAACGAAAATTAACAAAAAAAGAGTTTAATAATTAAGTATTCGCTAACAGTTGAAACTTATCTGCCTTTACAGTTTCGTATCAAAAAAAAGTATTTAACATTCCTCTGTTGTGATTAAGGCCTGCCGCATATTGAACCTAGTACACGCACAGCCCACGCACAACCCACACACAACACACGCGCAACCCACGTCCACGTTTCTTGTACCTACCGCATATTGAACCCACGCTATACCCAACCCAGGCCCAGTTCCACAATGATTGCGAACGATGAACGTACAGTTATTGACATGATGGAACAAATTTGACCTTAAACTTTCTACTTACATATTGGTGGCATCGAATATTTGCCTATAATCTCTATAACTCTTTTCCGAAAATGTAATGATCTTATTTTATTGCGCCGGTCGGATTGAAATGGGACACCTTATATAATACTTTACCTTGGAACAAAGAAGTTTTATACGTAACATAAGATATCTCTTAAATGGCCCACATTATACATACATACTTATTTATACAAACCTACTTACAATATACGACATAAACCTAATAATTTATCTCCATTTGGCAATTTGTGCCCAGAACTAATCTTTAAATTTAAATCTTATATGATCTTCATGACTGGTGTCATTAAGAACTAGGAAACTTCGGACTAACCCTATTAACTTCTCTATTTTTGATAAATCAAATTGTACAGACGACTCACGAAAACTGTGCGACACACTCAAACCGACCCAAGCGAACGTGGGTTGGGCGTGTCCTCTGCGTGGGTTGGGCTCAATATGCGGTATCCTACTTTAAACCATAGGTTACAGAATAACACACGCGTGGGTTGTCCGTGGGCTGTGCGTGTGCTGGGTTCAATATACGGTAAGCCTTAAATGGTGTGAATCGCACGACGCAGTATATTATAGTTGTACATATTCCTTTATTAAATTTCTTTATATAGGGTGTCCCTCAATGTTCTCGTGTTACATTTAGTACGATAAATCTCTTACCTTTATATAGTCGGCTGTCCCGTTGTACGATTGTATCTTTTATATCCCAATATGGCTTGGTGAGTTCTGCACAACAAGATTTCTGAGAAAGCCAGCCGTTTTGAACGTATTGCTTCACAAGTGGTAATGTTTCATCGGATTGTGTGGCTTCTGCCAATTCTTTCATTTTTTTGAAGATGCCTGCATCACGCTATAAATTTTGGCCGCTTGCGCTTCTAAGTATCTTGTGTCAACAGTGTGATCTTGCGGACTTCTTGATAAGGCATCTGCTATTAACTGGCACTTATTCGAGTATAGGATTGTATCTCAAAAGTTTAAGAGCTAGAGCTTAAAGCCTTGGTGTGTTTATGGTCTGTCTCCACTTTGAAATCTCTTTCGTAAACATAGTGTTTGGATGTTCTTTTTCTATTTGTACATATCTGGATTGTGCTGAGGTTAAGATTGATCACGAATAGGTTACTGGACGTCCTCCTTGAATCAGTACGCGTTCTAACCATATTGACTTGCATCAACAGATAGTGTGATTCATATATTTTTCTGGACGGACTATTTTTAAAACAGGAGCAGTTGAGATGCAGTTTTTAAGTAACATAAAGCGTTTTTCTTCGTTTTCTGTCCGTACGCATGCGCTGCCTTTTTGAGTAATTGTCTCAAAATATGAGTTTTCTCTGAAACTCCTAGAATAAATTTTCCTAAATATATGATCATACCTAAGAATTTTTTATATTTTTGCTGATATTTTTTCTATCGTTTCCAATTTTGTCTTTGAAATGCTTAGCTTAATCCATCTGAGCTTATTGTTAAAGTTATTAACCGTGAAACTGTCTGTTTATTTTAATTTATTAACTTTACTAAGGAAAAACTGTAGTAACTTTTAGAAAAATGCTTTTATCAAAAAAAGGCAAGAACTTCAACAAGAAAACACCATAGACAAGTTAGTTCTTATGAATAATTGTTCTTGTGATTTACCTGAAGTACTGTTAATATGTAAGATACTTGATACACTGCCAGAAGAATATTTTTAATTCCACTCTAGCTGGATACTAATGTCGAAATCAGATAGAACAGTAGACAATCTTACCAACCAGCTATGTGCCTATGAAAAAGCATTATCTAATAAAACGCAGAATAGAAATGAAGAGACTTTAAATACAGAAAAAAAATTCAGACAGACGTAATTTCGAGAAGAAATATAGAGTATGTCACTATTGCAAGAAAGTTGGTTTGTAAATAATGAAGCAACTAATCATATCTGCAATAGAAACGATCTTTTCCATACATTTGAGCACTTCAATAAAACATACACAGTAACAACCGCAAATGGAGTATTCATTGAAGCTATTGGCAAATGTTCAATAATAATAGAAGCTTTTGTATATAGTAAAAAGTATTTTATTGAATTAGGTAATGTGTGGTATGTTCCTGGTATAAAGAAAAATTTTTTTTCTGTATTGGCTGCACAAGATAAAAATCCACATAGTGAATTTCATTCGAGAGTACAAAAATGTACTCTAATAATT